>CAJQZJ010003646.1:13916021-13988895 GCA_907164525.1 Lophiomys imhausi
GGGGGGGGGGGGGGGGGGGGGGGGGGGGGGGGGGGGGGGGGGGGGGCTAGGACACACCTCAAGCACTGGTCTGTCCCTATTACTCTTCCAGGTGCAGCCCACTATGTCGAAGTTTGAAATGGACACATATGCTAAGAGTCATGACCTCATGTCAGGCTTCTGGAATGCCTGCTACGACACACTCATGAGCAGTGGGCAGCGGTGTCAGCGGGAACGCATCCAGAGTCGGCGGGCCTTCCAGGTGTGCCGCCCCACCCATATGCCGGGGAGACAGTTACAGGGCAGGGTGGAGAGTGGACTGGAGAAACAGCAGCCAGTGGGATTGACCCTACTCTTCCTACCACAGGAGCTGGTCCTAGAACCTGTCCAGCGCAGGGCTCGCCTGGAGGGACTGCGCTACACAGCAGTGCTGAAGCAGCAGGCATCCCAGCACTCCATGGCCCTACTACACTGGGGGTCACTGTGGCGCCAGCTTTCTAGCCCCTGTGGGGCCTGGGCACTAAGGTGGGCTGGGCCAATGGAGGAGCTGGGCTTGGTAGAAAGGGAGCAACTTAAGAGTGCCAGATTGCTTTTATCTCTGTTCAAGGTCTTAAATAAAGTAATGCAACATGAATAAAAAGTGGTCTTAGCTGGGCTGTGGTGGTGCACACCTTTAATCCCAGCACTCAGGAGGCAGAAGCAGGCTGAGCTCTATGAGTCTGAGATCAGCCTGGTGGTCTACAGGGCAAGTTCCAGGCCAGCCAAGGCTACACAGAGAAACCTTACCTCAAAAACCCAGAAAAACAAATCAAAACAAACAAAAAACCCAACAATGTTAAAGAAGGTTCCATAACCTTCTGCTGGCCCATGACAATGCCTGGTGATGTATCTGCAGGGTCCCTCCAACCCCCCACTGGAAGCTGTCAAGTGCAGAGACGTACTCACGTATGCGACTAAAACTGGTACCCAACCATCACTTTGACCCTCACCTGGAAGCCAGTGCCCTACGTGACAATCTAGGTAAGTGTGTTGTGCTTGGTTTAGCCGTCTAGTATTTCCCATCATACCTTGCTCTAATGACGTCCCATTGGCCTCCTGCAGGCGAAGCTCCCATGATCCCCACTGAGGAAGCCTCACTGCCTCTGGCAGTGACCAAAGAGGCCAAAATCAGCACCCCTCCACAGGAGCTGCTTGAAGACCAATTAGGGGAGGATGAACTGGCTGTGCTGGAGACCCTGTGAGTGGGTGGGGCTGGGGCTGGCCCAGGGATGCATGCTTTGAGTGGGGCCTGTGTCTGAGTCTGTCTTTTGCTGTCCAACTTGGGTATCCCGAAGGGACGCCTCCAACCCAAAATTTGGGAGTTATTTAAAAGGGTGGGCAGGTGGTCTTTAGTAGCTAAGCATCCATAAACAAGGCTTAGAAAAAAACAATGTGTGGATTTGGAGAATGGCAGGGTGTGTAAGAAGAAGCAGGGCAGTGGGAGGGTGACCTGAGGAGCAGCCACAGGGTCACTGAGCACTAGGCTCTGGGCAACTCCTGTCCATCAGAGAAGTGTAAGCATTTGACCTCGTGACTCATTGGTCCTTGGAGCTTGTCAAGAAGGGACACCAGCATCTCTGGCTGAGGTGTATGCTGACCCCCAGGATGCAGGCAGCGGAGCTAGATGAGCAACGTGAGAAGCTGGTGTTGTCAGCTGAGTGCCAACTCGTCACAGTGGTGGCCGTGGTCCCAGGACTGTTAGAGGTCACCACACAGCACGTGTATTTCTATGATGGCAGCACGGAACGTGTGGAAACTGAGGAAGGTGAGGTCTGATGGAATTGGTTGAGGGGGTGGCAGATAATGGCCAAGGTTGGGGCAGGGTTGGAGCTGGTGACTCTTATACCTACTGTTGGTTGGCCTGTAGGGGTTGGCCATGACTTCCGACGCCCCTTGGCCCAACTTCGTGAGGTTCACCTGCGGCGTTTCAACCTGCGGCGTTCAGCGCTTGAGCTCTTTTTCATTGATCAGTCCAATTACTTCCTCAACTTCCCATGTAAGGTGGCTGGGTCCTCAGCTTCAACTCCTTGCCAGGCTCCCAGACCCCAGCCCTACCCGATCCTGCCACACACCCAGGTACGGAACCAGGTGTACTCATGGCTCCTGCGCCTACGGCCACCCACCCAAGGCTACCTAAGCAGCCGCTCCCCCCAGGAGATGCTTCGTGCCTCAGGACTTACCCAGGTAAGAGTCCTAAGTATGTTTGTGTAGAGTGCGAGGTAAGAGCTTTGTGAGTAGAAGGTTCTGGACAATTTCACTGCTCACCCTTTGCTATTCTGCCCTCCAGAAATGGGTACAGCGAGAGATATCCAACTTTGAATACCTGATGCAACTCAACACGATTGCAGGACGCACCTATAATGACCTGTCTCAGTACCCTGTGGTGAGGCCCCCACTCTGTATACACATCTCCCCCACCCCACCCTTGCTCTCTGATCCGTCAGTGCCAGCTAAGGGGCCAGGCCTAAGCACAGTCCTTGAATAGTTCACGCTCACTTGTGATTAAAATCTGGTCTCTCTTTGCTGCCATGGCCTCACTTCCCTGCCCTCTTCTCTTCCTGCTGGGCCCTGGTCTCCCTGGAAGGAGTGTCTATCCTAGACCATCTGTGCTCTTGCAGCCCTTCCAAGTGGTATTGTGAGCAGGCTCTACCCATCTTCCTGAGTGTCGAGGGCAGGGCAGGGTGGGCTGGCAGGACATCAGGGTCTTCATGCAGTTCCTTTCCTGGGTGGGCGGCCAGTTCCCCTGGGTCTTGCAGGACTACGTGTCCCCAACCTTGGACCTCAGCAATCCAGCTGTCTTCCGGGACCTGTCCAAACCCATCGGTGTGGTGAACCCCAAGCATGCCCAGCTCGTGAGGGAGAAGTGAGCATGTGGGCAGGGCACAATGGGCTGGGGATGGGTGGGCATAGGGCTTCTGTTGATTTCTGTTGCCTGTGGCTTCAGATATGAGAGCTTTGAGGACCCAGCAGGCACAATAGACAAGTTCCACTATGGGACCCACTATTCCAATGCAGCAGGCGTGATGCACTACCTCATCCGTGTGGAGCCTTTCACCTCCCTGCACGTCCAGCTACAGAGTGGCCGGTGCGTCTCAGGGGTGATGGAGGGTGGGGAGGAGGAGGAAACACAGGCTTCCTGACAGCTTCTTACGCTGCCCCTGGTTCTGGGCATCCCCCTCTCTCTATCATCTGACCTCGGCTGTGTCCGTCCACCAGCTTCGACTGCTCTGACCGGCAGTTCCACTCAGTAGCAGCAGCTTGGCAAGCGCGCCTGGAGAGCCCTGCCGATGTGAAGGAGCTCATCCCAGAGTTCTTCTACTTTCCTGACTTCCTGGAGAACCAGAATGGTAGCCCTTGAGGCCCTGGCTGTGGGAGCGGGGGCTTGCGCATGAGTGCACAGACGGGTGGTCAGGGATGGTGAAGAGTACAGGGGCACACCACCAACCTTCTCCTCGGCTAGGCTTTGACCTGGGCTGCCTCCAGTTGACCAATGAAAAGGTGGGTGATGTGGTGCTGCCCCCATGGGCCAGCTGTCCAGAGGACTTCATCCAGCAGCACCGCCAGGCTCTGGTGAGGAGGTGACCACACACAGGCAGTTGGAGTTGAGGGTTGTGATGGGGTTCAATCCCTGGACTGACTGCCACTTCCTACCATCAGGAGTCCGAGTATGTGTCCACCCACCTGCACGAGTGGATCGACCTCATCTTTGGCTACAAGCAGCGGGGTCCAGCAGCTGAGGAGGCTCTCAACGTCTTCTATTACTGCACCTATGAAGGTAGGCAGTGCGCTACACATAAGGTGAGGTCAGGGCACCGACGAGGCATCAATACAGAGGACATTGAAGACGTTTTGACTGCTTTGCCCCCTCTCAGGGGCTGTAGACCTGGACCATGTGGCAGATGAACGGGAACGGAAGGCTCTGGAAGGGATCATCAGCAACTTTGGGCAGACTCCTTGTCAGCTACTCAAGGTAAGAGCTGCTTGGGATACAGTGGTCAAGGACACTCATGTCATGGTGCTGACTAGCTCCTGTCTACAGGAGCCACACCCACCCCGGCTCTCAGCTGAGGAAGCAGCTAGTCGCCTTGCTCGTCTGGACACTAACTCACCTAGTATCTTCCAGAACCTGGACCAGCTCAAGGCCTTTTTTGCTGAGGTGAGAAGCAGTCAGGAACTTAGCTTGTTCGGTGAAATGGGTTTAGCCGCACTGTCCTTATCACCTCTGCAGGCAGGTGGGAATACTGACTTTTAGACATCTTGGAGACATGAGGGTGGAAGGAAGGGGGACTCTCTAGAGGAAGGCCTGGACAAGCTGTGAGTTCCTGAACAATCTCTGGGAACCTGAGTAGTGTCAGGATGGAGGGAATCTGGCCTTGGTCCCCTTCATGTAGGCTTCCCTTTCCTCCTGTCATTGGGATGAGAGGACCAAGGCTGAGATCAAGTTTGATCCTGGGGTTTTCTGTGTCTACCCCAGCCTCTCCTTCTCTATGATGCCCTCCCTCTGCTGTCATGTGTTTCTAGGACTCACCTCTCCATATAATACCCACTGTGTCCCTGGGGTCAAAAACAAAGAAAAGAGGGTACCCATTCAGAAGACTGTCTAGTTGGGGTTCTGCTCCCCCTCAACACAATCGGCTTTCCATATTTTTCTACAGGTCGTCAGTGAAGGTGTACCTCTGGTGTTAGCTCTGGTACCCCACCGGCAATCCCACTCCTTCATCACCCAGGGCTCCTCAGACATGTTGGTAAATGCACTGGGCAGGGTTCCCCTCAGCCTCATCCCTTCTGCCTGTGTCTCCAAACTGCCTTAGCACACCCTCACCCACAGGTGACTGTGAGCGCCAATGGGCTCCTGGGCACTCACAGCTGGTTGCCCTATGACCGAAACATCAATAATTACTTCAGCTTCAGCAAGGATCCCACCATGGGGAACCCCAAGTAAGGCAGGGCTGTGGGTAGGTATGGGCTATAAATGCCCTGAACCACCTCCCCATTTAAACAATATGCAGGCCAGCTGCAGGGGAGGGGTCTGGCTAAGATTCCTGTCTCCCCTGTGGCCCAGCCTCACCTGTCATCTTCCCATTGGTTTAGGATGCAAAAACTACTGAGTGGGCCATGGGTGCCAGGCAGTGGCCCGAGTGGGCAAGCACTAGCAGTAGCTCCTGACGGAAAGCTGCTCTTCAGTGGTGGTCACTGGGATGGCAGCCTACGAGTAACCGCACTAGCCCGTGGCAGTGGCAGGCTGTTGAACCAGCTAAGCCAACACCTCGGTATGAGAGCCCTGGTGCCAGGGAGAATGAGACAGGCAGATGGGGAATGGGGTTCCGAGTTGGGCCTGGGAGGGTGTAAAAGCTGTGTTGTGTCCCTCCCCACTTCCTACGCAGACGTAGTGACCTGCCTTGCACTGGACGCCTGTGGCATCTACCTCATCTCGGGCTCCCGGGATACCACATGCATGGTGTGGCGTCTTCTGCAGCAGGTGTGTATAGCAGGCATGTCTGTGAGGTCCCTGTATCCCAGACAAGAAGTTCCTCTGCCCCTCAGGTGGCCTTCAGGGCTGCCCTCCTGTCATTCTCTTCCCCTTACTGCTGTGAACAAGTCTGGCCTCCATCACCCGCCAACCGACTAGCGTGGATGGAGTCTTAATCCAGCCACGGCTTCCCACAGAGTGGTCTGTCGGCAGGGCTGGCACCAAAGCCCGTACAGGTCTTATATGGACACGAGGCTGCAGTGAGCTGTGTGGCCATCAGCACCGAACTTGACATGGCTGTGTCTGGATCTGAGGTATGTATACACATGCCCTGGGGAGGTGGTTTGCCGAGCCACTATCTCCAGAGCCAGCACCCTAATCTGCCCTTCCTTCTGTAGGACGGAACTGTGATAATACATACTATACGCCAAGGCCATTTCGTGGCGGCACTAAGGCCTCCAGGTGCCACACTGCTTAGACCTGTATCACACCTGGCACTGGGGTCTGAAGGGCAGATTGTGGTACACAGCTCTGCTTGTGAACGCCCTGGAGCCCAGGTACGGGGACAAGGTACCTGACGAAGACACTGGGGCAGTTGGAATGGTGGGGCAGTTGCTGATTTTCCCAATTCTTCCAGGTCACCTACTCCTTGCACCTGTATTCAGTGAATGGGAGGTTGCGGGCTTCACTGCCCCTGACAGAGCAGCCCACAGCCCTGACGGTGGCAGAGGACTTTGTTCTGCTGGGCACAGCTCAGTGCTCTCTGCACATCCTCCACTTGAACAAGTGAGCCCTGTTCTTCGTGGGTGGCCCCTCTAGGTGGTAGTTGTTGGCACAGGGTAATATGGAGTGCGCTCTATCCAGTCCCATGTTCTAGGTGTGTTACCCACGGGGATTCTTGCCCTGGGCCTCCCTCAGCTACACAGCTGTAGGAGTCCTATAAACCAGGGATTCAGCTTTGCGGCCTTAAAATGAGGACAAAACGGATACAGGGTTTAACTGGGTCGAAAACTTCCTTGCAGTTGTGACTTCCCATGTACCCGTTTCCCTGCTGCAGGCTGCGACCTGCTGTGCCTCCCCTGCCCATGAAAGTGCCAGTCCGCAGTGTGTCAGTGACCAAGGAGCGCAGCCATGTGTTGGTGGGCCTGGAGGATGGCAAACTGATCGTTGTGGGCGCTGGGCAGCCTTCTGAGGTGAGGGCAAGAGCAGGCGGGCCGGGCCTTGAGTCGAATCAGGCGGGGAGCGGCCGCCCGGGATGGGATCACCGCATCCCATCCCATCCCTACCCCCACCAGGTGCGCAGCAGCCAGTTCGCGCGGAAGCTGTGGCGCTCGTCGCGGCGCATCTCCCAGGTGTCCTCTGGGGAGACCGAGTACAAGCCTGCCGAGGCTCGCTGAAGCCGGAGTCTAGGGGCTCAAACCCCGCCCGGGCGTGCGGCCCTGCCCAGGAGACTGCTGTGCCCGGGGTGGGCGGGACCCCACCCTCCGGCTCAGGGATTGGTAGATGGCATCACCAGGAAGTCCCGCCCCTCGCCGGCTGAGGGGACCTAGTGCGGGCCTCTGAGGCCGCAGCTGCGTATTTTGCACAATCTGGGGTGAGGGGGAGACTCCCACTTTCAAACCCCACGTCCCAGTAAAGCACAAAGACCACCCGTGGCCTTAATCCCCAAAGGTGACTATCGCTGCCCATTCTCAGCAATAAACTTGGTCTAGTTTTGTAGCCACCCAGTTTCTTGAGTATACATGCGTCCGCCGCCGTCCTCGGCCTTCTGTGGCCACCATTCTTAGCCCCCGTTACCCGGTCTGGCCTGGCATGCTTCTTCCTGGCCAGGCTGGCCTCCGCGAAGCCAGCCGGACCACCTCTGCCCTTGCCAGCCGTCCCCTGGCTCCTGGTTCTCAGCTCTCGCGGTCCATCGCGTGGCGTCGGCACACTATTCGCGCGCGCTCTGCCAAACAGGCCGGTGTCAGTTTCTGTGAGCTCCCAGCGCTTCTGCGTGCTCCAGCGTGGGGCGGGGGCGAGGCCGCGCCCTCGAGCTCAGACCCGCCTCTTCATTGTCCTGCTCCCCTCTTCAACACCCCCCGCTGGCCCGCCCCTTGTCTTGGCTCACTCTTTCTTGGACAGACCGGAACCTACCCTCTCCAGGGACTCCCGCCGTCTTTCTGGCTGAGTGGATCCTGGCACCCTTGGAGGGGTAGCTGCAGGTCAGGAGGGGTGGGAGTGACGAGATGGGTTCTTGCTAGGTGGAAGGGGCGAGAACTTTCTCTGTCTTCCACCTTTAGTGACCTGATCCTGCGGGTACCAGCGTCGGTGTTGGGTGTGTATGGGCCTGCTGGGGCTGTTGAACTGTTTCTTCGCATTTTGGGCTTGGAGATGGGTGGAGAGACCTTGAAAAGTTCCCATCCAGCAGCTCAGGATGGGTGGGGCAGATTTCCAAGGCCTGTCTGCTGCTCCTGGTTTACAGGCCTTCTAGGATCCCAGAAGCCCCTCAACTCCCAATGTGGTGACACTAAAGGTACATAGTCCATAAAGAGATCACCCATGTCCGAGGCTTACCTGGCTACAGCTCTGGACTGCTGACAGCCCCACAAGAGGCACAACATGTGGTAGATCCTGTTACCCAGCAGTAGCCACTGGGGACTTGGAGGGCCTTTCTAAGTGTCTTCCTTCTTCAGGTCAGATCTCTCCTCCTTAACCTGCAGGAAATGGGCTAAATCAGCAGGGTTAGTGCTGTGGGGTCCAGATGGGCCTTTGGACTGAGTGGCCCTGTTCTTCCATTTCAGGCCCTCTCTCAGATCTGCATGCCATATGAGCTTGCTGAGCCCATCAAGGTACCATTTCACTCAGTCCCTGACCAGGAAAGGGCTGGCCACGGGCCCTGGAGGAGAGTGGGAACATAGGCAGTCCAGGAGGTCCTGCCTTGGGACCTTGGGATGTCGGGTTTTGGCAGATGTGTGTGAGCATGAGCCTTTCCCTGGTCCCTAGCGATGCTTCAGCTTGAGATGGGATCACAGTGCATATATCTTTACCCTCCTTTTAACATCCTCAGACTCAGCCCAGGTACTTGCCATGCCAAGGTCTTTTTGAGACAGGATAATTTCTATCCTGAACTGTCCCCAACCCACCAGCTTTGGCTAGCAGCTCTGTCACCTCCACCTGTTTGACCTGGAGGGAGGAACTCTTCCAGCCCTGGTGCGAGTCAGGATGGAATGAACTAGTAGTGGGGACAAGCTGCCCCTTAGGACTCCAGATAGCAGATCTGAGGATTTCTTTGTATCTCCACACAGAATTCCTTCTGGACTCAGAAAAGCAGCCTCTGAGCCCTTCAGCTCAGTTCTGTGCACCACCCCCCTTCACCAAGAAGCAGCCAGCAAGCAGTGCCTGGCAGAGACATGCTTCACAACATCAGCCACAGCAAAGGTGTGGTCTATTCAGGTAGGCATTCCTTGACCCAGATCCTGGGTTGCCTGCACCCTGGGAGGAGGTAGAGTGGGTCATGTCCATCCACAAGCTCTTTAGTCTGTCGCTTGAGCCCTGTCTACACTGGGCACAAGAACTGGTCACTGGACTTAAAGCAGAAGAGAGCACCAGTATTTACTTCCAATTAAGTTTTATTTTTATGTATGTGAAAACAACACACATCAGTGTGCTCTTGAGATCCACCCAGGGAGCCGACCAATCCAGTGCCGTGGTTGACAGAGGTGGTGCAACCAGAGTGAGGAGAGAGAGATCAAGGAAGGCTTCCAGAGGAGATCTTGGCATGTGTTTAGAAGAAGGTGTAAATAGCAAGAATTTTTGGACGCGTCTGGAAGATGGCAAGGCACATTTGTACCCACGTTGTGTCCACAATGGCAAGCAAAGGGCCAGTCAACTTAAAAAATTATTTGTGCCGGGCGGTGGTGGCGCATGCCTTTAATCCCAGCACTTGGGAGGTAGAGGCAGGCAGATCTTTGTGAGTTCGAGGTCAGCCTGGTCTACAAAGCGAGTCCAGGACAGCCAGAGATATTCAGAGAAACCCTGTCTCGAAAAACCAAAAAAAAAATTATTTGTGTGACATGTTGTACATATGTGAGGGTGCCTACCAGAGGCTGTAAGACCGCATCAGACCCTCTGGAGAGTGAGTTACGGGTGGTTGTGGTCCGTCCCATGTGCTGGGAACACAGCTCCGGTCCTGTGGTGGAACAAGCCCAGTTAACCACTTAGCAAGTATGTGACGTTTGGTTACTTGTGTAAGTCAGTTTTCTCCTACCAGGTGGATCATGGGGAATCAAACTCAGGTTGTCATACTTGGTGGTATGTGGCTACCTGCTGAGCCATTTTTGCCAGTCCAGGCCCAGCCAACTCTGGATGTCATGGTGCATCCTTGGCTACATGGTAAACTCTATTGCTTTTGGAACATTGTCAAGTTGGTCTATCTAGGTAAGGCTACTGTAGCTCGTCTTGACCATTGTCCTTGTCTTTACAGATACAGCCTTGAGGGGGCAGAACAGGGACAGGGAAGGAGTGTGGGTAGGATTTGGGGGAGCCCTTGCCCCCAATACCTCCTCCCTGTTTCCCCCTGAGCCTCCAGGGGCCTCGAGCAACATCATTCCTGTCTACTGTGCTCTTCTAGCTACTGTGGTCCTTGGTCTGCTTGCCTATGTGGCCTTCAAATGGTAGGTAGTCTGGGTGCTGTCCTGTGGCACCCCCTCCATGTCTGGACTTGGAGGCAGTTCCTTGTCTTAGTACCCTCTGGCCCCTACAGTTGGCGCTCGCATAAGCAAAGACAACAGTTGGCCAAAGCTCGGACTGTAGAGCTGGAAGACCCTGACAGGGACCAGAGGCATGGTGACAGCAGTGTCTTTGTGGACTCTCCTTGTGGTCTGGAGCCCTGTATCCCCAGCCAAGGTGAGCACATTTCTTTTTTTCTCTGAGACAGGGTTTCTCTAAGTAGCCATGGCTGTCCTGGACTCACTTCGTAGACCAGACTGACCTCCAACTCACAGAGATCCACCTGCCTCTGTTCTGAGATTAAAGGTGTGCGCCACCACGCCCGGCTGAGCACATTTCTTTAGTCTGTAATCCTTTTGTATTTAAGTAGTGCCACCCCACCACCCCTAACACTCTTGTCTCTCCCACCCCAGCACCACATGCTGATCTTGGCTGCAGACTTTACCTGCATATTCCACAGCGGCAACAGGAAGAAGTCGAACGGCTTTTGATGTTGGGTGAACCTACCAAGGGCTGGCAGGGGCTGGCAGGCCACCTGGGCTACCAAGCTGAGGCTGTAGAAACCATGGCCCATGGTCAGGTGCCAGCCTATACCCTGCTAAGGGACTGGGCTGCCCAAGAAGGCAGTAGAGCTACCCTCAGAGTGCTAGAGGATGCCTTGGCTGCCATAGGCCGAGAAGATGTGGTCCAGGTTTTGAGCTCACCAGCAGAGGGCTGCTCTGTGGTGTGACTGACATCTCCCAGTGCTGCGTGCACTGGCTCTCAGTGTTCTCAATGCTTCCTGTCTCCTTCATGGGCTTCCTAGTACTTCGGCTTCAGCCTGCTGCGTTGTGGCAGAACACAGATCCAACCACTTCATATCCCTCACCCTCCTCTTGGAGACAGGAATGGGAATACAGGGGGCGGTGGGTAAAAGTAATGGGGCATGGCCCTGCCCTATAGATAGATCCTCATTCTGCCTCTTTGTTTAGCTCCAGCTATTTTTTTCTTTTCTATCATATATTAAAGGCACCTTTGAACTTTTGTTCTAGTCTACTTCGCTCCTTGGGCCTTAAGACAGCTCAGTACTTCTGAAACAGAGGCCCAGATAAGGACTTGGGGAGGTCCCTAGGGTGTGGGAAGATCTTCTGCAAGCAGCAGCTGGGATGGCAGGGCATGTCGATGCCTCCTGCCCTTCAGTGTTTGAATCACATTAGGAAGCCACGTTTCCTTCTGGACTCTTTACTTAGCTGGAGGCATGTTAATAAGTCCTCAACCCTTCAGGTTCCCATAGTGTACCACAGGACCCTGCAGGTGTGACCTGCGCTGTTAAAGGCAAGAGGTAAAGTACCTGTGGTGAGCTAGTCGTTGAAGACCTCAGGTCATCTTTAGGCAAAAGGACGACTTTTCAACATTGGGACTCTGGACTGGCCATATAGATCAGTGGTAGAGAGAGCACTTGTCTAGCACACATGAGGTCCTAGATTCAATCTCCAGAGTGACAAAACAAAAAACCAGACTGCACCCAGGCTAAGGAATTCCAAACAGACTTCCACAGCTGTTCATGTGGTTTGAACACAAATGGGCTGCTGAGCCAAACAAACCACCTGTACTCCCTTGCACACGCCCAGGAAGGACCAGTGCAGTGGATTGGAGGGTTTTAGGTTCATCCAGACTCATTGAGAAGAACTGAGTCGTGGTGAATTGGAGCCCTGGGATTCTGGGATTCACTGCTTTGTATGAGACCCACCTATAAGCTGCTTCCACTGCTGCTCCTCAGAAAGAGCCTACCAGAGCTGCCTGACTTTGCTCTTTGTTAAAAACAAATGGCAGCCAGGCACAGAGGCTCACTTCTGCAATCCCAGCATCCAGGAGGTTGAGGTAAGATCATCACAGGTTTGATGCCAGCCTGGGCTACAAAGTGAGAATCCCCCCACAAAAAAAAAAAAAGCAGGGGAGGGATCTTCATCCTAAGAAGACCCTCAGCCTAATCTCCAAAGATGAGAAAAACCAGAGATGATTCAGACCAGCATGCTGGGAACATCATTCCACTTCACCACTGTCGGCTGCTGGGCCCGATTTAGGTAATTTGAACATGAGGGAGTATGGGGGAAGATGAAGATATTTGGGGGAGGGGGAGACAACAAAAAGTAAAACATCTCAAAAGTGTCTTGTAAAATTTGAGAGCTAGTCACTCTCACAGGAGGCTGCCTCAATTTCCTTAGAAAAATATGAATACTCGGGGCTGGAGAGATGGCTCAGCGGTTAAGAGCACTGCCTAGTGCTCTTCCAAAGGTCCTGAGTTCAATTCCCAGCAACCACATGGTGGCTCACAACCATCCACAATGTGATCTGGTGCCCTCTTCTGGAATGCAGGTGTACATGCAGATAGAGCACACATATGCATAAAATAAATCTTTAAAAAAAAGAAAAATATGAATACTCATTGTACCAGACAGAACTAGAAAATGTTGAGGGTTCAATGAATTGTCCACTTAACACAATAATGTGCTTTAAATTTACAAAGTGAGGACTGGAGAGATGGCTCAGTGGTTAAGAGCACTGACTATTCTTCCAAAGGACCCAGGTTCAAGTCCCAACACCACATGGCAGCTCACAACTGTCTAATTGCCGGGCATGGTGGCACAGGCCTTTAATCCCAGCAGTTGGGAGGCAGAAGCAGGTGGATCTCTGTGAGTTCAAGGCCAACCTGGTCTACAGAGTCCAGGACTACACAGAGAAATACTGTCTGGAAAAAATCAAAAGTAACAAATTTACAAAGTGCTAAAATACTTTTGATCATTAGTTAGTCCTCGATGCCTGGGGTACACATTCACATACTGGAGATCAATAGCTTTGTATAGCAGTGGCATGGCGTTAGGTATTTGAAGCAGCAATCCAGAGATAATGGAGATACGTGCAGGTAGCCTATACATAGGTTATGCCACTTCATTTAAGATATTTGAGTATCCACACACTTGTAGCAATCCACCAAAGGCGGTGAGGGAAGACACTTGTTACACAGCATGTATGACCATGAAGAATTTCTGCCCTCTAATACAGGATTGTAAATGAGTTAGTGAAGCTGGCTTGACCATAGTCTCATCAACATTGCCAATTTCTTTAAGAGTTGTAAGGATTAAATAAATATACCTTAATCTCTGAAATGCTTGGCACAGGCAATGGGTACTCTAATTTCTGGCAGGCCTCAGCATAGCCTTGTTCTTCTCTTCCATCAAGAGAATGCTGCACGAGACAGGCATGGTGTTGCATGCCTTTACTCCCGGCATGGGAGGCAGAGGCAGGCAGATTTCTGTGTGTTCAAGGCCAGCCTGGTCTACAAAGTGAGTCTAGGACAGCCAGGGCTGTTACACAGAGAAACCCTGCCTCGAAAAACCAAAAAGAGTGCTTCAATGAGCAGCATCGTGTTCCTTAGGAACAGATGGGCCCTACTCTGGTAAGAACTTCCTCTCTGTCTAGAAAACTCATCACCCAAAAGAGAGACCACTGCTGAGCCTGCTTCAAGAATACAGCTCACTCTCCCTTTATTGTCCAGGCTCAGCTGTCAAGTAACAAAGAAGGAAGCTAAGACCCAGTCATTGAATGAACACTCCTCCAGGCTGGGAGAAATGAAGTCTGAAGGCAAAAGGATCCATTAACTCTCTCCGGCCAGGAGGTATCAAGGAAGAGACATTTAGCTTTTCTCAATTGACCCACTAACCAAAATAAAACAAGCCAGTGGCAATGAGGTCTCAGGACATACCTCCTCTGGTCTGGAATGACTATAAATTTCCTCAACTGAGCTCAGCCTCAAGATCTAAAGTCTAAAGTTATAAGCTCCATACAAATGTCTGCCTGACACAGAGTAAGGCCTGTGGAAACAGAGCTTGTAATAAAATGCAGTAGCAAAGAATCTTGGACTCCACACCAGTGACCACTACATCCTATTTCTCTCTCTGACATCAACACAAACAAACTTGATTAAGTTTTAGGGAACACACATTCCAAGTTCTTTAATTGATTTTATTTTTTACATAAAAAGTTCAGTAAAAATTGGATAAAGTAAAGTGATCTTAAGCAGTAAATCAATCTTATCAACATAGCACAAGGCTGGCCAAAACCACAAGGCAGCCTGCTTTGGAATATTTACATGATAACAAATTAAACCTTGCAGGAGAATTTATACTGTCCTTACAAAGTCCTTCCATGATTCTAAATACATAGAGGCTAACAGCAAACAAAAACTGAACAAAAACCAGGAAAAACAAATTATTTTCAATATATTCACATATACATTAAAATATAATACAGAATCGTCAGGGTAAAGGGAGCGCACGGGTCTGTGCGCCGACAGCACCGCCGAGGGGAACCCAAATTTGAGAATGGGTCAGGTGTGGCCAGGGTCTTCACTAGGCTACTGCCTCTGATGGCCTGTAACTGTTACACCCCAACAGCTCACAACCAGGGGTCACGTGCAGACAGAGCTCAGTTCTGCAGCTTACAGCTGACACCTGCAGGTCTGAACTGCTCAGGATGATGGTCATCACATCAGCAGCACAGCCCTGGCCATGGAGTAGGGCTGAAGCCACAGGATTCATCCTTTCTGATCGTACTCCTCACTCGGACCCTGACATCACTCTAATTCAGTGTCCTCTTTAGGTTTGTAAACAGCCCCAAACTTCTGCATGTACTTCTTAATGTACTCCTTGGTTTTGTGTTTCACATTTTCATTGCACTCCAGATCCTCGGGGTTCTTACAGTACTTCAGCTCCTTATTCATGACTCCGTGAGTCAGCTGTCCAGGGCACAGAAGGAGAGACCACAGACACCATCAGAATGGACAATGATTTGACAGGGAGGAGAACAGGCTTGGAATTAAATCAAAGGGTGGGCTGAGGCAGGGACACAGAGAGGAGAAACCCAGCTTTCAAAGTCTCTTAGGTGCCTCCTTTCCCACCTCTGAACCTTGTCCCACATTCCTGGGCCCAAGCCTTGGCCTCTGACACATAAACCATAGTTTCTGATGTGTATCATAGTATCAAGCACATAACTTGCTAAGAACACCAAGAGACCAAGAGCAGAGAAAGTACCTTTCGAGCGAGGTGCTTGAAATCTTCAGTTGTGGTGATCCTGCCCACCTTGCAGTCAGGTTTCCGGTAAGGGTTCAGGCACTGGACAATGAACTGAGACATCTACAGACAGTAGATAGGATACACACAGCTCAATGGTGCTGATGCGGCCATTAGAAAAGGCAGCAGAAGCACAGCGAGCCAGTCCCCGCGTCCTCCCTCAGGGGCTGCACTAGTCTGCAGAATGCTAACAAGTCCATGAGATGTTAGAAAGTGATTCTGGACCAGCCCTCAAAGGAAAAGAGCCTCCTTAGCCTAGACCAGCCAAACCTCCCTGAGAGGCCAGCTGCAACAAGATTCTGGCAGTAGCCTCCGGTTTCACTCAAGTAAAATCAAATGTATTAAGGCCAAGAGGTAATTAAGCCACAAGGGCTCCTCCACCACAAACAGAGCTCCTCGAGGCTGTAGCTCAGTTGGCAGGGTGCTTGGCTAGCCCCGCGTCCTCTTACAGAATTAGTGACTAGGCTCTCTAGACTCTGGAGGCAAGACAGGGCAAAGCAGCTATTCCTGAGCTACCAGAGGTTTGCAACCCTAGGAACTACCAGTAGGCATTCTGCCCTTAAAGGTTAATTACTTCAAGCCTGTAAGTATTACACACACCATAATCACCAAAAGCCATATGGAAACATGGGTAACAGCCAGATGGATGATCTAGAGCATAACTCTGCAACCCACCATCTCCAATATCCTCTTCTGGGTTATTTCTATAAGGTTTGTCCTACCCAGTAACTTCTAAAAAGAGGCTTCAGGGTCAGGACCTCTGAAAGTATTTATGGTGTAAGGTCACAGAGGAAAGGGAAGAAAGAGGCCACCGACAGTTACTTCAAGGAAGTATTCTGAACAGGACAGAGGGCCTCTCCATCTCTGAAATTCTGTGACCCTGTTAAGTCTACATAAGCCTTGGAACTGTTGGTTTATTCAACTGCCACCACTGTCTGGATGAACCTTTTACTCAAAAGGATTTTCTGTGGTTGCCTGGCTTCCATATTTCCCCCTTTCAACCCACCCCTCACTTAGTCAAGGCTTTGATTATTCTTGGCTTGAAATTCCTAAACCCACAGACATAAAGCCACTTCATGAAAGGGCACACAATACTGTCCAGCCTTATTCTAAACACCCCTTCTCACATGACCAGTGCTCAAGACTGACGGACTAATTATGACTTCCTGAAAGAGGTGACACTCTTTGTTTCTGCACATCATCATGCTACATTTACCTTTCTTCCCAACCATTTGACCAGTCCCTACCCTAGAGTCAAGCACCTTTCTTGATATTCCAAGTATTGGTCTCTACCCTATCATGGCATGCCTTTCACACAGCTGCCATTCTTTACATATCTGCTAACATCAACACACTAGAAACCTTTCAATGAATGAAGTATGGAGTTTAGAATCTGGGGGCTGGTGAGATGGCTTAGTGGATAAAAACACATATATCATCAGGCTTGCTCCCCAATAACCACATGGTGAAAGGAGAGAACTCTCACAGGTTGTCCTCTGACCTCCACATGTGTGTCATGGTACCCCTCTCCCAACAAACAAACTTTTAGTGTCCCAGGGGGAGAGACAGACACTGTCAGGATGGAGCAAGCAGCTACCAGAAGACAGCAAAGAAAGAGAACTACAATTTGATCAGAGGATCCGTGGTTGAACTTTTTTTAAGAACTCTTTTTTCTGATCTTAGAAGTTTCTCTATATAGATAGGAACAATACTCCCAGTCTTGTTTCTTTTTTTTTTTTTTTTTTTGGTTTTTTGAGACAGGGTTTCTCTGTGTAGCCCTGGCTGTCCTGGACTCGCTTTGTAGACCATGCTGGCCTCGAACTCACGGAGATCCGCCTGCCTCTGCCTCCCGAGTGCGCCACTACGCCCGGCTCCAGTCTTGTTTCTTAAGGGTTGATGTAATAGATACCAGAGTGCTTACCTATTGTAAAGGGACCTATCAATGTGGCATCACATAACAACTACATAATCAAATTACACAAGGAAGGAAGGAAGCACCTGACACTACAATAAGCCTAATACTGCATATAGCTTTCTGTTGTCTGAGATGCCATAGAAGGCCCACAGTGAAACAGCAAATGTGCTGGCAGATGGGACTCCTCCCAGGCCAGGAAGAGACAGCGATGGAATTCCTAACAGATAAAGCAGCAGAATTCCTAAAAGATAAAGAAGATGTAAGCTAAACCACCTTCAAGCAAAGACGGACGGACACAGTAGGCAGGACATGAAGGGCTCAGGCCACACCCAAGGACTGTCTGTGTACATCCTCCAAACCTTACCTCTTTTCTGAACACTTCCTTACTTTTCTTTGCCAGCTCACTCGATGTGTCAGCTTCTGCTGTCTTGGGCTTTTTTGATGTCTAGAAAGAGAAACACAATATAGTGTTGACATGGGTATCAGTTGGTGATGCCCAACTGTTCCAGAACTCATGGCATGTGTTTCCGCTAGTAGCGCTAACCTGACCAAAGGAGAGTCCTGGAGGCTCCTTGGCTAATAGTTTCAAATTCTACCCACTGACCCTGGCCTCCTTATCAGCCTCATTGCAATCCGCTACCATAAGTCAAAGTTTCATCTTTCACACAGCTATACATTTCAAGTTGTCTCACACACACTCATTCTCTGTGGGATGTGTAGTATCTGTACTCCCATAATTCAACCTTTCTAGGTTCTGACATGTCAGCTTCCAGGACAAAGTTAAGTGCTATTCTCAAGATCCTTGGCACTTACCATCTCTCCTCCCAAACTGGAGCTGCCTAAACTACATAGGACAGTCCCAACACAAGGAGAAACTCCTTGGAGGTTAGTGCATCTAGTTCAGGAATGAGTAAGGAATTATAGAGCATACCTGTAATCTAGTACTGGGAGAGGCAGAGGCAGGAGAATCAGGAGTTTAAGTCCAGCCTTTAAACACAAACTTACACAGTTAGTTTGAAGCCAACATAAGCTACATAAGACCTGGTCTCAAAAAAAGCCTCAAACAAATGAACAAACAAAAAACTTAGGAATTGGGGGCTGGAGAGATGGCACAGAGGTTAAGAGCACTGGCTATTCTTCCAATGGTCCTGAGTTCAATTCCCAGCAACCACATGGTGGCTCACAACCATCTACATTGCGATCTGGTGCCCTCTTCTGGTCTGCAGGCATTTATGCTGGCAGAACTGTGCATACATTAAAAAAAAAAAAAAAACCCATGTCATATGTGGTAAATACATACAATGTCTGTTAGTCAATCAAAAAAAAAAAAAAAACTAAAGAGTTAAGACATGATGGTGGAGATGGGAGGGGTATCATTCATGTCAGTGAACAGGTTAGGTGTTCAGACCACAGTGGCAAGGTGATGATAAATTCAGAAATACGCCTTTCTAGCATTGCCAGAGAAAGGCCACCAAACTCCTCATACCCGGGCAAGACCAAGGTGATGTGTTGTCAGCCTCAGCACACAAGCCATGTCCACACAGCTAGAAGGCCCTTCCCATGGAAAAAATAATTATGAACATTCCTCTTGGAACACAAAATCTCACACTCTAGGAATATCAGCTTGTGCTACAGGTTTTTCTAATTAAAAAAAAAAAAAAAATTTTTTTTTTTTTTTTTGAGACAGGGTTTCTCTGTATAGCCTTGGCTGTCCTGGATTCACTTTGTAAACCAGGCAGTCTGGCCTAGAACTCACAGAGATCTGCCTGCCCTTGCCTCCTATGCTGAGATTAAAGGCGTGCACTACCACTGCCCCTATTTTTATTATCTTTAATTATGATTAGTTGTGTGCATCTATGTAGATATGTGTACATGAGTGTGGGTGCCCACAGAGGCCAGAGGCATCAGATCCTCTTGGAGCTGTGTTGGTTGTGAGCCACCAACATGCTGCTGGACACTGAACTCAGGTCCACTCCAAGAAATGTATGTGCTCTTACCTCCTAAGCCTTTTCTCTCGCCATGTCCACATTTCTACTAGGGGTTTGAAGCAATGTAGTTTTTGAGACCCTGCCCAAGCTGCAGTTCTGTTTCCTATGTGTCCACAAACAGCACAAAGACTCTGGTGTGAAGGAAGCGGCGAGTCCCTCTACTTAGACTTGCTTCACAGAAGAGTGGCTTTTGGTTGCCCAGAGTTGGCTTTACTTATTTCTGTACTTTCTCTCTATGGTTGTACTGGAGGTGGGGCTGAGGGACTGAATAGATACCCCTTCTTTTTCTAGGGAAAAGGTGAAGCAAAACCCATAAGAAATTCAAATGTTTTGACTTGGACTTTTTTGGGGGTGGGAACAGGGTCAAAAACTTGCAATTCCTTCTGCCTCAGGTTCTTGAGCACTGAGATTTACAAGTGTGCCATACAGCTTGCCTTAAGATTGATGACACTCCTCCAGGATACATATATCCCACAGTAAGATATTAGAGAGTCAGAGATCCAGAATTATCTGAATATCTGATCATGGTGGCTTACACTTATACTACCAGCACTTAAGAAGCTGAGGCAGGAGGACAGCTCCAACTTCAAGGCCAGCATCGGTTATGCAATAAGCTTTAATATAGCTGGGATGACAGAATGAGACCAACAAATTCTATTTAAACAAGGCAACAAGAAAACATATCCCCACATGTTCTCTCATAGATCTCAGAAGTGAGTAAAAATACAAGGAGTACAGAAAATGCCTTCAAAATATGACAGCCAGCACTTGGATTATAAACATGAGGCAGAGGTCATGAGGGTCCCGATTTCCTCTAAATCACCAGTTTTCAACCTTTGGGTCATCACCAGTGTCCAACGACCCTTTCATAAGCATCACCTGAGACCATTGGAAGACACAGCTATTTACATCACGACTCATAATAGTAGCAAAATTACAGTTATGAAATAGCAACAAAAATAATTTTATGACTGGGGGTCACCACAACACAAGGAACTGTACTAAAGGGTCACAGCATTAGGAAGGTCAAGAACCACTGCTCTAAACAGAATGTATTTTCAGAAATCTTGGTAATTCTGGGCCTAGGTTTGTAGCTCATTTAGTAGAGTACTTGCCTAACATGTGGGAAGCCCTGCGTTTGATCCCCAGCATTGTACTGTATAAACTTGGCATGGTGATACACACTCAAGTGCTCTCAACCCCAGCACTTGAGAGGTAGAGGCAAGAGAATCAGTAGTTCAAGGTCATCCTTGGCCACTTAGCAAGTTCAAGGTGACCTGGTCTATAAAGAACTCTGTCTCAAAAAATAAAAATGAAAAATATTTTAAAAAAGGAAAGAGGGATGGGAAAGATGGCTTGGCAGTTAAGAGTATGGACTGCTCTTCCAGAGGACCCAGGTTTGATTCCCAGCACCCACATAGCAGCTCATAAACACTTAACTCCAGTTCCAGAGCATTGGATGCCCTCTTCTGGCCTATGAGCCCTAGGCATACAAGTGGTGCACAGACATACATACAGACAAAAACACCATAAACATAAATTTAGAAAGAAAGCTAAAGAAATCCAATGCACACTAAGGAACTTTCTAATTTAATACTGACTTGGCAAGATTGAGAGAGCCCTAAAACCACAGCCATAAAGCACAATGCACTGAGCTCAGTAAAGGAGCACTCAGATGCTTGTAATGCTGAGCAGCTGGGACTGAGAAAGTGCTCAAAGGGAGGATGCCAGACTTGTACATTCTATAAATCATGAAATAAAACTAAGAACTCTTGGGAGATGTGAAATTCATGAGCTACACACTGTGTGTCTGTATGGCATGGAAATCACTTCAGGTACTAACACAAGCCCAATGCCAGACAATACTTGAAACTGACATGAAAAAATTGGGACCCCACTCCCTAAAAGTTCTACTAGATATTTTAGTGTTTCTAACAAAAGACTCCTATTGCCAGAAAAGACATCAAACTGGACCAAATGGCCCTCGGCTTAGGACAGGCTAGAGAGCACACCTGTAGAGAAAGTAGCTTCACTGAGGTCTGAGGGACCACTAGTGGAGGCTGAAGATTCATACATGAAAAAAGCAAAGCACATTCTCAAGCCCTCAGCAAATAATCAGTTTGCTTTTTCCTTAATTTGAGTTATATGATGTGTCAGTCAGTGGAAAATTTTGGGAGCCTATGTAAGCAATAAGTCAGATTGCTTATATAGAACAAACACAGAACAAAATACAGTCATAACTCACTGTTTTTAGAAGCTTACCCTGGTGTTAGCCTTTATCTATAACATTTGACCTCCCAGGAAGTTTGGAAATGACAAGAGAGAAGTCTCAGCACCTTCATTTTACTGAGGCTTTGAGTTCATCTGCATTCACTGGCAGACAGCCTTAAGCTTACTGTGTGGGTCTGGTATATACAAAGAAAATGAAGAATGCTACAACAAAAGCAAACTCCGTTCATACAACAATTAGGTCTGAAAGCCTCTGTGCCTTTTTAAAGGGGGAAGAGGGCTTAAGTTACCGAGATGGGCTCTGAAAATGAGAGAGCATCTTACCAGCTACTATCTTTCTCTCCTGAATTTAATTAAACCCTTTTTGGAATGTGAAATATAAAAGGTCACTCAATGAGAAACTGTATGTTTGGTGACAGCATGAATCTAGACAGACGTAGAAAACGGAGTCATTAGGAACACTTATTTCAATTTAAGCTCACCAAAACACAAAAGTGGCCGCACATTAACTACAAAGTTAAGACAGATGGTCCTCAAGAACACAGAAACTCATTATACTGCTTCAGAGGTGGTACCACTCTTGGAAACATCAAAATAAGTACTCTACTGGTGCTTCTAAATAAGGCTGCCATTTGCCTCTTAATTAGTAAAAAACAACAAAAACCAAGGCCAGGGAATGGCAGAAAAGGGACCTTAAAAATCCAAATTCTAGCAATGGTGTTTCAAAGGAAACAATTTTAAAAATCCCTGGAACTAAAGTTCTTTAAGACATTTACTAGGAACCAGTGGCCTGTATCCATGTTTCACCTACAAGTCCAAGGCAGGCCTGGAGCCTTCTCTCTACCCCAGCTGATAATTGGCCATACTAAGTAACTTAAACCATCTTCTCTATAGGGGCTGGGACTTTTGTTTCTGACAATCTTTCAAGTGATTTCTGGGTTCCTTGTTCACTGCTGGTATGTGATATTGTATGAAACCATTTTGCAAATTGTTCCAACTATAAAAAAGAACAAAACAAAATTAACAACTGAAAAACTTCTTGGCTGCAGATCCTACCCTCTGCAACTTCTTTTTTGTAACACAGGGACACCTATGGAACCTTGGGACGAACATTAATCTAGAAGGTAGAAGCAAATAAACTGCTCTCTCTCACTTGTGCAGGCAGTCAACACAGTTCAGTTCTGAGTTTCTCAAAGGGAAGATTTGACTTAACACTCACCACATGATGGATGATGGAAGAGAGTACAAGATGACCAAGAGTAGGGAACAACACTGGAGGGAAACAGAGAAGGAAGGCTCTAATAGATGCTTAGTCTGATCATCAAAAGTTTTTACTACCACCCAGCACTTTCCAAAGAATTCTCTGCCCACCGTACACCTTCCCCTAGCTTGCTGTATCATACATTCTCTATGTGAGTACCAGAGCCAACTAAACCAGATGAACTCAAAACCCCAGTTTGGGCTATGAAACCCATATACATGTTTTCAATAAGAGTCAATTTACTGCTGACTCAACATGAATTCATCCATTCCTATTCTTAGCCTGCAGGAAGCTCAAGCAGCCCAAAGTCCACAATGGCTCTTTCCTGATATTTAAACTGAATGATGAGACCTTCAGTTACGCCAAAACTGGATAATGTTGGGTCATTGTTTTTTAAAAGACTTTTATTTATTATGTATACAGTGTTCTGTCTGTATGTATACCAGAAGAGGGCACCAGATCTCATTACGAGTCACCATGTGGTTGCTGGGAAATAAACTCAGGACCAGAAGAACAACTAGTGCTCTTAACCTCCGAGCCATCTCGTCAGCCCCCAATACTGAGTCATTTTTGCTCCTTATCTACTTAGTTTGCTTAATCCTTTTTTTTTTTTTTTTTTGTGGACACAGGGTCTCATCACATAACTTTGGCTGATCTGGAACTGGATGATGTGTAGACCAGGCTGGCTTCAAACTCACAGAGCTAAACCTGTCTCTGCCTCTTCAGTGCTAGGATTAAAGGAGTATACCACCTTGTCCAACCTGGTTGGCTGAACTTTAATAATACTTTTCAAATGTCTTTTTGTGACTCTTTTTTTTTTGGTTTTTCGAGACAGGGTTTCTCTGTATAACAGCTCTGGTTGTCCTGGACTGACTTTGTAGACCAGGCTGGCCTCGAACTCAGAGATCCGCCTGCCTCTGCCTCCTGAGTGCTGGGATTAAAGGCGTGTGCCACCACCGCCCGGCTTTGTGACTCTTTTCTATTCTTAATTCCTCACTTTGCCAGAGCGATGATAACACTCTACACTCTGACCTGTCATTATTTCAAACAAGCCTCTTTCACTAGAGACACGCATATTTGATTCTTTGATTCTTCTGTATCAAACATATTTCTTAGTTCTCAAAATACTATTGCATGTTAATCACATTTTCAGATCTCAGACAATTTATTCCTGCCATTTTCCCAGGGTGTGTTTTTTGTTGCTTGTTTGTCATTTTTGGGACCATGTTCAGAACAGAACCCAGGGCATGATTTGAACTAAGTCAGCAATTCTGCCAGTAATCCACACCCCCAATTTTACTCTTCTGTTTCTTTCTAGCTCAGTATGTTAAATGCGCCCAAATTCTTACTATACTGGATTTTTAAGTACTTGCAATTTTGACTTTTATGATTTTGCAAAATCTGTCTCAAATGCTCAGTTCTTCACTGTACAGGTAAAATCCTCGCTCCTGTGACAGTTCTGATGTATATTCTGAAGAGATGATTACTGAGCCTCCTCAAAGTACTTGGCACAAATTTCCACTACCGCAGCTTTCTAAGCTGAGCTTCCAGATGATGAAGACATGGTTTCAGCTCTCTTTCAATGTCTGTGTATCACACAAGGCTTGTGAATTGACAAAGCTTATTACAATGGTGCAGTGTATGGCTCTGAAGGACTTATAATCTAAATAAAGAAACCAAGGGAATAAAAATGGAACATAAGGAATGAAGACTTTCCTCTTAAGTACCCTTTTACTGTCTACACAAATGCTAGGTAGATGAACACAATTATAAATGCTAAGAAGGATACATTCAAGTAGATTCTAGCTTATCCAGTTTACACTAGGGCCTGCTCAAAGAGATCATAGTCTGAAAAGGGGTCCAGAGACTGATCAACACCCCATCTTTGCCCCGTGCTTCAAGGAAAGAATGGCGGAGAGATCAAAGAGCACTTCCCTTTCCATCTGCTATGCCTAAACGAAGGGTTAGCAACACCCAGGTGGTTTTGGTCTGAATTTTACATTAGAAATACAAGAAAAGGGAAAGATGACTGGTCAAAGACTAAGATAGCTGAGTGTGGTGGCACACATCTTTAATCTTGGCACCTAAGGAGATAGAAGCAGGCAGATCTCTGTGAATTTGGGACCAGCCTGGTCTACATAGTAAATTCTAGGACAGCCAGGGCTATATATAGAGAGCCAGCCTGTCTCAAAACAAAACAAAAGCAAACTTTTATAACTGAAGCATACTTCAAATTTTAAAAGTCACTGGGTGAACTCAGCTTATTATATATAAATGGTAGTATCAGTAGTATTTAAAGAGAAGACTACAGGAACTATGCAAACTGAAGTGCAAGGAGAAAATAACTGAAAAAAAGAGTGAGAGATTCAGTAGCCATGTGTATAAAATCCAGCATGTGTATAAAAGTGAGATTTGCAAGAAAAAAAAAGGACACAGTACAAAAAATAGATCTGAAAAAATAATGGCTAAATAATAATTAACTTTGATGAAAATTATCAATATGGGTTCAGAAGAGCACAAATAATCACAAGAAAGTTAAACACAAAGAAAACTTAAGTATGTAACAATAAAGTTGATTGTGCATGCCTTTAATCCCAGTACTCAGGAGGCAGAGACAGGAGGATCTCTGTGAGTTCAAGGTCAGCCTGGTCTACAAAGTGAGTCCAGGACAGCCAGGGCTACACAGAAAAGCCCTGTCTCGAACCCCCCCCCCAAAAAAAAAAATTGGAGGGGAGAGAGAGAGAGAGAAAGGAAAAGAAAAGTAGGCCAAGCACACACCTTTAATACCAGCACTCAGGAAGTAGAAGCGGGTGGGCTTCTGTGAGTTTGAGGTCAGCCTGGTCTACACAGTGAGTACTAGGACAGCAAGGACTATATAGAAAGAACCTGTGCTGGGAGGGGAGGTGAGGAGAATCAATTATTTAGAATTCTATATCCAGAGGCTCATTGGCTAAGAACACTGGATGCTCTTGCAGAAGACCTGGGATTTATTCCCAGCACCCATATGACAGCTCACAATCATGTGTGACTCCAGTTCCAGGGAGACCAGAAACCTTCTTTTGGCCTTGTGGTGCACAGACATACAGGCAGGCAATATATCCATGTGGATAGGATAGGATTCTCTACCTAATGACAATACCCTTCAAATAAGAGTATCAAAGTCTCCTACAAAGCTGAACATATTCCTACCATGTAATTTAGCAATTATGTTCCTTAGTGTTTATCCAAAGAAACTAAAAACCATGTCCACACAGGTTTTTTCAGTATCTTTATTAATAATTACAAAACCTGGAAGCAAGGTAAGCTGTCCTTCAGCAGTAACTGGGTAAGCAAGGGTATACTCAAACAATGGAGTATTATTCAATAGTTAAATAAACACCAAACTATGAAAAGACGGAGACTCTAAATGTTCTGGGGCCAGATGCTGATAAAGGGAGATGTTGTACATATTACATGGTAGGAAGAATAGAGAACACTAGAATCTCATTTTTTTCCTATATTTGATCTACTTTCTGCTCAATTTTGCTGTACCAAAATAGAACTAGGAGCTGGAAAGATGGCTCAGTGGTTAAGAGCACTGGCTACTGTTCCAAAGGATTGGAGTTGAAATCCCAACACCCACATGGCCGCTCACAGTTTTCTGTAATTGCCGTGATGGCGCACACCTTTAATCCCAGCTCTCGGAAGGCAGAGGCAGGTGGAGCTCTGTGAGTTCAAGGCCACCCGGGTCTAAAGAGTGAGTCCAGGACAGCCAGGGCTACACAAAGAAACCCTGTCTCAAAAAAAAAAAGAGAGAGAGAAAGAAAGAAAAGAAACCCAAAATAGAACTAAAGTTATTCAGTTTTGTTTTTGAATAGACAGGTTTTCTCTGTGTAGGTGTAGCTGTCCTGGAATTCACTTTGTAGACCAGGCTGGCCTCAACCCACAGAGATAGATCCACCTGCTTCTGCCTCCCCAGTGCTGGGATTAAAGACATGCAGCACGACCCCAGCCTACTCAGTATTTTCTAACCTTTTTTTTTTTTTTTCCCCTCCAAGACAGGGTTTCTCTGTGTATTTCTGGCAGTCCTATAACTCACTCTGTAGACCAGGCTTGGCTTTGAACTCACAGAGATCCGCCTGCCTTTATCTCCCAAGTGTTGGGATTAAAGGCATGCGCCACCACACCTGGCTCAGTATTTTTTTTTTAAAGATATTATTTATTATACAGTGTTCTAGCTGCATGTATGCTGAGGCCAGAAGAGGGTACCAGATCTCATTATAGATGGTTGTGAGCCACCATTAGGTTGCTGGAAATTGAACTCAGAACCTCTAGAAGAGCAACCAGTGCTCTTAACCTCTGAGCCATCTCTCTAGCTCCCCTACTCAGTATTTTTTAAAGGGATAAGATATTTTTCTTTTTCCAGACAAAACAAGTTAAAAAACTTCATCATCAGTAGATCTGAAATACTAAAAGAAATTCTTTAGGATAAAATAAAATGATTCTAACCAGGTGCTAGTAGCACATGCCTTTAATCTCAACACTTGGGAGGCAAAGACAGGTGGATCTCTCTCTGTGAGTTCAAGGCCAGCCTGGTCTATTCTACAGAGTTCCAGGACAGTCAGGACTATACAGAGAAATCCTGTCTCAAGAAACAAACAAAAAAATATTCCAGATAGAAACAAAATTCTACACCAAAGAATGAAGTATTAGAAATGCCAACTAGGCCGGGCGGTGGTGGTGCACACCTTTAATCCCAGCACTTGGGAGGCAGAGGCAGGCGGATCTCTGTGAGTTCGAGGCCAGCCTGGTCTACAGTGAGTCCAGGACAGCCAGAGATATAGAGAAACCCTGTCTCAAAAAACAAAAAACAACAACAACAAAAAAAAAAACCCAGAAATGCCAACTAGGTGATAAAAACAGGACCTTCCTAAATAAAAGTTTAAATTTTTTCTTTAAATTTTTCGTCAGACTTTGTTGTTGTGGATATGAATGCAAAGAAACGAGTCTACACTCACACATGTTAAATAAATACTTGTTCCTCTAATGAGGGATACCCCTCTTCTATCCCTAACCTGAATCCTAGCTCCAGTTATATACTACCATTAACAGACTTTAAAATGAAATGTACTGATGTATTTTTGGGTTCCTTAACATATGAGAAAATAAATGGAAAAGCATAATGGACAGAAGCAAATAAAATATAAGCTAAGTTCTTACAGTTATACTGTAAATAATCACAGGAATGTGATATAGTATAAGATGACAACCTGTTGTGACATAGTATGCATATGATAAATCTTAGAACAGTGGTTCTCAAAGTTTTAGATCTCAGGATGCCTTTGTATTCTTAAAATACTGAGGCCCTCCTAAAGTTTTGATTCTTATGGGAAATATCTAACAAGATAAAATTAAGTTCAGATTGGCCTAGCAGCACATGTCCATAAACCCAGCATGTAGGAGGTAGAGGTACATGGATCACTGAAGGGTCCAAGCCAGCCAGGGTCACATGAGACGCCTGTCAAACACAGAGAAGAAATCAAAACATTTCCTAGAAAAGTTAATGAGATATAAAAGAAGGTATGGACCTGTTCATACTTGTCTTTCATTCTTGCTTCTTTTTCTTACTTCGTCCCTCTCCCACCCATCTTTAATAACTTAAGTGCCTCTTCTTATGTCCTTAAGGGAAAAAACACACAGAATGACTTCTGATTTAAGTAACTCATCCTTGGAGATAATGCTTGTAGATAATAAATAAGGCTAAAGAATAATTCAACTAGCAAGTATTTGTTTTATATTTATACCAACTCTAATCTCAGTAACTGTCTTGTTAGAGGAAAATGAAGAATAAAATCTTTCCTGTTTTCTTTTTTCTAATATTTTCATAATAAGTACCTTCTGCGTCATAGCTTTAATGAACAAGAAAGTTTAAACTCTTTGAGAACCACACAGGGTACCTCTTTTATTGTTGTTTTGTGTGGGGAGTGGGGCACATGTACCACAGCATACATGTGGAAGCCAGAGGACAACTTTGAGAGTTCATTCTCTCCTTCCAACATGGGTCCCAAGGATCAAACAGATCATCTGCCTTGGCTTCAGCTCCTTAACCCTCTGAGCCACTTCATTAGCTTATTATTATTATTTGTTTTCATTGAGACAGGATCTTGCTTTATTGTTTAGGCTGGCCTAAATTTGCAATTGTCCTATTTACTGATGACAGGTATGAACCACCACCATTTCTGGCTCCTTTGGTGAAATTCATTTATCCATTATTTACCTGTGTGTATGACGTGTGTGAATATGGGCACACCACAATTGTGGTGGTTTTGTGGGGTTTCTTTTTTTTTTTTTTTTGGTTTTTCGAGACAAGGTTTCTCTGTTTAACAGCTCTAGCTGTCCTGGACTCACTTTGTAGACCAGGCTGGCCTCAAACTCGCAAAGATCCGCCTGCCTCTGCCTCCCAAGTGCTGGGATTAAAGGCGTGCGCCACCACCACCCGGCTAAATAAGATCTTTTTTTTTTTTTTTTTTTTGGTTTTTCGAGACAGGGTTTCTCTGTGTAACAGCTCTGGCTGTCCTGGTCTCACTTTTGTAGACCAGGCTGGCCTCGAACTCAGAGATGCGCCTGCCTCTGCCTCCCAAGTGCTGGAATTAAAGGCGTGTGCGGGTTTCTTTTTTTGAGGCTGTTTGTTTTCTTGAGCAGGGCCTCTTGTTATTTCTTGCCAGTATGCTGTGTACTCTAGCCTAGCTGGCCCAGGAACCTCAGGTAATTTTCCCGTTTCTGTTGGCCATTGTACTCAGGGTTGTGCAGCAAGTCCTTTATCCACCATGCCATCTCCATGACTTCTTTGGTGAGTTTTAACAGAACCAGTTTAAATTAATTCCAGATCTAACCAATCTTAAAGCTACAATGTCCATCATAGTATTCAATTTAAAGAGTCAAAACAAGCAGAATGTTGGCACATGCTTGTAATCCCAACACTGGGACAGCCATGTCACTAGCTGGAGGATAGCTTGGGCTAGATCATTTATGCCTCAAAAACAAATAAGTAAATAAACAAAAAACAGATAACCAATCAATCAATCAAAGTGCGAGTAAAAAGCAATCTACCCAGCTCACTATCAAGAAGAGTTAATATACTAAAAGAAGTTATAAAGGAGTATGGAGTACAATTGCATGGGGCTTCTAGTTTTCTCTTTCAGTCTTCTGTTATTAGTGCTACAAAACATATTTTCATATCTGATCTATTCATATACTCAAAATCCTTCTAAATATATCCTTAAGCTAATAAGAAGTCAATATGCAGCTGAGTCCTTGAATGTGCAAAAACGGTCTTTCTCTTGGGCTTCAATCTCTCCTTTTATGTAAGAATTTTGACACATTTATCCAAAGAAAGAAAAAGAAATTCCAAAACTATATGGATACTGACCTTACTGAATGAAAGGACACAGATGTTCATTTCAAATGACCAGGTCAGATATAAAAGTTACACTTACCTTCATGGGGTTTTCATCGTATGTTGGGGTTCCCAGATCCATCTCAGCTTCATGCTCAAGGCTGGCATCATCTCCTGGGCTTTCCCAAGTAGGAGGATCCCACTGAGTCTGCCTAGAAGAAGGTAAGAACAGTCAAGCTGTCATGGGTAGAAAGCAGACAACCCTGGCATAAAGTTTTAAAAATGTAATATGTAACATGACATAGAATAAGTCAGAACTATAAAGACTGACATAGTTCTGATAGCTTCTCATCAGCAATGACTCTAGCCTAGAGATATATTCCTAACAATTTAATCCCATTAAACTTTTATATTTGATGGATTATTTGGATGTCTCAAGGTAATTATGTGATAATGCTGGCTAGATACTGACAACAGTAAGAAAAACAAACATTTTGGCTGCTTGTCAAATGGTTCAGTATACTTGATATATTCTGGGTTTAAAATGCAGATGAGCCGGGCGGTGGTGGCGCACGCCTTTAATCCCAGCACTTGGGAGGCAGAGGCAGGCGGATCTTTGTGAGTTCGAGGCCAGCCTGGTCTACAAAGCGAGTCCAGGACAGCCAGAGATATTCAGAGAAACCCTGTCTCGAAAAACCAAAAAAAAACGAAAACATAAAATGCAGATGAAGAAATCAGTTAACTACTTACTATACCTACTGTGCATGTAAAACAAAATAAATCACAACCCTTACAATCATTGACTACGCTTGTAGTTCTAAATCTTTTTTTTTTTTTTCTTTTTCTTTTTTTGGTTTTCCCAGACAGGGTTTCTCTAAGTAGCCCAGGATGTAGCCCATTGATACATACTCAGGGTTTCAATGGGTGACTGCTTTAAGTTCTGAAAAGGCTGATTGTGTTATTACACCTTTATTAGAAATAATGGCACTAATGGGTATACCTGCACAAGGTAAGACTGATAATGCTCCTGCATATGTATCTAAAAGAAATGAAACAATTCTTAGCCTATTATAATATAAAGCATATTACTGGTATCCCACACAATCCTACAGGACAAGCAATTGTAGAAAGAGCTAATCGTACCTTAAAAGAGATGCTTAATAAACAAAAAGGGGAATTAAGGAATCCCAGGGACAGATTGCACGATGCTTTACTAACACTGAATTTTTTGAATGTCGGTGAAAAAGGTACTACTGCAGCTGAGAGACACTGGATTATAGAAAAAAACTGAGGAACTAAATCAACCAATATACTACAAGGATATTTTGACTTTAGAATGGAAACCTGCACTAGTTTTAAGATGGGGACGTGGATATGCATATGTATCTACAGGAAATGAGAAAATGTGGTTACCAAAAAAACTTATAAAGATTAGATCTGACCAGGGAGAGCCTCTTATTAGCTGAGACATAAATGTCTTTGTATGGCAAGAACTGTCCGATGTTCATAATATTCCATCCTTTCATTTATCATGGATGGAGTTTATGCTTCAAATGGACTTACAAAATTAATCTACGCCTTTCTCCTCCTTAAACTTAGAGAAAAAAATTTATTTTAAGATCCAAAGTTTGAATGACAATATCAAGACAAATAGGCCAAATGATTCAGCCTAACACACTGCTTCAATTAATAATTTTTCAAAAAAGAAGAGCATGCAAATCAAGTTTAAAAAGGGCTAGTCCAAAATGATCAATCAGAGATTGGACAACAAAAAACTATAGCTGGCTATCCCAGGAATTGGTCAATATCAAAAAATTTTAAAGGGTGCCCAAAAAATATTTTCAACTTCATTCCCAGGAGGGGGAATGAAAATTTTTTGTTGTCATATCTTAGGTATTGTGATTGTCTATTGTTTGTGATGTTTGTGATGAATGGATATAATGAATGGAACTGTAAGAATTGGAGTGAAAGATTATTTTGTTTATATTGTTAGAAATTTAAGATTCTGTTTATTGATGCAAGTTTCAAAATGTTTTGTATGTAGTAGAAATTAAGTTTATTGATAAGAATTTAAAATCATTGTTTGCTTTAATGTCTTTTGTCAAAAGATGTAAATACAACTATGTATTGTAAGAAGTTTAAGGTTATTTTAACTCTTGCTTTAATGTACATTGATAAAAATTTATAGTTTATGTATTGTACATAGACTATTTATACTGTATATGTAGTTATGATTATAGATTAATTTTTTTAAATTTTACTAGAAGGGGGATATGTAGGAAGTTAGAATAATTAAATTAGATTTAGAAACTATATAGGGGTTTCTCATACAGTCTCTTAATTCGGGGCATGAAGATCAACTTGGCTGTGAGCCATTAGTTTATCAGCTTGTGGAAAAACAAGGATGAAGTCAGGAAAAACAGGAAAGACTTAATGGACTGAAAAACAAGGTTGAAGTCAGGAAAAACAGGAAAGACTTAATGGACTTAAGAAACAAAGTATCTGGCCTGGCATTGTTTTCAGCTGCTAAGTGGGCGGAGCCCAAATTAAGCTGAACCAGAGTTCCTTCTATTTAAGGACAGTGCAAGGAACCCCATGAACAAGAGCCTCTGATGCAAGAGAGCTCAGAGAGTCCTGCTGAAAAAAGTGCTGGCCATCAGTTGATGGCCAGATCTCCCTGAGACAGAAAGAAGCTGGTGAGCAAAGAAAGCCTCACTCAGCAAGACAGCAAAAGGCCAAGGACAACCCTGTGGCTCAACTTTTGCCTAGAGGGGTTTGACCTGTCTGAAGAGGGGTCTAAAGGAAACTGTGCCTGGCTTTAAGGACTCTGAGGCAGAGCAGCAGAGTTGTGATGAGAAGGGGCTGGGATCTCCCAGAGAGAAGAGAGCATCAAGCCTCATTTAAGGTGAGGCTGCAATAACCAACTTAACCTGATGAATCTACATCTGAGAGATACAGAAAAAGGACTGCTAAGTGTGTTAAAGAATCTACAACAAAGTCTGTGTTCCTGACGACTGAGGACCCCAGAGACTATATCCTTCTAAAAGATTAGGAAAATAATTGTCAATAGGATTAGTGGTTAGGTTAAAAGGATTGTAGGAATTTCAGGGTTAATAGAAATTGCTGGTATTTGTTATAAGTGAATATTGTTAGTTAGTAAATAAATAATAATAACTAAAAAGTTCCGTAACATCAGCTGGTGGCAGAGAGAAGAGAGGCTATGTCTATCTATATTCAGTGGTCTGACCTATGAACACTTAAACCAATAGTAGCTTAACATTGGGGGGGTGGGAGCAAGCTTGATACCAACACCATGGGGCCCGGAAGGAGAGCTAGCTTTTGTCAGCCACCAGTCTAGTACCAGACAAGCACCAGATGGGCTCCCAGGACAGGAAGCAAGCCAGAGACTAGCCTGGCCCTGGGAGAGGGGGTTGTTGGTGAGTCAGCCCTGAGGGTTGAGTGTAGGAGAGACAGCACTGCCTTTTGTCTACTTGGTGGTGGTAGTGTTGGCAAGGGAGAGATCCCTCCCTTTGGCCCTCACCATCAGAAGTGGAGATCTGGCCCTGATTGGGCCACAAGTACAGGAACGCTGTCTCTCTCCCTCAAATGCTGCAGCACTTGGCAGAGCAGGCCTTGCACTTTGCCTGAGCAGCACACTACAGCTGGCCCTGGTAAGGATTGTGAGTGAGTCAACCCTGAGAGAGTGAGTGTGGGAAAGCCAGCCCTGCCTTCTGTCTGCTTTGTGGTGGTCTTGGAGAGGGAGAGATCCCTTTTACTCTCTTGCCCTCACAACAGGTAGCAGGTGGGAGAATTGGCCCTGATGGGGTCAGAAAAGTAAGAGAGTTGAACTCCTACATTCTAATCTTTTATAGAAAAAGTTAGAATGAGACTACTGACATTAACAATGTTAGATTGTTACTACTTTTTAAAAAATTTACATGTTTATGTATGTGTGTGAGTACATGGATGACACAGTATATATGGAAGGTCTCGCCTTCTAACTCCGAGGGTCCTAAGGATTGAACTCAGGTCAACAGGCTTGGTGGCAGACATTTTCACCCAGCTAAGGCATCTTAACAGTTCAGTCACTACTCTTTAATAAAAAAAAAATCCCAAGCTGGATGTAGACTCAAACTTACAATCCTAGCACTCTGCAAGCTGAGACAGAAGACTGCTGGGAGTTCAAGGCCAGACCCTGTCTCAAAAAAACAAAATGAAGCTCATGACAGAGTTCAGCGGGCTGAATGCTTGCCTAGCATGCACCATGCTCTGTATTTGCCCTGTATAACCTCAGCGGGGCATGGTGGCACAAGCCATAATTCTAGCACTTGGAAGGCAGAGGTGTCATCCACAGTTCCAGACTAGCCAGGTCTTCATGGGACTCTATCTTGAAAATAAAAAACAAACAAACTGATCTACAAAGCAAGCCCAGGACAGCCAGGGCTATTACACAGAGAAACACTGTCTCAAGAAAACCAAAAAAAAAAAAAAAAAAAAAAAAAAACAAAACCCACAAAAACTCCACCAAAATTCTTTAGTTTTTTTTTTTTTTTTTTCAAGAATTCTGTAAATTGAAAGCACACCAAATGGTAGGCTGGGTATGGTGGTACATGCCTTTGATCTCATACAGAGATCTCTGTGAATTCAAGGCCACCCCTGCTTGACAAGTGAATTTCAGGTCAGCCAGAGCTACACAGGAAACCCTGTCTTATAATAACAAAAACCCGCATCAGACATCAAAGGGGCTGATTAAACGGCTCAGCAATTAAAAGGCACTTGCTACAAAGCCTAATGACTAGAGACCCTCAGACACACACTGAACAGGAAAAATAACTCCTCCAAGTTGTCCTCTGACATCTACATGCATTACATAGTACACTGAGCATGTAAGCACGTATATGCACACAGGCACATATACACACTCTAAATAAATTCAATGGGGTGGACGTACCAAAGCATACTTTAAAAGGGCAAAGTCTAAATAAAGTCTATCATGCACTTTCAGATGTGATTCTGAAGCTGGGTGTGGTAGTGCACATTTCCAATCCGAGTCCTTGAGACAGAGACAGGAGGATCAGGCATTCAAGGTTAGCCTGGGGGGTATGAATCCATCTCAAAAAGGATTCATCTCAAAGGCAAGGGGCACAAACAGGGAGACAGCTTAGTTGGCAAAGTGTTCAGTGCATAAGCAAGAGAACCTGTGTTTAATCCCAAGAATCCACATAAAAAGCTGGGCCTGGTGACATGCTTATAGTTCCAGCTCCAGGGAGAAAAAAAACAAAACAAAACAAAACAGGTGGATCTCTGGAGCTTGATGACATCAACTATTTAGCAAGCCTCAAATGCCAGTGACAGATGTCTTGAAAGCAAAGCAAAACACAAAATGAATGATTCCTGAGGAACACCAACTTAGAGGGAACTTGAGTGGCGTTTGTGCACCCACCCCTTAAACACATGGGAACCTGGCATGCACTCCTTCTTTCCTGCCCACATGGGATTCCAGAAACTCAGTAGTCCTTTAGGTCAGTGAGAATCCAATAACTATCAAGCATAACTGACCAAGTAAAACCAGACGTGGGATATCCAGTGAGCCCTCTTACCTTGTGATTACATGGTAGTAATAGATCTTCCCTTCAGGATCTCGGGCTGTCTTCCAGTTGGGAGGTAAAACAATGGTTTTTGGTTTTGGAGGGGAGGGGGGTGGCAGATCCAGTAGATTATTTGTTACAACCATTTCAGGCTAAAAAATATATAAACAAATTTTTGATCAGTGATACTTCTTTCAATATTTCAAAATAGGGCAAAATGCCTACTTAAGCAATATAAAAAGTATACATCTAGTTTCCCTTAAAAAAGATAAAGGAGCCAGGCCTGGGGGCGCACGCCTTTGATCCCAGAACTCTGGAGGCAGAAGCAGGACTCTGTGAGTTTGAGGCCAACCTGGTCTATGAAGCAAGTCCAGGACAGCCAGGGCTTTGTTAACTGAGAAGCCCTGTCTTGAAAAACAAAAACAAAAAGGAAAGGTATGCTATGGGAAATAGCTAACAAGACAATACATATGAAGACCCTTAGGAACCTCCCCAAGCTGCAGCTGAAGGTATCAGATTTTATACAATATTTGCCAGCTTTAATACAAACAAACCAACAAGTAATGACAATAAAATAAAATAAAAGCCAATGCTAATGGCATATAAAACTCTCGGATATTGGTGCTCAGTGGCTAAGAGCACTGGTTTCTCTTGCAGAAAAGCCAGGTTTGATGCCCAGTCCCCACATAGCAACTAACAACTTTCCAATTCCAAGGGATCTGATGCTTTCTTGTAATCTATGTAGCATGAGTCATACACATACATACTGGCAAAACACCCACACACTAAAATAAATAGTTGTGTGTGGTGTTGCATACTTAATGATCCCAGTACCTTGGAGGCAGAGACAGGTGAATCTCTGAGTTCAAGGCCAGTCTGGTCTACAGAGTGAAATCTAGGACAGCCAGTGCCACACAGAGAAACCCTGTCTAAATAAATAAACCTAAATTAAAAAAAAATAGTAATAATGCCAGGTGTGGTGGCTCACACCTTTAATCCCAGCACTCTGGAGGCAGGAAGGAAGGAAAACTCCCAGAGACTGACTAGCTGGCTGGGCTTTAGCAGGTCTACAACATTAAAAACAAACCCAGAAAGCACAATGGTAACATTTTTATTCTTTGTATTTTTTCTGTACTGTTCTTAGTTATGAAATTTTAGGTATTTTTTCATAACCACACTTTTAACCACAGAGCCATATCTCTAGCAATGCTACACTTTGAAAAAAAATCTAATAATCACTAGTATTATGGTAAAATGTTTCCCCAAAATTCATGTGTTGAAGTCCTAATGCCATTGTGACCTTATTGGGGGACAGGGGCTTTAATATAAGGTTCAACGAGATCAAGAGCACTCATGAAAAAAATTCCCTGAGGAAGTTGACAGAGAAAAGAGTATGTGAGGACACTCCTGCAAGTCAGGCCAGAGAGACAGCAGGAAAAATCAACTTTGCTGTTACCTTTACCTTAGACATTCAGTCTCTAGCACTATTAAAAACGAAGAAAAATTTTCACTTTTATCTTTGCTTCAACTGTTAAAGAGACTACAGATTCAGATAAAATACCTTTTTAAAATGTATTTTTATTTTATATACATTGGTGTTTTGACTGAATATATCTGTGTGAGTGTATTAGATCCTTTGGAACAGGAGTTACAGGCAGTTGTGGGTGCCAGGAACTGACCCCAGGTCCTCTGGAAGAGCAGCCAGTGCTCTTAACCACTGAGCCATCTCTTCCCCATCAGTGCTTTTTAATGACATTAAATTCTGACTACTTTGAATATGATTGAAAGTATGGTGGTCTGAATAAGAATGGTCTCCATAGGCTCACATATTTGACTGCTTAGTTACCAGGGAGTGCCACTGTTTTAAAGGATTAGAAGGTGTGGCCTTGTTTCAGGAGGTGTGTCATTGGGAGTGGGTTCTGAGGTTTCAAAAGCCCATGCCAATCCCAGTGTTTTCCTAAACCACTGAGAGTGTAAGGAAGCCTATTAGCTTATTGGTTTGTTGATTCTGCTTAGTCTGCCCCCAGGGACCTAGCAATTGCTTTATAATGACCTGCTTCAAGCAGCTAAAGGTGTGTGGCCAGATAAAAGGACCGCCCATCACACTAGCGCTCCCTAGCTCGCTGGCCTGCTCTCTCTCTCTCTCTCTCTCACTGGCCATTCTCTTTCTCCTCTTTTCTCACCTTCTCTACTCTCCTCTTCTCCTGCTTGTCTGTGTCCACTCATTCACCTCTAGTCCTTCTCCAGGTCCTCTTCCCCCCCCCTTCCCCCCAAAAGCCTCCTTATACCAGATCTGTTGCAAGGCATAATTTCTCAGGGACCAACCTTGGCATGGGTCCGCCATGGTACCCCCACACCACATTGTATTTCATAACAAAGCCCCCAATGAAATGCTTTCTTTCATAATTTCTTTCAAATTCTTTCATAATTCTTTCAAATGCTTTCTTTCATATCTCTTCCTAACAATAAAACTCTAAGACAGAAGTTGTACCGGGGAGCGGGGTGTTGCTGTGACAAGCTTGATCACACTCACGCTGCTTGTTGGAAGAATGTAGACTGGATTAGGAGAGCAGTTGAGTGCTTTAAGCAGGGCTTCTAATGCTGTAGGCACACAGGAGACAGTGGTGCTGAGAGCACCGCAGATGACTGCCCAGTTCAAGAGGTTTCAGAAGGGAAAAATATTAGTAAGTGGCCTAGAGACCATTCTTGTGATACATTTTTTTGTTTGGCAAAGAATGTAGCTGCTTTCCACTCTTGCCCTAAAAATGTGCCTGAGGGTAAATTGAAGAGTTTTGGATTTATGGCCTTCACAGAGATTTCAAGACAGCTTAGTACTGATTGTGTTGTCTGGTTATTAGTCATCACCTGTAAGCAGATCTATGGTGAAAAGGAGCAAGCTGGACAAAGAGAAAAACAAAATGTACAGCTTGAGGAGAAAAGGAACAACGGGAAGTATAATGGAGCAAACTCCACTGCACAAGGTGATAAAGAGTTTAAAGAAAAGCCTGATGCTAAATGAAATGAATGGAGCAGTGACCTCAGGGCAAGACCTCACCCAGTTAAGCTTCCAACTTGTGAAAAGGAATTAAAGAAAAGCTTAATCAGTAAAGGAAACCAACAACAGAAAGCTAATGCAAGTGTAATTGAACTAGGGGGCCACGTTCTAGCCCCATAAGCAGCAGATTCTAGCTTTAGAGGCAAGGACTCAAGAAAGGGTTAGGTATGGAGTCTCCCACTGCAGTTATAAATGGCCACTGAGGCTAGGGTTTTGTATGGAGCCTACAAAGGCTATTTACATAAAGTTGTGAGGTGAAGCCTAGGTTGTGTTGGAGACTCAAAAATGTTGGAGATGCTAGATGTTGGGGTATCTGCCATGCAAAGTTGCAGACTGGGTGTGGAACCACAGAGAAAGAAAGAGAAGTATGCTGTAGCCCTCAAAGCTGAAAGGAGCTGGACATCTTAAGAGTGCTCTAACATCAGATGTGATAACGCAGAATTTGGAATTTGCCTGGGTGGTTTTCAGTCTCACTCTGATCCTGTATGTTCAAAGTGCGTGATCTGCTTTTTGCTTTTGCTTGTATAGGAGTTATAGTTAAGATATTACCTTGAGCCTCAGAGACTTTGAATTTTTAAACAGTGTTGAGACTGTGGGGACTTTTGAAGTTGGGCTGAATATATTTTTGCTTTATAAGTGTATGAGGGCCAAGGGGTGGAATGTGGTGGCTTGAAAAGAATGGCTCCAATAAGTTCATACATTTGAATGCTTAGTCACCAGGGAGTGGCACTGTTCAAAAGGATTAGGTGTGGCCTTACCAAAAGAAGTGGTAAGCACGCCCCCAATTAAACACTTTTATTTATAAGAGTTACCTTGTCAAACAAACCCAAAACTGGCTAGGCAGTGGTGGCACACACTTTTAATTCCAGCACTCTCAAAGGCAGAGGCCAACCTGGTCTACATAATGAGCTGCAGGACAGCCAAGGTTACACAGAGAAATCCTGTGTAGGCCTCCACCCACCCCCACACACACAAAGGAAAAAAAAAAAAACCCAGAAAGAAAAAAAAGAGTTACCTTTCCTCAGTCATGGTATTTTTTCACAACAATATAAAAATATAAGATTGTTCAGTGTAAATAACAAAAAGGATGCTGGCCGATACATATGGCTATAATCTCACAGAATGTGTGGCTTCATGGTGTTCAGGTAAAAATTAGTGGCTGCATAAATTACAAAGGATACTGAAAAACTTTTTTGTGCATACAAGATAAACAACCAATGAGAAGGTTAACAAGTGAAATGTTTCTTACTGGCTGTAAGGACTGAGGCTGCCCTGGTGCAACTATTGTAGTCACAGTTGCAGATGGCTGTACCACCACTCCTTGTGGGTGAGCTGTGAAAATCTGCTGTCCCTGGATGTATTGAAGACTTGGCTGGGCATAACTCTAAAAGACAAAATGAACAAAGTCATAATTTATATTTCTCTAGAAATATGTGAGACAGTTCTAATATGACACAAGCTTAAAAACATACACATCTTTTAAAAAAAAGATACTTTTTTTTTTTTTTGTTTTTTCAAGACAGGGTTTCTCTGTGTAGCCCTGGCTGTCCTGGACTCACTTTTGTAGACCAGGCTGGCCTTGAACTCACAAAGATCCACCTGCCTCTGCCTCCCGAGTGCTGGGATTAAAGGCATGAGCCACCACCACCCGGCCTAAAGATACTTCTTATATGTATATATTTGGATTCAAAGGTATACAGCAATTTTGTTTCAAATGTGAAAGTTTTTTGGTTTTTTTTCCTTTGGTTGGTTTTTGAGACAGGGTCTAGCCTTGAAATCTTCCTGCCAGTGCTGGAAGATGTATATCACCAAATAATTCATTTACTTCCATCTCACATTGATGTATTTAGCACAGAGGTAAATAAGTACATAAACCCCTCTCTTTTTTTATTCACAGAAACCGTCAGTTTTAACTTTCAAGGAAACTAGAGTGACAAGTACTGTCCCAGGGATTTAAATACACAGACAGACAGACAAGAAGGCCAGGCCGGGCCAGTCCCACCCCCCACCCCCCAGTCCATTCTGCTCTTTTTGGGAAGTGCTCTCCTAGTTCTTTTTTTTTTAATAGCTCAGGTTGGCTATGAACGTCACAATTCTGCCTCAGCTGTGTTAGTATTGAAATTATAAGCACATACCACCACATGCAGCTTTAGTGAGGTCTCTTGTCACCAACTAATGACAATTCACAGGTTGTTTTGACCCAGTAAGGTCAACAACAGTGACGCAATGTATAAGAAGATCATATTAGGGTTCGATTCTTGTTTTTAGCTTTCAGTAATCTATAATAAAACTCCTACAAAGACAGCAGAATATAATGAAGAATATATAAGAATATAATTAAAATTCTTAATATTCAGTGATGTATTTGTACAAGGAATGAATCCAGAATGCTCTTCCACCTCTCAATCCTAATTGCATCAGATGCAGGCATCTGTTCACATCCAGAGTTCCATAAGAGCCCTGCTGTGGTGGTGCACACCTTTAATCCCAGCACTGGGGGTAGAGGCAGGTGGATCTCTGAACATTAAAAAGGATAATATCCATAAGAATTCATCCAACTTCTAAGAGATATTATAATACTCAGGTAGTTAGTAACGAAGTATTAAAGCTCTCAAGTATATAGCTTAAATCCTCCACTTAGGAGCAAAGAAGAAAACTTGGTTTAACCAAGGAAAAGTGTTCCTAGTTAACATTTTCCCCTGAGATGATGCTCAGTTTTCACTGGCAGAGGTCCTTGGATCATTTCTCCATATGTACCATTCTTCTCTACCTCTCTGTAAATGTGAATTGAATCCAAACCTTCCTTGAACAGAATGTGATACTGGGACACAATCTGATATTTAAAATCATAGGTTAGTAATAGGAGATTGAACTTTCTTTTTTGGTTTTTTGAGACAGGATTTCTCTGTGTAGCCCTGTCCTGGAACTGACTTTGTAGACCAGACTGGCCTCAAGCTCAAGAGATCCTGCCTCTGCCTCCTGAGTGCTGGGATTAAAAGCGTGGGATACGACGACACCCAGCTTTCAATGAGAATGCCCCTCTCATCAGAAAACACTTCCTAATGTTAGAAGAAGAGGGTAAATGAAGTCAAGCATAGCTCAGATCCCAAACCAGAATAAAACAGGAAATATGATATTAAAAACTTTTTAAAATTGTAATATACATCCAAATAATAATCACAAGTCAATAAAAAGTTATTAGCAGCAAAAGATTATCAATGTTTAAAAGTAGATATAAACCCCAAGTTACTACACATTTAGGCACATATTCCTATACACCCTGGCAATCCCAATCAGGTTAATGAAGTGACTATAGGCCATAAACCTTAACACCAGATAGTGCAGAGAAAAGAAAGAAAGGAGAGAGAGAGAGAGAGAGAGAGAGAGAGAGAGAGAGAGAGAGAGAAAGAGGGCTTATTTTCACAATCTAATTTATTAACAAATTTGTTTAGCTTTGTCTATATATTTTCACATAGATAGCATGTGCAACTAACTCTATTCCCTTGATTACTCAACAATCTTATAATTAGTCTACTTTTACCCTTAACTTTCATTATTTTCTGTTAGAGCAACTAAAGTGCTCTATTTAGATTATGTCAGATATTATTCTATTAGACCAAGTTAAAGAATTTCTACATTGCTCAAGACTAAGTAAAAAAAAAAAAAACTCAGAATCTGTAATCTTAGTTCCTATAGGCTGGATTTCATAATCATCCCACATACTTTGTGCTATAAGTATTTAATATCGACTTTACAAAACATTTTAAAAGCTAGATCTAAACAATTACCCTACCCCCAACTCTTTGAAAACAGGATCTCACTATGTGGTCCAGGCTGGCCTTAAACTCATTGTCCTTCTATCTCAGCTTCTACCATGCTGAGATTAACAGCATGGACCACCATATCAAGCCCAAACACCAATTCAGAGAGATAGAGAGAAAACCCAACCAACAGTTGCAGAGGAAAACAGCCTACAATGGAAGGTGGGGCAGGGAAACACCTAGTGTTTTGAAGGCTAAATTCCATGACCATAAAAATTTGCCTGACAAGCAGAAATTTTAAATATTAAAAATTATTTATTTATGTGTGTCTATAAGAATCAATGCCATGTGTGTGTGCAGGTATCCTCAGAGGCCAGAAGAGGGTGTTGGATGCTTTAGAACTAGAGCTGCAAGCAGCTGTGAGCTGTCTGACATGGGTGATGGGAACCAAACTCAGGTCCTCTGGGACTAAGCCACCTTTCCAGCCCCATGCAGAAATTTTAAAGTGGTGACTACTACAGAGTAGAGCTGTGCTTCTTCAGTTTGTAGACAGGTTCCAAATATTAGCAACAAGATAATCTCTGATTGCAAATGAGGCACCTGAATTTATAAAATCAGGTGCCAAATTTGACCTGTTTCTTAAATGCAAAAGCATTGTTTAAAGAATGAGAATTTACCACCAGAGTAATTTACAGGACAAGAATTCTCAAAGGAAATGATTTTTTAAAATGCCGACTATATCAGCACCTAAGATAAATAATCACCCCAAATTATAACATTCATTAGTAGATATAGTTCAAATGAACCTCTTTTCTCCCAGGGTTCAATATTTTCTTTCCCTGTCTAAGCCAGCTACTAATCATTTGTAGATGTCAAAACTAACATCAGTGATAGATGCTTTAAAAAAAAAAAAAAAAAGCTGGATGTGGTGGAGGCACGCAAGAGGTCTGAGGCCAACGTGGGCTACCTATAGCTGTGGTCAGCACTGAAAGAATAGATAGACAAGTAACTTACACACTGAACAGGTTGTTATTGATATATTTAGGAATACACACAGATATGCATGCATCCACACACGCACCAATAATTAAAGAAAAAGAGGCTGGAAATTTGAATGAGGCAGTACATAAGGAGTTGGAGGAAAGAAAGGAAATGACATATGCGTGTGTGCACGTGTGTATATATGTATATATACACACATCATTATAAACACACACACACACATAACAGGCTTTTAACAAAAAGTACTTCAAATTTTAAAAAGCCATTAACTAGTTTTCAGTTTAAATGAAATAATGCAAAAGGTATACATATTTGTAAAACATAAAATATTGTATCACTGTTAAACCTCTTTACTTGTGGTAAACATGAAAAGACTGACTTGTTATTTCAAATGACTTGAAAGTTCACATACTATAAAGTGAGTTCAAGGCCAGCCAGGGCAACTTACCTCATGAGACATCTTGCTCAAAAAAAAAAAAAAAAGAGTGGTGGAGTGCTCGTTGGAAATATATGACACTGGAATTAAAGGGGGGGGTTGCATGCCACACCACCATGCCTGCCTGACAGCTTGCTTCTGGTATTTCAGGAAGTTAAACACAATTGTTCTGCTCTATTTCAAGAGGAGAAAATTACTCAGTAACATTTTATAAAATGAAAATATTTTGAAGCACTGAAGTGCTATGAAATGTGGTCTAGTGTAACTTTGTAGACAGAGTCACTCTCAGTCACTCATGTCTCAAGACAATTGTAGATCATATGACATCTATTAAAATTGAGCTTTTGGCTGGGCAGTGGTGACACACACCTTTAATCCTAGAACTCGGGAGGCAGAGGCAGGTGATCTCTGAGTTTTAGGCCAGCCTGATCTATAATAATAATAAGAAGAAAAATTGAGATTTTGTTTAATGTAAAGTTACAGTAAAAAGCCATTTTATATCAGAATTTTCCAAATGTCATACTAAGCATAAACAATAAGTTTATTGCAAATTTAATTTTTGCATGTCACACACTATCAAGAGCATTACAACTTATAACCCTCAGTACACCATGGGTTTTTTTTGTTTGTTTGTTTTTGGTTTTTCGAGATAGGATTTCTCTATGTATCTCTCTCTGGCTGTGTCCTGGACTCACTTTGTGCTGGGATTAAGGGTGTGTACCACCACGCCTGGCATACCCATATGTTGTTATGTAGCTAACAGGGTTTGAGCATCATAGACCTTCAGGCCACTTAGAGATTATATCTCTGGCCCAGATAACAACAGATGAATGTGACCCAGATGTACCTCATAGTACATTAATGCTAAACACTTCCTTCAGCAGTAAGATAATTGCATAAGTATGACTAAAGCTTTTAAAAATACATCATTATTACTATCTACCCACTTACACCGAAAAATATTTATTTTAAAGCATTCTGTCATTTTACAGATGAGAAAACGAAGACTCAAGAATATATCCATCTTCTCCACAACTACATTAAATGATAGTCAGGATTCAAAATAAACACTAACAACAATGCTACATATTTCTCATTACCCATCCCCAAATCACCTCTGATCAACTCATTTCATAGAGAGGGGAAGAGAATCCATTTATCTACTAAATGGATTTGTAAAGTAGCTGGGCAGGAGGAGGCATACACCTTTAATCTCAGAACTTGGGAGGAGAGGCAGGCAGACCTCTTGAGTTTGAGGCCAGCCTGTTCTACAGAGCAAGTTCCAGGACAGCCAATGACAAGAGAGACACTGTCTGGAAAAACCAAAACAAAACAAACAAAAGATATCTAAGTAAGCTAGGGAGTCAGTAAGTTATTTTCAGTATAGACTATAGTGGCTAAGACTTCCCGATGACTCTCCAGTGACCACCACTGCCTGGTATGCACACTCCAAGATCTAGGGATATAATGCAGTGGGAGAATGCTTGATGAGTTCACACAAAAGGCCCAAGGTTTTATCCCTAGCACCAAGAAACAAACAAAATAATCAATGGCAGGACTTCTTCCTTCATATCAAATTAATTAGCATCTCAAGGAAAAACAGGTTATCAACAACAGGATTTCTCTTATCCCAGATTGAATTAGCATGGCATTAACAGACTATAAAATACAAAAGAGGTTCCACTATTAGTTACCTGAACAATTGGAGGAGTTGTCTGTGAATAAGGAGATGTCACACCATAGACAGTTGAACATGTCTGTCCTTGATAATATATGGTTGCTTGAGATTGTGCAGGAGAATACTGCTGTTGTACACTGACAGACTGTTGGTTTGAATCCCAGACACTGTAATTCTGTCCTTGGACTGGGCCTGGAGCTTGCACTGGCATTACAGGAACGTTAGAGTCTTGGTGTACCACACTTTCATTCTGAGCTACATACTGTGAACTGGAAACTTCCACAGAGGCTGCCACATGTGGCACTACTGGCACTGACGGAGGGGCAGCAAGGGATTCTGTAGAATGTCCTACCAAGGGCTGAGCATGATCATAAGGAGCAGGAGAGCACACGGGGTCCATGCTAGGTGTGGGCAGAAGCACCTTCCCGGCGTTAGGGTTGCTGGGATCCACATAGGCCTGCATGGGATAACCTGGCGGGTAGCCAGCAAAGGGATGATGAGAGGCGTTATATCCCAGAGAGTCAAAAGGTAGTGGTGACGCCATTCCCAAGTTCTGCATCTGTTGCTGTTGCTTCTGAGCCTCCCTCTGTGCTACTTCTTGTTCAAACAACTTCCTGCGCTCCTCTGTAGAAAGCTTATTTCGGTCTTTAATTCGTACTTTCTTTTTAGAAGTTGGTGTATCATATCTACAAAGAAAATAATACCATAAAAGGTTACCAACTCATGAACACAATCAAAACATTTATAAAACAGTAAATCATTCATGAAGAAACAACTAACCAAATCAAGTCTAATACGGCATTGCCTAAAAGCTATATTCAAAATTAGCTAATGAGGGTTGTTATCCAGGGCTTACTTAAATTCAATATCCAGCACTGTACAAACAAAAGAAACAAGGGAGCTGGAAAGATGGCCCAGCAGTTAAGACCCTGTACTGCTCTTGCAGAAAACTGCAGTTCATGCCAGTTAGTTCACAACTGCCTATAACTCCAGTTCTAAGGATACACTGCTTCTAGCCTCTGAAGGCACATGTGCATATGTGTGTATGCACACACACATTTTAAAAATAAATCTTTAAAATACACTAGGCTGGGGACTATAGCTCAGTGACAATGTACACAACCTTATGTTCAATCCCCAGGTGCCATAAAGCAAACAAAAAGTAAGGAATCTGGCAGCTAGAAGAGAGAAGCTCCAGGAAATCTTGAATAATTCCATCTCTTCTCTCAGATCTTAGATATCTGAATTACTGATACCAGCATTCAGCATTCTGTTCTTTCTTAGGGTTGAGGCTGATTCTATAACCACCAATACAGAGATTTTAAAAGCACAGCATGATTTCCTTGCAAATAAATGAAGAAAGAAGAAAAGAAAAAGTGACATGAGTCAAGAAATAGTCTACTATGCTGTCCAGCAGGAGTATCTGAGCTTGATCCTCAACACCCATACAAAAAGCCAGGCATGGTAGCTAACACACCTGTCATCTTAGAACTCAGGTGGCTAAAGCAGGAGGATTGTTCTAAGTTAGGCCAACTATGGCAGCAAGTGAGACTGTAGAGGAATTTTAAGTCAGAGCATGGCTTCTCTGTCAAGAGATCACATCCAAAGACCTTCTAGGTCTACAGACATTCTTTTAATTTGAGGAGACAGGCAAACAGAACTCTTGAGTTCAAGGCCAGCCTGTATAGAGCAAGTTCCAGGTAAAGAAAAGCCTAGGTCCAGCCGTATACTGCCATGCCTTTAATCTTAGGAGACAGAGGCATGCAGATCTCTGAGTTCTAGTCAGTTCTTTTCAGTGAGTTCAGAGGCAGTGAAGTGGAGTTGAGTTTGTGGCAGTTCAGTTCGTGGAATTCAGAGGCAGTTTTTACCAGAGAGTTTTACAGACAGAGGTTGAAGAGAGAACAAGCTAGACACAGGTGAAGACAGAACAAGCCAGAGAATGAGAAGGAGCCAGAAGATTAGAACAGATTGCTAGAGTTAGTTTGAGGCCAGGTAGAACAATTCACTCAGAGGCTGAGAGAAAAGCCAGATTGAATCAGTAAGCTTGAAGAGGACTTTGAGTCAGAACAGCTGAGTTGAACCAACCAGCCAGAGCTCAGAAGAAAGGGTGAGCTCATTCAGCAGTAAGTCTCAGAGGTTGAAAACATGCTAGGCCTAAATTAGACTGTATGGAGGCTAGAAGCTTCCAGGACCAGGCCTAGGTTAGCAGACAGAAACAGTAAGTCCCCAAGATGGCAATTAAATCAGGCAAATAAGTTACTTTTAATGAGATCCTATCTAAAATAGATATATAAACAAAGAAAAGGTATTTATATGTGATTAAATGCAAATTAAAAACTCTATTAATCTAAGGGGCAGATCTCTGTGATTTCCAGGTCAGCCTGGTCTACAAAGTGAGTCCAGGACAGCCAGAGATACACAGAGAAACTCTGTCTCAAAAAAGCAAACAAACAAAACCTCTACTAATCGTCATATGTATTACTATGAAAAGAAAAATCTTATCTTTAAAACTCACCAGTAAAATCTACTTACTTATCTAGAAGACACTAATTCCAAACGCCAGTGGTGTGTGTGTGTGTCTGCCTATCTTTTGAAACAGGGCCTTACTATGTAACCATGGCTTAGGCTTATACTGTGGAGACCAAGCTGGCTCTGAACTTTAAACAACCCTCTGACCTCTGTCACATAAATACTGGGATTATAGCTGCATTCTACCATGCCCAGTCTTTGATAATTCTGTCGTCTCTCTCTCTCTTTCAATAAAACTTTCTATTTTATGAATGTGTGACTGGCTATGCCACAATATACTTTCAAAAGTAAGGGGACAACTTGAAGGACTTAAGTGTCTTCTTCTGTCACATGAGCCCTGGGAAAAGATCTTGGGTCACCAAGCTTGACAATTAGGGTCTTTACCAACTGAGCTATCTTGGTGATCCTATTTTTTAATACACATATATGATGAATTTTAGTTGTGGCACCCTTCCATTCTTGACATTCTTCTCCTTCTGACACTTTTCTTTTCCAAACAAGTCCCCCTTCTTAAGAAGAAAAAATTCTATTCATTTAGTGTGCAAATGGTGAGTGTATGTGTGCCACAGCATAAATGTGGATGTTAAAGGATACCCTACAAGAGTTGATTCCCCCCTTTCACCATATGGATCCCAGGGATTAAACTCAGGACCAGCAGGCAGCAGGCAGCCTACTGGGCCATCTCACCAGTCCCACCCCTCCATTTTCATGTCTTCTTTTTTTGTGACCTGACTTGAAAACATTTTGATTTATCCAAATAAAAAAACTCACTTAGTCACTTACCTGTCTTCTGGTCTTTTTGTTCCCCGCTCATATGCAGAAGATGGTGGTGAGAGTGAGCCCCTTCGTTTCCTTTTCTCTTTATTCTGAGTTTGCTTGTCTGGGTCTCTCTCTCTCGACCTGTTAGGAGTCTTTGGAGCTGTCTGATCTCTGAAGGCAGCAGCATCTCTTCCTCGTTCAGTTACTAGAGGGAATAAGTTTTTTTTTTAAAGTTTATTTTAGTAGAAAAACAACATAACAAGTATATAATAAAACTTCTATATAAAAAGTAAATGTATAGACAGACTCTTACCCTCAACTAGTTTTGACTTTGAATTTTAAAGGCTCTAATTTTTAGTTGCTTGACATTGAGGAATCAAAACCAAATTCCTATTTCCTTATTCTAAGTCTGAGACTAAGGAAGAAGATTCCATTAGCAAGAGGAAGGCTGGAGTTTCTTTGTAAAAAGTTGCTTATGAAAAAAATCCAAGTCATCCTTTGCAGCTCCCTGAGGGCTATTACTAGACTAGACAGTGGAGGTGACCCTGAGTTATTTACGGTTTGCCTACAGTGCTAATTGCCTACTGGAGGCAATCCTAGATTGGTAGCCTCTAACAACTTTACCAATAACACTGTTGCCAATGATTCTACCAAGAAAACACTGCCCAGAACCATTTTCTTTCTTTAGGTGTTCTTTATAGTCCTGCATAGGAAGACACTAAACCATCAGAACCTTATATAAAGATGTACAAAAGAGATAACAAAAGAGTGAAGGACCCCATCTAGATCTTAAACCGATGCTCCTTAAAAAAGATAAAGGTCAACACACACAGGCTTTTTCAGTCTAGCAACAATGGGTCGTGCCAGAAGAATTCAAGAAACCAACCACAGCCCCATTAACTGAGTTCACTGTTTTAGTTCCTTAAACTTTGTTAGAAACACAATGAGACAGTAAAGTCAAGAAACAAAGACCCATGGAACTTGCACTATCTGTTCTGTAACAAAGATTCTGAGCTTCCTCAGTAGTCAATGACTTCTTGAGACTCTGGTAAGATTTCTTTTTTTTTTTTTTTTCTTTTTTGTTTTTGTTGTTGTCGGTTTGGATCGAGACAGGATTTCTCTGTGTAGTCCTGGGTGTCTTGGACTCGCTTTGTAGACCAGGCAGGCTGGCCTCAGACTCACAAATATCTGCCTGCTTCAGCCTCCTGAGTGCTGGAATTAAAGGTGTGTGCCATCACGCTTAGCTGTAGTAAGATTTCTCAGCCTTCCCAGGTAAGGTAAACACACGCACACACAAAGGCAAACTCTACAAATGGACAGCTAAAGGTAAACTTTGTTCCACAGACCTCTAAGATTAATTACAAATTCAAGAATGCCTTATTGCTGGGCATGGTGGCACATGCCTTTAATCCCAGCACTTGGGAGGCAGAGGAAGGCAGATCTCTGAGTTCAAGGCCAGTCTGGTCTAAAAAGTGAGTTTCAGGATAGGCAGTACAGTACTGTTATACAGAGAAACCCTTTGGTTTTTTGAGACAGGGTTTCTCTGTGTAGTCCTGGCTGTCTTGGATTCCCTTTTGTAGACCAGGCTGGCCTTGAACTCGGAGATCTGCCTGACTCTGCCTCCCGAGTGCTGGGATTAGAGACATACACCACCATGCCCAGCAATTACAGACAGCTGTGAACTGTCATGTGGGTGCTGGAATTTGAACTCGGGTCCTTTGGAAGAACAGCCAGTGCTCTTAACCACTGAGCCATCTCTCCAGCCCCAGAAGAACTCTTATAAAGCTACCTACACAAGTATTCTTCAACCTACCTGTGCTCTCCTTTTCAGTTTGACTTTTCTTTGGAATTCGATACACCTCCTGCAAAAAAAACAAAACCAAAAAGATAAGTTAATAGTGTGGAGTGACAAGATGATTTATTTGAAACTGGTAACATAAAGCTATGGGGAGGCAGGGAAAAACACACTACAAAGAGAATAGATTGCTATTTAAGTGTTTTCCAAAACTTAATACATTTGTCTTTAAAGAAAATAGGATCTGGCCAGATGAAAATGAGTAAGTGAAGATATGTATGTATATATTTCACATTCACCAAAATATATTATCTCTCTTTTTTTTTTCTTTCAGTTTTTCGAGTTTCTCTGTGTATCCCTGACTGTCCTGAACTCACTCTGTAGACCAAGCTGGCCTCGAACTTGGAGATCCACCTGCCTCTGTCTCCCGAGTGCTAGGATTAAAAGGGTGTGCCACCACTGCCCAGCTGGTTGGTTGTATTATCTTACTAGCAACATAGCAGAATAAATGACTATGGCATTGTATTTCTGACAAGAATCTACTTCCTGTGATTCTAATTCCTGAATGCCTTCTGAATACATATTCCTGCAAAAAATAAAATAGAAGTCATCTATAGTTTCTTTACTGAGTGTATTCATAAGGACAATTCTAATGTCTCACCTACCATTCCCACTATGAGCAGGAACTCAGTTACATGGATAAAGACAATACATGCTATTCAGCATATTTTTCCATGTTCATTGTTTGTATGGTGCTGGGGATGGAAACCATGGTCTCTCTCACACACCCCATGCAAGGATTCCACTACTGAACTATGTTCCATCCCCACCACTGCCACATCCTTTGCCATACTAGGGAAAAAAATAGGGTCTTTGCACAAGCTAGGAAATTGGGTGTACTTTTCTATGAATGCAAAACCAATGGCCAAATTATCTACTTTCATAAGGTTGTTAAGAAGGAGGGAGGGGGTAGGGGAAAGGAAAGACAGAGGGAGGAGGCAGAGAGGATGAGCACCATTATTAGGTCATCAATATTCCCAATATGGCATCTAATATTACACCAAAATCATGAAGAATGTAAACTATGTTTTTATGCCTTGAAATATATTCAAGAACATACTTTCCACACTATTCTAGTTCATCAGCTAGTGGATGGGCACAAGTTTTTATCTAGCAATTGAGTGAAGTGAGCCAATCAATGATGACCCTACACATTCTCTTATATTTTTGGTTGTGAGCCTAGCCTTTAACGGCTGAGCCATCTCTCCAGCCCAACCCTACACATTCTCAATGGTACATAATGACACTCTCCCTTTATAACCATTGTGTAATTTTAACCACACCCATGTTACCCGGCTATCACCTATGTGACCCAGTGATCCAATTTGGAAAAGGTACTCCAAGAAAATTAAACTCATCTCATACTATAATCTAGTAATATTTCAGGAAAATGAGAAATGGTCCACATGTTACACAAACCAAGGTTCAAGATGAAATATTTAAGTGGGGCATGGTGGCACAAGCTTTTAACCTTAATACTAGGAAGTCAGCGGTAAGAAGATCTCGAGGCAAGCCTGGTCTACATAGTGAGTTCCAGGACAGCCAGAGCTACATAGTGAGACCATGTCTTGAAAAAAACTGGGGGGGGGGGGGCGGGGGCGGCGGCACCTCTCCATTATATGCACACTAATAGATTACCGGATAGACAATTTATTATAATTTTACCCGTGTATGATATGTCACCCTTAAATGCTTCACAAGCATTATCTAATTTGAGCTTTAAAACAAACCTCTGGGGCAGAGGAAGCAGCCCAGTGCCAGCCACATTGCTGGCTTAGAATATGCAAGGCCCTAGGTTCAATGCTCAGCACCATCCCCACCCCCCAAAAAGATAAAAAGGAATTGAACAGCTATAGAACAACCTTCCATTTCACAAAAAGGGCAACTTTCTTGGAAGTTTAGCTACCTATTCAAGATTATTATGCTATAAGGATCAAACTCCAACACACTTACCTGATTGACTAACACATGATGCAGCTGATAGCATTATTTTGGGATAGAGTAACACTCTGAGATTAATGCAAAAATGTAGATTCCTCCATTCCATTAACCCCTAGAATCCTCCTCCTTCCTATATCCAGGGACTTTCATCAGAACTATGACTCTGCACCACAGCTGCACAATGACTCCAGGAAGCCCAAGACAAACTGGATCTTAGAAACCCTTCTTTGTAAAAAGCTCCTGGTATAACTGATGCACACAGTGGAAGCTGAGAACTACTGAACTACTTATCAGCTTTTCTAAAAAGTTCTCCTACCTCCTAGCGAGATAACTCTGGGAAAGAACTGCCTTGGCTCGAACAGCAAGGCTCTCTCCTTAAGCTACTTCTGCATGTGAGGAAGACACACTTCAAGGTGTCTTTCAGAGAGGCCTACATTCACTTGGCTGTCAGTTTCTAGCTGTGGGTACTGAATCAGGGATAAAGGCCAAGAAGGAAAAAGCTGACACTCTTAGCTCTGGTTTCTCCTTTCCACTGAGTAACCAGACTTGGAGAAAGTAAAACTACTACTTATCAGCAACCACCTGCACTGTAAATTAATCTGAAGTTTAAAAACAGTCTGAATATACTATGTAAGTCTAGGTATTCAAAAATCCAACATGTTCATTCATATAGAAAACTTAGAATAGATATATCAAGGGCCCAATTACAGACAACACAGCTTCATTCTTTTCCAATAAGATCTTGTCATTCTAAATGCTTATGAAAAATGCTGAAAATTAAATATTATACAGACAGACCTCAAAACTTGGGGACCCATTCTATGATAGTTAATGTGTCACAGAAAATGCCTGCAATGGGTTACATCAGTCATTGAGGGGCTGGAGAGATTGGCTCAGCGGTTAAAAATACTGACTGCTCTTCCAAAGGTCATGGGTTCAAATCCCAGAACCCGTATGACAGTTCACAGCTGTCTGTAATTGCTGGGCGTGGTGACACACACCTTTAATCCCAGCATTTGGAAGGCAGAGGCAGATCTCTGTGAGTTCAAGGCCAGCCTGGTCTACAAAGCAAGTCCAGGACAGTCAAGGATACATAGAGAAGCTCTGTCTCGAAAAACAAAACAAAACAAAAAAACAACAAAAAACTATTGTTAAATTGAAAATATATTCTGAGGCCAGTGAGATAGCTCTTAGATACCAGCAAGGGTACCCCTTAAGTTCCTGGGACTCTTAAACTGCAACAACAACAACAACAACAACAAAAACCGTCTTCCACATATACACAGTACTGTACACACATACACACATTTTAAAATTATTTTTAAATCATGTTTGTATGTATGAGAAGGCATGTGTACATCTTACAGGTGCCTGGAGGCCAGACGTAGTGGATTCCCCTGGAGCTGGAGATACTTACATGTGGTTGTTAACCACCTGGTATGTGTGCAGGGAATTGAACTCAGGTCCTCAGGAAGAATAGCAACCATATATGTTCTTAACTGCTGGGCCATCTCTCCAGTCCAAACTACATGTTTGTTTGCTTTTAAAAATATAGTTCTTGCCGGGCGGTGGTGGCGCACGCCTTTAATCCCAGCACTTGGGAGGCAGAGGCAGGCGGATCTTTGCGAGTTCGAGGCCAGCCTGGTCTACAAAGTGAGTCCAGGACAGTCAGGGATACACAGAGAAACCCTGTCTCGAAAAACCAAAAAAAAAAAAAAAAAAAAAATATAGTTCTTAAATTCACAAAATAAATTACTACCACTAACTGTTGATAACTGAAATGTATTAAAGATGATTAGCACTACCTAAAAATAAATGGAACAAGTTTCATCAACTTCCAAGATTAGAAGTTGACTAATTAATCTTCTACTTTATGAAGCCAAACCCACATGGAAACCTATTTCTATTACCTCCTACTCAATTTATGTATCAGGAGACTGACTCCTAAAAGTGGACTGTACCCAAGTTCCATGACATTTTGAAAGATAAGAAGGAAGCAGTCCTGTGAAGACTACTGTGAAATTTCTTAAGATCATTCTTTCTGGTAAATGAATAATTTTAATGTATTAGCCTGACTAAAGGTCACAGTTATAGGTCAGTAAATACACTGAAGAAAACATTTATCTGAATTGGGCTTCCTCACATTAACCCTCAAAATAAAATCATTTTCTTCATTATAGTCAAGAGACTGGCATATTATACAACAGCACTGGGCTCAGCAGTTAAGATCACTTACTGGCTGCTCTCTCAAAGGACCTGAGCTCAAATCCCAGCACCCACCTGGCAGTTCAGTTTGTAATTGCCCGTTGTGGTGGTGCATGCTTTTAACCTCAGCACTTGGGAGGCAGAGGCAGGCAGATCTCTATGAGTTTAAGGCCAGCCAGGTCTACAGAGGGAGTCCAGGACAGCCAGGGCTACACAGAGAAACACTGTATCATCCCCCCACCCCTCCAAAAAAAGACAGTACTGTGAGCTAGGAGACCATGGCTGTTTCTTATACTTGGGGAGGCCTTCAGTCTACTTAAATTCAGTATTTAGATATCATTCTTTTTCATTTCTTTAGTGCCTAGGAAGTACTCCCAACCAACACACACACATTCAAGCTGTAACTCCTTTGAGCCAAGAACAAATCTAGTTTGCTGATGTATAAAACGAAAATATCTCTACAGTCTAAAAGCATATACTAATACTCTTATTTTGCATACTTGAGATACACACTACCTGCCATGAAAGAATTCACAGGCTATCTAAAAAGCAGGAATTGGTGCATTAGCACACCTGCAATCCAGCACAGGAGGGTAGAGGCAGGATGAGCAGAAGTTTAAGGTAACCTTAGATAGCAGAGTTGGCACAAGCCTTTAATCTAGCACGCAGGAGGCAGAGACAGGCAGATAGATCTCTGTGAGTTCCAGGCCAAACTGCTCTATAAAGCTAATCCAGGACAGCCAGGGCTCTGTTAGAGAGAAACCCTGTCTCGAAAAACCAAAAAAACAAAAAAGGTAACCTTAGTCACACAGCAAGTTCCAGACAAACTGGGCTACTCAAGACAATTTTAAAACAACAAACCAACACCCAGAAGAATGACAAAGACTTGATTCTGTTCTAAGTCTCACATATTTGTAACACTGCTAAGGAGGTTCTTACTATATATACATCACACACAAAACAGACTAAAGAAGTAACTATCCTGGATCTGAGATCATCCAAGCCTAGATTTTGTACAAAATACAAACCTTTTTGTTTTTTGGAGACAGGGTGACCCACAGTACAAGCTGACCTCAAGCTCAGAGTAGCTGAAGGTGACTGACTCTAAACTAATGCCCCTGATGATACTTCTGGGGCACTAAGTTGTTATACTCTACTCTGTGACAGAAAGGCTACTTCATCATTTTCCTTTTGTTTTTTCTTCAAACCATAACAAACTTTTCACGTAAGTAGAAAGTCTCCAAGTAAACTAACTCAGATTTTGCCTGGGACCAATGTTCAAATACATTTAATCTATATTACACAATATTCCCGAAACAGAAAATCCTAGGAGGCAAATTTAAAGATGTCTATCTGAATGCTTTATCCTTAACTTGAAGCAAGAACTATCCCAGGCACTGAGGTACGTGTTTAAGTGTCAAGACATTTCTAGTTTTTATAAAAACGTACCCACATTTAAGTAAAATAAATCTATATACACAAAAGAATTTAGAGTAAGAGTAAATAAACTGGATTTTTAAAATGTGATGTTAAAATGTGATAAATTAATTTAAAATGAAGGAAAATATAAATAACAAAAAAGGGGTTCAGAACATCCCCAGAACACAGAAGGTCAGACTCTGATCATCACACTTACAAGGCTAGAACTTTACCAACTGGTCCATCTCCAAAATCCCCCCACTACCCCTTTTTGTTGTTTTTTTTGAGACAGATCAAGTTTTGCTTTGTCAAATGAGAAGCTGAAAAAAATTAAAAAGTAAATGCCAAAAGTTCTATATCTTAAAAAAGAAAATCCAACAGGTCAGAGAAGAAAAAATAATTCCAGAAGAAGAAAATAACAAAGAGGGCTGGAGAGATGGATGGCTCAGCAGTTAAAAACATGTATGAAGAGGAGACCCAAGTTCAATTCACAGCACCCACATTATAAGTGGTTCAGAACCTCATGTAACTCCAGCTCCAAGGGGTTTGACACATCTGCCTCCTCTAGCATCTGTTTTCACATACACATATACACACAGAGACAAACATACACCAACACATAATTAATACATATCAGTACTTTTTTAAAAAGGAGGGCTGGAGAGATGGATGGCTCAGCAGTTAAGAGCACTGGACATTCTTCCAAAAGACCCAGGTAATCTCAGCACTCACATGGCAGTTTGAAACTGTCTATAATGGCCGGACTTGGTGGCGCATGTCTTTTTTTTTTTTTTCTTCGAGACAGGGTTTCTCTGTGTAACAGCCCTGGCTGTCCTGGACTCACTTTGTAGACCAGGCTGGCCTCGAACTCACAGAGATCCGCCTGCCTCTGCCTCCCAAGTGCTAGGCGTGAGCCACCACCGCCCGGCTAATCCCTGCACTTGGGAGGCAGAGGCAGGTGGATCTCTGTTATTTCAATGCAGGCCCGGTCTACAGAGTGAGTACAGGACAGCCAGGGCTACACAGAGAAACCCTGTCTCAAAAAAAAAAAACAAAAAAACAAAAAACAAAAAACAAAACAAAAAAGGAACAATGGGAAAAAACCAAACAAACAAAAACAAAACAAGTTCAAAGACAGTCACTCTTATGGCAATAGAATTTGGAGAAACTACAAGTACTGAAATCTCATCAGATGGGCACGGGGTGTAGCTCAACTGGTAGCATGTTGCCTAGTATCTGAAAAACTGAGGTGGCACACACCCAGGTATGGTGGTGAATGCCTGTGATCTCAGTACTTGGGAGGTGAGGGCGATGACCACAAGCTCACAGTCACCCTCAGCTACATAGTGTTTGGGGTCAGCCAGAGATACATACAACACTGTCTCAAAAAAGAGAAAAAGCTTCAGACTTCAGTAGTGATGCTGTAAGCTAGAAAATAAGTCAGCAGAGTTTTTTTTCTTTTGGGTCAGGGGAGTGGGGTAGAAATTGAAGACAGGTCCTTGAGCATGTTGGATGCATGTTCTACCACTAAACACACAACTAGGTCCGGTATCTTCATTCTAAAGGAAAAATTAACTTTAAAATGGTAACTATATTACTATCTGCCAAACAAAAGAGAATAAATTAGAGGCATTTATTAGATTTGGAAGGTTTTGAAACTATCATCCAGAAGACAATGCTAAAAAACCTACACAAAGGCTGTGGAGGTTCTCTCAACAGTATGCGTTGTACCGTATTAGTTAAAATTATTTACTCTCTGAGAGAACGAAAACATAAGCTGTACACAAACACACTCTTGATAAAGTTAAACCACACCAGGTGGTGGTGGTGCATCCCTTTAATTCCAGCAGAGACAGAGGCGCACCCCTTTAATCCCAGCATTTGGGAGGCAGAGGCAGGTGGATCTCTGTGAGTTCGAGGCCAGCCTGGTCTACAAAGTGAGTCCAGGACAGCCAAGGATACACAGAGAAACCCTGTCTTGAAAAACCAAAAGAAATAATAGTCATAGTTTATAAACTACAAATGGGTGTGGTGACAAACATCTTAAATCCCAGCACTTAGGAGGCAAAGGCAGGTAAATTTCTAAGTTTCAAACCAGCCTGTTATACAGAGCGAGTTCTAGGCCTAGCTGGGCTACATACTGAAACATGACTAAAAAATAAAACGCTGGCCATATATATGCCTAATACGCATTGATATCTTTCTGGAAGACTGCACAAAAAATTAGTATGTTGACTACCCCTGAGAACCACCACGAGAGATAGGAGTAGGGAAGAAACATTTCACTATATGCATTTTGCATTGAATACAAGAAGGTCTTTATTAACTAAAAGGAGAAAAGATCACACATCTCAGAAGCAGCTCTAGGTATAGTACCCAAGGAGTGGCCCTGCACAGCAAACATACTCCTGGTGAAGACCTGGTTACTCAAGAGACAACTGCTAAAATGCTGCTGTTTGGCAATGCCCTGTAAGTTCACTGTGCTTTGACTGAAGATTGTTTTTCTTACCCTCTCCTCTTCAAGCTCTGCCCATCTTGACTACAGTTCAAAGAATCTCCATTAGCAATGCTCACTTTTATTCTGTATATATCTGCTGGGCTTAGGTTAAATCATGAGGCAGTGCAAGTTAACAACTAACACAATTCCTGCTGTCAAAGATCCAAAGTCCAGTACCAAATACGTGTGCAGGGAAGTAACAAAAAACACATTCAAATAGAGTAGTAATCATTAATGAGCAATAAGAGTCAGGATTAAATGTTTCTCCAATTTTAGATGTTTTCTAGGCAAATTAAATCCACATCTAAGTTTTTTTCCTTACACTTTTCAAATATAATTATATCTGCTATAATGTTTTAAACAAAACTCATCACAGTCCTTCTGAAGTTAAGAGTGGGCCCTACTGATGCCCAACTTATCCAGAAAAACACCTTTGGGAGCACAATTCATTCCTCTCCCATCTGACACCGACACATTTTTATTTGGTTAAGTTGTTCTAGCTACTTAACAGAAAAGCTCAGATACCCATGTGATCCCAGAAGTTATGAAATTCTTCAATGTTCAATCACAGATCACAGTCTGAAAACCACTACAATATTAAGGGAGAGAGGATACTTGAGCAAACACTAAAGTAACGGTTGCTACAATTACAGAAAGAATTTCACTTCCTACTTTCTAAATCAGAAGCAAATTCAAAGAAATGTGACATGTATTTAACAACAATTATACAATTCCATGGCTGCTTGGCAAGAACAAAGAAATCACTTTGGGGCAAAATAAAGACCAGAATTTTAAATCAGAAAATCAGAGTCAGCTCCTTCAACCAAAAGAATGTAATACTTTATAACTTCATGGTCCTTTCTCTTTGTTTTGCAGCTGATAAAAATACCACCACATACTTCACCGGATGAAAAGGTCATGTGATCGCTATGTAAATATTTTCTGATTACCTATCAAACACAAAACTCACACTAGAGATTCAAGTAATACTGGTATTATGGACTTCACTTTTTCACTCAAGTATTTACAAAGTGCCAAACTAAAATATGTAACACAGGCTCTTTATAGAGACTACACAGTAGAACACCAAGGAGACGCCAGAAGCCAAAACAAAAGCCATCACTACCTTGCCCCAAGTACTATGTGATATGTCATTTGTTATGATTGGAAAGGATGTGATGAGAATATATACAAAGGGCAAAATAAATAAATAATACCGTCTTGGAAAACAAGAATCATTTCCCATGGGAAAGGAAAAACCTTAGAAGAGAAATTGTAAAGGGAAAAAGAAGTGTTTCAAGAAAAAGAAAATACAAAAGTATTAGAAGCTGACTATCACTGCTGGATAGAATATGAGATGAAATTGTAGAAAAAAGGTAGAGGTAAGGCTCTGCTGTGCACGCAAGTCATGTTAAAGATGAAACCTCAGTGTAAATGTGGAACTGTTTTTTTTTTTTTTTTTAATTTTAAACATGAACAAAGTTGTTACTTCCAGAAGGTAATTCTAGATACTAAGTATATATATCATCAACTGTTAGGGCAATAGAATTAAGTGGTAATTTACTCTAGCCAGTAAAACAAAGCTACTACAACCATTAAGAAACCATCCTGAGGGCAGGCGTTTTGGCGCATGTCTTTAGTCCCAGCACTCGGGAGGCAGAGAGAATTCAGGACATCAACAGTTACACAGAGAAACTTGGTGTCAGAAAAAAACTATGACTACTATCCCAGCACCCAGGAGGGAGAGGCACAGACCAAGTGTAATGTCAGGCTGGTATAGAAAACAAGTTCCAGGTCAGTCACATTGCAAAATCACACTTAAACAATAAAAAACATTAAAATGGCCCATGCCCTAGAGGATATCACATTTAGAAAGAAGAAATTAGCATCTATGCAAATAATTTTTACAATCTTTTAAGAATACTATAATGTATCATATTACTATATTGTAGTTTATAAAGGATGACTAAACCATAAATCAAATTTGTAAAGGAAGTTTAAAAAAAGAGAGATATTCCAAACTAGGAGAACACTGTATCTGAAGATATGGAAAGGGGAACATATATGAACAGATGGTATGGCCCATGTGCAAGGAAAATTGTTGGGCAAAAGATTAGACAGACAATGCTCATTTCCATAGGCTTTGATTTTTCAGCATTTAATTTACATTGTTTTCAAGGGGTTTATGCAATGCTACTACTACTCTTAACCTCATCTACAATTTTAAAAGATAAGCAAGAATAATATAGTGAAAGCAAAGAATGAGAGCAAGAACATGAGTATGTTGTAAGAGTAAAAGCAAGACAAGACGGGCCTGCATTAAGTGTTAGATCAGATACAATATGACCTATTTAACCTGTAGAACAAAAGAAAAGTATTTACTTGTGAGTTTATGTATGTATGGGCATGCATGCCATCACAACATATGGAGAGCACAGAGAATGCTTGAGAGTTGGTTCTCTTCTTCCATCATGTGGGCTCCAAGTATCATACTGGAGTAGGACCTCAGGTTTAGTGGCAAATCTTTTTGTTTTGTTTTTCGAGACAGTGTTTCTCTGTGTAACTGTTGATGTCCTGGACTCACTTTGTAGACCAGGTTGGCCTCGAACTCGCAGAGATCCGCCTGCCTCCATGCCCAGCTCACAAATCATTTTAATTAAAAAATTTCCCACCAGAAAGAATAAGTAGTTCTTTTAAAAATGGCTAATTAGGAGCTAGGAAGGGCAAATACAAACTGAATCTGGAACAGCATGCTATGCCAGAAATTTTAAAATAGAAACACATCAAAATGATACAGAAGCCAACAAGAAAGAGTTTTCACTGGCCAAATATGAGGCAGTATAAGCATCAAATGTTGGAATTAATGCAGCATAATCCACCAAATAGAACAAGAATCTATGAGTCTAAAAGCACTGTTAGGCACATCAGTGACTCAAGCAAGTATCTTAATGCTGAATCTAATGGACACATTCAATGAAAAATACAACTTTATTATTTCCAAAATTGCTCATATATAGTTTGGGTTTTCAATCTAAGGGAAGGGAAGATAGTGTCTCAGTGTGTAGTCACAGTAGCCTGGAACTGTGTGTGTGTCCCAGGGTGGCCTCCAACTCAGGATCCCTCTGCTGTATCTTATCATCACTGGTGATGGGATTACAGGCATGAGCCATCATTTACAGGTATATAGTAACTTTGGAGAAGTCTGGCAGACATTTTGGTGATGTGATTAAAGCTGACAAAATTAGTAATGGAACCAGTGCGTACTATGTGAAGAACAACATGGCAATATACCTGATAGAAACACATATCTTCGGTGTATACCACCAAGCTAATCCTGAAACACGTATCTTTAACTTAGAAAAATTCGGGTAATTTGGCAAAATATTGACATTGTAGAATCTGAATACAGAAGGCTTGGAGGAATTTTTAGCCAATTTTCTATATACATTTATCACTACAATATGTGTTTCATGCAGAATACATACAGAACATTCTTGGATGTTTCTAAGTCTGAAACTTTATTTGGAATTAAAAATTCACTAACTAGAAAAATTTATGTGGCTTAATCTACACTAGAGAATCTCAATTTACTGACCGGTTTGACCATGATCCTGAGGAAAAACAACATTCTTTAGAAGTCTTTTCCCACTAGGATATCCTTTCCTTTTTTTTTTTTTTTTTTATAAGTACTTTATTTTTTTTTTTCAAGTTACATCTCAGTCGCAAACCCTTCCCTATTCCCCCTTCCTGTCCCACCCTTCCACCCTCTTCCCCCCCCCAACAGCTTCTCTTTTCATTCCAACAAATGGTTCTTTCTCTTATAACAGTAAATTCTATACAAAACAGAATTAAATATGCCACATTTATGAGAGTTAAATGGCCCAGTATACCTTCCCAATGTCCAGTTCATACATATTTGGCCCCTGACTTTAACCTTCTACCTTCTAACCATCTCCATGAGTTTAAAGTTCTATAACTGACTTAGTTTTCATACTAACTTGCATCACTATTATAACCATCTTCTTAGATCTAGAACGCCCTCTTGATTCCTAAACAACTCAAAATTTAGCTATGAGACTAAAGCTGTCTATTCTTCAACCACCTCAGAGAGCTGAGAAGGATAAATATATCTGATTGTATAGGAAGTGCAGGGCCTGCAGCTTCCAATACTAAGAAATGACAAACCAGTGACTACCTGGACAGTTCCCATTTTCTCTCCATACATTCCAGCATCAGTCTTCAGCCTTTTGGTCCTGTTTCTCTGACAGACATTTATTGTAGAGCAGGGATTGTGAAGGACTAACCTACCCTGTCTTGGCAGAGCTAGGCTGTCGACTTCCCTGCTACCAAGTTTTGTCCTTTTTGGACAGCAGTCTGTCTGCAGTTGAAGCAAGGAGTTTTTACATGCCAAGAGATAGGCTTGCCACTAATTCAACCATCTCACACTGGAGATTCTTCGATGCTTTTCTTCTACTTGGAGTAGAATAGGGGGTGCTGTCAGGAGCTGATATGTCACGATATCAAAAAAAATCTTAATTTAAGACCACATCTTTGAATGCCATATTCTGCAGATATCCTTTCTATAACACTTATTCCTCTCCTGTCACTCGTATCTTACACTTGAACTATCTTTTCCTAAACAAAGTCAAGAGGTAACAACAAAAATTAATTTCACAGGCAACAGAAACATGATTATTGTCTTTTGGGAAAACAGAAGAGCTCACCAAAATTTGTAAAGTAAAAATGACTTCACGTAGCAAAATGTTTAAAACAGCCAAATTTTGTGTTTTATCATTGAAATAGGTTTTGGTAAACTTTTTCTGGAAAGGACAGGACAAATATTACAATCTTTATAATCTATCATTTCTCTATGGTAATTATCAAAGTCTATAACTACAGTAGCCACAGTCAATATATCATAAACAAGCATGGAGCATGGTCATGTTTAAGAATAAAACTGACAGTGTCCCAAATCTCTAATTGGTATTTTGCCTTTTGAGACAACATCTTACTATGTAACCAGTCTGGCTTCTAACCCATGATCCTTCTCCTTCAAAGGCCTCTTAGGGATTCAGGCCACCACTAAACAAGCTGGACTACTGTTTAGATAAAAGTAGTTTATAACAAAACGGACCACTAAACAAAATGTGACCTCAGCCAGGGATGGTGATATCTCTCTGGCAAAAGCAATGGATAATGAGTTCCAGGCCAGCAGGACCTAAGACCCTACCTTAATGTGGGGTGGCATATACCTATAATACCAGGTATTCAACCTATAATATTAAGAGTGGTGGCACATACCTATACTACATACACACATCCCTTCCTTTTTTGTTTGGGTTTTTCGAGGCAGGATTTCTCTGTGTAACAGAGACCTGGCTAGGCTGGCCTTGAAAGCAGATCTCTCCCTGCCTCTGTCTCCCAGGTACCAGGTTTAAAGGAGTGCTTGCTACCATGCCCAGCCATATACACATCTTTAATCCTAGCATCTGGATTATTATAGATAGACCCTGTCTAGCTGGACCCTTCTCTTTACCACAGAGAGAGAAAACAAACCAGTAAGTTCTAAAACATTTTTGTCTTTTAAAAAAACAAGATATTTAAGCTTGGTGGTAGTGGTGACGGTGGCAGCAGCACAAGCCTTTTATCCTGGCAGATCTCTAGAGGCCAGAATGGCTCTACAGAGTGAGTTCCAAAACAGCCAAAAAATGGGGGGGGGGGGGGGTTTGGAGGGGAAAGAGACTTAAAAAAAAAAAACTCTCAATGCAGCATATCCTGGAGGTGCTCTATACAGGCTTATACTTATCTTCTTTACGCTACAGACTTACCAAATTTATCACAGAAACTCAGGACATGCAACTTCATTTCCAAATGTTATACAAATCTTTTTTTACAAACAATATTAGTGGTGGAGTGAAATTCCAAGTTTTGACTCAAAACCATTCAGTTTAGATTATATTTCAAGTTTCTATAGAAAGTTTAATGTTGAATTTTTTAGCCAAATAGTAGTTTTTTTATTTGTTTGTTTTGGGGTTGTTTGGTTGTTTTGTTTTGTTTCAAGACAGGGTCTCTTTAGATAGCCCTGGCTATCCTGCTAGGGCTAAAGGCATGTGCCACTGTGCCTGGCTAAATAGTGTATTTTTAGGTAAAGGTAGTATCTACAAAAAGATGAAAGAGAATAAGAGGAGTCATTAAGAAGTACTAACTTGGGCTGGAGAGATTGCTCAGCGGTTAAGAGCACTAGCTTCCAGAGGACTTGGGTTCAATTCCCAGCACCCACAAGGCAGTGCAGAACTGTCTATAATTCCTGTCCAGAGGATCTGATGCCCTCACACAGACATACATGGAGTCAAAAATACCAATGTACATAAAATAATTTTAAAGATAAATTATTTTTAAAAAAGTACTAACTTATTACTCATAGGAAGCTTCTGTCCCTAGATCATCTAATGCAGGTGAAGAAGTAAACTACCCACAGTGACCAGGAGGGATGCACATCCTATATCTAAGTATTTGTAAACATGGCTTTAAATTATAACTTCTTAGTGTTAACAGCAATTCAAACTGCCAAATTCTTGAGAACCTTACCTCCTTTTCATATGATCCAATTAAATGAACATTTTTCCAGTCAAATTATAATTAATTATTACTTGTTATCACTGTTCTGCCTTGTGAAATCCAGGCTACACTTTCAGCAGGACAGCAATTCTTCTTCCACACAGAAATCAATGCACATGTCCCTGCTAAAAATGTAGCCCAGCAAATCTGCATGTGAAAATGAACATGTTTGTTAGTAGCAATGTGCTAGATGAGGTGAGGGCTACTCTAGGAGAAATGTGTATAGTAAATGCCTTGCAAGTCTAGGCAGTGATCCTGTGTATATAAGGTATTGAAAAAGTAGCTCACTTAATCCTTTCTCGCCAGTAGTGATTTTCCCGGAACGACAACAATTGTTGGCAATGGACGCACCAAAATAATGCCGGCGCCAGTGAGTTAACCACCTCTGTCCTCTTTTCACCTATTATATTTTTCATGCATCATCCAACTTCCCAACCATCTTCCTGCTTCTTCACAGAACGCTCGCTAGGTTCTCGTTTTTCTTCAGCACGAAGTTGGAAATGGAGTTGAGAAAAGGAGACACATGGTCAGCTGGTGATGTTAACAAGCTCCTTGCTGCCCTGAGAAGCTAGATGGAAATGGTTCAAGTTACAAGGGGGATCATCATCAGATCTGGGAGGACAAAGAGTAATTCATGAAGCTTCATTCCCTTCCCTCCCACTCTCTTACATTTTATTGATGATCCCTATAGTCTGTTTTCACAGTAAAACCAAGATTAAAGAGTATGAAGTTATCTGTCCAGTGTAGAAAGGACAACTGGAATGCATGTCCAGCAAAGTTAGAGCAGCCTCACAAGATCAGATCAGGGAGAGTTAGAGTGGCCAGAACAACCACAATCAATGCTTTTTGGTATGACCTAAGTATCAGCAACTAACACAATACTTGGGCACAGGTACTTATAGTAAGGTTGAAAGAATAAGACATTTTCTTTTCAGCTAATGTCTACTTGAACACATAGGTGAAGTCAGACAGAAGTAGTTAACTCTTTCAGTGCCGGGATAATATGGTATACAATAATCACATTAGACTAGTATGTTTCTCTAAAACATATTCAATTTATCAATTCTTGATTTCAGACTCCTAGCCAAATGCCACCTAAAGTTTTATTTTGAACTCAAAAGACGACAGTAATCAGAGTTTAGAAATCAGAGACATGGTAAATGCTAATAATGAAAAGAACAGAAGAATATAGAACACCAGCACCAATACACAACAAAACATCACAGTTCACAGTAGTAAAGATGTTTCTCAGCAATGCAATGCCAAACAAACAAGTTTGAAAAAGAAAACAGAATTTTATTTAATGGCTCCCTTGCTGTTAAGAAGTCAGATAAATACAAAGTATGAAATCTAAGAATTTATTTTATTTTAAATATAAATAAAAATGTAAACTTAAAGTCAAGAAGATCATTAATGTACACATTATTGTGAAACTACTTTGGTCTTTCAGACAGAAGTTCAAAGGATAAACAGAAATAATTTTGTAGGACTGAAAACTGGGTGTTCAGAAAGTGAGGTTAATTATTCCAGTTATATATCTAATCAGTTCTAAATACATCCCAGAGAGTAAACCATACATTTACAATTATAGATACAAACTACAACACAGAAGCCTTACATCTTACAGATTTAAGACAAGCATATGAGATTATATCTAACAATCTGAGAAATGTTGAGCAGAGATTTCCCAGCAAACCAATGGCTTTACAACAGCACTCTCTCTTCTATGAAACTGTGGCTTTCTAGGTCTGTTCTGTGTCCACTTGTATACTTGCTTCTACCTCTACCAAATTATTGTCATCATGCAGGCTGAGAGCCGCCTCCACACATCAGAGGAACTTCTTTTAGGACCCCGTGCTGTCACAAAGCAGGCTTTAATTACAGATTCAACAAGTGTCCATCCTAGTATCTCTCATCTAAAAACAAGTCTGATTCCTGAAGTTTATAAATAGCACCATAAACAGACTTACTATGAACACTTTTTACATTTATAAGTCAGGTTTCACACTAACTAAAGTTGAGTTTACAGTAAATTTTAAGTGATCAAACAGTAACACAGGAAAGTAAGAGCACAGAAAAGGTCTCAACACCGTGAATAGGAAGCACAGCACATAACCAACCACTCATTGGGGTCAAATCATACAATCTAATTCGATAAGCTTTGTAGTTTCACCTTGCTACAAAAAAACTGGACAGCTGATTTATCTGATTTTTTTCAACTCAGAGAGAAGGAGGAAGATAAAATATAAAAGGAGGAATAACATGTTCCCATAGGGTCCTCAAAAACTAGATCCCCAACCCAGAACACTTACAAATGAAGTGAACCATTAGCTTGCATAGGTTTAAATTTTTATACACTCATATTTATTCAAGATCAATTTTTATTTTAAATATAAATAAAAATGTAAACTTAAAGTCAAGAAGATCATTAATGTACACATTATTGTGAAACTACTTTGGTCTTTCAGATAGAAGTTCAAAGGATAAACAGAAATAATTTTGTAGGACTGAAAACTGGGTGTTCAGAAAGTGAGGTCAAATTCTACACATCTTATTGAATTCTTTATCAAGAATATAAATAATATATATGCCATATATATATTTATACCATATATATGACATAAGTATCCAGACTTGCCCCCATTTATTTGTTTGTTTATTTTTTAGGCAGGGTTTCTCTATGTAGCCCTGGTTGTCCTAGAACTCACTCAGTAGACCAGGATGGCCTTGAACTTAGAGTTCCTCCTGCCTCTGCCTCCCCAGTGCTGGGATTAAAGGAATGCACCACCATGCCTGGCTTCTCCACTTTAGGTAACATGTTTGGTCCAAAAAAAAAAAAAAAAGAAGAAGAACTTAAGAGTAGGCCTATTTCAGAAACATTCTGAAATCCTAAAAATTCCATTTTTCAGAAATACTTAGGGCTAGAAATGTCAGTTTTTATTTAGGTTTACAGCATGTTGAATCTGAATAATTCAGTTACAGTAACCAAAAAAAAAAAAAAAAGATTTCTTACCTTTAGATCTTTCCAACTGTCTAGTAGCCTGGTGGCCAAATCACTTATATCCACTGTTTTATCTGGTGGTTCTTGGCTTCTCTCACTTTCAATATCAGACACACCCTCTTCTTCATCTTGGGATGGTGTTTCCTCAGCAATAGTTTCTTCTAGTTTTGTGCCATTGCTGTCTTTGGGCTCTGTCTCAGTGTCAGCCTCCAGTTCAGATGATGGTAATTTATGGACTTCGATAGTGGTTTCACTCTCAACTTTGGACTCACACAGCTGTTGGGGCTGCAAGTCATCATCTTCTTCTACAGTGACAATTTCCAACTGATCAAGGTCTTCTTTGCCGTCCTTGCATTCTAGCTCACTGGTTACATCCGAGATTGCACTGTCCATGCTATTTTCACTTATAATTTTAAGTCTGCGAAACATGAGTTTCTTGGGAGTATCTGTATCCACATCTGTGCTCAGCTTGGCAGAAGGGTCGGGTGTATTAAGTGGGGTGTGAGCACGTGATGTATTCTCACTAGAATACCCATCTCCTTCACTTAACTGAGGGACAGCAGTCTTAGTCTGAGACCAGCGTTGTATAATTGGAAGTACTTTGCTTTCTTCCAACATATTTTTAGTAGGAATGGGCAAATGCTCCAAGGTCTTTATAATCTGATTAAACATAATAAAAAATTAATCAATCACTTTGTATAGATGATCTATCAAACGTCAGGTAAGGACTCACATACTAGTATATTTGGGATATTGTCTTACTAAATTAAGATCTATGAGCCGGGCGTTGGTGGCGCACGCCTTTAATCCCAGCACTTGGGAGGCAGAGGTAGGCGGATCTCTGTAAGTTCGAGGCCAGCCTGGTCTACAAAGTGAGTCTAGGACAGCCAGAGCTGTTATACAGAGAAACCCTGTCTCGAAAAACCAAAAAAAAAAAAAAAAAAAATTAAGATCTATGCCTTCATAAATGCAGATGCAAGCCGGGCGGTGGTGGCCACGCCTTTAATCCCAGCACTTGGGAGGCAGACGCAGGTGGATCTCTGTGAGTTCGAGGCCAGCCTGGTCTACAAAGTGAGTTCAGGACAGCCAGAGATGTTACACAGAGAAACTCTGTCTCTGAAAACAAACAAATAAATAAATACAGATGCAATTGAAGATTCTAATATTTCCTTTTAAGAAGGAAGAAAAACTTTTAATAAATCTGATCTATAATTTAAAAGTACAGGGTAATGACAAAATGACCATTCATACCACTAAATATGACTGATAAATATCCTTAAGAAAAAAATTCCCAAAATTATGTAAAAAAACAAACAAACAAAAACAAAAGCAAAAAGTGGGAAACTTTGTAGAGAGTAGAAGAGTAGGAGGAAGAATAGAGGGATCTGAGGGGACAAGAACTTCACAAGAAGACCAACAGAATCAACTAACTTAGGCCCTTAGAAGCTTACAGAGACTGAAGCACCAGCCAAAAAGCATATACAGACTGGACTTAGACACCCTACACATATGTAGCTGATAGGCAGTGTGGTCTTCATGTAGATCCCCTCCCCTAGTAAGTGGAGTGGAGACTGTCTCTGACATGGATTCTGCTGCCTATTTCTGGATCACTTTAACCTAGCTCTTAGTCCAGCTCTCCCTTGAAGAGCGGGGGTGGGTTGATAGGAGGGCAAGGTCCCCCTTTCTGAAGGGGAAAGGGGGGAGAGGGTGAGAGCAGGTGGAGGGGACGAAGGGGGCTGCTATTGGGATATAAAATGAATTTCCAGTCTCTTTTTCTATAAAATTCTCCAATTTACTATAATAAAAGTTTGGAAACCATGAAATACCATGTTTTTTTGGGTTTTTTGTTTGTTTGTTTGTTTTTTAAGACAGGGTTTCTCCAGGTAGCCCTGGCTGCCCTGGACTCACTTTGTAGACTAGTATGGCCTCGAACTCACAGAGATCCGCCTGCCTCTGCCTGTGCTGGGACTAGGGCGTGGCGGCAGGACTGTGAATCTTTCAAGTGTGGAGACTATTACTTAAACATGTGGTGTTGCATCAGGGCACAGTGGTAACAGATAGGGCCATTACACAGAGAAACTCTGTCTCGAAAAACCAAAAAAAAAAAAAAGAAAAATTCAATCATTATCTTCTAACTTAGCCTGTGATAACTACATAGGAAAAAAAAGACCCTTTCTTCATCCATAGACCTACTCCTCACACTGAAATCCAAATACTTCTTACAAATTAGTCCCCAGTATTGATCTATAGAAACCTAAGTACTCCTCAACTTCTTATTGGCAGGTCGCTTTGAAGATGGTTGAAGATGGCAAGAAAAATTACTACATACCCACTCCAATACTTCATTTTTTAAAGTGTTTTTATTGGTTAGGTGACACAAACCTTTAGTCCCAGCAGAGGCAGAGGAAGGTGGGACTTCTATGAGTTTGAGGCCAGCCTGATCTACAAACAGAAAACCTGTCTCAAAAAACCAGTAGTAAATAAACAAACAAAAATGTTTATTAAATACTTGACTTTGGGGTTAAAGTAGAAACTATGATTATTTTAAAACTACCCATCAAAAGTCATAAGTTGTAAACACTGCAAATCTACTAATATTGCTGCCAATTAATCTTTACTTAGGTACTGGAAAGCATTTCATTGTTTCTCAGGATGTTCTAAATCTTGTCAATTTTTCAGAACTCCAAAATTCGAATTTTCTATGTTTTCCCCATAATTTAAAATAATTCTCCATTATTAAAAATAGTAGTCTTAGCAATAACTGAATTGTTAACATGATACATGGTGCTTATAGTTCCTGGTATATAGAACTGACTGACTTTACAAGATGCTGTGGGGAAAACCAAAGGCAATCTCACTACCAAATTGAGATCTATATAAGGTTACAGCTACAAGAACTATAGGCATGATAAACATTTTTATTATTTGATATTGGTAGCAAAGTATTAAATTAAATTCATAATCAGCAATATCATGTCCTCTCCAACTAAGCAATCAACAGAAGTAGTTTAGGAAATGTGAGAGGAATTTGAACTGACCTCTTCCTGCAGTTTCTGGTTACTTTCCCGGCCATCACCAAGCTCTGCCATCCAGATCCACAACAACGACAACCCATGACGTTCCAGAAATGACTTGAGGCAGGACTGTGAATGTGTGTTCTTTCATAGGGAGAAAAAGGCATGACACAGGGTGTTAGGGAGGCAATAACAATCCAAATGTTACAGAAAACCATGGGTAAGAATTAAGAGTTTTCTTAAATAAACCCATGCCGGAACTCTACTTTTATTAAATACAATTAGATAGCTAACAAATACTAAGAAGAATTTTAATATTTAAGAATATCTTCTTTTTTTAAAAAAGATTATTTATGTATTAAGTATATAGTGTTCTGTCTGCATGTATATCTATAGGCCAGAAGAGGGCACTGTATCTCAGTATAGATGGGTTTGAACCACCATGTGGTTGCTGGGAATTGAACTGAGGACCTATGGAAGAGCAACCAATGCTCTTAACCTCTGAGCCATCATTCCAGCCCTATAATATTTTCTTTAATGCATTTTTTAATCAAACTCATCCCATTTATCCTTTTATCCCCCTTCCCTATTCTCATGGATCCACTTCTTGTTTCCAATGAGCCCCTTCTGCCTTCATGTCTCTTATTACTTTTTGTTTTGTTTTGAAGACAGGGTTTCTCTGTGTGTATCCCTGGCTATCCTGGAACTCATTGTGTAGACCAGGCTGGCCTTGAACTCACAGATCTGCCTGCCTCTCTGCCTCCCAAGTAAAGGCCTGCACTGCCACTGTCCAGCTTAATAGGTTACATAAAAGGAATGTAACTACACAACTGAAAACAATGCCTCTCTCTCTTGTGGTGGCGCAAGCTTTTAATCCCAGCACTGGAGAGGCAGATGTAGGCAGATCTCTGAGTTCAAGGCCAGCCTGGTCTACAGAGTGAATTCTGGGACAGTCAGGGCTTCAGAGAGAAACCTTGTCTTCAAAAAACCCAAATATACACTGTACTTGAATTTTACTAAAAGTGGAACATTATTAAACTATCAACACATCATTTACAATGAAATTCAGTCCTGAGCCTGTCAGGTTGGTTTCGGCAGTTAAAGATGCTTGCCTTAAGCCTAATGGCCTAGGGTCAATCCCCAGGTCTCACGTAGTAAAGAGAGAGAACTGACTCCTCCACTGACCTCCAAAGACATGTGCCCACACACATACAATCAGTAACTGTGATAACTTAAATACATAAGCCAGGTGTGCTGGCGCACACCTTTGATCCCAGTGCTGGGGGGGGGGGGGGGAGGGGGGCAGAGGTAGACAGATCTCTGTGAATTCAAGGCCAGTCTGGTCTACAAAATAAGTTCCAGGACAGCCAGGGCTACAAAGAGAAACCCTGTCTTTCTTACATACATACATACATACATACATACATACATACATACATACATAC
>CAJQZJ010003646.1:13988905-14085251 GCA_907164525.1 Lophiomys imhausi
TACATACATACATACATACATACATACATACATACATACATACATACATACACTCATTCAGTCAGGAACTGGTGTTAGCTCAGTGGGTAAGAGCACTTGTTTCTTGCAGAGGACCTAGGTTCAATTCTCAAAACTCACTTGGTGGCTTACAACTATCCATAACTCTAGTTCTAGGGAATCTGACAGCCTCTTCTGACCTATGAGGGCACTAGGAAGGATATAATGCACATGCATACACAGAAGCAAAACACATACACAATAAAAATAAATAAATCTTTAAAAAAGAAAATATTCTGTTCTGAATGACAAAGAAAATTATTTTGCTGAAAAATGCTATAACCATGAAAATTAGTTTTTAAATCATTTTTCTCTCTTTCATTTAGATTCTCATTCATCATTTCTTCAGTCCTAGGATTTGAACCTAGGGCCTTATTATTCTAGACAAGCACTCTACCACTAAACTCTACCAGCATTTTTCCTGTTAAAATGTTTTAAATAAACCAAGCGTGGTAGTGCACACCTTTAATCCCAGCACTCGGGAGGCAGAGGCAGGTGGATCTCTGTGAGTTCAAAGCCAGTCTGGTCTACAAAGTGAGTCCAGGACAGCCAGGGCTACACAGAGAAACCCTGTCTCGAAAAACCTAAAAAAAAAAAAAAAAAAAAAAAAGTTTTAAATAATTTTTTTACTATCTGTTTTCTTAAGGCATACTTAGTAAGCTGAAATACATGAGATGACTGCTAAAATTCTTTGCTTTGTGATTGTATAGTAAAGTAGTTTTGGTATACTAGTTACTGGTGGCTAAGAGAGCCATACCAAGTACCATGAAAGAAAATCCCACCATGTGCCTTTAACTGAAGGAACAAGCAAACCAGATCTGCTAGTAATAATAACACTGAACTCTGGTCACTTTCAAGGTATAAGCTTTCAAAGTCCTAAAGAACTTGCATGCCCATTTAAAACATGATTAACATTTCTCCATTAGCCAGATTTCCGTTTAAATGTCCCACCTCAAACTCAAAAATAAAAAATAAATTAGTATTAAAGTGCTTACCTGAATGAGATTGAGACAGGTAAGTTTCTGTTCCAAAGTTTCAATTCTAACCATGAGCCGGGATAAACTAAGAACCTGGTTTTTATCAGAAAGGCCCTCACCATTTTCCATCAGTGCTTCTAGTTCTCCATCCACCTACCACAGCAAAGAAAAAAAACTAGTCATTAAACAAGTACAACCTTACTCACATAGTCAAACAACATAGGGAAAATACCCAGCTTCACAGGAAATTCAGAAAAGGAAAACTAAGACCACAGGAAGGAATTATGCTATTAGACTAGTTGGTGAGTGGGAGGATGATATGCACACACATGGATGTGCACATACCCACCAATAACCCATGCCTGTAATATCAACATTGAAAGCTGAGGCAGAAGACACTATGAATTCCTCGAGGCCAGCCTAGGGAACTCTGTCACGAAGGAAGGGAGGGAGGGAGGGAAGAAGCAATGAAGGGAAGAAAGGAAGGAGGCAGAAAAATATAAACATGACATCTGATAATATCAAATCTACTGTTGAAATATAAATTGAAAGTCAGGTGAGGTATCCTTAATCTCAGCACTCAGGAGGCAGAGGCAGATGGGTCATATGTGAATTAGAGGCCAGCCTGGTCTACTAATGAGTTCCAGGATAGCCAGATCTACATAGTGAAACCCTGTCTCAAACAAACTAGCTATAGTCAGGGGTGGTGGCTACGCCTTTAATCTCAGCAGGTAGAGAGGGTGGATTTCTAATCAGGAGGCAGAGGCAGGTGGATATCTAGAGTTCAAGATCAGCCTGGTCTACAAAGGGAGTTCCAGGACAGCAAGGGCTACACAGAGTAATCCTGTTGCAAAAAAATCCACACATACATACATAAAGAGAAATATAAATCGTATACACACACACACAAAGCAAACATATATAAGAAAAAACAAAGACAGAAAAAAAGGCATGGGAAGGGATAAGGGAAGCAGGAAAAGAGATTATGTATTTCAAGTACATATACTTCTAGATGCTAAAATGGAAGATGTTACAAAGAATGCGAAATTTAAAGACTGTCCATTAGGGCTGGAGAGACGGCTCAGCAGTTAAAAGCCCTTGTTGACTTTCCAGAGTACCTATGTTTGATTCTCAGGATCCACATGGCAGTTCAAAACAGTATGCAACTCACTTCAGGAGATCTGATAACCTCTTCTGTCCCTTACAGGCACCAGAAACACACACGGTACACACACACAGAAGCAGGCAAAACATCCATACAGAAATAACATTCTTTAAAAAGTTGTTCTTATGGGAGACAAAGAACAAATAATATGAGATGAAAATATAGAATAAAAAACCCAAAGCATTAGCTAAAAATATGAAATAGCTGTATCTCCTCTGCCCAGCCATTCCACTTAGAAGAATAAAACAAAGAAAAACTTATGAACAATGTGTACCAGGAAATGCCTATGATGTTCAATATAGTCACATTCATAATGGAAAAAAAACCCAATCCAAATATGTGTCACACAGTTAAATAAACTGGTATGTTTATTCAATGAAATATATACATACAGGGCAGGTGAGATAGCTCAGCAGTTAAAGGTGCTTGCTTTAAAGGTGCTTGCTGCCAAGCCTGATGACCTGAGTCTGATCCCTGGGACCCACTTGTAAATAGTAACAGTCCTGCAGACTGTCCTTTGGCCTTCAAACTTGGCAGAGCTGTGTGCACACACAAATGCAAACACCCAGAAAAAGCAGGAGCCAAAAAACTTTAAGCATAATTTAGAAGTTACCAGTACTCTATTATAATCTCTATTAAAATAAAATAAAAACAGCCAGTCACATCTCTTTTTCCAGTATCTCATAAAAACCTGGATTTTCCTTTTAAATTAATCAGAAAACTTATTTCCTTACAACTTTTATCATAGCTGGGCATGGTGGCCAGACATGGTGGCCCATGCCTTTAGTCCTAGCAGCAATCCGGAGGCAGAGGTGCAAAGATCTCTGTGAGTTCGAAGCCAGCCTGGTCTACAATGAGAGTCCAGGATAGCCAGAGCTGTTACACAAAGAAACCTTGTCTCAAAAAACAAACAAAATTGTAAAAGTTGAAGATGGCAGCACACTTACTGAATCCTTCTTCCGAGAGCGTTCCTTTTTCATCTTCCCTCCTGCTGCCCTGATGCTGACTCTGTTTTCTCCTCCCAAGTAACCCCGGCAATTAGCTGATCCACAGAAACACTTCTGAGCTTCTTTGCTGTTAGGGAACATGGGAATGAACTCAGCTATGTGCAAGTGAAGCACATAAAAGTGACATGTTAAGAATCATCAAACCTATAGGAAATATAAAACTGTTAATTTTAAGAGACTTACAAACCTGCTTCTGACAGAAACCTGCTTCTAATAGAAATGTATCACCTGTTAGATAACAGGCGAATTATCAATTTTATAAAACTATTGAAACATGAAAATAAGAAACTATATACATTATTTGTGCTAGAAATAAAATTGCCAGCACAGTATAGACAACTATCATTTATATATAAATGTTTAATTGGTACACAAAAAAATAAGACTCAAGCTGCTCTCAACCCGTGGATCAGTGCCATTTTGGAGTGGAACTACCTTTTCACAAGTGTGGTAGGAGTTAGTTAGTATGCAGATAAAGGTAGCACATAAAGGAGGAGCTTGGTGGCCCTTGAACTTGGGGCCAAGATGGGTAGAGCTCAGTTGAGGCCACAGCTCTGTGAGAAGGGGCATGGCTAAGAAACCGCACAAGCACAGATGATGTCTGTTGCCTCGAGAATATCATGAGAGATACTGTGGACTCTCAAGACCACCAAGGATCTCAAAACAATGCTATAACCGGAGGGATCCACGCAGCACTCTCTTCCTCCTGCCCTCATAGACTGAGAAGACAACACAAGCTAGAGAAGTGTACAGAAAGGTATGCCATTCATCAGCCTTTAGGCTGCATTAGCCTGAGGCAATATTCAACAATCAGAAATCTTGGCAAGTAAGCGGAAGTTTGAGAGAGAGACTTTTGCTACAAGCCAGTCTAAGAAGGCTGGCAGAAAAGGCATGGCATAGAACCTGATGAGAGAAAGCTCTTGAGAACTGGATACTAAAGTCATCCGACTAGGGGCTCAAGAGTGAGGGAAGAGTGGGTGAGGTGAGCAGACTTTGGAGGCCTCAGGAGACTATAGAAATGGGTCTCAGCTGATGGAGAAAGCCGATTGGTTAAAACAGACAGGCTGGTTTCATAAACCGGCAACAATCTACTGGTTGAAATAAACTGTGGCCATACTTACTGGCAAAGTTAGGTCCAATGGACGCTAATGTAGGGAGTCAGATAAATTAAATTAGATTTAGAAAATATATAGGGGTTTCTGATACAGTATCTTAATTCGGGGCATGAAGATGAACTTGGCTGTGAGCGATTAGTTTATCAGCTTGTGGAAAAACAAGGTTGAAGTCAGAAAAAAACAGGAAAGAATGGACTTAAGAAACAAAGTATCTGGCCTGACATTGTTTTCAGCTGCTAAGTGGGCGGAGCCCAAATTAATCTGAACCAGAGTTCCTCCTATTTAAGGACAGTGCATGGAGCCCCATGAACAAGAGGCCCCTGATGCTAGAGAGCTCCGAGTCCTGCTGAAAAAAGTGCTGGTCATCACTTGATGGCCAGATCTCCCTGAGGCATAAAGAAGCTGGTGAGCAAAGAATGCCTAAGCAAGACAACAAAAGGCCAAGGACTAAACCCTTTGGCTCAGCTTTTGCCTAGAGGGGTTGGATCTGTCCAAACTGTGGCCTAAAGGAAACTGTGGCTGGCTTTAAGGACTGAGGCAGAGCAGCAGAGTTGCTGATGTGAAGGGGCTGGGATCTCCCAGAGAGAAGAAAGCCTTAAGCCTTATTTAAGGTAAGACTGTGATAGCCAACTTACCCTGACGAATCTACATCTGAGATCCAGAAAAAGGACTGCTAAGTGCATTAAAGAATCTACCACAAAGACTGTTCCTGACGACTGATGACCTGCCCCAGAGACTGTATCCTTCTAAAAGGTCAGGAAAATAATTATCAATAGGTTTAATGGTTAGGTTAAAGAGGTTGTAGGAATTTGTAGGGTTAATAGTTATGAAATTATTGGTATTTATTATATGTGAATATTGTTAATAAATAAGTATTAATAATTAAAAAGTACGGTTCTACGCTAAGCTTTGAAAGGACTGTCTACAGTGACTCCATAATCAGACTACTATAATCAAGTTATCCTATACTGACCTACGTTAAGAATATTGATATCCTTTCAAGAAATTAAGATAGAGTTGGTTAGGTGTTCTTAGACATTATGTGTTTATAGTAGGTTTTAGGTATTAGGAACAGGATATAGGTGCTTTATAGGTATTAAGTACTAGTAAATGTGTCTTAAAATTTTCTGTTACAAACGGGTTGCCTAAGACCATCTGTATTATCAGATATTTACATTATGATTCATAATAGTAGCAAAATTAGTTCTTTGAAGTGGTAACAAAAATAATTGTATGGTTGGGGATCGACACAGCATTAGGAAGATTGAGAACCACTGTCCTACATGATGGGATTTTAGGCATGCACCACCACACTCCATTTTCATGTAGTGATGAGAATCAAAACAACACTAATAATGGATTTATGCATGCTAAGAAAGCGCACTATTGACTCAACTACATCCCCAGTCCTATAGTAAAGTTTTATTATATTGAGTTCAGAGGATATTACATAGTTCCTATATTATATAAATCCCTTAGTGGCCAGAAATATCACATTGTGATGGTATATTATAGATGAGAACTGATAGTACATGTAACAACTAAATAATTCACATGAGAATTTTATATCTCTGTAGCAAAATAGAAAGAATAAAACCATTACTTACCCATATCTTTGGAACTGGTAGTCAAATGTTAACTCTGAGCCTGAAGGAACTAGTTTGGTGGTAAAAAATCCAACCCTCAATTGTCCATTCACAGTCCACTGAAATGTTTTTAAGAGTAGACAATAGTAACTGATTAATGTTTGTGCATACATCTGTATAAAGACCATTATTATCTGACTGAATTACACATATAAATCTTTGTGACGTTTTCTCAAAGCAAATAGGTTTTTTTCTTGAATAAACTAACCAACATGCCATTCTTATTTAATGGACTATCAGATTCAAATATCTATAATTTGCCTGTAATACAACAAAATGAACTGCTACTGGACTGGAGAATGTAGCTAAATGGAAAGCAGTTGACTAGCAAACACTAAGTCCTGTATTCAGTCTCTACCACAGCAAACAGATAAAAAAACCTCTGCTGCTTTTAACTTACATACATTTACATATATGAAAGCTAATTTGGTCTTTAAAAAAAAGCAAGTAGGATATTCTTGGTGTCAGTAAGTATCACAAGCCGAGCCTGATTCCTAGCACCAAGCCCAGGTCTTCTGTAAGAAACAAAAGTGAGGCTGGTTGGTGGTGGTGCACCCCTTTAATCCCAGAACTTAGGAGGCAGAGGCAGGTGGGTCTCTCTGTGAGTTCAAGGCTAGCCTGGTCTACAAAGTGAGTTCCAGGACAGCCAAAAGAGGTGGCTGGAGAGATCTCTCAGAGGTTAAGAGCCCCCTGGCTGCTCAATTCCCAGCAACCACATGATGGCTCCATAACCATCTATAATGAGATCTCTTCTGGCCTGCAGGCATGCATAAGAAACAAACAAACAAAGGCATCAAAAATGCTCTGAACTGCTGAACTGTAACTCAAACCCACCTTCCACTTTGTTTTGAACCAGGACCTCTCTTGTTTCTGCCACTTAGCTATAGACTAGCTAGCCCCGAAGTTTGCAGTTCCAAATTCTCATGTCCACTCCCCACATTGCTATAGGAGCACTAGGATTATAGACGCCTACTACCACATCCAACTTTTTAAATTGTGGAGTCTACGTATCTGAACTCAGGTAGATCATCAGGCTTGTACAGTAAGCAATTTTCTACATTAAGCTATCTTACTCCTCATCAACCATGGCTTACTTGGAATTTCTTATGTTTTAAGGATTTATTTTATTCTGTGTATGTTTTGCCTACATGCAATATGTGCACCATATGCATGCCTGATGCCCATGGAGGTCAGACAAAGGCATCATCAGATCACCTGGAGCTGGAGTTACATACATTGTGAACCACCATATGTTACTGGGAATTGAACCAGGGACCTCTGCAAGAACAAACTGCTGAGCTATCCTTCCAAGTCCTTAACCTAGAATTTCTAATCCCTCTCTATTTTGGCTACTTATGTCATATGAATATGTTATAAAACAGTCAAACAGGCACCTGGAGTCCTGATAAAGAATCTGAATGTAGGGGCTGGAGAAATGGCTCAATAGTTTAAGAGCACCAGCTGCTCTACTAGAGGACTCAAGTTTATTTCCTTGAATCCACATGTGGCAACTCATAACTGCCTGTAACTCAGGCTCCATGGAATTCGGTGTCTCTCATCTGGCCCCCACAGACACTCATAAACCACACATAGCATACACTCACAAAGACTCATAAATATACTACATAAATATAAATCTCCTTAAAAGAAAAAGAAGTCAGTCCTGGTGGTGCATGCCTTTAATCCTAGCACTCAGGAGGCACAGCCAGTTAAATTTGAGGCTAACTGGTCTACATGGCCAGTTAATCCAGACCAGCCAAGATTATACATAATGAGACCCTATCTCAAAAGAAAGGGGGGTGGGGGTAGAACAAAGAGAAAGGAGAAGAAAGAAAAAAGCAAGTGAGAGAGGAGGAAGAAGGAAAGACTGGAAAGATGGTTCACTGGTCAAGAACACTACCTATTCTGCCATAGGATCAGGGTTCAATTTCCCAGGACCCACATGGTAGCTCACAACTTTCTATAAAAACCAGTGTCAGGGGGCTGGAGAGATGGCTCAGCAGTTAAGAGCACTGGCTGCTCTTCCAGAGGTCATGAGTTCAATTCCCAGCAACCGCATGGTGGCTCACAACCATCCATAATGAAATCTGGTGCCCTCTTCTGGCCTGCAGATATACCTGCAGACAGAACACTGTATACATAATAAATAAATCTTAAAAAAAAAAAAAAAACAGTCCCAGGTAAATCTGAAGCCTTCTTCTGGACTCTGTAGAAACCGCACACACCTTGTGCACAAACATACACAAGCACCCCACAGACATACAAATAACAAATTTGCTTGTTTTTTTTTTTTTTTTAAGACAGTCTCTCTTTGTAGCCCTGGCTATCCTGGAACTTGCTCTGTAGACCAGGCTAGCCTAGAACTCAGAGAGATCTGCCTGCCTCTGCCTCTCAAGTGCTGGGATTAAAGGTACATGCCACCACTCCTTGCAAACAAATATTAATATTAAAAAAAAAATTAATTACAAAAAAAAAGAATTTGAGGCCAGGTGTGGTGATGCACACCTATATTCCCAGCGCTCGGGAGGCAGAGGCAGGCAGATCTCTGTGAGTTCTAGGCCAGCCTGGTCTACAGAGTGATTTCTAGGACAGTCAGAGATACTCAGAGAAACCCTGTCTTGAAAAAAAAAACCACAAATAATAATAATATTATTATTTGAATAACAATAACCATTGAAATTGATGAAAATTCAGATTTAAGTTTGTATTAGGATATTTCTGAAATAGAATCTAGAATAATTATAGGCAAAGAAAATATCAAATGTAATAAATTTCTGGGTTGGATTTTAGACTAGAAAAATTACAGCTGTAAAAAATTCTATTAAAAGGCTAACAAGATGGGGCTGGAGAGATGGCTCAGAGGTTAAGAGCACTCGCTGTTCTTCCAAAGGTCCTGAGTTCAATTCCCAGCAACCACATGGTGGCTCACAGCCATCTACATTGAGATCTGCTGCCCGGGCATATATGAAGAGCAAATACTGTATACATAACAAATAAATAAATAAATAGATAGATAGATAGATAAATAAATAAATAAATGTTTTTAAAAAAAAAAAGAAAAAAATCTTGAAAAAAAAAAAAAAAAAAAAAAAAGGCTAACAAGATGGCTTGTTAGGTACAGGCATTTGGTGGCAAGCAATCAATTGAGTTCAATTCCCTGTACCTTCACAGCAAAAGACTCAATTGCAAGTTTTCCTCTGCCCTCTACATAGCACACATGCATGCACACAAACACACACCAACATAAATCTTACTTTTAAAAGAAGGTAGGTATGTTGTGGTATAGTATATGGGCATAAACTCTATTTTTTCAATAATATATTGTTGTATTTTTATAAATCTAAACTTATTCCAAAATGAAAATAAGTAGAAGAAAAATTTAAAAAGTACCTGTGATACAAAAATTAAAATTAATAGTCAAAACCTCAATCTTGAATACATGTTTTAAAATGTAAATATAGTTACATCAACTTACTTTTTGGGTTTCACAGTTTGGCTCACAGCTATGATTCATGAAGCGAGAGCAATTCCCCTTTTGAGTGGCATCTATTATCTGGGGGAAAGAAGAAAATTTAAGAGTCTTAAAATGAGATTTTAGAATATCCATGCATTTTGAAAAATAAAAGCATTAAGGCAATTTTGATGTAAAAAACACATACATCCCTTGACTCTTACCCTATTTTAGAGAACTTTTTTATAATAACAAATGGCTAACCACTTTTTTGGAATTTCTGCTAAGTACACACAGTTACCTAAGGGCAAAATTACTTCTTGGGGCTGGGATAAACTCAGTTGGTATAATGTTTGTCTGGAATGTTAAAATCCTGGGTTCAATCCTCAGCACTTCATAAAACCAGGCATAGTAGCACATGCTTGTAATGAGGAAAAGGCAGGAGGATCATAAGTTCAAGGTCATTCTGAAGTATTTAGGAAGTTCTATCTAGGCCACAGCACCCATGCCTATAATCCCAGCACTGGAGGTCTATTCTCAGTGACTATAAGGGTCACTGAGAATCCAGGACAGCTATTGAGTTCTAGGCACGCCAAAGCTACAAAGTGAGATCTGTCCCTAAAAAACAAACAAACAAAAACAACCCAAAAAACAAAAACAAGCCAAAAACAAAACCAGCAACAACAGAAAATGTATGTCTGGTCTTTCTTAACTATTTTTAGCTATTTCTTATATCTTATTGCATTTCAATCTCGTATGTGAAATGGTTCCTTTTAAAACAGGCAGTGTGCCACAGTTCAGTAGCTCTACAACCTGAACATTATGTCCCAATGTCCTAGAGTGAATCGACAGGCCATATCCAGACTGACAATAAGTGGGTCTACAGGTAGGTCCCTAGAATTAGCATTTCTACCTTGAATATATAGGCAGATAGAAGGATCTAGCCGAACTTTATCAAGTCACACATTGAAGAGATTTATAAAAATGCAAAACACAACATTAACATGCTATTTCTCATTAAAAAAAAAAGTTTCCTGGGAAATTACTTTTATAGAGTTGTTCTTTGTATAAAGTAACATGCTCATTAGTATCACTTTAAAATGGAATGACAGGGGCTGGAGAGATGGCTCGGAGGTTAAGAGCACTGGGTGCTCTTCCAGAGGTCCTGAGTTCAATTTCCAGCAGCCACATGGTGGCTCACAACCATCTATAATGGGATCTGGTGCCTTCTTCTGGACTGCAGGTGTGTATGCAGACAGAACACTATACATAATAAAATCTTTTTCAAAAAAGGGAATGACAGACATTTCTAAGTTTCTAAGCATTAAAAATATAACCCATATCCTTTTGCAAACAAATAAAAACTACATACTGTTCTGATACTCTTTTATTTTGTTTTGAGACAGAATCTTATGTAGCACAAGCTGGCCTCGAACTCCTGATCTTCCTGCCTCCATCTCCAGTGCAGAAATTAGAGACACTGGTCACCACAGATGGCTATTTACTTTTGTTCACTTCTTCCAGTCCCAACTTTTGTCACTTAAAGATCAACCAACATCTTAACTCAACCACACCCCATCCCCAATGCAGCAGTGTGTTTCCATCTGTAAACACATTCAAGTTGCTCACCTCATCATTTTTCAGGGCCATGAAATAGTAGTGGATGTTTTTATTCCGTGCATATTCTTTCACTCGAGCTTTAAACTCTTTATGATCAAGTACCTCTCCACAGTACTCCAGGACAAAGGTGTTCCTACAAAACAATGAAAAAAAAAATAACACTTCCAGCCTAGGAATAATATTGAAAATTTGCAAATCCAGACAAAACTACTAAGAAATACTGCAAAATATTTATCATGTACTCCATGCCCAGGCCTTGTACTTGAGATCCTCCTGCCTCAATCATTTGAGCACCAAGACAATAATAAGCACATATCACTTACCTCTTTCCTAAAATATTTAAAAGACCATAGAGTCTAAGAAACTTTTAAACTTTATACATACTTACAAACTGTGCTATGAGCATGGACAATGAAGTTTCACAAGTAACTCCAGTGAGATTTCTTTAAGTAATAGCAACTTATATAATACATACTCTACAGCCAACTGGAAATTATAACATTAAAGTCTTCATTATAATATGCCTGGATGCTTTTCAGACTGACAGCATACTGCAGGCCATTTAGAAAATGTTAAGAATAAAAGCCGAGAAAACTATACTCTGTACAAATGAAAGACAAACTTTACTCTTACAGAAGTGAGTTGTTATTGTTCAGGAGCAACAGAAAGCGCCCCTGAACAATATACCAAAGGTTTCAATAAGTGAAAACTGCTATGGACATCTAACACCTAAGGGATACTAAAGAAAACACTGATGAGCTCAAAACTGGCAAATTATAAATCCTGGGCCAAGGAATGGAAGAAAAATTAATTCTCTTATGAGTCAACTAGAGATGTGACATCTTTTACACATATAAGGATGTTTATTTTGTTATTAGTGCTGTGCATGCCTGGTGCAAGCTAATGTCAGATGCCCTGAAACAAGACTTGTGGATGGTTGTGAGCTGTCGTGTGGGTGCTGAGCGCTGCCTGGTCCTCTGCAAGACAAGTGCTCTTTACCACTCAGTCACTTCGCCACCCACGGGGTTGATATCTTTTGTTTGTTTAGGGGAGTTTTTTTTTAAACATTTATGTATGTACGTATCTATGTACGTATACAGTATTTGGTCTACATATATGCCCGGGCACCAGATCTCAATGTAGATGGTTGTGAGCCACCATGTGGTTGCTAGGAATTGAACTCAGGACCTCTGGAACAGCAGCCAGTGCTCTTAACCTCTGAGCCATCTCTCCAGCCCAAAGGGGAGTTTTTTATTTGTTTTGAGACAGAGTTTCTCTGTGTAGTTCTGGCTGTCTTTAAGCCCTGCTGCTATTAAGTCTTTGTGCACCACCTGCATCACCTTCACCAACACCAGTTCTGGTTTTTTAAGAAAGGTTTCTGTGGTGCATTGAGTAACAATGGCCCCCATATTTGAAGGCTTAGTCAGTCACTAAGGAGTGGAACTCTTTAACAAGATTAGAAGGATCAGAATTTGTGGCCTTGATGGAGGAAGTGCGTCACTGGGGGTGGGCTTTGAGGTTTCAAAAGCCAATGTTAGTCCTAGGTTCTCGCTTTCTGTTGCCTGCAGATCAGAAGGAGCTCTCTGCTACATTTCCTGCACCACATCTGATTGCATGTTGCAATGCTCCTCATTATGATGGTAATGGACTAGACTCTGAAACTGTAAGCAAGCACCTAAATAAATTCTTTCATAAGCAAGTTGCCTTGGTCATGAATCTCTACACAGCAACAGAACAGGGACTAAGACAATTGCTCTGTGTATCCCTGGCTCTCCTGGAACTGATCTGCCTGCCTCTGCCTCCAGAGTGCTGGTAGGCATGAGCTGCCACATCCATTGGGGTCTGACTTTTTTTTTTTTTTTTTTTTTTTTAAGGATTTTCAAGATAGGGTTTCTCTGTCTGGACTCAGAGATCTGCCTGCTTCTGCTGGGATTACAGGTGTGAGGGGCTGGAGAGATGGCTCAGCCATTAAGACCATGTGAGTGTAGACTTTCTGTTGATTCTTTTGCTTATTGAAGTCCAGCTTTATTCCATGGTGGTCTGATAAGATACAAGGGGTTATTTCAATTTTCTTGTATCTGTTGAGGCTATCTTTGTGTCCAACTATATGGTCGATTTTGGAGAAGGTTCCATGAGGTGCTGAGAAGAAGGTGTATTCTTTTGTGTTTGGGTGAAACATTCTGTAGAGATCTGTTAGGTCCATTTGGTTCATGATCTCTGTTAGACTCATTATTTCTCTGTTTGGCTTCTGTCTTGATGATCTGTCCATAGTTGTGAGTGGGGTGTTGAAGTCTCCCACTATTAAAGTGTTTGGATCGATGTGCGATTTAAGTTTTAGAAGCGTTTCTTTTATAAATGTAGGTGCCTTTGTATTTGAGGCATAGATGTTCAATATTGAGATGACCTCTTGGTGGATATTTCCTTTAATGAGTATGTAATGCCCTTCTCTGTCTTTTTTTAACTTCAATTGGAAGTCTATTTTGTTTAATATTAGGGTGGCTACTCCAGCTTGTTTCCTGGGTCCATTTGCTTGGAAGACCTACCGAAGCTAAATCAAGATCAGATAAACAGATTAAACAGCCCTATAACCCCTAAGGAAATAGAAACAGTCATTAAAAATCTCCCAACCAAAAAAAGCCCAAGGCCAGATGGCTTTAGCACGGAATTCTACCGGACCTTCAAAGAGGAGCTAACACCAATACTTTTCAAACTCTTTCACCAAATAGAATCTGAAAGAACATTGCCAAACTCATTCTACGAGGCCACAATCACCCTGATTCCTAAACCACACAAAGACCCAACAAAGAAAGAGAACTTCAGACCAATCTCCCTCATGAACATAGATGCAAAAATACTTCATAAAATACTAGCAAACCGAATTCAAGAACACATCAAAAGTATCATACACCATGATCAAGTAGGCTTCATCCCAGGGATGCAGGGATGGTTCAACATACGAAAATCTATCAATGTCATTCACCATATAAACAAGATGAAAGAAAAAAACCACATGATAATCTCGCTAGATGCAGAAAAAGCGTTTGACAAAATTCAACACCTCTTCATGCTAAAAGTTCTGGAGAGAATGGGCATACAAGGGCCGTACCCAGAAATAATAAAGGCAATATACAGCAGGCCAGTGGCCAACATCAAAATAAATGGTGAGAAACTTGAAGCATTTCCTCTAAACTCAGGGACAAGACAAGACAAGGATGTCCACTTTCACCATATCTCTTCAATATAGTCCTTGAAGTTCTTGCTAGAGCAATAAGACAACTAAAGGAGATCAAGGGGATAAACATCGGAAACGAAGAAGTCAAATTATCCCTATTTGCAGATGATATGATAGTATACATAAGCGACCCCAAAAATTCCACCAGAGAACTCTTACAGCTGATAAACACCTTCAGCAAAGTGGCTGGATACAAAATTAATTCAAAAAAAAATCAGAAGCCCTTCTTTATACAACAAACAAATGGGCTGAGAAAGAAATAAGGGAAACAACCCCCTTCACAATAGCCACAAACAACATAAAATACCTGGGGGTAACTCTAAACAAGCAAGTAAAGGACCTGTACAACAAGAACTTCAAGCCCTTGAAGAAAGAAATGGAAGAGGCCTTTAGAAGATGGAAAGATCTCCCATGCTAATGGATAGGTAGGATCAACATAATAAAAATGGCCATCCTACCAAAAGCAATATATAGATTCAATGCAATTCCTATCAAAATACCAACACAATTTTTTATAGACTTGGAAAGAGCTACTCTCAATTTCATATGGAACAACAAAAAGCCCAGAATAGCTAAATCAATCCTGTACAATAAAAAAACATCTGGAGGTATTACCATCCCAGATTTCAAGCTGTACTACAGAGCAATGGTTGTAAAAACAGCATGGTATTGGTATAGAAACAGACCAGTAGATCAATGGAATCGAATTGAAGATCCAGAAATAGACCCACACACTTATGGCCACCTAATTTTTGACAAAGAAGCCAAAACGGCACAATGGAAGGACAGCATCTTCAACAAATGGTGCTGGTTCAACTGGATGTCCATTTGTAAAAGAATGAAGCTAGACCCTTACTTATCAGCTTGTACAAAACTTAAGTCCAAGTGGATCAAAGACCTTAACATAAGGCCGGTCACACTAAATCTACTAGAAGATAAAGTGGGAGAAACCCTCGAACTAATTGGCACAGGCAACAACTTCCTGAACAGAACACCAACAGCTCAGGACTTGAGATCAACAATCAATAAATGGGAGCTCATGAAACTGAAAAGCTTCTGTAAGGCAAAGGACACTGTCATTCGAACAAAACGGCAGCCTACAGACTGGGAGAAAATCTTCACCAACCCCACATCTGACAAAGGGCTAATATCCAAAATCTACAAAGAACTCAAGAAATTAAATGCCAAGAAACCAAATAATCCAATCAAAAAATGGGGGACAGAGCTAAATAGAGAATTCACAAAGGAGGAATCCCTAATGGCTGAGAGACACTTGAAGAAATGCTCAACATCCTTAATCATCAGAGAAATGCAACTCAAGACGACTCTGAGATTCCATCTCACACCTGTCAGAATGGCTAGGATCAAAAACTCAAATGACAGCACATGCTGGCGAGGGTGTGGAGAAAGGGGTACCCTACTCCATTGCTGGTGGGAGTGCAGGCTTGTGCAACCACTATGGAGGTCAGTCTGGCGATATCTTAGAAAACTTGGAATAGCTCTGCCTCAGGACCCAGCCATACCACTTCTGGGTATACACCCAAATGCCTCTTCACGGAATCATAAGGAAGTTTCCTCATCTATGTTTATAGCAGCCTTATTTATAATAGCTAGAAACTGGAAACAACCCAGATGTCCCTCGACCGAAGAATGGGTTAAAAAACTGTGGTACATCTACACAATGGAATATTATTCAGCTATCAGAAACAATGAAATTATGCAATTTGCAGCAAAATGGATGGAACTAGAAAAGCTCATCCTGAGTGAACTAACCCAGACTCAGAAGGACACATATGGCATCTATTCACTTATAGTAGGATTTTAGCTATATAGTAGAAGGCATCAATACTACAACTAACACACCAAAGGGAACTTGGACATAGACTTATTTTTAATTTTTATTTACTTTTTATATATTAGTTATATTTTTTTCTATTTTTTAGTCTTTTTTATCTATTGTATGCTTATTGATTTGTTTGTTTAGTAGTTCTCTCTCCCAGGCAACGAGACACTTTTCACTGATGGTACTGCTTCATAGATCCCCAATGAATGAAGAGGCTCTTGGCCCTCATACGACCTCTCAACTGAGATGAGGGACTGTTATATTACGACACCCCACCCCAGAGAAATGGGATGGAAGGGTTAGGAGGTAAAGAAAAAAAAAATGAAATGTGATGTTTCGGCCTTTTACTACTAACTGTCATAAACTGTTTAGGATAATTAAGAAATGCAAACTAATGGTTATGCAAGCTAGTCATTCTGTTAGGTACTATGACAGCCTATTATAGTTACTTGCTAAGTTAATCAGAAATAAACCTGCTAAGAGACAAGCAACATCTGCTTACCCTAATATAAGAGATAGATAGGGCCTTTTCAAAAACCTCAAGAGATCTGCAGAATATGGCATTCAAAGATGTTTTTGTAACTTTAGATTTTTTTATATCAAGACATATCAACTCCTGACAGCATCCCCTATTCTCCTCCAAGTAGAAGATGAGCATCGAAGAATCTCCAGTGGGAGATGATTAAATTAGTCGCAAGCCTATCTCTTGGTAGGAAAAGCCCCTTGCTCCAACTGTAGACAGAATGCTGTCCAAAAAGGACAACCTGGAAGCAGGTAAGTCGACAGCCTAGCTCTGCCAAGACAGGGTAGGTAAGTCCTTCATAACCCCTGCTCTACAATCAATGTCTGTCAGAGAGGCGGGGCCAAATGACTGAAGAGCGATGCTGTAATGTATGGAGAGAAAATGGGAACTGTCCAGGCAGCCACTGGTATGTCATTTCTTAGTTTGGGAAGCTGCAGACCCTGTACTTCCTATAAAATCAGATATATTTATCCCTCTCAGGTCTCTGAGGTGATTGAAGAGCAGATAAAGTCTCATAATTAAATTTTGAGTTGTTTAGGAGTCAAGAGAGTGTCATACATCTAACAATTTTAAAATTGTGTTGCAATTAGTATGAATGTTGAGTCAGATATAGAACTTTAAACTCATGGAGATGTTTAGATAGTAGAATGTTAAAGTCAGGTACCAAATACATATGGACTGGTCATTGGGAATGTACGTTAAGCCATATAACCCTCATAACTGTGGCCTAATTACCTCTGTTGTACTGTATTGTATTTATTATTATAAGAGAAAGAGCCATTTGTTGGACTGAAAGGAGAAACTGTAGGGGGAAATAAGATATACCTTAAACTTAAAAGAAAAAAAAAAAGGGAAGAGGATGATGGGTTGAGGGTGGGAGGGTGGGACTGGAGGGGGAATAGGGAGGGGACTGCGATTGAGATGTAACTTGACGAAATAAAAAATAAAGGAAAAAAATGCTAAAAAAAAAAAAAAAAGAAAAAAAAAAGACCATTAAGACCACAGGCTGCTCTTACAGAGGTCCTGAGTTCGATTCCCAGCACCCACATGGAGGCTCATTAATTGTTTGTAAATGTAATCTCATGTACAGACAGACAAAACACCCTCAAACATAAAATGAAATAAAAAAGGTGTGTACCACCACGCCAGGCAGCATCTGACATCTTTCAACCATCCAAAGAACTGCCACTGGAGCTTCAAATTTAGATTACTGGAGTGGGGGATGAACACTCTATATTAAAAACAAAACTATACCTTCTCTCTGACTGCATTTTTTGTGATTTCTCTCTAACATTCAGAAGTTATTGTGATTAAATCTCTCTTTCGCTTCTATCAGTTATCTTATACACTTGATTGTTCTTTTCTTGGTTATTTACCCATGTTTTAAAGTTATTTCATCTCAAACATCTTCACATCTCTTTAGTCTCTGAAAGTTTACTACCACTAATGACTTCAACTATTGGCCTTATATACAGATGCTTTATTATGCTTTGTTCCTAAATTGCAAACTGAAATAACCTGCCTGAAAGTTTTAACCCTCAAATAAAACATGCCCCAATAAAAAAATTTTAAGAATGTGAATCTGGGGGCAGTGAGATCGCTCAGAAGGTAAAGATACTTGTGCCAAGTCTGACTGAACCTGATTTCAATCCCTAAAATACACATGGTAAAAAACAAAACAAAAAAAACTGATCCCCACAAGTTTCTTGTCCTATGACCTCCACATGCAGACACACACAATAAAAACAAGAAATCATTTAAATGGCTTTGTTCATCAGAGAGTGATATAATCAGTGTGCTTATTAAACTTACCAACTGAAAAGGATTCTCTTAAAAAAAAAAAAAAAAAAAGCCTGGGCTTAGTGGCGCACTCCTTTAATCCAGCCCTCGGGAGGGAGAGGCAGGCGGATCTTTTTGAGTTCAAGCTAGCTTGGTCTACAAAGTGAGTCCAGAGCAGACAAGGCCACACAGAGAAACCCTGTATAGGTAAAAAAAAAAAAAAAAAAAAAGATGAGGCCAACGGTGTTGGTCCACACCTTTGACCCCAGCACTAGGGAGGCAGAGGCAGGCAGATCTCTGTGAGTTCAAGGCCAGCCTAGTCTACAGAGTGAGTTCCAGGGCAATACAGAGAAATCCTATCTTGAAAAATATAAATAAATAAATGGATGGATGGATGGATGGATGGATGGATGGATGGATGGATGGAGTGTTCAGCTGGGCAAGGTGGCACATGCATTCAATTCCAGCAATTGGGAAACAGAGACAGGCAGATCCTACAGAGGCAGGCAGATCCCTGTGAGTTGGCCTCTGGTCTACATTTTAGTTCCCTGCCAACCAGGGCTACACAATGATACTGTCTCAATGAACAACAAAACAAAAGTACCTATAGAAAAATATAGTAAACAAATTGTTTTGTTGGTTTTTCAAGACAGGGTTTCTCTGTGTATTAGCCCTGGCTGCCCTGGACTGGCTTTATAGACCAGGCTGGCCTTGAACTCACAGAAATCTATCTGCCTCTCCCTCCCGAGTGCTGGGTTAAAGGCGTGGCCACCACTGCCCAGCTATATAAATGTATTTTTGTAACAGCTCATGTTAGATCTCAGTAATAACAATCTAGTTACTCATGGCAAAACCTAAAATATTGTTACTGTTATAATTAGTATTTAAAGAGCTAAAGGGAAGGCTCAGCAGTTAAGAACACTGCCTATTCTTCCAGAGGACCAAGGTTCAACTCCCAGCAACTGATATAGCAGCTTACAACCACCTGTGATTCCAATTCCATGGGATCTAATGCACTCCTCTGGTTTCTTCAGGTACCAGGCATAAAAGTGGTACACAACCGGGCGTGGTGGCGCACGCCTTTAGTCCCAGCACTCGGGAGGCAGAGGCAGGCGGATCACTGTGAGTTCGAGGCCAGCCTGGTCTACAAAGCAAGTCCAGGACAGCCAGAGATACAGAGAAACCCTGTCTCGAAAAAAAAAAAAAAAAGTGGTACACAGACATACATTAAGATAAAATCCATACACATGAAGTAAAAATAATCAATTCTAAGATATTTCTTTCTGACCAAAGAAATGTTACCAATTTTACAAAAGTAATGTGTAATAATGACAAAATCTGAAGACCTACACAGGCTGCCTTATGAATTATAATAACTGTTAAAGATATTTTATGTAGTATCTTTCCCTCTCTTATCAAGAAACTAATTCTCCTCCCTGAATTTGACTACTGATGCTATGTGACACAGGTTTTAAGACAGAATTTAAAGAAATTAGGTCATTCTGCCCAAAGTCAAGAGCTGCACTCCAGCTTAGGAGTTAGACCCCACCAGAACAATTACCTGCTCTCTTAAAAAGTACTGCTGTAACAGAATATTTTTATTTAACACTTATATATTAATACTTAACAAATATCTATAATACCTATATCCTATAACCTAATACCTAAGATCTAAAACCTAAAACTTAAAAAAAAAATTTAATATCTAGAATATTTAATCAATCCCACTTTAATTTTTTGAAAGGATATTAAAATTCTATAATGTAGATTCATTCAGGCATCTTGGCTAAAAGTACAGCTCTGGCAATTATGGGAGAATTATTTTCAACTTGTTTCAGCTCCCTCCTGGTCTAGTTTTGCACGTTTGTGAGATCAGTCCCACAGTCTAATTTATCCGTGCGTTACTCAAGGGTCAGGATTTAAAGTCTTTAATAGCAACTTCTTAGCATCTGCCAGTATCAACTTTCTTCTCCACCCAAGTTCACTTCAGGATTCACTCATTCGTTAGCATACCTTATGCAGTTTTGATTCTGCTGCTGACCACTATAAGTATCTTTAGCTTAAAGTTCTTTTCTTTGCTCAGGCTATTTTTTCTTGTGCCTTAGGGCATAAAGCCTACATCTCTTAATCTCCAGATCGTGTGTTCCTCTTCTCCGTTATGGGGCAAGACGGAGTCATGTGAAGCCCCCAAGTTTATATAGAGGATTGTCTTGTGGTCTTCTGAAATGTCCCGTGGATTCTCGAATTCTTGGTAGAACTTGCAATTCCCCAGACTTTTGTGGCTTTGTAGCCACTCCTCCATCCGGTGCCCTTAGCAGGCTGACAAATCTGGGCTCCGCCCATTTCCCAAAGCTATTACCAGCTAACACCAACTGCTAACCACAAACCCCATTTTTAGTCCATATGCTGCCATGCCAGGTGCTCATAAGTACCAGGTCGATTTTCCTGCCCTCAAAGAATCCTACTCTAATTCTAACTATATACTGCATTAAACTAAATAATCTATTCTAACAATACTACATGAAATTCACCCTTCTAATTGAAGCAAGTTCTTAAATGCCAGAATCTAACCAACCACTAAATCATCCAAGAGTTGAGAATTTCCATCAATAAGTCTGAAGAATATAGCAATAACCAGGGACTAACAACTTAGGGTTGAAGATGCAGCTGAATGGAAGGCCTCAAAGTCACTCATCATAACTTAAAGACTATAAAACAACAACAAAAAGCTTCCAAAAAACAAAACACAAGTTTTTCTCAATTTTCTGGCAATCAATTTAACAAACCAGTTGCCACATAATCATTCTACATAATAACCATTATTAAACATCACTGAAATAAATCATTTTCCTACAAAATGCCTAACCAAATTCAACAACACAAAAATGAAGTGGAAGACGATAGAAATGAAACTTACGAAGGAAGATCCTTGGCAGCTCTTAAGCCCCAGCCCTTCTTTTCTGTAAGTATAACTTCTACATCTGCATGTTGTTTTCTCTGAAACCGTCTATTGGAACAATAATCTCCATTTGGACATCGAGAGGAACTGAAATGAGAAATAGGTTAAAGATAATTCCTTGAATAGCATAAAGAATTGTAATATCAGCCAGGTGTGGTGGTGCACGTCTTTAATCCCAGCACTCAGGAGGCAGAGAGGCAGGCGGTTCTCTGTAAGTTCGAGGCCAGCCTGGTCTACAAACCAAGTCCAGGACAGCCAGTGCTGTTACACAGAGAAACCGTCTCGAAAAACCAAGAAAAAAAAAAGAATTCTAATATTAGCAGGGCATGTTGGCACACCCCTTTGGTCCCAGCACTCAGGAGGCAGAAGCAGGAGGATTTCTGTGAGTTCGAGGCCAGCCTGGTCTACAGAGTGACTTACAGAATAGCCAGGGCTACACAGGGCTTGTCTCAAAAAACCAAAAGGGGGGGGGAGAATTGTAACATCTTTGTTAGAATGTATTATAAAACAAAAATCCCAATCTTTATTGCATAGTTTATGTGTGACTGACTAACCAATTACCCTTATTTAATCACTTACATCACAAAAGTATTCCTTAGAATTTGGTGTCTATACTGCTCCTGAGGGAGTATATCCACAATATAGTCTAGCCATTTGATAATCAAGAGAAGGATTTGGCTGTCACTTTCTGCTGTCTGGAATACAATACCCATATGTATATTCTTTTAGTACATTGACAATTACTGCATTTGCTGGTCAAAACTGTACCAACAGACATTACTAAACTTTTATATAACCACACATATGATTTCTGATCATACAGTTATTAATATTCTTCAAACTATATTTTTCTTGGCAAGGCATGGCAGTCCACACCTGTAATCCCAGCATTCGGAAGGCAGAAGCAGGTGGCTTTCTGTGAGTTCTATGCCAGCCTGTCTACACAGTGAGTCCAGGACAGCCAGGGCTGCTACACAGAGAAACCCTGTCTCAAAAAAACAAAACAAAAAAACCTACACACACACACACACACACCTTGCATGCATGCGGAAATTAGAGTACGACTCCATCGTGTGGACTCAGGTCACCAGGCTTCACAATAAGGAGCTTTACCCACTGAGCAATCTTGCCAGCCCAGTTATTAATTTTCCAATAACATATATTTGATCTGTATTAACCCTATTTTGCTTAACTTTTTTTTTTTTTTTTTTTTGGTTTTTCGAGACAGGGTTTCTCTGTGTATGCTTGGCTGTCCTGGACTCACTTTGTAGACCAGGCTGGCCTCGAACTCACAAAGATCCGCCTGCCTCTGCCTCCCAAGTGCTGGGATTAAAGGCGTGCGCCACCACCGCCCGGCTTAAGTTAACTTATTTTAAGTACACTTCCTTTTACATTTTAAAATTAAATGGTCTTTTGAATGTAACTACACACACGTGCTCACACACACAAACGAAAAATAGAAGTGTTTTCTTATTTTTTCTGACATGTGTTATTTTATTTTTGTAAACTGTAACAAAAACAAAACTTAAAGGTAAACTTTGTTACAAAAAAACAACTTCATTAACACTAAAATCACTGAGTCATTAATATTAACCATTGAGTCTTTTTGTTTTACTTTTTTTTTTTTTGGCTTTTTGAGACAGGGTTTCTCTGTGTAGCCCTGGCTGTCCTAGAACTTACTCTGTAGACCAGGCTGGCCTGGAACTCAACAGAGATCGCTTGCCTCTACCTCCCAAGTGCTGGGATTAAAGGCATGCGCCACCATTATAGACAGTTTCAAATAGCCATGTGGGTGCTAAGATTTGAACCTGGGTCCTCTGGAAGAGCAGTCAGTGCTCTTAAACACTGAACCATCTCTCCAGCCCCAGGAAACAATTTTAATGCAGAGATATTTAGCATTTTTTATGAATTATACTAATCAAGCATGTACCAACAGAAAATTAAATTACTATGGGTCAACTATGGACAGAAAATGTAATGCAACTAGGAGAAAAATATTAGACAGGTTTGTATATGCATTCTGATTAGGTCTGATTATCCAAAAGTACATATAGTATGCTTTATTTCTATGTAAAAAAGATGTCTAAGTTTTAACATTAATACTTTTTCTGGGGAAACTACAAAGAGAAATGTCTTTGGGTTTTTTTTTCTTTAATCTTTGTTGTTGCTGTTGTTTGAGACAGGGGTTTCTCTGTATAGCCCTGGCTGTCCTAGAACTCACTAGGTAGACAAGGCTGGCCTTGAACTCACAGAAATCCACCAGCCTCTGCATTCTGAGTGCTGGTATTTCATTTTTTGCATTTTCAAATTTTAGTGTTTTATTTATCATCGAAGTTTAAAATGACCACAATTTACTTCTCAGGGCACAAGCATTACAGAAATAAAAGGAGGACTGAATTAAAAGCAGGAGCAGAGGCTGGCTGTGGTGGTGCACAAGCCTTATTCCCAGAACTCGGGAGGCAGAGGCAAGCAGATCTCTGTGTGTTTGAGCCCAGCCTTGTCTATATAATGAGTTCCGGGACAGCCAGAACTGCTACATAATAGATCCTATTTCAAAAAAGGCAAAAAAGAAAAAGAAAAAATAATAATAGAATATTATTGTTAGCAATAGAACTGTTTTATAGAGCACTTACCTGCCAGATGCTATAATCTAATGAGCAATGCAGGGGAAATTTGTCTTAATATGTTTTCTATTAAACATTGGAAATTTTATGGCTCACAAATATTCATTTACACGTAGGGAAAAGGTTAAAATTTTATCCTTCATTAATTATTTTTCATATTTAAAGATACATACTAGAAGAGATAGTTAAGAGTGGAGCAGAGCATTTTCCTTACCATTCAATCATGAGGAGACGATTAAGGCAATCTTCTCCACAGGCTATTTCACCTTGAGCTCTTTCATCTTTAGACAGAGGTGTACACTCACACTGCATACGCTTAATATCCCGATGGGATTTGTTCTTCTTTCTATTGGGTAAGATTTCATAAAATTTAGTTATATAAGTCTCTTGAAGATAATATATACAATCAATTGAGAATTTCACTTTCATATTTATTTATTTCTTAAGTCTACCACTCAAAAGGAAGACAACACTAAAGTGGAAACAGACTGAATTCAAGCCCACCCTGGACTGTAAGGGCAAGACTCTATCCTCATCAGACTGACCCCGACCCCAACCCCAAGAAAGGAGGAGAAGAGGATTTTAACAACGGCATTTGTTAGATAAAAGCCAGGTGTGGTGGTGTATGCCTGTAATCTAAGCTACTTAGGAGCTTGAGGGAAGGACCCAAGCTCAAGACACTTGTGGTTTAGGAAGGCAAGTCCAGCCAGAACAACAGGAGAGCTCATATTAGGGTTGCAGGAAACAAAGGGTGGGGAGTACAGCTAGGTCAGTAAGCAGAGCACTGGCTGGTAACGTACAAATAGGTTCTAGGTTCAATTCTTCAGTGCCACAGGAAGGTGGGGAGGAAAAAAAGGAGTATATGGCAACCAGGGGAAGGAATGGGTTCAAGTCTTAGCATTTTGAAATTCAATCTTACTTCCTAATTCAGGTCAGCTAAATCCCAGACAGAGTAATCTCAAGACACCAAGTTTAGAAGAAAACAGGAAACTTTGTGAGTTTCAAATGAGGTGGCTGGTTAGCTAAAGTTTGAGAACTAGACCCATATTGCATACACCTCTATAATCATAGCATCCTCAGGAAACTAAGGCAAGGAAATCTTGAGTTCAAGGCCAGTGTGGGCTACACAGAAAGACCTTGTTTCAAAACAAAAATTAAAAAAAAGGAGGGGTTAGGATAAGAACTTCAGAATTCATGAAGAACAAACAATTCAGATACAAGACTCATGAAAGTAGGAACAAATGCTAAATAAAAGGTTGTATGGGGCTGGAGATATGGTTCAGCAGTTAATAGCACTTGCTGTTCTTGCAGAAGACCAAGGCTCATTTCTCATCACCAACAAGGTGGCTTACAGCAGTCAGTAACTCCAGTTCCAGGCTTTCTTCTGGTCTCCAAAAGCACCAGACATGCAGGCAGTGTGCATGCATACATGTAGGCAAAGCACTTAAACATATAAAATAAAATCTAAAAAAAAATTTTGTGCACATACAATTCTGTCTAAAAAACAAAACAAAGCCAATTTTTAATCAAGAAGCAACACATGCCTATAATCTTAGGACTGTGGAGGTTCAGGCAAAAATACTAGTTTTATGACAGCCTTCGCTACTTAGCAAGCTCTAGGCCAGTTTCAGTTAAACAGTAGGACCATGCCAGGGTGGTGGCGCACACCTTTAATCCCAGCACTTGGGAGGCAGTGGCAGGCAGATCTCTGTGAGTTCAAGACCAGCCTGGTCTACAGAGTGAGTCCAGGACAGCCAGGGCTACACAGAGAGAAACCCTGTCTCAAAAAAAAAAAAAAAAAAAAACAGTGGGACCATGTTTCACATGTGAAAGAACTAGAGGTGGCAGGGAGGAGAGTATGGATGTCTGTGTGTATGTTTAACTCTACCAAATCTTTTATGGTATCCCTTAGTGGTATCACACAATTATATACATCTTTTAAAAACAACAGCGCCAATTATGTTAGTGAATGCCTGTGGCACTAGCTCAAGAGACAAAGGCAGAAGGATGTAGATCTAAGGAGTTCTGTGTCAGCCCAGATAATACAGTGAGAGACATAATCTCAAAAATAAATGAAAAAAGCTAAAAAAGAATAATTAGGTAATGTCAGGCAATCGCCTTTAATCACAGCACTTGGGAGGCAGAGGCAGGCGGATCTCTGTGAGTTCGAGGCCAGCCTGGTCTACAGAGTGAGTCCAGGACAGCCAGAGCTGTTACACAGAGAAACCCTGTCCCAAAACAAACAAACAAAAAAGCTTTTAACAAGCACTTGCCCTTTTAAAAAAATATTTTATTATTTGATTTTATGTGTATGGGTGTTTTGCCTACAAGTATATCTGTGTACATATGTGCAGTGCCTGAGAAACCTAGTAGAGGACATGGGATTCTCTGGAACTGGAGTACTAGACAGCTGAGAGCAACTATGTGGGTTCTGGGAATTGAACCTGGGTCCTCTGGAAAAGAAGTGAATGTTCTTCCACAGAACCATCACTTGTCTATCACTGGACTTTTCTTTCATTTTTCTATCACAACTCCACATGAAAAAGGAATTAAGAAAAAGCAGGCCAGCTTAAATCATACTTTTAAAACCACATGAAAGAATGAATTAAAAGGTAAAAATCAGGGTAGCTTAAATTATACTTGTTTTTTGTTGTTGTTGTTTTGTTTTTTGGTTTTTTTTTTTTTGGTTTTTCGAGACAGGGTTTCTCTGTGTATCCTTGACTGTTCTGGACTCATTCTGTAGACCAGGCTGGCTTGAACTCACAGAAATCCGCCTGCCTCTGCCTCCCGAGTGCTGGGATTAAAGGCGTGTGCCACCACGCCTGGCTTCTTTTTTTTTTTTTTTTTTTTGAGACAGGGTTTCTCTGTGTAGTCCTGGCTATCCAGGACTTGCTTTGTAGAACAGGCTGTCTTCAAACTCAGAGATTCACCTGCCTCTGCCTCCCGAGAGCTGGGATTTAAATTATACTTTTCAAAACCAAAGGAATTATAGAAAAAAAAAACTAGACATTTTTCTTAAGACAGAAAAAAATAGAAGGAATGTATTAGTAAATCTAAATAGAAAATGACATTTTATAGATTCTGTTACTCTAAATTTTATCATTTAACTCTTATTTCACTCTAAACTGCTGAAAAGCCTCCCCCCCCCAAAAAAAAGGAAGCAAAAATGTATTCAAAAAGTATGTCAGGCTCACCTTTCTGTTAAATAAACATTTTCTTCAATAAGATCAAAGTAACAAGGCATCTTCCCGAGCTTGGCAAATTCTTTCCACCGCTGTGGGTCCCTGAAGTCATCCATAGCACAAGAAGGCCCCATCAGTTCCGAGTGTAGGGGCACTGATGTCTCTCCTTGCTCAAGCTCCACTCTAACTTTCTTTCTAGCCTGTCGCTCACCATCACTTTCAGAATCACTCTCCAATTCTTGCCTTCGTTTTTTAGGAGGCCCTCTCTCTTTTATATCATTTTTTTCAAAGTTTTTTGAATAATCTTTCCTTTCATTCATAACTAAAGAGTCCTTAATTGAATTGCTGCTTATTTCAGGTGCTTGCACTGACCCCTTGTCCTTCTGATGAAAGAAATATTTATTGGATTGGCTTGAAAAATGTGATCCACTTCGTTGATCCCAATTCTCCTCTTCTTCACGATCATCCGTTAGAGAATCTGGTACCTGCCCTTGAATTCGATCATAAGCAACCCCAGTTGACCCTAGAGGTCTACCTGCTGCTGATCTTGGATCCCAATAGCCATTGCCCTGCCAGTAACTATGGGTCTCACCATAATGTTCAGTACTTTGGTGATACTTGTGTGTACCACAGGTTCCATAGCTGCTGTCAGGTTGCTGGTATGTGGTAGTGGGCCTTTCTTTTTGGGAGAAGTCCCACCCCAGGTTTCTGAGCTCTTCTGAAGAGTGTAAGCCATCCATTTGGGAAATGTCACAAGAGGAAGGAAAATTCATCTCTGTTTTTCCTAGTCTACTACTATCTGGCCTGTTAGAGAAAATCATCTGCTGCCTAGACTTATTTGGGATATCTTCAAAATCATCAGAAGAATAAACTGGTAGCTCTTGTGGCCTAGATGTTTTGGCTCTTACTGTGTCCTCTGAATTCAAGTGACCTAGAGGGTCAGATTTCAAGTCTGTGTGACTTGTACTATCAACCCCATCACTTTGAGAATGAGCAATTTCAGGTAGGTGATTTTCTACTTTTCTGCTGAACTGGGAATAAGAAGTTTCTGGATTCCTCTCTGTTCCTTTATGAAGGAAGAATTTTTCAGTTTGAGGACAGGCTTTACTTGCCATACTCTCAAATGCATGTCTCCTTGACTCTAATCTTTCATCTTCCCAGTGGTCAGAATAATGTCTGTAGCTCTGACTGCTCCGAGAAGAACAGGGACTTGTCTCTTCCATGGGCAAAGTAGAATTCTTTGGCACAACCACAACAGACTGGAGACGGTTTCTTGGAATACTGCTGTCATCAGACTCGGTATCCTCTGAATCACTTTCATCACTTGAACTTGCAGAAGATGCAGAAAAGTCTTCATGGATAGTAGATACAATTTCTGGAGCATTACCACTACTGTCACATTTCAAGGAGTAAGTTATACCATCACTGTCTTCCATGGTTAAGTTCAAATCATAAGAATATACAACTTCTGAATCATCAGAAATATGTGTATGGCCTCTTCGTTCTTTTTCATCTAAGGAGATTTCTAGTCCTCTTCTATCATCTTCTTCTTTTGCCTCTTGCAAAGACTGCCCAGATAACACATTATTATGCCTGTTTTCCCAAGAAGCAAATCCTTTTCCTGAATCAGGAAGACGGCTACCTACTTCTGTTTCTTTCCCTACACACTTTAAAAATTCTGTAGTTTTACTCTGCACTGCATCTAGAATTGGGGACGTGTTCTCTCCACATTGTATTCCTGACGGAAGACTCTGAAGAGATGAAATGATACTTGAACTCCCTATAGGCTCATACAAATCACCAAAATGGTTAAGTGAAGCTGAACTAGTGCTACCGATGCTCTGTTTATAATTATCACATACAAATTTTGAATGCTGATCTGTCAGCTCTCTATTATCACATATAACTGTCTTTGATTCCAAATGCACATTCATAAAGCTTTTTGAAGAAATCTTCATAACTGAAGGTTCAATATTTTCAGCTTCAGAGCTTTCGTTTGGAGCACAATGTCCATCTGAATCTTTGGTTTTGTAGCAAGAATGTCTCTTATCAACTGGTTCTTTAATTAATGTTTTGGAATAATCTATAGTCTTAACTGGCAAATTCATGAGTTTATCATGGTGTGGTGACAACAAAGGTTCCGTTTCCCTAAAGGGACTTTTTGACTTATTATGGTGCCTACAAGTATCATCCAAGTCGTTTTCTTTGCATCTACCAATATTCTGAAATCCATTTGATGAAAGCATGCAAGCCTTGATTAAAGGGGATACCTCTGATCCAGTCACACTATCATCAGAAGTCAATGAAACAGCATCTGTTTTGGAAGTACAAAGTGTTGCCACATCAGATTCTGCCTCTGGAGATCCATTTATATTTAATGCAATGGAACAAAAACGTAGTTGATCATTTTTCACTTTTGAGAACGACTCCAATTCTTTAATATTATCATGGCTATCATGTCCTATAAATTCAGGTTTAAGAATACGAGATTCATCTAGCTTTTTAAAAGTAGGTGAATCATTTAATTGATTTGATGGAGATGGAGACCCAGTCTTTTCTCTTTCAGACATTTTATTAATTGTTCTTAATTCACTACCTTTTGAACAAGGAGTCTGCAAACTAAAAGAATGAGTTGGTTTGCTTTCCTCATTTAATTCTGTACAACAGAAAGAATTTTTAAATTTATCAGGCTTGGATATAGGTTTTGAAAGGGAAGATTTATAACGGGAAGTACTGTTATCATGCTTGGAATATGATGACCCCCGTCGGAATCCCAGTTCAGTTGGGGGGAGAACAACATCTTTTTATGGCTTCATGTTCTGAAGTCCGTTTTGATTCTCGTTCTAGTTTTGAAGAATACTTTCCTCTTCTTTCCATCTCTAAGTAAGAGGCCTCAGTTTTATTACTGTCCCGATCAAATTTAGAGTAAGATGATGTCCTTAGGTCTCTGTAGGAATGGGAGGAGGTACGCCTTGGATATATCTTCCTATACTCATCTTCAGAGTCTGAACTTTCCCGTGCCCTGTTATCTGTGTACACCCGAGAATAGCGTGTCCTCTCACGGTAAGGGGAGCTTCTATGATAGCGCCGATCAGAGTCATAGTAATAAGATCGTTCTGACCGAGAATAAGACATACTACTAGTTCTAGAGGTTCTGTCAGATCTAGAACGAGACCGGCTTAGCCTTCTATCTCTTTCAGATCTACATCGGGAAGATACATACCTAGTATCTCTTTCAAGTTTTGAGTAGCTGAAGTATTTATCATCTCTCTCTGTTTTAGATCGCAATGACTTCCCCAAATCCTCACTTTTTGAAGGTGCTGAGCTCTTTTTAAAATCTCTTTCCTTCTCAATGCTTGTTGAAGATTTTAAATCATGTGATCTTTGACTGGACGAAGTCCGTACAGAATCCTCATCAGATTCTGAACCAAGAAATGTGCCTTCAACTTGTGAAGATTTCTTTTTAGAAATTGCTTTTTTAGAACTGAGGCTTATCTTAGAGCCATCTGAAACTTCTTCCTTCCCAATATGGGAATCTTCTTTTTGAAGGGGATTATCTGCTTTTTCCTTCAAAGTTTGAATTGTGTGTTCTTCCAAACTATCAGATACAATATCCTGCTTCATATCCAACTCTACAGACTCAGGTACAACTTTAACTGGTGGTTCTTTCTGAGCTCTAACCGCTACATCTACTGGTAAGGGTCCTGGTGATGTCTTTAGTTCTGTTACTGGGGGTTGTGGCAAGGCCAATGGCTCTGATATTGGTGCTGGTGGTGAAGGTAGTGAGGTCTGGAGAGGTGGAGGCGGTGGAGGCGGAGATGAAGGTGGTGATTCTATGGCTGATTCTGCTGTGACTGCTGGTAACTGGACTGGAAGAGGAGGGGGAGATGCTGTTGTTGTGGTTGTGGCCAGCTGTGGTCTGGATGTCACATGAAGCAGATGTTTCTTAAAATGAATTCTACCCAATTCTACTCTTGATTTTGGTGGGGAAGATTCTTCTATAGAAGGAAAACTATCTGCAGTGTCCATTTTAACCTTAGGGCTTGAGTCTACAGGTGCAGCTGGGGACTTTGGAGAATCACTTTGCTTTTCATTGCTAAGTGCAGTGAGAAACCTAGTTTGTAAAGTTTTCTTTGTAAGACTGAAGCTGAATGACACCTTTTGCCGTCCCTGTTCTTCCAAATTAACTTTTGTCTTCGTGCCTTTGGGCAAAAATCGACTAGAAGCAACACCTTTGAACATTGGTCCTTTGATGAAACCGGTTTTCTGTACATTTTCAATCTTTGCCTATGAAAGAACAAAACAATTACTACTATAACAAATACTTTTTTCAAATTGTCACTATCACAATTTAAAGTATTTGTCAGGGAAATGAAAAAACAACAGTAGTATGACTTTCACTGTGCTACAAATGGAATTTAGTTGTCACCTTAGTGATTCATCTACCCACAGTATCTACCCTCAGCTTCAACAGTTACCTGTATTTTTTTTTCCATTTTATCCTACGTTAAAGAATTTTAGCTACAGGGCTGGAGAGATGGCTTAACGGTTAAGAGCACTGGCTGCTCTTCCAAAGGACCTGGGTCCAAATGCAGCACCCACATGGCAGGCAGTTCACAGCTGTCTAATTGCTGGGCGTGGTGGCACATGCTTTTAAACCCAGCACTCAGGAGGCAGAGGATCTCTGTGAGTTCAAGGCCAGCCTGGTCTACAAAGTAAGTCCAGAACAGCCGAAGGATACACAGAGAAACCCTGTCTTGAAAAACCAATTTAAAAAGAAAAGAAAAAAAAAGGAATTTAGCTACTTTAGCCTTTATTTTCTAGAGAAGCAGTTTGTTTTGTTTTAGGAATTGGGATTTTTTTTTTTTCAGGTTTGTTTTGGTGGTGTTTTTTTGATTTTTGGTTTTGAAGCAGAATCTCACCATGTAGCCCAGGCTTTCTGTGAACTCATGCAAATTCTCATGCGCCCCATCTACCTAAGGGCTAGGATTGCAAGAATGCATTACCATGTGTCATTTTCAACAAGAATTTCCTTTAACCTGGTATGTAGAGGACATTTTTATATATGCAGTAAATAAGACTTCAGTATACAAAAAAAAGGTTGTTCTTATGTGTTATTTATCTAAGAAATACCAAAGATCTCCATCCAATAAACCAAGAGTCTCCTAGCATCACATAGAATCAGTAGAGTACATGGCAAAAATATATATATGACCCATACACTAGGGAATATTAAATCAACAGTTCTAAAATGAAGCAAAAAAAAAAATTTGTGGTATGATTAGTTTTAAGGCAGGGATCAACAAGCATCAGACAATTTTAATGACCTTCCCTGATACAAATTAGCCACTTACAGCATTCATTTTACTGATAAAGTAGTCAAAAAACAACCAGGCCTTTTGCCATATTAGAAATTTAAATTACTCTGCCTTAGCACACTACTAATATCTCTGTCTCTGCTACACATACTTTGGCACTGTTAATTTATTCTAATATTACTATGTGAGCAACAAGATATAACTAAGAAGTCTTCTCCATTTTCTGACAAAGTATCTGACAAACCACCAATGGAAATGATGGGGGGCCAGAATTTAAAGGTATAACCTAGGTTGTTGAAAGAATAACAGAAAAGTCCATAGACACAACTCAAGCATGCACGAATACATTGAGACAGGGTCTCTCTATGTAGCCTATGCTGGCCAAAGACTCACAGATAAGTCTGCTTCTGCCTTCCAGCATTAGAGGTGTGCACCACCACACCCAGGTCCTAACAGCAAGACAGACACTTAAGAACAAATTAAAATTTTGCCATAACTGATGTCATGGCACATGCCTTTAATCCCAGCACTCAGGAGGCAGAAGGAGATGGATCTGTGAGTTCAAGGCTACCCTGGCCTATAAAGTGAGTACAGGACAGCCAAGAGATACATAAGGAAACCCTGCTTTACAAAATAAAATAAAAAGAATGAATGAAAAAAGTTAAGTTTAAATATTTACAGCTTTTATCTAGATTCTAAAAGGTACTTAAAAGGCCATTTCTTGAATGACTAGTTCAGTTATACTTACCTCATTTTCTTCTTCTCTATTCCCATTCAGCCAAGAAAACATGCAAAAGAATAAAAAGAATCATAAATACTTAAAACAAAATGCAACTTTTTATTAAAACAGACACTTATAAAACCTGTCCATTCTTTCATTGTCCTAGATACATTTTTGTAACAATTATTTCATGAAGATCCTACAAACCACTATGATAATTACTAGAAACCAAAAGTGAGTAAAACAGCATGCCTGACCTTGAGGAGCTTACATTTTCTAACAAGTAACAAAATATGATTGTTACAAAGGTAATTCCTTAAAAAGTAAATAAGTAAATAAAGACTGAAATACATACAATGTAGCAGCAGAGTGGGAAACAACCAGGTTTAAAAGACAAGGAATACAAAGAACCCCAAAGAGAGCATTAGTTTTTAATGAAAGTACTTTTCCGTGACCGCAAGCAAAAGGCAGAGATTAAAACAGAACAGTTCCTACAAGTAAACTAAAAACCATTCACAATTATCTAAGTATAAGGTATGAGGTAGAAAGAAGGCAACAATTAAATGGAATAAGGGGCAGTGGGCATGTTTCTCACGAAGAATCCCATTTTTATGCATGGATCCCAATTCCTTATTTTTTTTAATTATTTATTTTATTTAGTAACTATTCATTAGACCCTCTGCTAACTGCACTCCACATCAAAGTACAACTACCTCATACATCTCAGCACCTGATGTTCAAACAAAGATACACATTTTACTATGAAGAGTCAAACACCACTTCTGGTGTACACTAGTGGACTAAGGCATACGGGGGACTATCTCCATGGGAAAACAAAGGTATAACAACAATTTGTATTTTAAGTTCTGTAGACTATGTGGCAACTCAAGCACAACTACATGCTTTAAGCACCCCTTAATGTTCAAAAATGTACAAAATTCCTCTCTCCAAATGTAGATCTAAATAGTAACTCAGTTAACCTGTTAACAAGCATTTAGGGAATTTAGAACAAAGTACAGCTAGCTGTGATGAATAATGCATCTCAGCTACACAGCACACAGAGACAAAAGAATTCCAAGTCCAAACCTACAAGGGTTATATAGTTTTTGGCTAATCTGCACAACTTAGTACACCCTGCCTCAAATTAAAAAGACTAAAAAAGCAAGGCGGTGGTGGCGCACGCCTTTAATCCCAGCACCCGGGAGGCAGAGGAAGGCGGATCCCTGTGAGTTCAAGGCCAGCCTGGTCTACCGAGTTCCAGGATATCCAAGGCAATACAGAGAAATCCTGTCTCAAAAAAAACAAAACAAACAAAAACATACACACAGACAAAACACCCAAAAACAAAGTAAAATAGAAAAAAAAACAACACATGTACCCCAGAGAAAAATTATAATAAACATATAACTTATACTACATCTATTTCCCTAGAGAAAACCATAAGCGTGCATGTACTTCCCAAAATCTCATGAGATTAAAATCTTGAAACAAAACACTTAAGACATTCACACTCATATGCTATCATTATGACTATGACTGCCAAGTAATCAATGCAAAAACCATCCGCACAAGTCTGAGGTAAATGGTTACTATCATCAGACTAAAGTTTATCTACTTCATGTTTAAACTGTACCTATCCTGTACCTTTACCAGATTTGAGTATTTTATGTTAGTCTTCCAATCCTATTAACCTGAGCTGCATTAACCAGGACAAACTGTTAGACTTTTATACAAATTAGCAATCTTTTTGAGATAGTCTTACTATGTAGACCTAACTGGCCTGAACTCTTTATGTAGCCCAGGTTACTATGTAGCCCAGGCCTCAAACTTAGACATCTGCCTGCCTCTGCCTCCCTAGTTCTGGGATCAAAGGCATGTACCACCATGATTGACCATAACTAGCTTTTAAAATCCTGCATTCAAGGATTAGTTTCTAGAACCCACATGATAGATTACCTCTAGTTACTGGGGGGGGGGGGGTGGGTGATGCTATCTTTCAGTTTCTGTAGGCACCAGATATGTGGTACACATACTTGCAGGCAAACACAAGTACAAAATAACACCCAGGCGGTGGTGGCACATACCTTTAATCCAGTACTTGGAAGGCTATTTTATGATTATTTACTGTGAAGATTCAAAAGAAAAAAAATTAGTGTGGGGAATGTGAGTCCCCCACATAAAACAGTTTGTAATCCCAGCACTCAGGAGGCACAGGTAGGAGAATCTCCAATTCAAAGCCAGAATGGGATATATATAGTATACAAGACTCTGCCTCATGAAAGCAAAGCTTCAGCTATGGCAATGCAGGCCTGCAATCTTCACCACAGAGGGGCAGAGGCAGGAGGGTGAGGTAAGGTCATCTTCAGTTGTACAGTAAATTAGGAACCAGCCTGAATTACATGAAACTCAAATAAAAAATAAAAAACAAAAAAGTTTGAAAAAAAAAAAGGCACAATCAAAATTCAAAGGAGGGCTAAAGAGATGGCTCAGGGATGAAGAGCACTGGCTGCTCTTCCAAAGGGCCCAGGTTCAAATCCCAGCACCCACATGGCAGTTTGAAACTGTCTGTAATGGCTGGACTTAGTTAGTGGCACATGCCTTTAATCCCAGCACTTCAGAGGCAGTTGGAAACATACCTCTGTGAGTTCAAGGTCAGCCTGGTCTACAGGGTGAGTTCCATGATAGCCAGGGCAACACAAAGAAACCCTGCCTGGAAAAACAAAACAAAAAAAAAAAAGTCACCCAGGCATCATGGCACAAACCTTTAATCCCAGCATACAGAAGCAGGCTGATCTCCAAGTTCAAGGCCAGCCTGGTCTACAAATGGAGTTCAATGACAAACCAGGACTACACAGATAAACCCTATCTCAGAAAAAAACCAACAACAACAACAAAAAAGTCAAGTCAGACTACATTTGAATAAACTCCAACATTTTCTAAACTAAGTTATTCCCCAAAGAAAGGTTACAAGAAGCTATGTATAAAACCAATAGCTATGGGCTGGAGAAGTGGCTCAGCAGTTAAGAGCACTTGCTGATCTTCCAGAGGACCTGGGTTCAATTCCTGGCACCCACACGGCAACTCCCAACTGTCTGTAATTCCAGTTTCAGAGGATCTGACACCCTCACATACATGCAGTCAAAACACCAAGGTACATAAATAAAGTATTAAAAAAATAAAAGAAATAAAAATAAAATAAAACCAATAGCAATACTGTATTTACTACAGAATGTATCTAACACCCTCCACACAGCACTTGGCACAAAATGTTTAATAAATGAGAGCTGTTAGTGATTTCAATTAGAAAGGTATTAAAAATTCTTTGATTGCACTAGTTTCCTCTATTCAAATAAACATATCTTGCTCATTTCCTATATCCTTAGGGTTTAGGCACAAATTACACATACAATAAGTAATTTTGAACAAATGAGAAATATAGACTGAGATAAGAGACAGAGACAGAAGTAAAAGAAGAATGGTGTACCAAAGGGAAGAGCAATACTGAACATTTAACTGGGTTTCAGGGCAATGCAAGTTGATTCACTGCTTCTTATTACATAATGAAATTCAGACTTAAAGGTTTAGAAACTTTTACAACAATATGATCTTGACCAATGATCAGACTTGCATTCTTTGAAGAACTTTATTAGGAAATAATGAGTCACAAAAAATTACAAAAAATAGTATCCTTGTAATCTTTATCCAGCTTTCCTCAAAACTAACCATATAGCTTACGTAGCAGGAAACTGATATTGAAACCAGGAAACTGATATTGGTTCAAGTTCTAGTTTGATTTTTGTTACTGACCATGGGCTAGAGAGATGACTCAAGTTGCTCTTCCAAAGGACCTGGGTTCAAATCCCAGCACCCATATGGCAATTCACAGCTGTGTAATTGCTGGGTATGGTCATGTACATCTTTAATCCTAGCATTTGGGAGGCAGAAGCAGGTGGTTCTCTGTGAGTTCAGGCCAGTCTGATCTACAGAGTGAGTTCCAGGACAACCACAACTACACAAAGAAACTCTGAAAAAACTAAAACCAAACCCAAAACCAAATCAAAACAAACAAAAATCAAAAAACAAAAACCACTGACCAACTTATTTCAGAGTTTATTCAATTTACATTTCCAAGTTATAGTTCACAATTCTGGGAAATCAGGACAAGAACTCAAGCAGAAACCATGGAAAAACAGTTTGCTGTTTTGCTTGCAGGCTCAAGCTTAGTGAGCTTTTTTTATACAGCCCAGGACCACCTGCCCAAAGAATGGTGCCACTCATTAATAATCAATCCCAATATGATCAGGGCAACTTCTAAATCAAGACTTTCCTCTCTAAAATGACTCTAGGCTGTATCAAGTCAACAAAGATAACTAGGTCCATACATCATAACTAACTAGACTAATCTTGTCTTTTTTTTTTTTTTAAATACGGGACTCAAAATTCATTTCCATGTACTTACAGTTCTATGCAATTTCATCCTGTGTACATTTGTGGTATCATCATAATTACCTATCTGGTCAGTGGCTCAATTATTCTCAGTCTAACATTAAAATTTTTTATGTATATGGATGTTTTGCTTGCCTGGATATCTGTGCATCATGTGAATGCCTAGGGCCCTTGGAGGCCAGAAGAGGGTGTTGAATCCTCTAGTTCAGATGGCTGTGGGTGATCAGTACAACCTGAGCCCAGGTCCTCTGTACTTACCCTCTGAGTCACCTTTCCAACCTTCAATGTCTAAATTTTTAATTTTTTCTCTAGTTACTCAATTTTGTTGTGTGTTTTAAAAGTTACTGATGGGGAGCTCAGGCAGCTCAGTGAGATTAAAAAAAAAAAAAGGAAAAAAAAAGTTACTGATCCATGACAGTGAAATTAAGAAAAAAAAAAAAAAAAACCTGGGGGCCAGTGAAATGGTTTTGATAAAAGCACAAAACTTGAGTTTAATCCCTGGAACCCACTGTGAAAGAAAAAACTCCTGGGCTGGAGATTTGGCTGAGAGGTTAAGAGGGCTGACTGCTCTTCCAGGGGTCCTGAGTTCAATTCCCAGCAACCACATGGTGGCTCATAACCATCTATAATGAGATCTGGTCCTGAGTTCAATTCCCAGCAACCACATGATGGCTCACAACCATCTATAATGAGATCTGGTGCCCTCCTCTGGCCTGCAAGTATGCATGCATACAGAACACTGTATATTAATAAAGAAAACAAACTCCTAAAAATTTGTTCCTTGACTTCCCCATGTTCTATGGTACACATGCACATACATACATACTAATAATTTTTTTATAAATTTTGGGTTATCAGGTCAACAAGGGTTACATAGCAAAACTTTAAATGTATATAATGCTTTATATAATGCTTAATATAATTATTATATATATGTACAAATAACTTATGTATAAAACATTCATCATGGTCCTTGAATTTTCTAGTACATAAATTTCAATAACAGGTCAATAAAACTGCAAGAAACAGATGAATGCTAAGCTGGCAAGGCTCCAGTATTAGTAACCATCCAAATCACTTTAAGAATCAGAAAGTTAGCAGGGCATGGTGGCACACGCCTTTAATCCCAGCACTCAGGAGGCAGAGGCAGGTGGATCTCTGGTTCTACAAAGTGAATCTAGGACAATCAGGACTGTTACACAGAGAAACCTTGTCTCCAAAATACCAAAAAAAAAAAAAAAAAAAAGAACTGGGGAGATAGCTCAGTTATAGAGTGCTAGGATGACATGGTGCATGGAAATGAAGCCCCAAGCTTGATTTTCAACACTGAAAAAATATTTTTTTAAAGAAAAACATTTGAAACCATAGATATATATATAAATGTTTTTTAAAACACTTACTCAGGGCTGGGGAGATGGCTCAGAAGTTAAGAGCTCTTATTGTTCCAGAGGGCCTAAGTTCAGTTCCCAACACTGACATAGCATAGCTCACAATTGCCTGGGATTCCAGCTCCAGGGGATCTGACACCTCTAGTCCCTGCAGGTACCTGCATTCATAGGCACATACCCCCACACAGATACATACATATACTCATAATTAAAAATAAAAATAAAAAATAAATCTTCACTCATATAGGAAAATAATGAAAACAAAAATGCTTCAGCAGTTCATGCATGTCAGAAAAGCATACAGCTAACAACATAGGTCCAACTGAACGTATGCTATCAGATTTTAATTCCCGACTTCATTTCACATTGTGTAGTAGTACACCATCATCTTCTCCAACAATAATATTCCAATGACAACACTAGGTTCTCCCTAGAGTCATACTATTATTCTAATGTACCTGACCAATATTATAACTCAGGAAGGTTTTCTACTCAGTCACTACTATTTTAATGTGTCCACATCAGCTAGAAACATTACTTTTTACACATACTATTGTTAATGTGCAATATATTGCTTATAATCACAACAATTGGCTTCCTATGTTATTGTATAATAGAAGTTTTGTTTTTTGATGTACCTGGCAAAGTTACCATAGAGTATACCTATTTTTTTTTTCTCTCTCTTGGTTTTTCAAGACAGGGTTTCTTTGTGTTGCCCTGGCTATCCTGGAACTCACTCTGTAGTGCTGGGATTAAAGGCACACCACCATGTCCCAACCATTACAGCTAGTTTCAAACTGCCATGTGGGTGCTGGGATTTGAACCTGGGTCCTTTGGAAGAACTGATGCTCTTAACCACTGAGCCATCTCTCCAGTCCCTTGTTTTTTTTTTTTTTTTTGAGACAGGGTTTCTCTGTGTAATAGCCCTGGCTATCCTGGACTCACTTTGTAGACCAGGCAGACCTCTGCCTCCCTGGTGCTGGGCCTAAAGGCATATACCACCATGCTCAACCTATTTTGGTTACTTTAAAGCAACTTTTGAAGTACATTTTTACTAATTAGGTACTTTATTGTATGTTAATAAAATTCACCTCTTTACTTTAGATAACTATATAAAATATGTACTTTATGTTTCAGAATTCATATAGTTGCCCTGGTAAGTGATATTTAAATTAATGGCAGTCATGTTTTGTTTTCTGGGGTGTGTGTGTGTTTTCCAGACAGGGGGGGCGTGGGGGGTGTGGGGTGTGTGTGTGTGTGTGTGTGTGTGTGTGTGTGTGTGTGTGTGTGTTTTCCAGACAGGGTTTCTCTGTGTAACAGTTCTGGCTGTCCTGGACTCACTTTGTAGACCAGGCTAGCCTCGAACTCACAGAGATTCGCCTGCCTCTGCCTCCTGAGTGGCAGTCAGGTTTTTAAGCAGACAAAAAAGTAAATTGAAGCCAGCCGGGCATGGTGGAAGGCAGACGCAAGCAGATCTGTGTTTGAGGCCTACCTGGTCTACAGAGCAAGTTTCAAGATAGTCAGAGCTACAGAGAAAACCTACCCTGTCTCAAAATGCCAAAAAAAAAAAAAAATTAATTCTGATTCCAACTCCTGGGACTCATTTAGTAGAAGAGAATAACTCCCAAAAGTTGCCCCTGCCCTCCACAGGTATAGGTACCCACACACACATACAAAATAAATAAAACGAAAAATACACCTTTGTTCATTCTGAAGAATAAATGGGTTTTCACAGAAAGGATTTCTGTAGCCATGTGTATATTTAATAAATACTTGTTCTACTTCTTATGTGTTAAAGCTGATGTTATCTGGCTACTCATATAACTATTTACCAAGAAGCCAAATACCAAACAAAAGACTCAAAATGGAAGCTCCATTGTGTCTTCACAAAGAGCGTTTAAGGACCACTATAAAACCCTTCCTGAAGAGAAGGTCTATACCGTACTTGGCAAGAAGTAGGCAGTAGCAAGAGCTATAGTGAGAAACCATCACTTGCTCCAAATTCTTGCAAGCCCACAGCAATGTTCCCAGTAAGCAGCCCTTCTATCAGCCTGTTTGCACAATTATATTCTTATCAACACCCACATCATCCCAAAGCTATTTTCACTAGCAAGATGTTAGCATTTGACAGAAAAAGCACTCTAAAATAAAAGGCAGTTTTAGGGACTCACACCAATTTTAGAACTCAATTTAAATAACCAATTTACTTACTCAACTGGAAAAGACACCAAGTAACCACTAGGCCTGACCAAAATGAAAAAAAGGACTACAAGACCTTATTTTTTTTTAAATGCTTCATTTGTATTTAGCAAATATAGGTAATCATAAACTACCTCCAAAATTTAAATATAAATATACCAAGAGACTAAAAAAAAATGACATGGTTATAAATATTAAGTTGCCTGAATGTGCTAAGAGAATCCCTTAGGTCATATATTGAAACACTTGAGAACAAGAAGGATTCTGATTATCATGATGTCTCTCTAACAGCTTGCCCACAAATAAGTTTCAAAAAAATTAAAAGGCTGGTAAAATGGCCCATGAGGTACAAAGCAAGGCTCATAACCCCAGTTCATCCCTAGAATTCAAGTTAGAAGGAGAGACCTAAATCCCAAAATGGTTCTCTGATCTCCACACATGCAGCATGGCACACACACATGACCACCTCACAGACACATGGATTACTCACTGACTTTCACACACATCCACACATACAAATTAAGGGAAAGTAATACACACTGTGAGATTTCCATTACTGGTTAATCTAGGCTAAAATTACAATACAGTGGCTCATCTATAATACAAGTATCTGTTACATCAAGTCAGGAGGATTAGGAAAGTTACACGACCATAACCTGAGATGGTGGAGTGCAAAATGAGCTTTCCTATCACTAGATCTCTATGCACATGCCTATAATCCCAGTCCCAACACTCTGGAAGCTAATGTAATAGGATAACAATTTCCAAGACAGCCTAGGCTAGATAGTAAAACCCTGTCTCAAAAACAAAATAAACACACAAGCTGTTTTCTCAAAAAGAAAAAAACTAAACCTCATTGTTGATGATTCTAGATATAAACTATCTCTCCAAGTCTTACAATAGCTTTTAGTGCACTATAAAATAAGGTACTATTCTAGTTTTTATTACTTTATCTTTTTGTTGTAAGGCATTATTCTATAATTAACAGAAATGATGAAGTTGGTCAGTCTTTGAGTCTCTAACCCAAGTTGGTCATCTTTCGCTGTCATCCAACATGACTATTCTACCTTCCCAGAAAAACTGACAAGATTCATGGAATAATAACAAATACTAGAGTTTAAAAAATTATTATAGGGGGGAGAGGGAAGGAACTATGATTGAGATGTAACTTGGAGAAATAAATAAAAGGATTTAAAAAAAGAAAAAAGTTATAAATACCTATTAAGAACAAATCAGCTGGGGTGGAAACAAAAAGAAAAAAAAAATAAGCCAAGTTTGATAGCAAACACCTTTAATTACGGCACTGAGGAGGAGGTAGAGGCAGTCAGAACTCTGTGAATACGAGGTTATCCAGGTCTACAGAGTGAGTTCATGGACAGTCATGGCTTTGACGACAGAGACCCTGTCTAAAAATAATCATCATCATCATCATCAATATCAACTGAAGGGTATGGTAGCCTTTAATCTCAGCATTCAGGGGACAGAAGCATCAAGGTTATGTAGTGAGAGAGACTCTGTTAAAAAAAATTTCCCAGTTGTGATGGTACACAACTTTAACCCTAGCACTCAGGAGACAGAGGTAGAGGCAGAGGGATCGATGTGAGTTCTAGGCCAGCCAGGGTTGCCCAGAGAAACCCTGTCTCAAAAAACAAAACAACAAAAAAAAATTTCATGTTGGACATAATGGTGCACACTTTTTCCCCTGTAGTACTGGAGTTTGAATCCAGGACCTCATACATACCATTCAAGTGTTCAACCATTGAACTCTATCACCAGCATTATCATTATTTAAGACAGGGTCTTACTAAGTTGCTAAACTTGGCCTTGAATTAACCCAGTAACCCAACCATGACTTAAGTATTTATTTGATCCTCCTGCCTCCAACTACCAATCAAGTAGTATGACTGGTCTATACCGTCAGGCCTTTTGGTGGTATACACTTGTAACCCTAGCCCTTAGAAGGCCAAGGCAGGAGTTGAAGGTCACCAGGAGATGCCAGTGAGATCCTGTCAAAAGTAACACAAGAGGCTTACACATCAATCTTGAAAGTGAAGTTTCAATAAGGCGTTCCTTACCTGGTGTGGTGGCACACCTACATTCTCAGCACTTGGGAGGCAAAGGCACAAGAACCAAGGAGTTCACACTAGCCTTGACTACATACTAACATTTTATCTAAACTGTAATCCATGATGAATTTTCGGTCTTTATTTTTCTACAGTGGCTTTGTATACTATCTAAATAGGTGACTACAGATTTATCTCCAGTTTAGAACTTTCCCCTGAACACCAGACTTACATAACAATTCAACCTAAATGTGTGACAAGAATCTCCAATTTAGCCAGGTGTGGTGGCACACGCCTTTAATCCCAGCACTTGGGAGGCAGAGGCAGGCTGCCTCGAACTGTGAGTTCGAGGCCAGCTTGGTCTACAAAGTGAGTCCAGGACAGCCAAAGCTGTTACACAGAGAAACCCCGTCTCAAAAAACAAAAAACAAAACAAAAAAAAAAAAAGAATCTCCAATTTACTTATGCCTAGAAAGGAACTACTTAATATCAACTTACTCTTTCTACATCATTCCTAGCTTAATGGAAGGCAAATTTCTAACTGCTCAGACCAGAAACCTTAGAATCATCCTTAACTTCTCTCACATGCCACTCATGTCAACAAATCATATAGTATAATCCTCAACATACTCTGAGCATCCATCTATTTCAGACACTACGTTGGTAGAAGCCGTCAGCACCTATCTTCTAGATTACTAGCTTCTTTACCGTCTTCAGGCTTCCATTCTGTTCCTCTCTGCAATACTACAAATGATCCTGCTAAAGTTGAAAGCAAATTCTATCCTTCCTCTGATTAAAACTCACAGTGAGGTGGACATGAAGTCCCAGCTACTCAGGAAGCTGAGGCAGAAAGATCATTTGAGCTCAAGAATTAAAAAGCAGCCTGGTTTCCTCTCAAAAAAAACCAAAACCAACCAAACAAAAAAGAATCCAGCCAAATCTTAAGAATGACTCTATAAAACTTTCTAAAATCTGCACCCCTCCTATTGTGAACCAGTTTACTATCACTCTGACCACACTAAGCAAAGCTTATAACCTTTGCCTCAGTGCTTTGGAACTATTTGAATTATAATGGTTACTGCCCTGCCACCCCCTCAACTCTCCACACACACATAAACTTTATATGTCTGCCTAAAACTTACTCTGCCCTTTTATACTGTATCCCCTTTTATACTGTAATTTATTTATTTTTTTTTTGTTTGTTTGTTTCTTTTTTTTCTTTTTGTTTTTTTGAGACAGGGTTTCTCTGTTTAACAGCTCTGGCTGTCCCGGACTCGCTTTGTAGACCAGGCTGGCCTCGAACTCGCAAAGATCCGCCTGCCTCTGCCTCCCAAGTGCTGGGATTAAAGGCGTGCGCCACCACCGCCCGGCTTATACTGTAATTTATTTAACAATAGAAAATAACCCATAGCCTAGAGAATTTTCCAAGTCATTTTACCTTTTCCATTCTGTGTAATTTGTTTGTTGACCTCACTAGAAGGTAAACTTCACAAAGACCTGTTTTTGTTGTGTATACTCCTACAATGACTCCTACAGTACCAACCTTTAGTAAGGTTAGGCCCATGTTTAAAACAACAGCAAAACCCAACAACAAACCCCCCCTCCCTTTTTTTTTCTTTTGGTTTTTCAAGGGTTTCTCTGTGTAACAGAGCCCTGGCTGTTGTGGAACTCACTCTGCAGACCAGGCTGGCATGTACTCACAGAGATCCACCTGCCTCTCAAGTGCTAGGATTAAAGGCCTGTACCACCACCCCAGGCTCAAAAACCCACAGGACAAGTCTCCTTTAATATGACAGATCCTTGAAGACTTAGATTGGATGTGCTAGGGACACCTAAATGCAATTATTCACATAAATATTATTTATACTTTAAGAAAAGCCAAGACCTACCTACACACATGCATCTGATTAAGAGTGAGTGAAAGACAACACGGACCATCAGCTCCTCCAATCAAAACAAATTTACATTTCACCTCAACTTCTCTTTTTCAAAGAACCATTTCAAACTACCCCAAGTCTGAAAAGGAATAACTTGCCTCTTCATAACCATGTTTTCCCCCAACTTCACATTTTTTAAATTTCCCTAATAACCCTGGCTAAAAGCACTGTTATTCAATCTGTTTCAAAGCCCCAGCAAGTTGCTACCATTAGGATAACTATTTCCAAAATGAGAAAACCCAAATTCAAAGATAATGTCATTGTTGAAGGTTAAATTAGTGCTCAAATGCAGTTGTCAAGTCAGGTGTCTGACTCTGAAATGCGGCTCTTCAACCTTGCACTGTGCTTTGCTGTTTCAACTACTTCCTCACAGGTCTGCTACCACTTCACTTTTCTTGGCCAGGCCTCATTTTCTTCATATGTAAAACAGATGATACCATTCAAGATGCCTACCAACACCTTCAGGCTAGTATTAAGAAAACATTTTATAACTTATACAGGTTGATAAACAGAAAAAAAATACATGTATCAGAACTTACTTGTCACTATTAAAAACTCTGAAGCAGTAAAACCCCAGACTTCAAAAAACATTGAACATTCTTCCTCGATTGCACAGTAAGGATTTACTTCTGACTCCATTTTTCTGCATATTACAAAAAATGTTTTTCTTTTCTTTTTTTTTTTTTTTTTGGTTTTTCGAGACAGGGTTTCTCTGTGTAACAGCTTTGCCTGTCCTGGACTCGCTTTGTAGACCAGGCAGGCCTCGAACTCAGAGATCTCCTGCCTCTGCCTCCTGAGTGCTGGGATTGAAGGTCTGCACCACCACACCCAGCTACAAAAAATGTTATTCAAGCCTTCACTGTGCAACCTGGAGAATGTCACTGAAAGGCTCTTTGCCTTCCCTGAGGCTAGCATGTTACTTTGTACAAGATAAGCAGGCAATCAGCAGTTATTGAAGGACACAAATTTCTTTTAGGTTTTTCAAGTCTCAAACCAAAAACCTGTAACAGAACTTTGCTACTGGACTGAATGTACAGTAAATCCAAACATTCTAATTAAAATGTTAAGCCAAAGCCAAGAACCCAGGAAAGGATAAAGTCATGCTGACTTATTATCACACATAAGAGATGGATTTTTGTCCAGGACAGCCAGGGTTATACAGAGAAACCCTGTCTCGAAAAACAAACAAACAAAAAAAGAGATGGATTTTTTTGTTTTGTTTTTTTTTTTTTGGTTTTTTTTTTTTGGTTTTTTTTTTTTCGAGACAGGGTTTCTCTGTGTATCCTTGGCTGTCCTGGACTCACTTTGTAGACCGGGCTGGCCTCGAACTCACAAAGATTCGCCTGCCTCTGCCTCCCAAGTGCTGGGATTAAAGGCGTGCGCCACCACCGCCCGGCCAAGAGATGGATTTTTTAAGACCACATAAAGACTGTGCACAGAGGTGGTCTATCTATCAAGATTATCTGCCAAGTACCAACTAAACTAAAATGCCAGAGAGCCACTGCAGGGCTTCCCTAAGCTGAAAAGAAAGCAAGGTGAAACTACTCAGGCTGTTCTTATGTTGAAACCTGACTGTGAAAATTCTCCCAATAAAATTTTTTGTTTTTTTTTTCTTTTTAAGGCAACATAAGGATTTTGCTTTTTGTGTGGAGATAACAATATTCCAACAAAAATAACTTTTGTATTTACAATACCAAAGAACTATCAAGAGTCAAACATTTCTGAACCAAGGGGGAAAATTTGGCAGAGGTTCCAAAAAAAAATGTGTAATGTGTCATAATTTCCTCATAAAAGTTTAACAGTTTTAATTAGAAGTCCCTATAAACGTTAACTTTGAAATGAATCTTGCATGCTCCCCAAGTGTGGACATCAATAATAGCTAATCAAGTTAAACAATGGTTTTTCAAGTCGGTTAGTGGTCAGCTCAAAGAGGGAGATCCCAAGTTCCAGACCAGCCTGGACAACAGGTGAGACCATTTATCTAAAATCAACAAAATGATCTTGCCAGGGCTTAGGGAAGGAACTGACTCCAGACTCTAAGTGGAAGCTTTCTTTTGTTTACGTTTGTTGTTTTGAGGGTGCCTATGATCCCAACTCAGGTGGCAATAGAGGTGTACACCACCAAATCTGACTAGAATTGCTTGCTGTAGTATCGCGACAGTGCCCATACATAAAAATGTCCTACACCAAAAAGAAATTATCGGACAAAACTGTAATTCGCTATACAAGAACACTATCTTTAGAGCAGAGTATACAAAGAGATTTGGCTCTCGCAACTAAATCTTCACACGCAGTAAAAACTCATACTTGTAGGTAAGATTCTATTACCTAAGAAATAATATGCCAAAGTGTTCAAGCCTCATAATCGAGAGAAGAAATGTTTGTCAGATTTTTCACTTCCAGGTTAAAAAACAAAACTGGTGTTACTTCAACAACGGGACCAGACAAACCTCACCACCATTACAAAACCCAAGTGCCAAAGGTGCAGAACGTGAAGCTCATAGCACCATCGGGCCAGGGTCCAGTGCCCAAGGAGAAAAAAAAAAAAAGCAAAACAAAACCGAGAATGCAACGCGGGGCTCCTCCGCGGATCCCAGCGGGGCGACGCGCGCTAGGCCCTTCCGGTACGAGTAGCCGTCACCGGTAGGCCGGGCGACGGGCCGAGCTTCCACCAGAGCACGGGGATTCTCGGCCTACACTCTCTGGCGCCCTCTCGCCGGCTGTGGCCTCGGCAGCGCCTGGGACTGCACACCGCGGTTTGCAACGGAAGCTCCGGACGCCCGCGGAGCGCCCGGGCAGAGCCGCGGGGAGCGTGGAGCCCCGGGCCAGCCGACTGAGGACGCGGCAACGGCAGTGGAGGCCGTGGCCGCCCCTCCCCCACCGGGCCGCTCCAACTGCCGCTAGGACGCGAGCAGCCGTCTCCGCGTCAGGCCCAACCGCCGGGCCGGCCGAGACCAGGCGGGGCGGCCTGAGGTGGCTGCGCCCGGCCTGTCCCCCACCACGACCGCGCGATGCCACCCGGGGGGTCCGTTACTCCGCGCGCCGCCCCCGGCTGCAGCGACCTACGGCAGCGAGAGGGCCGCGGACCTGAGACTTACTCAGGGGTCGGGTGCTCGGGATCGTAGAAATCCCCCATCTTCGGTGGCCGCTGCGACGGCAGCTGCTTCATGAGGGGCAGCTGGAGGCGGCGGCGCTAGCCCCCTCCCCGCGGCAGGCCGAAGCGGGGGAGGGGACCGGAGGGGAGGAGGCCGCTAGTCCGATTGCGGCGGCGGCGGCAGGGGCGGCCTGCGTCGCTGGCTGGCTGGCTCGCCCGCCCGCTCCCTCCCTCCGGCAACCGCCCGCCGCTCGCTCGCTCTCTCCCTCACACTCAATCTTGAAGTACCGCGCACCCCGCCCGCCTTGCAAGCCCAGCCCCTTAAAGAGACACGCACAGGCAGCCCACCGACCGCCAGTCGGCGCGCCAGCCCCAATCCGCCGACCCTGGCGGGGGCGGGGTGCAACCCGCGGGCCGGGCCGGGCCTGCGTCTTCCCGGAACAATAAGTCCTAGGGCTCAGTGTTGTAGGCGGGTCCCGGAGCTGGAGGGGCGCCACCGCCACCCCTCCCTGGGCGACGTCGGGGTAACATCCCGACATCTGCAGGACACCGGTCCTCGTCCTACGAAGCCCTTCGCCGCCCGAAGCCCAGGAGCTCCGGGAGAGCCTGGCCTCCAGGCTGCGAGGTAGCGCAGCTGCCGCTCTTGCCCGCCCAGCCGCCCCTTTACCTCTTCCCCCTTGCCTCTTCATCTCGCTCTCGGCGCGCACGGAAACCCAGCTAAGCAGGGGGGCGCCTCGGACGGGGCTCCCCCGGACCCGCCTTCCCCCTTTCCAGCCTCCCGCCTGGCCGTCTGCTCCCGCCGCCCCCGCCCCCGTGTTCCCACCGCGTCCTACCTTCCTCCTCAAGGTATTCCGCCTTCACCCCAAAAGCCTGAGTTTGTTCTTAAGACCTCCTCGGAGAAAATGTTCTGGGGAGAAGCAGGATTTCGTGACACTATTAGCTAACTTACCCGACGCTGAATTTGTAGCAGTTGCTTATCATGAAAGTGGCAGTTAGTACAGGGTTCATCTCTTTTGTCGAGTTTTTTTTTAGGGGGTGGGAAATAGCCACTAATTTTTAAATTAGATTTACCAATAAATTGAAATGTGATCTAACAATGCTTCACTAAGTTTGTCGTGTTGATGTTTAGAGAAATCTGTCTTTTAGACTCACCCTGAACACTTAAGTGCTTCTTCCTGCTTATACCCTCTTGAGTGCTGAGATTCTAGCTTTTTCGTTTTTGGTTTTTCGAGACAGGGTTTCTCTGTGTGACAGCCCTGGCTGTCCTGGAACTCACTTTGTAGACCAGGCTGGCCTCGAACTCACAGAGATTCGCCTGCCTCTGCCTCCCAAGCACTGGGATTAAAATCTGTGCCACCACTGCCCGGCCTAAAGTATATTTTTAAAAATTGTTTCTGTATGAATAGTATGTGTTGAGGCACACACATGCACACATGTGGAGATGAGAGGATAATAGTGCATTCTCTCCTCTCTGGATTGAGTCCCAGGGCTGTAATCTATGTCACGAGGCTAGACAGCAAATGTCTTTACTGGCTGAGCCAGCTCACAGTCTCCTAAAACATATATATATATGTATATATATATATATATATATATATATATATATATATATATATATATAATTTGTATGCAGGCTAACAGTATTTTCTTTTCATCTTTATTCATTTAGAGGTTAATCTGGATTTTTTTTTCCAGGAAACTTTCCACATATTGGAAGTTCAAGGTCCACCAAATGCTCAAGGTTTCAGTCTCCCACAGGCATTTGTTTTGCATTTATTGTTGAGTTTTCCTTTGTGGCACTGAAACTTGCTGTGGAGCCTCTGCTGACCACAACTCAAAGTCCCTCTAGCCCAGGCCCCTGCTGGGATTGCAGGTGCCAGCCACCACAACCTGCTGAAGGTGAAAGTTATAATGTGAACAGATTCTCTCCCTGCAGTGAAGGGTAAAATGGAGCACTTGTGAAACCCTGAACTTCCTCTTTTTCTTTACTCTTTTTGCATGTTTGTTTCTGAGACAGGGTTTCGCGTATCCCAAATGGTATGTAGCCACTGAGGACCTTGACCCTTCCCCCATTCTCCTGCATCTACACGTACTGAGATAACAGGCATACATCACCACAGCTAGTTTATGTGGCGCTAGTTTATGTGGTTGAACTTGGGCCTTCCCACATACTAGAACATGCACTCTACCCACCTGAGAAACGTCCCTAGTCTATAAAAGCCTGAACTTTCAACAGACGTCAACACATTTTAGGTTGTTATAGTCCAATCAATAAGTTCTGTCTAGCACTATGTAAATCCATACCAGTTTCTAGTTGTATGACACTGGGCATGATGGCTCTTTCTCGGGCTTCTACTGCCTTGTCTATAAAATAGAAGTATATCTACCACACAGATAATATTGTGAATGTTTGTACAATGCCTCTCACTAAACAAGTTATCTTTAAGGCTTTTTTTTTTTTTTTTTTTAGATTTTGTTCTTGAGACAGGGTTTCTCTGTGTATCTCTGTCCTGGACTTACTCTGCATTATAGTAGTGTAGACCAGGCTAGCCTTGAACTCAGAGATCCGCCTGCTTCTGCCTCCCAAGTGCTGGGATTAAAGGCCTTTTTTTTTCCTATATGTAGCCCAGGATTGCCTTGAGCTTGAAGTCCTCCTCAGCCTCTCATGTTCCACCATGCCCAGCTCTTTTTGACTTTGACTAGATTGGAACTCTTTGCCTTAAATGCCACTTAAAAGCTATCGGCAGCCACTTGATACTAGAATGGGGCTGTTTTAATACCCTCATTTTAAACAAGTTAAATAACCTAGGTGAACAGGTTCCCATTTCCTTAACAAAGTAAGCAGTTCTCTAGCAGGAGACATATAGATGAACAGCATTTGCCAGTCTAATGATAATATTAGGCTGGTCAGAACCCAACAGAGTAAGCATATCAAACCATGGTAATCAGTGGAGATTCTAAAGCCCGGGAATTTTTTATTCAATTTTTTTTTTTGGTTTCTATTTTTTTGTTGTTGTTGATTTGAGACAGGGTTTCTCTGTGTAGCCCTGGCTGTCCTGGACTCAACTTTATAGACCAGGCTAGCCTTGAACTCACAGAGATCTGCCTGCCTCTGCCTCCAGAATACTGGGATTAAAGGTGTGCCCCACCATGTCTGGCTTGATTCAAATTTTTATTGGCAGCACCTTTGAGACAGGGTTCAGGTTTCTCTGAGGTCCGGTTTGTTGTGCATGTCCCAGGATGGCCTCAGCCTCCAAGTACTAGGATTACCCAGTTTAAATTCAAGTCAAGGAACATACATGCTGTGGGTGCTAAGTTCAAGGCCAGCCTGCTCTACAGAGTGAGTTCCAGAACAGCCAGGGTGACACAGAGAAACCCTTTCTGAAAAACAGAAAAAGAAAGAAAATGTGTCCTTGCAATGCACCCTGGTAGAAAGGAGGGACATCAAGGTCATCATCAGGTACATAATCAGATTGGGACCAGCCTGCACTGCCTTAGACTGTCTCAAAATACAAAACATGACTTGGATACCTTTTTTTTCTTTTTAGCTCAGACTAGCCTTAAAATTCCCTATCCTCAGCTGGTGGTGGTGGCACACACCTTTAATCCCAGTGCTTAGGAGGCAGAGGCAAGTGTATCTCTTGTGAGTTCAAGGCCAGCCTGATTTACAAAGTAAGTCTAAGAGAGCCACGGCTGTTACACCAAAACCCTGTTTCAAAAAAAAAAAAAAAAAACAAAACCACACACACACGAAAACTAGTATAATTTCTGGTCCAATTTCCCTAAATGATGAATTGTGCTCTGGAAGTGTAAGCCATTTCCTCCCCTAAATTGCTTTTGGTCCAAGTGTTTTATCACAGCAACAGAATGAAGTTAGAACACTACGCACAAGCAGTCCCTACCACTGAACTATATCACACCCAATATAAAGACTTTGAGCTAATATATTGACTAATATACATATGAATATATAGTGTATTGGATACCTGACACAACACATAAGCAATTAGATGTGTTCTAAGATAGCACTGGGTGGTACCTTTTTTCCTAAATGGCAGTTTGCTTCATGTACCCAGGCCAGAGTTTGACTCAAATGGGCACCTGACCAAGGCTCTCAGAAGACAAATAGTTACTCCCCATTGAGTCCACAGTGGGAACTGGAACCAAGTGGGAGGCCACTTCTATCCACTCACTCTTTCCTACCTCTCTACCTATTCCTTTCTCCAATAAGGATTGTCAGAGGGTTGTCTCAGCTCCTCAGTAGATGCCGTCTTTGTGAGGCACAATGTGGCACACCTGTAAACCCAGCACTCTAGAACCAGGAGGATTGAGAATACAGTGCCAGCCTGGCTGCATGGAAAGGCCCTGTCTCAAAAAACTTTGAGGGAAGGAATGCTCAAATCTGAAAGTGTAAGTTTTCAGTCCAGTGACTTTTTGCAGTTGCTTTTCTTGACAGAAGGCAGGCAAGAATGGCATTGGCAACAAGACCCTGGGCTCAGCATGACATTTGGGAAACAATATCCCTCTCCATATGCTCATACCAACTCCTTCACCCTTTCCCTGGTGGAAAAGCACTGTACACATAAAAGAATAAAGGTTAAAGTACTTTTCCTCTTTCCCAAACAATACAAGATTACCTTGGCAAACTTCAATTTCTCACCCTTCTGCTTTCAAATTATATGCCCTTGTTGTACAAGATATTCTTGTTTATATCTATTAACCACAAAATTGTATGTTTTCTTTGATAATTTTTTAGTTTTATACTCATTTGCCCATCTTTTTCTGCCCTTCTCTGTGACCACGTGCTTTTCCACCCAGCCTCTTGTTCTCAGAAATAACAACTTCAAGGATTATTTACAGATAAATTCCTAGGCTATATAGGTAGGCATATTCCCTGACTAGTTCATAACTTATTATCCACATATCTAGTTACCTTTCTTAAGTTTCATGCATCTGACTTCTTCAGAGTCCCGGCAAATCTCTTCTTGCGCCTGACTCTACTATCCCAGAATTCCACTCTTTCTGCCAGATGTCCCACCTCCTATTTCCTGCCTCAGCTAATAGGCCATCAGTTTTCTTATTGACAGGTGATGCTTCCATACAGTACACAAGAGAGTCTCTCTACACCTCTCCTTTTTGCCTCAGATGACAATGGTCACCACAAGAAGCCATGGGACTGCTAGATATCGCGAGAGAACTCATGAGCCCCTGATTCCCTGGAAAAGACTTCTAGATTAGGATCTCTATAAACCAGAGAGTTCCACGGAGCTCACTCCCTTGCCCTCATGGGCTGAGAGGACAGTGCATGCTGGAGAAATAAAGCAAGGTATGCCTTTTGCCAGCCTTTAGGCCCCAATGGTCAGAAACTGAGAGGCGGAGTTTGACTTTTTTTGGAACAGCCTGGCTGTCCTGGACTCATTTTGTAGACCAGGCTGGCCTCGAACACACAGAGATCCTCCTGCCTCTGCCTCCCGAGTGCTGGGGAAAATATCTTTTTAAGAAAATTAAAATAGGGTTGGTTAGGTGTTCTTAGATATTAAGTGTTTTTAGGGATTAGGATATAGGTTTTTTATGGGTGTTAAGTTTTTTTTTTTGTTTTGTTTTTTCGAGACAGGGTTTCTCTGTGTAACAGCCCTGGCTGTCCTGGACTCGCTTTGTAGACCAGGCTGGCCTCGAACTCACAGAGATCCGCCTGCCTCTGCCTCCCGTGTGCGCCACCACCGCCCGGCGGGTGGTAAGTATTAGTATAAGTGTTTTAAATGAAAATTTTCTGTTACACAGGGCATCAGTTGTCTTCCACTATTGCTTTCTATCTTACTACTGTGAGACAGGGTCTCTTACTGAACAGGAAGCCCACTGTTTAGGACATGTTGGATGGCCAGCAAACTCTCAGGATCTGCTTGTCTCGGCCCCCCAGTGCTGAGGTTAACACTCTCGCAGCCATGTTTTTATGCATTTATATGAATTAGACTTGGGTCCTCATGCTTGCAGAGCAAGCACTCTTGGCCACTTAGCCATGTCCTCTGTCCCAGCTCCTTACATCTCTCCTCATATAAAGTAATCCGAGGACTAGAAATCTACCTCCAAGGTGCGATCTGGAATATTTTCTCTCGCTGCTTCCCTTGACAGGGCTTCCAGGTAATTACATTGTAGGCCTCTATCATCCTGGACATTCAAGAGGATCAGATGGAGGATCACTGTCATACCATGGTCAAGGTCAAAGCCTTGGCCCACAACATCAAAGATCACAAGGAAGTTCTAAAAAGTCTCCCTCAGCAGAGATTGCACTGGCCAGCTGGGATGTCCCCATTGGGCCAATGTTTGTCCTGAGCAAAGCAGTGAGCTCTTTCCCTGTGGTACCATCATCACCAAGGATATAGAGCCTGAGACCTTGACGTGGGTAATCTTTCCTCTTCCCTGCTCAACCCTGCTGGCATGATCCCTGTTCATATCCAGAGTAACCCGGTCACCTTCACTTGTGTTAAAAGGCCAAGGCAGAGAGAGAGAAGCTGCAACATCTAATACACACGTGTGCTTGGCCAGAAAGGCTGTGGAATCTCAGGTCATGCGCCTCTGGGCACAGGGACCCTGTTCTGCCTCACCCTTTATAGGTAGGTCACTGACTATATGGGATACTCTTCTGATTGCCAAGGAAAAAGGACTTCCTCGTGCCTTCAGAGACCAGGAACTGAGAAAGAGTGGGTTGACAGAAGTGTAAGGATTCTCAGACCAAGCTCATCTCAGGATGCCCACTGAAGAGAGGAGAGGCTGGCCTGAGGAAAACTCCACCTGTCAGGAGGAGCCTGCACTGCTGTTTTCCTACTCAAGGCTCAGATGGCTTTTTTGTTTGATACAAGGTTTCATATATTCCAGAATGACCTTGAACTAGACATGTGGCTAGGGTGACTCTGAACTGAACCTCCCAATGCCACCACCCAAGTGCAGGAATTAGGCCTGTTCCACCATGCGTAACTACAGTATTAGCTTTTTTTTTTTTTTTTTTTGGTTTTTCGAGACAGGGTTTCTCTGAATATCTCTGGCTGTCCTGGACTCGCTTTGTAGACCAGGCTGGCCTCGAACTCACAAAGATCCGCCTGCCTCTGCCTCCCAAGTGCTGGGATTAAAGGCGTGCGCCACCACTGCCCGGCATATTAGCTATTTTTTTGGTGGTGTTGGAGAAGAAAAAGCTGCATGAAAGCTAGACAGGTATTCTACCACTGAGCTATACTCCCAATTCTTCTCCCATCCCGTGTGTATGTGTTGCTAGGGATCAAATCCCAGGTGTCATGCTTGCTAGGCAAACACTAGACTGGGATTTAGCCACAACATGTACAGGAAGATATCCTTTCAGGCAGGAATAGAAACAGTTTTTAGAATACTATTTGAAGTCCAAACTAGAAAGTAATTTTATCTTGATTTTACATATGGTAACAAAATCAAAAGAATTCTTAGGAGAGAAGTAAGGCTGTCCTTAGGAAGATGCTCATCCTAGCAGGCAGGAAACTGTGTGTTTCTCTGGGTTTGGTCCCAGCTTGCAGCAAAGTAACTGGAGCTCTGGGCATGTGGTTTAGCAGCTTCCTTAGAACAGACTAGAGCTGCTGGTCTTCAAGCTGTTGATGAGACTATTTTCTGTGTGACTGTTGGAGGCCCACCATGGTTTTCATATAATTGTGCTAGAAGAAAAAGATTAAGAAAAGGGAAATTGATCAGGAGGTGTGGTCTTAGCAAGAACTCACAAGCTATGTCACTTACGTTCATGTCATCGTGAACATAACGTAACGAACGTAATGATGGTTCTCCCTGCAAATATCACAGTCTGCAGACAAAAAAAACCTGGATAGTGCAAATTCTATGAAAAGTTACATTCCATTCAGATACTTTCATTCTTTCAATCTAAGGAAAGTGTGTAAAACTGTTTTTGAAACAGTCTGGCAGTTATGCTTGAAAGGAGAAATGTATTGGGCATAGTGGCACACACCTTTAATCCCAGCAGTCAGGAGGCAGAGGCAGGTTGCTCTCTGTGAGTTCTGGTCTACATAGTGAGTTCCAGGACAACAAGAGCTACATAGTAAGACCCTGTCTTAAAAAGCAAACATACAGGGGCTAGAGAGGTGGCTCAGTGGTTAAGAGCACTAGCTGCTGTTCCAGAGGTCCTGAGTTCAATTCCCAGCAACTACATGGTGGCTCACAACCATCTATAATGAGATCTGGTGCCCTCTTCTGGCCTGCAGGCATACATACTTCAATACAGAACATTGTATACATAATAAACAAACACTTTTAAAAAAATAAACCCACAAAAAGGAGGCATGCATGTTTCAATGACCTACTTAAAATCTGACAGGAATGGATTCAAAATAAAAAAGATGTTAGCCGGTCCTGGTGGCGCACGCTTTTAATGTCACCGCTGGGGAGGCAGAGGCAGGTGGATCTTTGTGAGTTCAAGGCCAGCCTGGTCTACAAAGTGAGTCCAGGACAATCAAGGATACACAGAGAAACCCTGTCATGAAAAACCTTAGAGAGAGAGAGAAAAGATGTTATAGTTTGGACATAAAGTATCCCCGACAGGTTCCTGTGTTTGCAAGCTTAGTCTCCACTAGTAGATCTAAACACTGGAGATTATCGGAAAATGAGGGCTCTGGCCTAATCAATGGATTTATCCAACAATGGATTCATAACCTGATAGCATTATTGGAAGGTGGTGGGACACAAGAGGTAGGACCTGGTTGGAGGATGTAGGTCACTGGGCATACCATGTCCCTGGTCCAGCCCTGTTTTTCTTTCTCTGCTTGAACAACTTGTCACAAGCAGCTCTCTACCATGCTCTTCTAATGCCATCCTGTTGGATTTACCACAGTCCCATAACAATGAAGCCAGTTTACTGAGACAAAATCATTCATCTTTGTTTTTTCCTTTGTTTCTGTTTTTGTTTCTAGACAGGATATAGGGTCTCCACGAAGCCCAGGCCTGCCTTAAACCTCCTGTACAAATAAGGACTGACTGAACTACTACTGATCCTCCTGCCTCCAGCACTCAAGAGGCATGTGCCACCCGATTAGCTTAGTGCTTCCTACTTTTAAGCTGTTACTCCCAGGTATTTGTCACACCAATAGGAAACTAACATATGAGAGGATTCTACACTTAGAATTTGGGGCCTCAAGATAGAGAGATAATAGAATATTATTATCAGTTGCCAAATACGTATGGACTAGACATGGGAAATATACCTTATAATTTTCATAATGGTTGCCTAATTGTTCTTATTGTTTTGTATTGTATTTATTGTTACAAGAAAAAGAGCTGTTGGGGGGAAAATATCCACCTTAAATTAAAAAGTGAATAGGAGGGAGAGGGGGAACAGGATAGGAGGGTAGGACTGGGAGGGGGAGAAAGGAGGGGACAGTGATTGAGATATAACTTGAATAAATAAATGTTGGGCTGGAGAGATGGCTCAGTGGTTAAGAGCACTGACTGCTCTTCCAGAGGTCCTGAGTTCAATTCCTAGCAACCACATAGTGGCTCTCAACCATCCATAATGAAATCTGGTGCCCTCTGCTGGCCTGCAGGCATACCTGCAGACAGAACACTGTATACATAATAAGTAAATAAATCTTAAAAACTAAAATAAATGCCAGGCGTGGTGGTGCAGGCCTTTAATCCCAGCACTTGGGAGGCAGAGGCAGGCGGATCTCTGTCAGTTCGAGGCCAGCCTGGTCTACAAAGAGAGTCCAGGACAACCAGGGCTGTTAGAGAAACCCTGTCTTGAACAACCATAAATAAATAAACAAACAAACAAACAAACAAACAAATAAATAAATAAATAAATGTTGGGAAAAAGTTACCAAAAAAAAAAAAAGGTTGGGGCCTATTACTATTACAGGCCCTCCCTCTAGCTGTAGTACTCACAAATTCTACCTTTCTTTTGTAATTTCAATTCTGTCCTTTTAATACACTGGTATGCCAGTGGTGGCATATGCCTTTAATCCCAGCGCTCAGGAAGCAGAGGCAGTAGGATCTCAGTGGATTTGAGGCCAGCCTGGTCTACAAAGCATGTCCAGGACAGCCAGGGCTACACAGAGAAACCCTGTCTCAAAAAGAAAGAAAGAAAGAAATCTGGCAAATGGAGGATGTTGACAGATTTGAGAACAATTAATAAACTCATTCAGCCAATGGGTGTAGAGAGCTGCGACGTGCCGCGCCCTAAAGATGGCGCTGGTTTCCGCCTTCCACCAGCCCGACGGTGAGCGCTCTCGGTGGTAAACAAGTCCATATTTGGCTAAGACTGCTGATCTGGCTTGCTTCTAGCACCACGTGGCTTTACTTGATTGGCTGTTCATATAGTATTTAGCCTGTGAGTTGGGTCTGCCCGGGCATTCGGAAGACTGTTTTCAAGGGACCTGAATAAACTGCTTGAGAAGAGCTTTTGCAAGTTGCGTCGTCCTTGCTGGTCGAGGGGGACGCGACAAGTGGTGGCCTGTACGGGGAACCAGAAAAGACTCAGAACTCCTGCAGTAAGGGGAAGTGCACTGGTAAGTTCCTGGGATAAATGGGGACAATAAAGTTTCACGGAAATAGCGAACAAAAGGTAAAGTTTCGCGGAAAATAGCGAACAAAAGGTCAAGTTTCGCGGAAATAGTGAACAAAAGGTAAAGTTTCGCGGGAAGTTGTGAACAAAAGGTAAAGTTTCGCGGAGATAGCGAACAAAAGGTAAAGTTTCGCGGGGAAAAGCTGCGAACCGAAAGTAAATTTTTAATCATGGGATTGTCTGAGTCACATCCAATTTTTCTGGCTCTTCAGGAGCTACTTTTAGCTAGGAATTTGAAACTTAAGAAGTCAACCCTAGAGAGATTTTTGAATGAATGCGACTCCGTGGCTCCGTGGTTTGCGGTGTCCGGGAATCTTACGGTATCCTGCTGGGACAAATTAGGCAGGGACTTGGATTTTGCTTGGGAGCAAGGTACTCTGAAGCATGGAGTAAGACCGATTTGGAAGATGGTGAGGAGTTGTTTAGAAGATCAGAGATGCTGTAACGCAATCAAGGAGGGAGAATCAGCCTTAGAAGCCTGGGCTGCATGGGGAAAACCACAGCAGCTGAAAACGGACAATGGACCAGCCTATACGGCTCAGTCCTTTGTCTCCTTCTGCAACCAGATGGAGGTACAGCTTAATCACGGATTACCATATAATCCTCAAGGACAAGGAATTGTGGAGCGTGCTCATCGCACCTTGAAAGAATGCTTGCAAAAACAGGGGGAATAGGCCAAGGCCATACCCCCAAGGAGAGAATGTCTTTAGCCTTATTTACTTTAAACTTTTTCAATTTGGATGCTCAAGGCCGCTCAGCAGCGGACAGACATCAGGATTCCCATGGTCCACCTAAAAGCATGGTGAAGTGGAAGGATATTTTGACAGGCTCTTGGCGAGGGCCTGACCCCGTGCTAACATGGGAGAGAGGGTCTGTTTGTGTTTTTCCTCAGGATCAACAAGATCCAGTGTGGGTGCCTGAATGCCTTGTGAGGAAGATTCGTCATGAAGGCCTTCCTAAGGATCCTAGTGATAGTAGCAGTGAGTATGTCAGGAATGACCAAGCCGAGATGGGGGATCCTGTCGATATTCCCAAAGCTGATGCCGGTCAGACATGATGCAACTGTGTTTCCACGCTTATTTAGCAGTAATAGAAGCCTAGGCTTACCCTACCTTCCCTTTGATGATCAGAGAAGCCCTATAGAGGGTAATAGAAATGTCAGCTTGAAGGGTAGTCTGTGCTTTTTAATGAGCTTCAATAGGTCAGATGATACAGAATGCATTAAATTGTCTCAGCAGTCAGCAGATTTTTTACCACAACTGAGGTTTGGGGGTAGGAGTGGTAGTTTGTTTTCAGGCAATGGTTCTCGCCTTGAAGGATGGTGGCCCACATGAGTCTCTGACCGGGACCCCCCCAGACAGCCACGCTGGGCACCTTTTTGTAGAGGATCCACAGGAGAGGAAGGACCTTTTCCCTGGACTGGATGTCAGGAGCGCAGAGCAGTTTGGGTTCAACAAGATTATTTTTCCTTTAGCCCCATGATTAGTAATATAGTGAATAAGTCTTGTACAGGAATGCTTGATATATCTACTAGGGATCCTCAGCAGACTGCCACCAATCCTTTTGATTTGTGGCTTTTGTGTGGGGTAAATGGAAGTTGCATGGACTTGGGACCTGTCATTATGCTTGGGGGAGGAGTTTATCAAAGAGGTAATTTTTCCCTAGGGTCCGCTACCAAATTGGATCTTTCTAGCGGTAGTGGCTCTGGTACTTGGAATTCTTTGTTTCATTCTTACTGCAATAAGACCTTTTCAGCTTCGCCAGTATGTCTCTGGCCTCCTTTTCTGTGGATTGTAAGTAATGGGAGTGCATCCTTGGGTGAAGAAAAGTTAGTATGCACTCTGGGCATATGTTTTTATGCCCTATGCTGGAATGCCACAGCCTTTCCTGTGGCTGTGGTGACTAGAATGCCTCGATATGTACCAGTTCCTGTAGAAGCCCCTAATACCATGATGCTATTCAGGTTTAAAAGAGATTTTGGCATCACTGCAGCTATTGTTACTGCCATCACTATTGCTGCTGTGGGAGCTACTGCCTCAGCTATTGCCTTGTCTAGTTCTATACAGACTGCCAATGCCCTGAATAACATCTCAGCCACTGTAGCACAGGCATTGGATACTCAGACCTCTATGAATTCTCATTTCAAAGGAGGCCTTATGATAGTTAATCAACACATAGATTTAATACAAGAACAGATTGATTCTCTTTGGCAACTAGCACAATTGGGGTGTGAGTGGAAAATGCAAGGTTTGTGTGTTACTTCCGTGCAGTATCGAAATTTTACAAAGGCTGCTAATCTGTCTAGACAATTGTCAAAGTTCCTCTTACAGGATTGGTCGGCTGAATTTGAAAATTTGATGAGAGAGCTGAGAGCAACAATTGTCCACATCAACTCCACTCGGGTGGATCTGAGTCTGGCTAATGGTTTGACTTCCTGGATACAGATGGCTATGGATCATCTTAAGGAGTGGGCGGGCGTAGGCTCTTTGGCGATACTGATGATACTAGCCTCTCTGGTTTGCCTATGGTGCATCTACAAGATGAGAGCCACACAAAAGCGTAATGCAGCCATGATTATACAGGCCCTTGTCGCCATTGAGGCGGGCCAGTCCCCTCAGGCATGGCTCGCTGCCGTGAAACCTTAAATCTTCACTGAGCATAGTCCCTGCCCACTGAGGTATTCGTTTCACGGATATTAGGGTCTGGCAAGTCAATGACGGAGTAGACGGGTAAGCCTCGGCCACCTAAGACAGGGCAGCCCCGAGTGGGGAGGCTGACCCAGAGACGGGTAAGAGTTTGAGCACCGCCCTCCTACAGGCTCAGGCCCACCGTGAGATCCCCAGATATGGGGATTATGAAGCCTTTCCAGGGACTTCTACCAACTTTAGAAAAAATAAAAAAGGAGGAACTGTAGAGAGCTGCGACGTGCCGCGCCCTAAAGATGGCGCCGGTTTCCGCCTTCCACCAGCCCGACGGTGAGCGCTCTCGGTGGTAAACAAGTCCATATTTGGCTAAGACTGCTGATCTGGCTTGCTTCCGCATACGTGGGCCTCTAAGATAGCACCACGTGGCTTTACTTGATTGGCTGTTCATATAGTATTTAGCCTGTGGGTTGGGTCTGCCCGGGCATTCGGAAGACTGTTTTCAAGGGACCTGAATAAACTGCTTGAGAAGAGTTTTTGCGAGTTGCGTCGTCCTTGCTGGTCGAGGGGGACGCGACAAATGGGTATTGCCTTCCTTGTTACCTAAGGCATGGCCTGTTATAGTGATTGATTTAATGAAGTAAAGAGAATTTTGCTTTGTTGGGGATTACAAATCACTCCTGAAAAAATACAAAGAGGAGAGTCTGTTATCTAGGATATAAGATAACTCTACAAGAAATTCAACCACAGAAGGTACAAATCAGGAGAGACCAATTAAGAACTCAAAGATTTTCAAAAAATTATTGAGAGACATTAATTGACTAAGGTCCACAATTGGACCAACTACTCAAGAGCTAAGTAATTTATTACAAACCTTACAAAGTGATAAAGACTTAAATAGTCCAAGAAAATTATCAGCTGAAGCTGAAAAAGAATTGGCTCAGGTAGAAAAGAAATTACAAGATGCACATGTAGGTCATTAGGATCCAAAGATGGCGGTATTTCAGTTATTTCACGTTCTACTCATTCTTCCCCGGGAATTCTTATGCAGAGAGAAGATTATATCTTAGAATGAATTTTTTTGGCTTTTTGTTTGTTTCTTTTGTTTGCTTTTTGCTTGTTTTTTTGAGACAGGTTCTCTGTATAACACCCCTGGCTGTCCTGGATTCCCTTTGTAGACCAGGCTGGCCTCGAAATCATAGAGATCTGCCTGCCTCTGCCTCCCGAGTGCTGGGATTAAAGGAGTGTGCCACCTTGCCTGGCTTATAATGAATACTCTTAGCACACAAACATAGTAAAAAAATTAAAGACCTATATAGAAAAGGTTTCTGGGGCTGGAGAGATGGCTCAGCAGTTAAGAGCACTGGCTGCTCTTCCAGATGACCTGGGTTCAAATCCCAGCACCCACATGGCAGTTCACAGCTGTCTAATGCCCAGGTGTGGTGGTGCATGCCTTTAATCCCAGCACTTGGGAGGCAGAGGCAAGCAGATTCTGTGAGTTAAAAGCTAGCCTGGTCTACAAAGTGAGTCAAGGACAGCCAAGGATACACAGAGAAATCCAGTCTTGAAAAAAAAAGTTTCTGAATTGATTCTGAAAGGAAAAATGAGACTTGTCAATTAGTGGAATAGATCTAACAAGAAATTGTGGTACCTTTTACTAATGCAGAAATTGTCTCATCATGGGCAGAAAATGAACACTGGCAAAAGGCTTGCAGTAATTTTTTTGGGAAGAAATTAACAACAAATACCCCAAAAGCAAGCGACTCCAGTTTATAAAAAGACTAACTGGATTCTCCCTCATATAATAAAAAGGACACCAATTTCTGAATTTCTGGAGCCCCTACATTCTATACTGATGCAAATAAGTCAGAAAAGGCAGGTTATAAGTCATAAAAATAACATGGCTTAGAGCCCTTATAATTCAGTTAAAAAATCAGAGCTGTATGCCATTCTTACGGTATTATTAGATTTTCTAGAATCTCTCAATATAGTTACTGACTTTCAATATACAGAAAGAGTTGTCTTAACCAAAAGATTTATGTATTTTGTATTTGTATGTATTTATGTATTAATGTATATTGATACTTTGCATGTATATCTGCACACCAGAAGAGAACATCAGACAGTTGTGAGCACCATGCGGGTGCTGGGAATTGAACTCAGGACCTTCAGAAGAGCAGTGCGTACACTTAACCACTGAGCCATCTCTCCGGTCCCCATGAAAGAGTTGTCTTGTATATAGAAACTGCTGAACTTATTCAGGTTGATTTAGAATTAACTTCATTATTTATTCAACTACAACAAGTAATTAGAGATAGAAATCATCCACTGTATATAACACATATCAATTCCCATATGGGTCTACCTGGCCCTCTATCACAAGGTAATGATGAAATTTATCAGCTACTAAGAGGAAATGTGGTAGAAGCATCATAATTTTATTTTTAAAAACACTATGTTAACAGCAAAGGTTTGAAGAAAGATTTCTCTATCACTTGTAACAAGCCAAGGAAATTATAAGGAAATGTCTTACCTGTTCTTTTATTTTTTATTATTATTTGTTTTTTTTGGTTTTTCGAGACAGGGTTTCTCTGTGTATCCTTGGCTGTCCTGGACTCACTTTGTAGACCAGGCTGGCCTTGAACTGACAGAGATCCGCCTGCCTCTGCCTCCCAAGTGCTGGGATTAAAGGCGTGCGCCACCACCGCCCGGCACCTGTTCTTTTATAATCAAACTCTATTACCTGAGGGAGTAACCCAAAAAGTACCCAAAGCAATGAAATTTGGCAAATGAATGTTTTACTTTGCAGAATTTGGAAAAATAAATATGTACATTATTTCACAGACACACACTCAGGATTTCAATGAGCAACTACTTTAAGTTCTGAAAAGGCTGGTTCTGTAATTACACATTTATTGGAAAGTATGGCAATTATGAGAATACCTGTACAAATTAAGACAATGCTCCAGCATATGTATCTATTAAAATAAAACAAATTTTTGCAAATTATAAAATATATTACAGCTATACCACACAATCCTACAGGATAAGCAGTTGAAAAGAAATCTAATCATATTTTAATGGAGATGCTTAACAAACATAAAGGGGTAACAAAGACCCCTAGAGATAGATTACATTGTGCTTTATTAACCTTAAACTTTTAAAATGCTAATTTGAAAGGAATAATAGCTGTGGACATTAGATAGTAGAAAAACTGCTGAATTAAATAATCAGCCTGGGCTGGAGAGTTGGCTCAGCGCTTAAGAGCACTGGTTGTTCTTCCAAAGGACCAGGTTCAAATCCCAGCACCCACATGGCAGTTCACAGCTGTCTGTAATGGCCAGGTGTGGTGGTACACGCCTTTAATCTCAGCACTAGGGAGACAGAGGCAGGTGGAACTCTGTGAGTTCAAGACCAGTCTGGTCTACAAAGAGAGTCCAGGACAGCCAGGTATACACAGAGAAACCTTGTCTCAAAAAAACAAACTAACAAACAAAAAAGGGAAAAAAAATCAACCTGTATATTTTAAAGATGTGTTGACCTCAGAATGGAAACAAGAATATGTGTTATGTTGGAGAAGAGATTTTGTCTGTATTTCCACAGGAACAAAAAACAACAGATTGGCTGGAGAGATGCCTCAGAGGTTAAGAGCAGTGGCTGCTTGCAGTTCCAGAGGTACTAAGCTCAATTCCAAGAAACCATAGTGGCTCATACCATTTATAATAAGATCTGGTGCCCTCTTCTGGCCTTCAGGCACACATGCAGACAGAACACTGTGTACGTAATAAATAAGTCTTAAAAAAACCCAGCTGCTGAGAGACATTGGCTTATGGAAAAAAATTCAGCAATTACATCAGCCTGTTTATATTAAGGATTTCCTAACTTCAAAATGGAGGGAAGTAAATGTTTTATGCTGGGGGAGAGGCTTTGTAGTTGTTTCTACAGGAAAAGAGAAGCTGTGGGTTCCTTTCAAATTGTTGGAAATTATATTTGACTGGGGGTGACCCCCTGAAGATCTTGGCTGCAGAAAGGAAGAAAGAAATCAAGAAGAAAAACAAAACAAGTAAAGTATACACTGATCCTTCTACATGGGAACAGCCCTGAGACTGGCTGAGACATGAAAATGTCTCAAGTCAGGTAGGACATCAGCTATGCATAGTCAATAAACCTTGTAGGCTAAAAAATCCTCAGGACTTACAGGCCATCTTTTCTTTTTTGTTTTGGTTTTTTTGTTTGTTTGTTTGTTTTTAGATTTTTTTTTTTGAGACAGGGTTTCTCTGTATAACAACCCTGGTTGACCTGGAATTCACTCTGTAGACCAGGCTGGCCTTGAACTCACAGAGATCTGCCTATGTCTGCCTCCCAAGTGCTGGGATTAAAGGCATGCACCTGCACACCTGGCCTTTTTTGGGGGGTGGGGCAGGGGGGTTTTGAGACAGGTTTTCTTTGTGTATCCATGGCTGTCCTGGACTCACTTTGTAGACCAGGCTGGTCTCAAATTCACAGAGATCCGCCTCCCTCTGCCTCTCGAGTGCTGGGATTAAAGGCATGCACCACCACGCCTGGCCCATGCCATCTTTTCAAATTGCATAGATAAAAATTTATATTACGGTTTGGTTATATAATCCAAAATAACTTATTAAGAAAGACAGATACCAGCCGGGCGGTGGTGGCGCACGCCTTTAATCCCAGCACTTGGGAGGCAGAGGCAGGCGGATCTTTGCAAGTTCGAGGCCAGCCTGGTCTACAACGCGAGTCCAGGACAGCCAGAGCTGTTAAACAGAGAAAACCTGTCTCGAAAAACCAAAAAAAAAAAAAAAGAAAGACAGATACCTTTCACTTGCTCATATAAAGTGCAGAGAATCATCTTTAGTTGAATTGTGCTGCACACTGCACATTCCATACATATGCTATTGCAGAAATGCATATTACCTGTGAGAGTTTATATGTGTACAGAACAAAAGGACCAGACACCAATGGAATTGTGGCCATGTTGTGGGGGTTTTCATCCCGGCCCCAAGCTCCTAGAATAAAGACTCATGAGATTCAAAGTATATTTACAAATACCATACAGCTAGGCTTGTTCCCTGATTAGCTTGTAATTTAATTAACCCATTTATTCTAGTCTAAGTTCTACCAAGTGGCTGGTTACATCTGTTCGGGTAGCATCCCGGTGTTCTCCTCCTTGTTCTTGGCAAATCTTCCATGTCTGGCACTATCCCAGAATCCTTTCTGCTTATCAGATGTCTGACCTTCTATTCTACTCTTTCCTACAGGCCATAGGTTTTTTATTGACAGCTAGATGCATCCATACAATACAAAATATATTTCTCTATGGCCTTGACAAGATTCATCCTGGAGAAAGATGAGATGCTTTCTCCAGCCTCAAACATTGCCTTAATAGCTGTTTTGTCAAAACTTGCTTCCAAGACAGCTTCAAAGAAAGCTGCTGTCCCCAATTAGTCCAGTCTTTCAGAGTGTTCCAGTCAAGACTTCATTCAAGCCTGCATTTTCACAGCACACAGAGACTGGACAGCAAATGTTACAGCTAGCTTTCTTTTTCTTTCTTTATTTTATTATTATTATTACTGTTTTTGTTTTTGTTTTTTGAGGCAGGGTTTCTCTGTGTATCCCTGGCCGTCCTGGACTCACTTTGTAGACCTGGCTAGCCTTGAACTCAGAGATCCACCTGCCTCTGCCTCCCTAGTGCTGGGATTAAAGGCGTGCACCACCACGCCTGACAATTACAGACAGCTGTGAGCTGCCATGTGGGTGCTGGGATTTGAACCCAGGTTCTTTGGAAGAACAGCCAGTACTCTTAGCCACTGAGCCATCTCTCCAGCCCACAGCTAGCTTTCTTTAGACTGGCCAATATCCCAATTTTCTTGGGCCCCCCAAAAGGAAAAATATGCCCCAAAAAAGCAGAAGGTAATTTTAAGAGAGCAACGCCCATTCCCAAAAGGCAGGGTAGATGGTTTTTGTTCGATGAGTTTGTAGTCATTAAAGGAGGGTTGGTTGCAAGTTGTTAAATGGTCTTGGTCAGGGAGGAAACAGGTATAGGAGGTTAGACTCAGGGATCTCTCTTTTTCTTTCCTCTATCCTTTCTTATGCTAAAGGAAGAAATGGGGAGAAAGAATGAAAAAAAGGGGGAATATAGTAATAATATATGAATAATAGAAATAAGGGTAGATTATTGAATTACCCTTAAACTGTATAGAGCTACTCCTACCCAAAAATTTTACATTGGTATAGATATTTGTATATTGATACAAAATTAAGGTTATATTTGGTTCCATTGGTTTATAACTTTGTATACTGATATAAAATTAAGGTTATATTTGATTACAACATATTGTATAATGACTCTTTTTAAGGTATTGTACCTATATAATTCTTTAAAATGCAATATTAACCTCTAATCTGTTTAAAAGCTGCTATTACAAACTGTTTAGGATAATTAAGAAATGCAACTACTCATGGCCATGTCAGATACTAGTCTAGTTTATTACAGAAATATGCTTCCTAGGTTGAACAGATACTAAATAGTTAGAAACAAGCAACATTTGCCTATTCAGATATACTATAGATATATAGATGGTCTTCAAAAACCTCAGAGACCTACAGAATATGGCATTTAAAGATGTTTTATTAATAAAAGGCTTTTTTTTACAATGAGGCACATCTGTTCCTAACAGCATCGTCATTCTTGTTCAAAGAAGATGATGACCATTGAAGATCCTCCATATGGAGTTTGTTTCAAAAGTGGCAAGCAGCCAGGCATGGTGGTACACACCTTTAATTCCAGCACTCTGGAGGCAGAGGCAGGCAGATCTCTATGAGTTCAAGGCCAGCCTGGTCTACAAAGAGTGTCCAGGACAGCCAGGGCTATGTTACACAGAGAAACCTTATATTGAAAAAACAAAAAAAGAAAAAGAAAAACATCAAAAGTGGCAAGCTTCCCACTGGACAAGAAACTGTCCTTGCTTTAACTGCTGACAGTATGCTGTCTAAACAGGACAAATGAGACCCAGGGAAGTCAACTACTGAGCTTTACCAAGACAAAGAAAGCAAGCCTTCATAATTCCTGCTTCACAGAAAAGTTTGTCAGATATTCTGGACTAGAAGGTCAAAGATGATGCTCCAATGACTCAGAGAAATTTTGTAGCACTGTCCAGGCAGCCAACTATCTTTGTCATTTCTTAGTTTTGGAAGATGCTTGCCTGCACTTCCTGCATATTCAGGTAATATTTATTCCTTCTCAGGTCTCTGATGGGGTTAAAGACTAGATAGTTATAGTCTCACAATTAAGCTTAAGTTATTAGGATTTAAGAAAATGTATCTAAGAAGATGATTTTAGGTTGGTAATACAAGTTATGATAGAAAATGTTTTAGGTACAGAACTTTGAACTCATCAAGATAGGATAGATAATGGAGTATTTTCTCCAAAGTTGCCAAATACATATGGACTATATGTTAGGAATGTGATTCTTACCTGCTAATTTCATAATTGTTATTATTATATGTAATCCATTGATGTTAGAGAAAGAATCTTTTATTGGACTAAAAAGGGGGAAATGTACAGAGAATCTCTTGTACACTGTGTGGAAGCATAACCTGTCAATAAAAAGTTGATGGTCTATGAGCTGAGACAGGAAATAGGAGGTAGAGGTTCCAATAGAAAGAGAAGAACTCTAGGATAGAGTCAGGCGTGGGTAGAGATTTGCTTCAAAATCTGAGGAAGTTGGACACATGAGATTTAGGAGAGGCAACCAGCCATGTGCAGACATAGAATAGAATAAATCAGTTAATAAGTTATGACTAGTTGGGGGATATGCCTAGGCATTTGTAAACAATAATAAGCCTCTGAGTCATTATTTTGGGAACTGGGGCATGGGTGGATGTAGGGAGTTAGATTAATATAAATTAGATTTAGTAAATATCTAGGTTTCTGATACAGTCTCTTAATCGGGACATGAAGATCAATTTGGCTGTGAGCAATTAGCTTATCCGCTTATGGATGAAGTCAGGTGAAACAAGGGGAGTCTCTATGGACTAAAAACAAGGTTGAAGCCAGGTGAAACAAGGAAAGACTTTATGACCTGGCATTGTTTTCAGCTGCTAAGTGGGCAGAGCCCAAATTAAGCTGAAGCAGGTGGAACAAGGAGCAATCCTATTTAAGGACGAGTGAATGAGTCCGACAGAGGGGCGTGCTAGGGGCTCCATGCTAGAGAGCCGCACGCTAGAGAGCTCTGATGCTAGCGAGTCCTCATGCTAAAAAGAACAACCAGTAGTTTGTATCCTCTGATGGAGAAAGTGCTGGTGGACTGATGGCCAGATCTTCCTGAGGCAGAAAGAAGCTGGTGAGCAGAGAAAGCCTCAGCAAGACAGCAAAAGGCCAAGGACTAAACCCTGTGGCTCAGCTTTTGCAGAGGGGTTTGACCTGTCTGAACAGTGGCCTAAACGAAACTGTGGCCAGCTTTAAAGACTGAAGCAGAGCAGCAGAGTTGCTGATATGAAGGAAATAAGTTGGCCTACAGACGGCTGGGGTCTCCCAGAGAGAAGAAAGCCTCAAGCCTTACTTAAGGTGAAACCGCCATAGCCAATTTTCCCTGACGGATCTATGTCTGAGATATTCCAGAAAAAAGACTCCTAAGTGCATCAAAGGGTCTACCCCAGAGACTGTGTTCCTGATGACTGAGGACCTGCCCCAGAGACTGTATCCTTCTGAAAGGTTAGGAAAATAGTTGTAATAGTTATCAATAGGTATAATGGTTAGGTCTTAGGGGTTGTAGGCATTCATAGGGGTTGTAGGAATTTATAGGAATAGTAGTTAAGTGTTTATATTTTTTATAAGTGAATATTGTTACTAATAAATAAGTGTTTAATAATTAAAAAGTATGTTTTCAGGTGGAAAAGCCCATGTTTACATCTCATTATGTAGCTCTTGCCTGGAATGCACTGTGTTGATCAGATTGGCCTCAAAGTCAGAGAGATTCTCTGTTGCCTGAGGAGAAGTGAGGAGACCTTAAGAGATGAAATCAAAACAACAACACACGCCCTATACATATACACATACCAAAAAATAAGTATACACCCTTTCAGGAAGAAAATAATTTCAATTTATATGTTTTTCAGTCTTTAAGTCCACTCAAATATGAGCTTGTGATTTAAAATATATATTTGGGCCAGGCATGGTGGCTCATGCCTTTAATCCTAACTCAGGAGGAGAGGAGGAGGAGAAGGAGGAGGAGGCAGAGGCGGGCAGATCTCTGTGAGGTCAAGGCCATCCTGATCTACAAAGTGAGTCCAGGACAGCCAGGGCTTGGTACACAGAGAAACCCTGTCTCAAAAACACAAACAAGCAAACAAAATATATATACATATAGTTGGGATTGGAGAGATAGCTCAGCAGTTGAGAGCATTAGCTGCTGTTCCAGAGGACCCCGGTTCAATTCCTATCGCCCCTATGGTTGCTCACTACTGTCTCCAATTCTGGAGTGATCCCAGGGAGTCTTGCATCCTCTACTGGCACCAAACATCCAGATGGTGTACAGATATACATGCAGGCAAAACACCCATACACATAAAATTTAAAAAGTAAGTATGCAAACACACAGACATATACAGACTATAAATCAGTCTCACAATGAAAGAGACTAATAGGAAATAGTGCTGAGAATGGTAGCACACACCTATAATCTCAGCACTTGGAAAGGAGATTCAAGAGGATGAGGAGTCCAAGGTAAACCATGGCTACGTAGCAGGCTTGAGACCAGGCTGGAATACATGACTCCTGTCTCAAAACAAACAAATTAAATACCAAAACCCACATGAGCACAGAGGGATGCTCAGTATTAGGGACTGTGGCTGAGTTAATACTCTGGAGAGTCACGGGCTCCATCTCTGCCTGATACCATGTCTAGTCCCACCTTGACTACATGTGATCCTCTATCCCCTGCCATTTGTGCAGAATGGCCCCCCCTGGACAGGCCCTTCTCCATAGGCAGTAGTCTCAGAGGATCTATTTCCTAGACTGTCATGGGCTGTAAGCCCCCATACATGGTTATGGGTTAGCATGTACAAGCCATGTTCAGGCCCATGCTCTATGTAATCCTCCTTCTCCCACTTCAAATTCCAGCCTTGTTGCAGTCTAGACCTGGCAGAAGACACCACTGACTGAGGGTGACACTCAGTCTCCCTGGGCTGGTACCATCACCGTCCCCACACACCACCCACTCACCCCCTGTGCCTATCTAATGAGGTTGGTGATTCTGGGTGTCCTAGTAATAAAGTCTTTGGGATCCCCATCCTCACAGACATGAACATCCCAAGTTACCTTCTGTTCTGTCTTGACTTTGGCATTGTAGAAGGAGATGGAATCAGGCCCCTCAGGCAGGGAAGTCTGCTGCAGCTGGCTGAACCTGTCCTGGTCATCTTCGCCCTGGGAGAGGCCCAACCCAGCATGTTATCTCAGCCTGGCATTGTCAGCATAAACCCTTGCAGGGCATGTGCTGAACATCAGGACAGCCCCTTGCTGGGTATCCAAATGCACCCAGAGCACTGTAGCACCCATGTCTGTCAGGGATCCATCTATAAGGGCTACCTGGGAACTGCAGAAAGTTAACAGTAATAAAAGGTATTCATTACTTTGTCTACATATCTCTCTCTTAAAAAAGATTTGTTTATTTATATATGTATACGGGTGATTTGTCTGCAAGTACTTCTGTACACCAGAAGGCCGAATTGGAATTCATGAGACTACAGTTATAGCCAGTTGTAAGCTACCATGTGGGTGTGGAGAATTGAACTCAAAGCCTCTGGAAGAGCATCCAGTGCTTTTAACCACTGAGCCATCTCTCCAGCCCCTACATATTCCTCCCTCTTTGTGCCGATTGATTTGTCCACTTGACATAAACCTAGACATGTGTTGGAAGAGACTCTCAAGGAATTTCCTCCATCAGGCTGGCCTATAAGCAAGTCTGTGGAGGCATTTTCTTGATTAATGATGATGTGGGACGACCCAACCATTGAGGGGCAGTGCTGTTCCTGGGCAGGTGGACCTGGGTTTTATTAGAAAGCAGACTGAGGAGGGTAGAGAGATGGCTCAGTGGTTAGGAGTACTGGCTGCTCTTCCAGAGGGCCCAGGTTCGACTCTTATCACTCATATAATGGCTTATAACTGTATATAACTCCAATTCCAAATGGAACCAGCACTTTCTTATGAACTCTGTGAGTACCAGGTACACAGGTAGTACATATATATATATATATATATATATATATATATACATACACATACATACATACATATATACATACATACATACATACATACATACATACATACACACACATACATTCATTTATTTATTTTTGGTTTTTCAAGACAGGGTTTCTCTGTGTAGTCCTGGCTGTCCTGGAACTCACTCTGTAAACCATGCTGGCCTTGAACTCAGAGATCTGCCTGCCAAAGGCTGGGATTAAAGGTGTGTGCCACGACCACCTTAGAGGCAGGTCTAGAAAAAGGGGTGGGGAAAAAGGTTGAGCAAACCACAGGAGCAAGCTATTATGCAGCATTCCTCCATGGTCTCTACTTCAGTTTCTGTCTCTAGGTTCTTGCCCTGACTTCCCTTCAGCCTACAGCTACAACTCTAAGCTGAAGTAAACCCTCCCCTCCCCACAAAGTTGCTTTGGAAACTTAACTAAGTTAATATTTTTTAAAATATTTTATGTGTTTGTGCTACTGGGTGTCATAGGTGTAGTGTTGCCCATAAAGGCCAGAAGAAGGCGTTGGAACTGGAGCTGGAATTACAAATTGTTGTGAGCTGCCTGACATGGGTGCTGAGAACCAAACTCAGGTCTCCAGAAGAGCAGAAAGTGCTCTTTTTTTTGTTAGACAGGATTTCTCTGTGTATCCCTGACTGTTGTGGACTCACTTTGTAGACCAGGCTAGCCTTGAACTCACAGGGATCCATTCCCCTGGCTCTGCCTCCTGAGTGCTTGATTAAAGGTGTGTGCTACCACACCCAGTCATTTTTTTTTTTCAAGACAGGGTTTTGTGTAACAGGTCTGGCTGTCCTGGATTCACTTTGTAGACCAGGCTGGCCTTGAACTCACAGAGATCTGCCTGCCTCTGCCTCCCAAATGCTGGGATTAAAGGTGTGCGCCACCACCGCCCTGCTTGCCACACCTGGCCATTACAGACAGCTGTGAACTGCCATGTGGGTGCTGGGATCTGAACCTGAGTCCTTTGGAAGAACAGCCAGTGCTCTTAACTGCTGAGCTATCTCTCCAGCTCTGTTTTTCACCTTTCAATAACTGAGGAACTTACACCTGCCTCCCTACCTGGGCACTGGCAGCACTAGACATCAATCCATGGAAGAGGTAAAAATCACCACATCACTGGACCCATGTTCAGCTCTTGCCACCCTCGTACCCTTGTGCTGCTCACCAGAGACACAATCCTGCTGACAGGCACCATGCCTGGCCGGATGCTGCTGCCCAACTTCAGTGCTCCCTGAACATCCTCAGGGATGACAAAGGACTCATTGTACCAGATGTCAAATTCTGCAAGAATAAGAGAGAGAGAACACTGTGAGGTGTGAGGGAGCCTGTGGAAAAGCAGCCAAGGCTGTTGCAGGCTCGCCTCTATTCACTTTCTGCTCCAGCAGGTCCCATTCTCATCACCATATGTAGCCGTCATAGCCCTGGAATTGCCATACCCGAGGCCTCTGACCAACCCCTGGCTCTGCAGTGAGAAGGTCAGAGAGCACTTACAGAATTGACCCTTGGCCTTGCCCTGAGGCTTCTCTCAACCCCAAGGAGCCCGTTAACCTTCCAAACTGGAAATACCCATGAGCAGGCGATGGCGACACTGGTCCACCAGGCGCTGGCAGTACTGGATCTCAGCCCTGAGGTCTCGCAGTTCTTGGTACTCATTTCGATACTGCTTCTTCAGGTCTTTGAGCTTCAGGATCAGCAGAAATTCCTCCTCATCGATGATCATCAGGCCTTTGTTCTCATATTCACCTGCAGGGTGATGGGAGAGGTCAGGGAACAAGGCAATAGTCAGTCAGGGTAGGAGAAGGACAGTGTTCCAAAAAAATGACAGTGCTGGTAGATTCCACATGGCAGAAGCCTTGAGGCATGGGTGTGTGTGGCAAGGAGTAGGCAAAGCAGAAGAAGGCTGGTCCACCACAGCACATCCACAGGTAGGGGCTGATCAGCTCAGTGGGGCCTGGTTGGTATTTTTGAGCAAACTGGAGGGATGCTGGGCAGAGGAGAGGATGGAGAGGGTCATGTCTCATGCTCACTTTTATCTTGTTCCATCATCCAAAGATATCCATTCACCTTTAAAGACTTTTTCTTTTAAGTCAAATAAATAAATAGATCCTCAGGGATGGATTAGTAGGAGACTTAAATGTAAAGTACACATTGATTTTTCTAGGGTTCAGGGACAGCTCTACTAAGGACAGCCTGAGGCTGGCAGCAGCAGTCAAATCTTGGTGTGTGTGGAGAATATGTCCACCCCAAGTTTTGGGCCATGAACATGTGCATTCCTGAGAAGCCCAAACCTCTAATATAACCTATGCCATTCATCCTGACCTCTTTATCCAGGCAGGGCTTATGGATGCTGAAGGTCACCTAGTGGGTTAGCTTGATGGACAGAGCTTGGGACTTGGGGTGGCACATTCCTTTAATCCAAGACTTAAGAAGGCAGAGGCAGGCAGATCTCTAACCTCAAGGCCAGCCTGGTCTACAGAGTGAGCTCTAGGACAGCCAGGGCCACACAGAGAAATCCTGTCTCAAAAAAACAAAACAAAACTTTCTTTGCACTCCTGTGGTATACCCTGTGGGTTTTTGTTGTTTTGTTTTTTATCTCTGTCAACGGTACCCATCTCTGCAGGGTCATAAAATGAACTGTCTTGCTTTGTCTACTGGGCCTCCACTGCTCATTAGGAGTGTGGTGGTTGCAACGGGGGCTTTGTTCCTTCAGGCCAAGGGCTGGTTTCTCCATGGACAACAGTATATGTCAGGAGGAAGGCTCAACAGTTCTGAAATAACGCAGCAAGCAGCAACATTGGCAAAGGCTAGCTGGCAGGAAGGGCTGCCTAGAGCCTAGTAAGATGACATGGGTCTGGGCCCTAAAGCCCTCTATTGGCCCCGCAATCTTGATCCTGTAGTGACCAAGGCTGCCATAGTTACAGCATGGTGACTCTGAGTGCCCATCTCGCCCTGGCCATCTTCTCTTCACATCTACCTTGCTTCTCCCGTAGTGACTTCTGGAAATTCAGTGCGTCTTTGGTCACATCAATCTCTTGCTTGATGGCATTGATGCGCTGAGTTGTCTCACTGGCCTTTTTCTTCCGCTCATTCAAGATGGATTTGTTTTCTTTGAAGATGCGGTTGATCTCACTACCTCGCTCATTCTTAAAGTCTTCAAAGGCCACAGGCTTAGAGGGTGGGGTGCTGGGTCTGGGGACAGAGGGAGAGGTCAGAGTGGAAAGAAATGGAGCAGCTGCCTTGGAGGCACAAGGTACTTCATCTTTCTTCCCTGTGACTATCGAGGGCAAAGTGTAGGGGTCCTGAGCACTATTTATAGATTATTTAAGTTAATCTGTAGGAATCAATCCCTCATCTTTGTTCTATAGACCCTGCCCACTGAAGAAACTGAGGAAAGGAAACAAACTGAAAACAAAATCATTTATCACCTATCAGCAACCAGAATTTGTCGAATCTCTTAAGATTTCTTTGATACAGGCTGGGCGGTGGTGGCGCACGCCTTTAATCCCAGCACTTGGGAGGCAGAGGCAGGAGGATCTTTGCGAGTTCGAGGCCAGCCTGGTCTACAAAGCGAGTCCAGGACAGCCAGGGCTACACAGAGAAACCCTGTCTCAAAAAACCAAAAAAAAAAAAAAAAAGATTTCTTTGATACAGGGGGAAGAGGGTGGGAGGATGGGACTGGAGGGGGAAGTAGGGAGGGGATTGTGATTGAGATGTAACTTGAAGAAATAAAAAATAAATTATAAAAAAAAAGATTTCTAGCCAGGTGTGGTGGTGCACGCCTTTAATCCCAGCACTCGGGAGGCAGAGGAAGGTGGATCTCTGTGAGTTCGAGGCCAGCCTGGTCTACAAAGTGAGTCCAGGACAACCAGGCTGTTACACAGAGAAACCTGTCTTGAAAAACCACACACACACAAAAGAAAGATTTCTTTGATACATTTTTTAATGGTTGAAGTCACACAGATTATATGATTTTTTCCTCACAGAGGTGTTATTTCATGGTATTAAAATTTCTCTGAGAGGGCCTCAAGGTCTACCTGTGTGGATAAGAGCACTTGTTCTGCAAGTATGAGGGCCTGAGTTCATATTCCCATGTTATGTAACAATTCCACCCAGGAGGGAGAGAGCAAGCTGCCTTAGTCACTGTTCTAGTGCTGTGAAGTTGCCACAGCAACTCTTAGAAAGGATATTGGGAGCTTGGTTACAGTGCAAGAGACTTAGTCCATTCTCATAATGGTGGGAAGGATGGAGGTGGGCATGGAGGTATGGTGCTGGCGAAATAACTGAGAGCTACATCCTGATCCTCAGGCAGAGTGAGAGTCTGGGCCTAGCGGGCTTTTGAAACCTCAAAGCCCGTCTCCAGGGACATACTTCCTCCAACCAAGATTTTTTTCTTTTTGGTTTTTCGGGACAGAGTTTCTCTGTGTTTCCTTGACTGTCTTGGACTCACTTTGTAGACCAGGTTAGCCTTGAGCTCACAGAGATCCACCTAACTCTGCCTCCTGAGTGCTGGGATTAAAGGTATACACCACCATGCCCAGCAATTAGACATCTGTGAACTGCCATGTGGGTTCTGGGATTTGAACCTGGGTCCTTTGGAAGAGCAATCAGTGCTCTTAACAGCCGAGCTATCTCTCAAGCCCCCAACAGAGATCTTCTAATCATTCTTTTTTTTTTTTTTTTTTTTGGTTTTTCGAGACAGGGTTTCTCTGTGTAGCCCTGGCTGTCCTGGACTCGCTTTGTAGACCAGGCTGGCCTCGAACTCACAAAGATCCGCCTGCCTCTGCCTCCCAAGTGCTGGGATTAAAGGCGTGCGCCACCACCGCCCGGCTTTTTTGGTTTTTTCGAGACAGGGTTTCTCTGTGTAGCTCTGGCTGTCCTGGACTCGCTTTGTAGACCAGGCTGGTCTCGAACTCACAGAGATCCGCCTGCCTCTGCCTCCCGAGTGCTGGGATTAAAGGCGTGCGCCACCACCGCCCGGCCTTCTAATCATTCTAATCCTATCAAATAGTTGAATTCCTAGTGACTAAGCATTCAAACATATGAGCCTATGGGGACCATTGTTTGTTTGTTTTGGTTTTGGTTTTGGTTTGGTTTGGTTTTTTGAGACAGAGTTTCTCTGTGTAGCCTTGGATGTCCTAGACTCACTTTGTAGACCAGGCTGGCCTCAAACTTGAAGAGATCCACCTGCCTCTGCCTCCCAAGTGCTGGGATTAAAGGCATACACCACTACCACCTGGCCTTGGGGACCATTCTTATTCAAACCAGCACAGGAGCCCATGAGACTCAGAAAGTAAACAAATCATAAGTCTCAGGAAGTTCCTGAAACTAACAAGATTTACCAAGCCTTTTTCCCAAGGTTACAGAAACAGTAAACTAGCCAAGCGGATCTCTGTGAGTTCCTGGCCAGCCTGATCTACAGTTCCAGGATGGCCAGAGATATACAGAGAACCCCTGTCTCCAAAAAACAAAAACAAAAAAAAAACAAAACAGTAAACTACTAGGGGAGGAGATTCTCTGACATGTCCAGTAGCCTACAAATCACACACAGTTCCCAGGGTGTAACTTGTATGAGTCATCACCAAGGCTAGGGTAGACATCTTGGTGATGCATCTGCCTTTAAGTTATCCATGCTCCTGTAAGTAACCCCAACCAAGTCATTGGCTTGCTAATTTGGACTCTGGTGACAGTGTTAGTTTGTTCTGTCCTGGTTCCTTATCTAGAGTAAATAGACTGATTCAAGTCTCCTTAGGAAAAGTCTCATACAATACCACATGACCCACATAAGAATCCGGGCCATCATATCTATACCTCCAGAACATTCAGAGAAGTTACAAGTTGCACAGCGAATGCCCATACACTCAGAGCCCTCTTGTTTCTGTGGGCAAGATATTACATTTGTTCCATTTTGTGTTGTCCTTTTAAAAGTGCATTTCAAATAAGTTACCAACTTATTGCATTGGTCCACATCCCTCTGTGCCAATAGTTGTATCACATTAACTGGGGTTCTCAGAGAGTTTTGTGTATGGGGGCTATGTACATATGGTGCATACCCCTGTATGTATGTGCTAAGGCCAGAGTAGCACATCTAGTGTCTTACTCTCTGACATACACCTTGAAACACAGTCTCTCTCTTTTTTTTTTTTTTTGGTTTTTCGAGATGGGGTTTCTCTGTGTAACAGCTCTGGCTGTCTTGGATTCAATTTGTAGACCAGGCTGGCCTTGAAATCACAGAGATCCTCCTGCCTCTGACACCTGAGTGCTGGGATTAAAGGTGTGCGCCACCATATTCGGCCATTACAGACAGCTGTGAACTGCCATATGGGTGCTGGGATTTGAACCTAGGTCCTTTGGAGAACAACCAGTGCTCTTAACCATTGAGTCATCTCTCCAGCCCTTCCCCCCCACCCCTTTTTTTGGGGGGTGGTTCAAGACAGGGTTTTTCTGTGTAGCCCTGGCCATCCTGGAACTTACTCTGTAGACTAGGTTGGCAAAATGTTTACTTTTCAAAAATATTTTCCCATTAATGATGTGATGAACATGCTCGTTCATGTCCCTACTTCTATTTCCTAATCCTGGATTCCTAACATTTTGAGATCTCTCTCTGTCTCTCTCCATCAAAGTATATGAATATGGGCAGGAGGTCAGAAAACATCAGGTGTTGGTCCTTGCCTTCCACATTGTTTGAGGTGGCATCTCTCTGTTGTTTTTCTTTTTTTTTAACATTTATTTATTACTTCAAGTTATGTCTCCATTACCATCCCCTCCCTCCACCCCCTCCCAGTCCTACCCTCCCACCCTTTACTCCCTCTCCCACCCATCACATCCCTAGCCAGGCTAGCTGTGCTCAGAGCTTCTAGGCATTCTCCCATCCTGCCACCTGCCCTACTGCAGGAGTCCAGGAATAGCAGGTTCCAGTGCTAGACACCTGGCTTTCTACCTGGGTTCTGGGCTTCAGGCTCAGGCCATCACAGTTGCATGGGAAGTGTTTATACCCATTGAACCTCCTCCCCAGCCCCAGATGTTCATTTTTTGAGCCAAAGTCTCATATATCCCAGGCTGGTATCTAACTCTCTTTGTAGCCAAGGCTCACCTTAAATCTCTAATCTTCATTCCTCTACCTCCAAAGTGTTAGGATTACAGGTGTATGCTCCCATGCCAGACTTCCAAAATTCATTACTAATGCAACACCTCACTTTAAAATAATTGATATGAGGTAGTTCTAAAATGTGTGTGTGTATGTATGTATGTGTGTGCATGCGTGTGTCTGTGTGTGCGCGTGCGTGAGTGTGTCTGTGTGTGTGCATGCATGTCTGTGTGTGTGTGTGTGTGTGTGTGTGTGTGTGTGTGTGTGTGCCACAGCATGTATATGGATGTCAGAGGACAACTTGTAGGAGTTAGTTCTCTCCTTCAACCACATGTGTGTATCTTGGGTATTGAATTCAGGTCATCAGAATTGGTGGCAAGTTCCTTTACTATCTGAGCTATTTTGCAAGCCCCTAAAACGATTCTTGTTTGACTGTGTATCTTGGCAAACTGAGGTTTGGTCATTTTGCATGCATATACATTGTCATGTTTCTTCCTTTCGGACTTTGTCTGTTTCCCCTGTTTATTTCTTTTCTGCTGTGGACACCCTTCACCCAACGTGTAGGATCACACTCTGGTCTGAGTTGACCTGTCGTTAGATGGTTACCTGAGTGGACGCGACTCTTCTTTTGGGGAGTCTGGGGGAGGGGCCTCAATGCTGGAAGTCTCCCTGTCTCGTGAGAACATGTCTTTAATGTCTCCGTCTTTAGAAGATGGGGCCAGCTGGGTCTTGGAGATGGAAGCCACATCGATGTCCTTGCCACTCACAGGGCTGCTGGCACCTTCCTTTCTTGCTAAAGAGCTGAAAAACATCAGAAAAACACTGAGGTACAGGTATGGGCAGTGAGAAACTAAGACCCTAAGATGAAACCTTTCCCAAGCCTACTAGATCAAGCAGCCTACTACACTCAGCTTGCTTTTTATTCATGTTTCTTTTATTTATTTATTTATATTTGAGGCAAGGTCTTACTATCTACCCTTGGCTGGCCTAGAACTCACAGAGATCTGCCTGCCTCTGCCTTCTAGTGCTGGCATTACCATAGAGCAGCTGGCAACTCCTATCTTTGTAAATGTATGTATGTATGTATGTATGTACATACGTATGTGGGCATGTGCACATCAGAGCAGTGCCCTAAGAGGCCAGAGGTGTCAGATGTCCCTGGAGATGGAGTTACTGGCAGTTGTGAGACACCTGAGATGGGCACTGGAAATTGAGGTCTTCACCATGAACAATATGCACCGTGTTTTGTTTTTTTCTTCCTTCTTTCAGAGTAAAAGAGGATCACATGTATCTCAGGCTGGCTTAGAATCCCTAGGTAGGTGAAGATGAATTTGTCCTTTAAATCTTCCTGCTGAGAATACAGGTATGTGATGCCATGCTCAGCTTTATGTGGTGTTGAATACCACACCCAGGGCTTTGTGCATGCCAGGCAAGTACTATTCCAGCAGAGTAGCACCCCATGCCTCTTCATCATTCCTTCATCTTTCTTCCTTCATTTGTTCCCTCTTCTTTTTTTTCTTTTTCTTTCTTTCTTTTTTTTTTAAGGTTTTTCTCTGTGTATCCTTGACTGTCCTGGACTCCCTTTGTAGACCAGGCTGCTGACCTCGAACTCACAGTGATCCGCCTGCCTCTGCCTCCTAAGTGCTGAGATTAAAAGGTGTGCGCCACCACGCTGGGCTCCTCCTTTCTTTCTTGTGTGTGTGTGTGTGTGTGTGTGTGTGTGTGTGTGTGTGTAAGAGAGAGAGAGAGAGATGTTTATACTATGTAGCAAAAGGAGCCCTCAAACTCATACTTTGAAAAACTTTATTATTATTAGCCGGGCGGTGGTGGCACACGCCTTTAATCCCAGCACTTGGGAGGCAGAGGCAGGAGGATTTCTGTGAGTTCGAGGCTAGCTTGGTCTACAGAGTGAGTCCAGGACAGTCAGAGCTGTTACACAGAGAAACCCTGTCTCAAAAAACCAAAAAAAAAAAAGAAAAGAAAAAAGAAAAATTTTATTATTACTATGTATGACAGAATCTATGATTGGGGGATGGGGGTGGGTTAGAGGATAACTTTATAATTTGTTCTCTACTTTAATGTAAGTTCCACAGATGAGGTCCTTAGGCTTGTGTAACAATCACCTCTATCTGTGGCACCACCTCACCAGCCCTGAATCCACAGTCTTATGACCTCAGCCTCCTAGGTGCTAGAATTACAGGCATGGCTAATACTCCCAGCCTCCTTTCTTCTTACAATGAGTGTTGCTGAGAGGGCAGCCTCCATGTAAGTTACTACTGCAGTTCCCTGCAGCAGAACAGAATGGCCCAGGCCACAGCAGGAAGGAGGTCACTAGCCCCAGCACATACTCTGCTACATGGCTTCTGGTCTGCACATGGAACTTCCCTACAATTTAGTTGGCTCATTGCAAGGACTGCATGCCCTAGCTTACAGTCCCCACAAGGCTACAAGTTCTGACGCTATCACTATTACTATCATTCTTACTATCACTATTACTATCATTCTTAGTATCACTATTACTATCATTCTTACTATCACTATTACTATCATTACTATCACTATTACTATCATTGGTCCCATTTTAGGGACACAGAAACAGGTACAATTCTCACGCCTCACACAAGGAGGTCTCTTTGGGTAACAACCACAGAGAAGATAAGCCCAGGTCTTAACTCTGAAACCTGTGTTCTAGCTACTGCTACCAAACATGACCTGGGCAGCAGATTAAGGAAAATTCTATCTCCAACTTGCATATAAAAATGAGTCTTGGGGCGGGAGAGATGGCTCAGTGGTTAAGAGCACTGGCTGCTCTTCCAGAGGACCCAGGTTCAATTTCTAGCACCCACATGGTAGCTCATAACTGTCTGTAACTCCATTTCCAGGTCATCTGACACCCTCATACCAATGCACAAACAATAAAATAAATAATTTTTAAAAATAAGTCTTAGCTGGGTGTGAAGGGACACGCCTATAAATGAAGCAGACAGGAGGATCATCATGAATCTGAGATTAGCCATCCCTGGCTATAGTGTGAGGCCCTTTCTCAACCTCCCCTAGCCTCCTTCCCCCAAAATAACTAAATCTCACCTAAAAGGTGAGTTTAGGATTTACATGGCTTGAACACAGGTGACACTGAAAGAGTTGGAGCTATCCCAGAAGTATGGCAGGCACAGTGGTGTCCTAGTGCTAGCAGTGCTGGCCCAGCTCTTCCCTGCAACCCTGCTACTCAGCAGTGACATAGCACTGGGAAGTAACTCAGTAAAATGGAAACATTGCTTCCACTTCATGGGGGTGCTACAAGGATGAGTGGCCACACTTGGGGTACGGCCCTGACTTGAACCCCACAGATTTCTCACGAATCACCCCACTACTGCATTGGCAGTAGTGAGTACTCATAGCCGAGATGCCATGGGAGATGGGGAGACCATGTTGCACGTTTCCTCTAACCAGAAAGCCTAGGTGCTAAGGAGACAAAGCAGAAGTGCTCTCACCTGAACTGTTCTTTCAGTGTCTTCTTGGACTTGGGTTTCTTCCCAGGTTTGATAGAAAAAGGAGCAACCCCAAGTCCAAAGCTTTGTCCATCGGGCTCACCCACTAGGTGACCTTCGACATCCATAAGCCCTGCCTGGATAGAGGTCAGGGTGAGGGGCTGGGTTATATTAGAGGTTTGGGCCTCTCAGGAATCCACGTCTTCATAGTGCAAAACTTGGGTTGAGCATGTTCTCCATGCATACCAAGATTTGGCTGCTGTAGCAAGGCATAGTGGCGCACACCTTTAATCCCAGCACTTGGGAAGCAGAGGCAGGTGGATCTGTGAGTTTGTGGCCAGTCTGGTCTACAAAGCGAGTCCAGGACAGCCAGCGCTATTACACAGAGAAACCCTGTCTCAAAAAACCAAAAAGAAGAAGAAGAGGAGGAGGAGGTGGAAGAGGAGGAGGAGGAGGAGATGATGATGATTTGGCTGTTGCTGCCAGCTTCAGGCTATCCTTAGTAGAGCTGTCACTGAACCCTAGAAAACCACGTCTAGTTTTGTTATTGGCCTCCTACTTGAGGGCTGGAATCAAAGGCATGTTACCACAAGCATCTCCCTAAGGATCTTTTTTTAAAGGTTTTTTTGAGACAAGACTTCTCTGTGTAATAGCCCCGGCTGTCCTGGACTCACTCTGTACACTAGACTGGCCTTGAACTCACAGAGATCCGCCTGACTCTGCCTCCCAAGTACTGGGATTAAAGGTGTGTGCCACCATGTCCAGCTTCCTAAGGATCTTAAGACCTATTTCCAACCTAGTTCCAAGCATTGGCCATATATATTATTAGCCATATGTACAATTTGTGGATATCATTTTCAATGCAAAAGTGGTATATTGTTCTTTTCTCTCTGTGTGTGTATGTGTGTGTGTATACGTATGTATAGACCAGAGGTCAACCTTGAATGTTTTTCTTCAGGGACAGTCTATTGCTGGGTCTCTACTAGGCCTGGAACTCACAAACTATGCTAGGCTAGCCGATCAGAGAGCCCCAGGGATCTGTCTCTGCTTTCAAAGAGCTTGCATTACAAGAATGCACCACCATGCCCAGCTTTTCCACATGGGTTCTGAGGACTGAACTGAGGGCCTCATGTTTGTGCAGCAACCCCTTTGCTGACTGAGCTTTCTCTTCAGTCCTAAAGTGGTTTACTCTTGCACAGGTCACTCCGTGTTCATCCTGGTGTTATCTTGATCTGGGAACTCTTAGCTCTGGTTTGATGCATGACAGCTGCAGTTTATGCCAAATTCTCCCCAAAGATGGAAAGTCTTAAGTGACTGCTGTTAGCAAGAAACAATTGCGCTTACCTTCTGGACAGCAGAAATGGCTGCGAAGTCATTCTTATCTATGAGAGTGTACTTTCTGCGCAAAGCAGCCTCTACTTGCTGCTCCTGTTGGCTTGGGAGAGAGAGTGAGATAACACTTTGCAATGGGGCCAGGCTGACACTACTGGACTAACACCTAAGCACTACAGTAAAAGTTAGTTACATAAAGCCCTGGTGATGGAGCCACAGGTTCATCATAAGCAAAAGACAATGCAAACAAAAGTGCCGGAGCCTTTTCACAATGTACACCCCCTACTGTCCAGCCCCCAAACTTATAGTGCCACATTATAAGCCAGGTGCATCAGCTCTAAGATGACATTTAATAATGCCTGTAAGACTGCATGTGAACTGTGCTGTCACCTAGCTTCTAATAGGCTCCTTAAAATCAAATAATCAGTCTGATAGCAACCAGCATTATCTGCTCAGGCAATACACCCAAACAGAGTGTAAGTGTTCCTTGAGGTAGCAGATATGGAGGATTTGTGAGGCCTGACTCTGTGTACACTGACAGCTAGCACTCTATGACTTTCTGTCCAATTAATGAACCCAGGCAACATCTGCCAGGGACCTGTGAACACCTTAAACACTCAGATCTGGTTCCTCACATACCAGAGAATGTTCTTCACACACAAACACGCACACACTTCTTACACATGAGGGTTTTCTGTTTTTTTTTTTGTTTTGTTTTGTTTTTTTTTGGTTTTTCGAGACAGGGTTTCTCTGAATATCTCTGGCTGTCCTGGACTCGCTTTGTAGACCAGGCTGGCCTCGAACTCACAAAGATCCGCCTGCCTCTGCCTCCCAAGTGCTGGGATTAAAGGCGTGCGCCACCACCGCACGGCTCACATGAGGGTTTTCTTAAAGGCAAGTGTCCAGGTCATAGAAAATGAAAATGGGGCCTGGAGAGATGGCTCAGCAGTTAAGAGCACTGACTTCTCTTCCAAAGGACCCAGGATCAAAGCCCAGCACCCACATGGCAATTCACAGCTGTCTGTAATTGCTGGGTGTGGTGCCACATGCCTTTAATCCCAGCACTAGGGAGGCAGAGGCAGGCGGATCTCTGAATTCAAGGCCATCCTGGTCTACAAAGTGAGTTCAGGACAATCAAGGATACACAAAGAAACCTTGTCTCAAAAAACCTAAAAAAAAAAAGAAAGAAAGAAAACGAGAAAGTGAAAGTGTGAAAAAGCATGAGGAGGGGCTAAGTAGCATGAGACTTACCTCAGAACCACCCTGAACTGGTTGAATACCTCCTGAATCTGTCTTAGATTGATTATCTGGCAGAAGAGAACAAAGCAGATCTTAGACAATGGTACCTAGGAAGGAGGCTGTGTCTAAGCAGAGAAGTTAGGAGCCCTGTTTTGAGAATATGTGCAGAAGGCTCTCAGCAGGCACTGGAGGGACAACCCAGCAGTTAGGAGCATGTGCTTCTCTTGCAGAGGACACACTTGGTTCCCAGCATTCACATCAGACAGCTGATAGCTGCCTTTAGCTCAGGGTCTAGGGAATCTGACACCTTCTTTCAGCTTCCACGGGTAGATACTGCATACAAGTATACAAACCCAAGCCCAGATGTATATACACATAATAACTGAAAGTTACACAAAGGGCTGGAGAGATGGCTCAGCAGTTAAGAGCAATGGCTGCTCTTCCAAAGGAAGGTTCAAATCCCAGCACCCACATGGCAGTTCACAGTTGTCTGAGGTTGTTAGGCATGGTGGCACACGCCTTTAATCCCGGCACTCAGGAGGCAGAGCCAGGCAGATCTCTGTGAGTTCAAGGCTAGCCTGGTCTACAGAAAGAGTCCAGGACAGTCAAGGATACATAAAGAAACCCTGTCTCAAAAAACCAAAAAGAAAGAAGGAAGGAAGGAAGGAAGACAGACAGACAGACAGAAAGAAAGAGACAGAGAGTAACACAAAATCTCTTTAAAGCATCTCAGTGAAGTATTAATATCACTTTCAAGAGCAGAGGTAGATACATTGGACTAATAGCTTCTTGTCATTTGTCTGTCTGCCTGTTTTGAGTAAGGTCTTATATATCCAAGGCTGTCCTGTAACTTGCTGTTCTGAAGTTCTGATCCTCCTGCCTCCACCTCCCAAGTGCTAGGATTACAGGTACATGCCACGAGAGGCCGGGTGTGTGTGGTGCTGGGGATGCAAACCCAGGGCTTCCTGCCCAACAGGCAAGCACTCCACCAACTGAGCTACATCCCTAGTCCCAGAATAATAGCTTTAAAATTAAGTACTTGCTGAGCCTTTACAAAAACTACTTTTAAAGTTTGTTCTGTTCTGGTTTATTTATTTATTTATTTGCTTGTTTATTTATTTATTTATTGTTTTTCGAGGCAGGGTTTCTCTGTGTAGCCCTGGCTGTCCTGGACTCACTTTGTAGACCAGGCTGGCCTCGAACTCACAAAGATCCGCCTGCCTCTGCCTCCCAAGTGCTGGAATTAAAGGCATGTGCCACCACCACCCGGCTTGTTTTATTTTTTTCAGCATTTTAAAGGTTTTTTTTGTTTATTTATTACTTCAAGTTACATCTTCATCACAGCCCCCTCCCTCCACCCCACTTTTTAAGTTTTTTTTTTTTTTTTTTTTGGTTTTTCGAGACAGGGTTTCTCTGTATAGTCCCTGGCTGTCCTGGACTCGCTTTGTAGACCAGGCTGGCCTTGAACTCACAGAGATCCACCTGCCTCTGCCTCCCAAGTGCTGGGATTAAAGGTGTGCGCCACCACCGCCCGGCTACTTTTTAAGTTTTTTAAAGAGTTATTTATTTTTATGTGTATGAGTGCTTTGCCTTCATGGATGTGTATGCCTGATGCCCTCAAAGACCAGAAGAGGGCAGCAGATCCCCTGGAACTGCAGTTACAGACAGCTGTGAGCTGCACATGGGTGCTGGGAACTGAACCCAGGTCTTCTGCAAGAACATCAAGTGCTCTTAACTGATGAGTCATCTATCTAGTTGCCTTCCACCCCCTTTTCATTTTATAAGAAAGGTTCTAACTATGTAGCCCAGACTGGCCTTGAACTCACCCACCTCAGTCTCCCAAATGCTATTCTGGAATACGGGTATGTGCCACTATGACCAACAAAAAATACTTTTAGAGTGGAAATCTCTAAGAGGTTGGTGCAACTTTTTAAAATACAATAATGGTTAACACTGTCAACATATCTAAAGTACCATGGAGACAGACCTCCGGGCAATGTGTGTGAGGGAAGTTGTAGACTGAGTCAACTGATGAAGAAAATTCACCATCAATATCTGCAATATCATTTTGTGGGCCAGGGCTCAGGTTGAATAAAAGGAAAACAGGCTGAAGAGATGGCTCAGCAGTCAACATTATTGTTCTTTCAGACATCTGAGTTCAGTTTCCAGCACCCACACCAAGCAGCTCACAACCACCTGTAACTCCGGCTCATGGGATCCTACTCTCTTCTGTCCTCTATAGGAACCTGAACCCACCCCCCCAACCCCCGTCATTTGTCTGTCTGTCTATCTCTCTCTCACAGACACACATGTGCAGATGAGGAAGGTTACCAGCCTATGAACACTAAATTCAATAACTCAATTAAAGGCTGGTTTGATGCCTCCCTTGCTAGAAAGGCCACCAAACTACCCTTCAGCTGTCCTGGGTCCTCCTTTTGCTGCTGTCCCACATCAACACTTAAGGAGAGAGGGACAGTAGCCCATGTAGTTCCCTGGTGGAAGATTTAATGGCTGCACTCTAAAACCCAAGATTCATCCCCTTCTCTAGCCCTTCCTGCATGTCTTCTGTTTTCTCCTCTTATACTCCGACAGTGGACTCAGGCAGGCAGGTCTTTTTTTTTTTTAACTACAATCAACCTGACCACCATCTGTATCAGGTTCATACCACCAGGCAAAGCCAAGCTTATCTCAGGGGAAACTGTACAGGTGAGGCTACTGAACATTCGGCCCAGTTCACTCAGCTGGGAGGTACCTGGGATTCCATCAGAGCAGCTTTGCTTCAAGGCTGTGCCTGTGCCCCTGAGATAGACCATCTCTGGTGTAAGTGTGTGTTCCAGCCCATTGGACACTGTGTATAGTTCCATAGGTTTGTGACCCTAAACATGGAAGCTAAGGCCACGGTGAGCTGAAGGGCCCTTCACTAGGGTCTACACCACTTCCCACCTATTGCACCCATTCCATATCAGACAGTACTCAAGACAAGCAAGTCCAAGTGAGCTGAGCATGGTAGTCCCACAGCAGCGCTCCTTACGTCAATCTCGTCCAGCGTCCCCTCCAGGTACCTCCGCACTTGGGAGTTGATCTCAGCAATCTGGATTTCATCCATGGGGTCATAACTCACAAGGGTGCGGTTGGACTTGAAGGATGAAGAACATGTGTTACATAAGCAACAAGAACCTGAGTGCAAGCAGGAGCAGTAGGGTCATCCTGAGAGCCAAAGTGTGGGGCTGGGGTACAGTATCTGACTGCTATTCTGTCTACTTTACTATCTGGCCCTGGCAGGGAAGGCCTGAGAAGCAGGCCAGGCTCATGGGTCACAGAGAGACAATGGGGAGGGGAAAGAAGAAAAAGTCACCGGAGATGAATCCTGCCACTCCAAACCAAAAGGTAGGGAGATGCTGGCTCTGCTTTCAGGACCATCAGAATTAGGACCATAAGCCCAAGTAGGCCACTGAAGGATCCCACCTGCCCCATCATGCCTACTGCCGATTCTTTCCTACTGCCCTGGCCTTAACCCACCATGCTGTTTGACCCTGGTCTCTGTCCCCAGCAACTTTCCCTCACCCCCATATCCAGATCCTTACCAGACTATCATGGATGGCCAGTTCCTGCTTGAGCAATTCCAGCTCCTTCTCCAAGTTCTTGACCATTCTCTGCCAAGGAAAACATAAATAGGGAAGAAGGTCATCAGAAACACTACCTGGCTCCTTCACATCCAATGTCCACTTTCTTTTTTCTTTTCTTTCTTTTTTTGTTTGTTTGTTTCGCAAGACAGGGTTTCTTTGTGTAGCTCTGTAGACCAGGATGGCCTCAAATTCACAGACATCCACCTGCCTCTGTCTCTGGAGTAATGGAATTAAAAGTGTATGCCACCACACTGGTCAAATGATCAATCTCTTAATTTGGAGCCAGAATATCCTGGTTATCCCTGGTAATGCATGAAGTCTGTTCTCAGTTTCTAGACCACTCCATCCTAGTTGGCGAGTGTGAATGAAAATTTTATTAAACTATATATATTAATACCTAACATCCTATAACCTATAAACACCTAATACCTAACAACACTTAAGCAATCCTACTTTAACCCTTTTGAGAGGATGCTAAAATTCTGTAGCACAGGTTTGAGGGCAACTTGGTTTGCTGTCTTCTATCTGCTGGCACAACTCCAACAGCAGTCACTCAGCAGTCTGGCTCTGGCACAGTCACAACAGTCTTATTTCAGCTTAGGTTTGAGGCTTTCTCCTCAGGGTCAAGGCCTAGCATCACTCACCAGCTCCTGCGGCCAGCTGCTTCAACTGCTCAGCCTGGGGCTGCCCTTTGAACTCACTGAACCCCCTTAGGGCAGCTGCCACACTGTGCAACTTAGACTTTGGTTTCAAGGCCTTGCTGGGCTTTGAGGCCTTTCCAGGGCTAAGTTGCTTGTCTGGCACTATGTTACACCCTCACGTGACAGGGCTACTCTCTTGCCTGTTTTTGAGGACCTCGAGGTGGCCTCAGAACTCTACTTACCTCGTTCACTTGCTCAGCAGCTTTGGGGCTCCTGGTAGATGTCTTTAGTGCCCAGTTTTCATGAACTTTCTCTCACCAGGTTCTATGCTATGCCTTTTCTGCCAGACTTCTTGGGCTGGCTTGTGGCAAGTGTCTCTTCTCTCTCTCTCTCTCTCTCTCTCTCTCTCTCTCTCTCTCTCTCTGGCTCTGTCTCCTGTTTCCTTGGCAGTGCTCAGTTGATATGCCTAGGCTTCTGAGCGATGATTCTTATTGTCTCAAGGCTGGCAGATGGCATACACAGTTGTCTCCTAGCTCACTCATCTAGTCCCCAGGGCTCCCTTACCTGTAGTGCTTAAATAGGGCATGGTTCTTAGCTCTCTGGAGGTAACTGATGGCCCTTGGCCATACCCTTCTACTGGGTGCTGCTCTCTGCCTCCCTCAGAGCCAGGGCTTCAAAAGGAGGCTTTTGGTGGCTAATGGGAAAGCTAATTGTAGGGATCTAGTAATCCCAGGCCACTCCTCCGGGGGTGAAGTTATCTTGAGATTAACAACCCTTTCTCTCTGAACCAGCTGTTTCTCTTTAACCCCCTTGCCCTTACAGGCCTCTGCTCTTCCCAATTGTTTGCCCCACCCAGGGACTGTGGACACCTAAAGTATGTGGAGCAGGGCAAAGTGAAAGCCTGCCTTCTAACCCTGTCTGCTTCCCTCTTTTTTTTTTTTTTTTTTTTTTTGGTTTTTTGAGACAGGGTTTCTCTGTGTAGCCCTGGCTGTCCTGGACTCACTTTGTAGACCAGGCAGGCCTCGAACTCACAGAGATCCACCTGCCTCTGCCTCCAGAGTGCTGGGATTAAAGGCGTGTGCCACCACGCTTCCCTCTTTCATCCTGTGAGAAGCTCCCTCCTGCTCTCAGTCACCAGATCTAAACCCATGCACTCTCCTCTCTCCAGTGCTTTTTGCTTTCTAAGCACTTGGACTTCTGTTCGCAAACTCTCTAGTTGTATAGTCATTTCTGCAATCCTTTTATCATACTTCTCCACATCCACTTGCATCTTAAGGGAGCGGCGCAGAGAATGAGAGAGAATTTTGCGGAGACAAGTTGAACACAGGTGAATACAGAATGAGCCAGAGAATGAGAAGGAGCCAGAAGTTTAGAACAGATTGCTGGAGTTTCCCTGTATAGCCCTGTGTAGTTAGTCTGAGGTCAAGAAGAACACTTCAGTCAGAGGCGGAAACATAAATAAGACTGAATCAGATTGGAGAGGAATTTTAAGCCAGGACAGCTGAGTTAATCCAGCCAATCAGAATTCAGAAAGAGCTAGACAGGGTGAGCTTATTCTTTTTCTCTCACATACTTCCAGGGTTCATTCCCAAACATCTAGAAAATTTTTGTTCATACATGTCTAAATTGGGGGTATCATAATCACTCTATTTAAAATTATAATCTCCTCTCCACGCCACACTGCTTTTCCTAAAAATATCACCCTAATATGTATATTTTTAAATTTTGAGACAAGGTCTCATGTAGCGCATGCTGGCTACAAAGTCATGTGGCCAAGAATGACCTTGAACTCCTGACCCTCCAGGCTTTCCCTCTGTGTACTGGGATTACAGTCATGTGCCACTATGCTGGACTCTAGTGCTTTGGGTCTTAAATGTCCACTGAAGGCTTGTGTGGCAAATGCTGGATCCCTATGTTAGTCACTTTTTGTTGATGTAACAAAATATCTGAGCAAGCCAGATGTACTAGTCTGCGTCTTTAATTCCAGCACTGTGCTGGCAAAGGCAGCCAGATCTCTGTGAGTTCAAGACCAGCCTGAGCTACATAACAATTTACACACTAGCAAGGACTACATAATGAGACCCTGTATCAAAAACAAAATAGCAAATCTGAACAAATTGCTTTGGGCCCCAAATGAGGTTTAACATGATGGGGGTGGGGGGAGTGCTGAAACAGAGCTGCTCACCTCTTGGTGGCCAGAAAGCAGAAAGATTGAGGAATGGTCCAAGAACAGCTACACTCTTCAAATGCACTTCACAATGATTTGCTTCCTCCACCTGGGTCGACTACCTCCTAATAATCCATTTACCAATGAACATTCTTTGGACTGGGGTATGGCTTAGTCGTAGAGCACTTGCCTAGCATGTGTAAGCCTTGGGGTCAAGCCCTAGCACCCCGAAAAAGAAAAGAAAAGTCAAGTGTGGTGTGTGCATGTAATTCTAGCACTTGCTAGGTGCTGGCAGGAGGATCAATAGTCCAGGCTGGCCTTGGCTACATAGCATAGAGGCCAGCCTGGACTATACTGCAACTGCCACAAAAGTTTTAAAAATGAGGAAGAGGAGGGAACGGGGAGGGAAGAAAGATAAAGAAAAGTGCCTGGCATGTAGAGAATGTCTCAGAGATTTGAGTACTGAAAATGATAAACTCTGAGCAACAGAACTGCCATATCACACCAGGTGGTGGTAGTGGTGACAGCACACCTTTAATCCCCAGGCATGACAGCCAGGGTTACACAGAGCCTGTCTCAAAAAACCTTAAAAAAAAGAAAGAAAACAATTTGCCATGTCACTTCCATTTGATATTTGAGAATATTTTGTAAAAGAGGCACAAGGAATTTCTCACTGAGACCTCTCACAAGGAACAGGCTTTTCTTTGTCACAAAATGACCACTGGAGGGAGCTGCTGCCAAGACAAGTGAGCACAGTCAGTGTCTAATCACAGGGTCCAAAGGTCTTCTCACAATGAAGCCCTGCTACAGTCTAGTCTCATTCAGTCAGATCGCCTGGACACTAAGGCTCACCTGTTACATGTGTGTGCACAGCAAGGGTTCACAGACCCCTGGCATCATGGTGGCTCTGTGGCAATTTAGACACAGAGCCTGAGACTTAAGGCATGTGATCAGAATACAAATCCAAGCAGGCCGCCTCCTAGTGTGGAGTGTCTTTTGGGCCAAAGGGAGAAATTGCATTATGCCAGATCCAGAAAGTCTGGCTGAGATGTTAGCAGCAGCCACTGTATGACTCTCGTCAGGGTGTCTCAGGCAACACACGTGGTCCATTCAGAAGGTGAGTGGGGTAGTGGGCCCTCGTGGGGAAACCAGCCTCCAACTTACTTGGGGGACAAGTTCTAATGCTTGACAGGTATAGCAGCCTTTCCTACTGCCTGGGGAGCAGCTGCCAGGAAACAGAGCTTGCAGCAGCAGACCTCACAGTTCAGGGTCCTGAAAACACCTCCTGTACCCCCCCCCACACACCACGCACACACACATGTACATACACACATGCGCGCACACACACAGGAAAACTCTTTGAAAGACAGTTTGCCAAGGCTCCACAGATGATGACCAAGGAACAAGTCATGGATGAGGGTGGTCCAACCCAGAAGCAGCAAATGCAGCAGCAGTGACCCCAAACCCTCCCTGGTTGTAGTGGTACAAGTCTGTAATATCAGCACACAGGGAGGCAGAGGCAGGAGGCTCAGGAAATGGAGGCCCGATTGGGCTATATACTGAGATGTCACAAAAAGGAAGGCAAGGAGGAAGGGAACTGAAAGGGAAAGAGGAGGAAGGAAGAAAATACTTGGGCCCCATCACCAACAAAATCGGGAGCACAGAATAGACAGGGCTTTAGCTGGCCAGGTACTTCCAACCCTCACTGAGTTTAAGAACCAGAAGTCTGAGCTCTATTTTCCTGCTAAACCATGCTTAGTCTCATGGTGGTGTCAACTTTCAGGGTTTAGAACCTAGAAAGTTTAACCCTTTTGTCAGGAACAAGGGACATCCACATGCCCATCTCCAGTAACCATGATTTCATAAGCATCTTTTTGGTTGATTTTTTTTTTTTTTGGTTTTTCGATACAGGGTTTCTCTGTGTAGCCCTGGCTATCCTGGACTCACTTTGTAGACCAGGTTGGCCTTGAACTCACAGAGATCCACCTGCCTCTGATTCCCGAGTGCAGGGATTAAAGACATGCGCCACCACGCCCGGCTTTGGTTGATTTTTTAAAAACGATTTATTTAGTCTTTTATACATATGAGTGTTTTGCCTACATATGTGTGTGTATATGCACCATGTTTGTGCCTGGCCCCCAGGGAGGCCAGAAGAGCACATTGGATTCCTTGGAACAGGAGTTACAGATGGTTGTGAGCTGCCATGTGGATGCTGGGAATATAATCCAGGTCTTCTGTAAAACCACTAAATGCTTTTAACCACTGAGTCATCTCCCCAGCCTGTGGGTTGATTTTTAAGATTGTCTCATGGAGCTTAGGCTGTCTTTGAACTCATTATCTTCCGGAAAACTGACTCCTGAGTTGTCCTTTGACCTCCACACATATACATGCACACACTGTAAATAAATGTGAGAGGGTGGGGTTCTATAGTGACAGGCAGGCAATTCTGAGGGACAATGCATGTTGATTCAGCTCAGAAGAAATCTCATGGGGGAATCCTGGGGTACCCAAGTCCCTGGAGCCCCACATGTGAACTAAGTGGTAGATCATCTAGCCCTTTCACTTTTGTGGCAGTCTAGCAGAGTCTCCAGGGACTCTTAAAGACATTGGCTTACTGCTGAAAGGCAAAGGATTGACTCAGGTATCCAAGAAAAACTTCAGTGGTGGCAGGAAGGAAACCACACAAGTCTAGCTTCCTTTATGACCTTCACCAGATACTCATGTGGAAGCAAACACATAGGGAGCAAACCCACAAACATCGACCCCAGTGTTGGGGAGCTGCCCATCATCCCCTTAGTACCTCAGCATCATACTTCTCGTTGATGGCAGGCTCAGTAGTGACCAGCTTCATCCTGCTGGCAAACCTCAGTGAAGACAGCTGAAAACAGACCAGATAGATGTCAGGTGGCTCACTACTCAAACAAGACCCCCAAAGATCAGCCTTCTCACGGGCATGTCCTCTTCAGATTCTTCCGGTCACCTTCATTGGTACTAGTTCACCTGTTCAAGAGGACACTGATCAAAGGGCATTTGGGGGTTCTGCAGATGTAGACAAATGATATAGAAACTGATTAGTGTGTGTAAGGCCCTGGGGTTCAATCCTTAACATAAAAATATAAAATTAAAAAGCATAAATGAGGGGCTGGAGAGATGGCTCAGAGATTAAGAGCACTGGCTGTTCTTCCAGAGGTCCTGAGTTCAATTCCCAGCAACCACATGGTGGCTCACAACCATCTATAATGAGATCTGGTGCCCTCTTCTGGCCTGCAGGTATACATGCAGACAGAACACTGTATTCATAATAAGAAATCTTTGAAAAAAAAAAGAAAGAAAAAAGCATAAATCAGGCATTGATGACAACATGCACTTATGAGGTGGTGGCAACAGGATCAGGAATTTAAGATCATCCTTAGCTATATAGCAAGTTGGAGGCTCAGTTACATCAGACCTGGTATCAGAAATACATTAATAGGGCTGGAGAGAAGGCTCAGCAGTTAAGAGAGCTTGCTGCTCTTCCAAAGGACCCAAGTTCAGTTCCCAGAACCCATGACAGGTGCTCACAACTGCCCGTTATTCTAACTTCAGGAGGGAACTGATGTCCGCTTCTGGCCTCTATGAGCACCTGCACTCACATGCATATACACATATTCACAGACATATATGTAAATAAACACAAAATAAATCTTAATTAACAAGCAAGACCGTGGCAGTGAGGTCTTGGAACAGTAGGAATACAAAGCTCATAGATGCTATACTGGATCCCCATCTAGTGCACTATGCAGACACTGATCCATCCTTCTCCTTCTCTCCCTCTCCCATCCTCCCTCCCTCCCTCCCTCCCTCCCTCCTCCTTCTTTCTTTCTTTCTTTCTTTCTTTCTTTCTTTCTTTCTTTCTTTCTTTCTTTCTTTC
>CAJQZJ010003646.1:14089639-14123066 GCA_907164525.1 Lophiomys imhausi
AAAAAAAAAAAAAAAAGAAAGAAACCAAAATTCCAAATTGTCACTCTAATATACCTTTGTTCCAAAGCACTAAGACCCTTCTTCCTGGTCTGTGGGTCCATGCCTGGGCAAAGCCCCTGGGCAGGTGTGGGAGCAAGAGCCTGGAGACCTCAGGTGCTAGGAAAGTTGCTGCATGTGTTTTGACTACCTCAGGGGTGGAGGGGGGGCAGAACTTTAAGCTGTGCTGGAAGGTGTCTTTCTTTTTTTCCTTGTTATAAAGTAGAGTTGGAGTTTATTAATGATATTTTTAGAGGCAGGGTTTCTCTATGTAACAGAACCGTGGCTGTCCTGGATTTGCTTTGTAGACCAGGCTGGCCTCGAACTCACAGAGATCTGCCTGCCTCTGCCTCCTGAGTGCTGGGATTAAAGGCGTTTTTGCCTTCCAAGACAGGGTTTCTCTGTGTAGCCCTGGCTGTCTTGGAACTCACTCTGTAGACCAGGCTGGCCTTGAACCCACAGAGATCTGCCTGCCTCTGCCTCCCAAGTGCTGGACTAAAAGTATATGCCCCCACACTTGGCTTTCCAAGGCTCAATCTTTTTTTAATGTGGATTGGTGTTTGGCTGAATGTATGTCTGTGTAAAAGTGTCAGATCCTCTGCAACTGGAGCTACAGACAGTTGTGAGCTGCCATGTGGGTGCTGAGAATTGAACCCAGGTCCTTTAGAAGAGCTACTGGTGCTCTTAACCACTGAGCCATCTCTCCAGTCCCCAAAGCTCATTCTTAAAGCAACACTACAATAGGAATGCTGACTGCAAAGGTACCTAAGTACTTTGACACCTGTATGCACCATCATATCTTCCTATCACAAAAAGACATGGGGTGACCCCACAATGGGTCCCAGCATGGGTGATGACCTCCCAAAGCTGCATGGACAGAGTTCTCAAGGGAGCTTTCTTGATAATGCATGCAGGAGGTCAAGGTTGTTATGTTCCTCTTGGGGCTCAATTGTGCTCTGTTATGAGATGACACCAAAAGGCTCTTGACACCTTTCCCCCTTTCCCTGGAGGCGCTGGCTCACGTCAGCTGGAGATCTCTGGCTTGGCCTCCCAAGTCCCAGGGCACTGAAGTGTAGCAAGAGCACTCTCCCTGTGCTGGGACAATCCCTGATGCATACAGGCTGGAGGCCCGCCATGCCTCACAGCACCCTTGCAAATGACCCATTCCACCTAGCTGAATTCTCCAGATAGCTGAAGCTTGGCTTCAATATTTGCAACAGTAAAGTAGCCAGGCACCGACCTGCCTTGCATAATTTTCCCTCCACCCCTCAGACGAGGTTTCTCTATGTCTCCATGGCTGTCCTGGACTCACTTTGTAGACCAGGCTGGTGTTGAACTCACAGAGATCCACCTGCCTCTGCTTCCTGAGTGCTGAGATTAAAGGCGTGTGCCACCACGCCCAGCAAGACCTGTCTTGTGACAAGGGTACTTTAGAGAGGGAAGCCCAACCTGGAATGGATTCACCTGTTACTGTGTCAGACACTTATTCCTGTCTGACACTTTCATGAATGCCTCTCCTCAAGCCACCTGTGTCCTACAGCTGGATTATCTCTTTGAGTCACATGGGTGTCCATTACTCTCCCTTCTTCAAATTCTATCATAGCTCCAGCCATGTGCAAGAGAACAGCCAAAGGCTTAACCTGGTCAGACTCATCAAGGCCCTCTAATTTTCCTTTCTTACCCCCCATTTTTTTAAATTTAAGTTTTTTGAGACAGGGTTTCTCTGTGTAATAATACTGGTTATCTTGGAACTCATTTTGTAGAGTAGGCTGGCCTTGAACTCAAAGAGATCCACCTGCTTCTGCCTCTGCCTCTTGAGAGGTGGGATTAATGTCATGTGCCACCAAGCAAGGCCCCTTTCTTTCCTTCTTAAGCCTCGTATAGAATAGCAAGACGTCCCTGGCATGAGTCACCTCTATCAGAAATAGTTGTGCATCCTATTGCCAATATTTTAATGCCAACCAGCTCCGTGCCCACCTAAACTTCAGGGGGAAAAAGTTCCTTTCCCTCCCTGGGCTCTTTTGAAGGTCTCTTCCACCCAGGACTTAAACATGACTTAAGGCCAGGACTTCTCTTTCTGCAGGGAACTCTGATGCATCTCTACTAAACTATTCAGCTCACCTGAAAACATGCTTTTTATCCCGACAAAACTATGCCCTCATTGAATAACTCCAAGGTTAAGCCTGTCTCATACCTTGGCTTCTTCCTTATACAGTTTATTGCCTGGTGTGTACATACTGACCTCTGTCACCCTCAGCAGTTGTGGCTCAGATTCATCCCTGGGGTCCCTGACAATGCCATGGATGGTGCACCATCTGACCCTGTCTGGATCCAGCCTTATCTGCCTCCCACCCCCACACCCAGCACCCATGGGGAGAAACTCCAGCCTGGTTGCATTGACCTTCTCTACATACCGTTTCATCCAACTGGGCAGCTTCTCCATAGATGTTTGTCACAAGGACCATATTGCAGTTTCCCCCTGCAGAAAGCAACACAAGAGACTCCTTTAGGATTGACAGGGTTCTCAATGCCTGTATCCCCACAAGTTTCCAAAATTCCAGCTCCAAATACCCAGTCTAATGTGTTTGGAGTGGAGTCTTTGGGAGTTAATTAATTTTAGATAAGGTCTTACATGTGCAGCCCCTATGATGGGGTTACTGTCTTTGTAAGAAAAGAAAAATCAGAGCCATTTGATTCTTTCCACATGAGAATATGGCCAAGAAGTGGCCATCTGCAAACCAGGCACTGAATGAAGCTATGGGCACCTTGATCTTGGCCTCCCCAGTCTATATGAGAAATACACTTGTCATCTAAGCCTCCCAGCCTATGGCGCTTTGTTTTAAAGCAGGTCAGGTTGACTAAGAGGCAGAGGAGACAATCCTAGTCTGTATGAAACTAGGAGGCAAGAGACAGAGATATCATAAGATGGACACAGAAGGAACCAGGAGAGAACAGCAGAGACAACTCAGGAGATTGGGGCAAGCTCAGGAGGGAAGGAGTGAGCTAGGGCTTTGCTCATGGTGTGACAGGGCTAAGGACCAGAAATCAGTGACTGTCATTAGGTCCAACAAATCCCTACACAGGTGGAGATGACAAGGAGAGTCCCGCTGTTGTGCCCAGGAAGATGTAATAGAAGGGGTAAAATATAGGAGAGGCCCTTTCCCTGCCTCCAAGGCCACAAAGGTCTCTGCTAAACAGTTTAGGGACAAGGGGGAAAGAGAAACTCTTCCCAGCAGAGGCAAAAGCTCTGGCAGAGATTCTAAGGCATGAACAGCAAGAATGGAAGAAGGCTTGTTCTATGTGTCTACTGAAGTAAGTTGACTCCCCTGGGTCAGTGATTCTCTGATCGCTTGCAGATGAGCCAGGCCCAGCCGTCCCTAGGACACAGCCCCCTCCTCTCTGAGAACCAACCACATCCTCACCTAAGGAGTCTTTCAGTGCATGGGTGAGCTTGCACTGCCGGAAAGGGATGTGGTCCCGCTTCTGGTCCCCAAGGGCGATGATGGCCTGCTCCAGGAATGACAGCGATTTGTTGATGTAGGTGGCTTCCTTTAGGACTCTACCTTCCGACTGCAAACAAATTGTCCGGGTCACTCTGGACAGAGTAGAGGGGTTACTCTATTAAGATTGCCTACCCTTCCTGGACTACAGTGAAGTGAAAGTCTACAGCCAGGCTGTAGCCTCCTTCCCAGAACCAGAACCTTTTCCTGCAAGCTGGGAGTGCTTCCCATCTCGGGCTAGGGAGAACAATAATAGTAAAACTCATAGGAACATTCATAGGGAGGCTGATGTGAGCAAGAATATGCACATGAATATTCATGACACTCCCTCCAAGACTCATCCTAATACAAATGCACTTGAAAGATCTGAGCAAGTAAACCTGTGAATATTTACCCAAAGATAGTAGTACATACATGCAAATGTTCACATAAACACTCTCGGGAAGTTTTGTGTTAAAATACTTTTGCAAATATATATTTGAAATTAAACATGCATGTGAATGCTCATATCCACATATGGAGAAATGCCATCCCAATGTGGAGCATTTACTGAGGACTTACTGAATATAGGTGAGGAATAATTACAAGGAACCCAAATCTTTCTTATCAAAAGAATGCTCATAGGAATGAAACCTTCCTGATGTATTACAGAAACCTTGTAAAACTGTTTATGAAAAGACCCTGCTATATTTTCCAAACTTGATGACTCAGGGAGGATGACATTTTTACCCCAATTCCTTTGCACCAATTTTCAACACTAGCCAGTCACCAAGACCATGAGGTCAGACCCCAGCCAAGGAGAAAAGACACAGCACTCTTGTCCTGGGATAAAATTCTATCATATTTTTGGCTGGGTGTACTTGTTACTCAAATGAAGCAATGTACCCTATGCAAAAGTAAAAGCCTACTTGCCAGTTTACTTTCGCTTTGTGTGATACTGGTGAGATCCCTGAACCCCAGGTTTATTTCCAACATGGGCACTATGCTAAGTCCCCTAAGGATTCTCTCCTTTCATGTAATGGTTAGAAAAGTCCGGTGGAGCACAAACTATGCCCTGAAGCCGCTACTCTGCCTCCACTGATTCTTCTTTACTACACGCCACTTCACCTGGTTCTCAGGCATCCAGACTGGGATGTGTATAGACACAGGCTTTAAGCCACTGGGCCTGTGGCTTGTTGACAAGCTACACGCTATACCACTCTTGTAAGTTGACAAGACTTACCCCTGTCTTGCCGAGCCTCTCTGAGCCTGCCAGATCTACCAAGTTGATTTTGGAAGTGATATACTTTTCATCTGATAAGGTCCGAGAATGGGCCTACAAAATATCCAAACAGGTTTTAGAATGCATCCGGAAGAGCTCCTGACTAGGTGGCACCCACAGGAGTCACCAGCTCTTCTTGGGCTGAATAAAGAGCTCGCACATACCTCCATGTAGATAGTGAAGATGCAGTGTGACCGGGATGAATTTTTGTTCATTGTGTGGGAGGCAATGATCCTGTTGGTCTCTCCCTGAAGAGGAGAAGAAATATTTGGGACATTTTGAAAACTGAAAACAAGGTATCTGAGTCATTTTCCAACACTCATAGCATTACCATCAGCTGGGTCTTCTGGGCAAATATCTTTTGAAAACTAATAAAAGGGAAACAAACTGGAGTTTGGTACTGGACTTTCACTATGGGATATTTGGGGTGAAGTGCACAAACTGATGTTTTCTGAAAAGTGAGACATGATAAGAATCAAGAAGCTTAAGATGGGAATTGGAGAGATGGCTCGGTGGTTAAGAGCATTGGCTGCTCTTCCAGAGGTCCTGAGTTCAATTCCAGGCACCTACATGGCAGCTCACAACTCAGTTCTTCTTCTGATTTTAGTGAGTCTTGAAAGCAAGCGGTACATAGACATACATGCAGGCAAAACACCTATACATATAAAATAAAGATAAAGAAAACACTTTACAGAAAAAAGAGGCTTAAGATGTTCATGAACAGTGAATTTGTATCAACTGCATATCCAGCAGAGATCAGCACACAGGAATGTTAGGCAACCACAAAAATAATGGTAAATCCTTTGTTTGTTTGTCTGCTTATTTTGGAGACTGGGTCCCATTATGTAGCTCTGGCTAGCCTGTAACTCATTCTGTAGACCAAATTGACCTCAAACTCAGAGACCCTCCTGCCTCTGCCTACCAAATGCTGGGATTACAGGTGTAATTATATCGGGTTTGACAAATTTTTTAATTGGTTTTTTAAGAAGGCGTACAAAGTAAGGGGTTTAATGGGGACATTTTCATACGTAAACATCATTATGCCCTGTCCTTATTCGCCACTGACAGGTTTTAGTAACTGAAGAATGCGGAATCTAAAATTGTACTATGGTGCAAGCGATACAAAAGCACCAATAGAAAAGCCATGCAGCGTCAACAAGAGGGCTTAACTGAGTGCCCTCTCCTGACCCCCACCCACGAGGGTACCCGCTATGCCTTCCTGGAACAGGCCTCCCACTGGGTTATAGTTGTCATGGGTCTTACCCACACCCTCTTCAACCCCATAGTGAACTTTTTTTATTGTTATTTTCTAAAGTACTTTAAGTATATGGATATTTTGTCAGTGTATCGTTTGTAGCCTGTTGCCTGCAGAGGCCAGAGGAGGGTATTAGATTCCTCAGAACTGGAGTTACAGGCAGTTGAGCCTCCATGCCGGTGCTGGGAATTGAACCCAGGTCCTCTGGAGGAGCAGTCAGTGCTCTTAACCACTCAGCGACCTCTCCAGCCCCACAGTGAGCTTCTTTTCATTTGTTCTTTTACCACCAGAACTCAGCAAAGACATGGTTCTGGAAGGCACCAATATTTAAGGAATCGTGGCTGTTAAGAAAGAGCCTAGGATTGTTGGCACGCCTTTCACTTTTTTTTTTTTTTTTTAAGATTTTATTTATTTATTGTGTATACAGTGTTCTGCCTGCATGTATACATTCACTCCAGAAGAGGGCACCAGATCTCATTTTGTAGATGGTTGTGAGCCACCATGCGGTTGCTGGGAATTGAACTCAGGACCTTTGGAAGAACAGCCGGTGTTCTTAACCTCTGAGCCATCTCTCCAGCCCCTGTTGGCACGCCTTTAATCCCAGCACTTGGGAGGCAGAGGCAGGCAGATCTCTGTGAATTCAAGGCTAGCCTGGTCTACATAGTGAATTCCAGGATAGCTACAGGGAGGGCTACACAAAGAAGCCCTGTCTTGAAAAGTCAAAAAAAAAAAAAAAAAGAAAAGAAAAGAAAGAGCCTATGGAGCTGGAGAGATGGCTCACTGGTTAAGAGCACTGGCTGCTCTTCCAGAAGTTCCTGAGTTCAATTCCCATCACCCACATGGCAGCTAACAACTGTCTGGAATTCCAGGGGATCTGACACCCTCTCACAGACATACATGCAGACAAAACACCAATGTACATAAAATAAAAATATATAAATAAAAAAAGAGCCTAGCCTTTAATCCCAGCCCTGGGGAGGCAGAGGCAAGTTGATCTCTGTGAGTTTGAGGCCAGCCTGTGGACTCAGGGCTAAAGGCAAAATCACCATGTGACGTTTTTTATGGCAGGGGGGATTAAAGGCATGCGCCACCATGCCCAGCCATCATGTGACTTTTTAAAAAAAAAGTTTAATTATAATTTTTGTTTGTTTGATCTTGCTGTGTAGCACAGATTGGCCATGAACTTTTTAAATTCACCTGTTTCAGCCTCCTAAGTGCTGCTGGGGTTAGAGGGGTACACCCATCACACCTGACTATCGCACTAATTTATATACCATAAAAGGCACTGTTCTACTATTTTTTGGTAATTCAGTGATTTTTAGTTAATTAATGTGCAGGATTGTACATTTTCACAATCCTATTTTAGAACTGCTACATCACCTCAAAGGCCCCCTGGCCTATGTGCAGTCCATTCCCACTCCCTTCTCAGGCAGCCACTGAGAAGCTTTCTGGCTCTTTATTCATCTATTGTGAACTTTCCATGTGCATGGACTTCTTCAGAATGTGGCCTTCTGTGGCTGGCTGCTAGACTGTTTCCAAGGTTTATTTCTGTTGTAGAACAAATGGTCATGCTGTCTGTCCTCCCCCACCTGTTTCCTTTTATTGCTCAATAATTTTCCGCTGGAGAGATGTTTATCTGCTCACTAGCTAACAGATATTGTGGGTGACAATCTTTGGTGGCTATGAATGCTGCTGCTGTGAACATTTACCTATGAATCTTTGTGTGCATATACATTATACATTCACTTCTCTTGGATTCACACCTAGGAATAGAATTGCTAAGTCTTTTGTAAAACTTATGATTAGGTTTTTTTTTTTCTTTTTTGGTAACTGTCAGTGTGGTTTGATTTTCTTCATTATTTATTTATTGTGTGTGCGTGTGTGTTTATAAGTCAGAGGACAATTTACAGGAGTTCGTTCTCTCCTTCTACCATGTGAGTCCTAGGGACTGAATTCAGGGCATCAGGATTGGCAGGGGACACCTTTGCCCACTGAGCCATCTCACAGCTCCAATTTTCATATTGAAGTTTAATTACAAAGAACTGTTTTTATACAGGTTTCTACAGGTATGCACCACCATGCCCAGCCACATCTGCAATTCTTATATTCTGGATTTAATAAATAGTTCAGCTGGGAATGGTGGTGCACACCTTTAATCCCAGCACTTTGGAGGCAGAGGCAGGTGGATCTCTGTGAGTTCGAGGCAGCCTGATTTACAAAGTGAGTTCCAGGACAGCCAGGACTACACAGAGAAACCCTGTCTTGAAAAATAAACAAAACAAAAAAAAAAAGGAAAAGAAAAAGAATAAATTCACCTATGTAAGGCCAGGCCAGACATGATGGTGCAGATCTGTAACCCCAGCTACTCACGTGACAAAGGCAGGAGAGTCACAAGTTCAGAACCTACCTGGGCTGCAGAGGGACTTCATAGCCAGCCTGGGCATCTTTGTCTCTTTAAGATAAAGTCTCAGTATGTAGCCCAGACAGGCCTTAAATTCAGCCATCTTTCTACTTTAGCTTCCCAAGTGCTGGGATTACAGGAATGTACCACTACAATTGGCTTACCCTGGAAATTTTATTGAGAATCTTTCTCAAAATAAAGAAGTACATAGAAGAGGCTGGAGAGATGGTTCAGCAATTAAGAGTGAGCATTATTCTTATAGGGGCCTAAATTCAGTTCTCAGCATTCCACACAGGGAAAGTCAAAGTCCAGCTTCAGAGAATCCAGCACCATCTTCTGGCCTTTTTGGGTACTGTACACACATGCACAAACCCACACAAAGACACATAGCATACATATAATTAAAATTTTAAATGTTTTATTTTTTATTTTATTTAAACATTTTTAAAATTATTTATTTACTTTTATGTACATTGGTGTTTTGACTGCATGTATGTCTGTGTGAGGGTATCAGATCCTCTGTAACAGGAGTTACAGAACAGTTGTGAGCTGCCACATTGGTGCTGGGATTTGAACCCCAGTCCTTTGGAAGAGCAGCCAGTACTCGTAACCACTGAGTCATCTCTTCAGTCCCTTAAAACATTTTTGAGACATGGTTTTTCTATGTAGCCCTGGCTATCCTGGTACTCACTCTGTAGACTAGGCTGGCTTTGAACTTGGAGATCTGTCTGTCTCTGTCTCTCAAGTTTGGAGATTAAAAGCATGTACCACCACTGCCCAGCTAAAATGTTCTTATTTTATGTATATATGTATGTATGTAGTATGTAGTATATATTTTGTTTTTCAAGACAGAGTTTTTCTGTGTAGTCCTGTTTGTCTTGGAACTCACCTTATAAACCAGGCTGGCCTTGAACTTATAAAGATCCACTTTCCTCTGCCTCTGGAGGGCTGGGATCAAAGGCGTTCACCAACATGCCTGGCTACAGTGCTTTTAGAAAGTAAAAGGGGGCTGGGAATGTAGTTTAAAGACAAAGGACCTAGCACATGTGAAGCCCTTTGCTTCGTTTCCAGTACCACAGACAAAGAAACAACCTCACAGAAAGGACTAGAAGGACATGATCTAAAATATATGTTTTTGTTACTTTAAATAAAATTTTTGTATGAATTTTGATTCTTCTTATTCAACAGTAAGTTTTCTGTATAGGCACATATGAATTTTCATTGTGATTATCAAGGTAAATAAAAAAAACTATGAAAAAGTATGGAAGAGGAGGACAAGGAAGGGGGAGGGGAAAGGGAGGGAGGAGGGAGGGGAGACACTCCAGTCTCACCTCAAAGAGGAGGCTGAATGCATCCTCCTCTTGACTTGTGAGGTGGACTGACAAGCCCTTAATGAAGACCCCCTGAGGGTTTTCCACGATGGTCACTGGTGTGACTGAGGGTCCGACATAGGGTAGCGTGGACAGGAGATCAAACAGGTTCTCATTATAGATCTCCAAGTAGGAGACGCGTACAGTGATGGCATGTGTGGGACGCTCTTCAATCATCCTAAAAACCTAGACGGAAATTTGACCACAGTCACCAAGAGTTGAGCTCCAAAAGCTAGCTACTTAAAAAATATCAGCCCATGTCTTTCTAAAGAGAGAACATCAGAGGGTGTAGGACAATTCTTGTCATAGAGAGATTTACAGTCTGGCTGATATGACGGTCATGATCAACAACTATCACTGTTAGTCTTTTGTGTAAGGTTATCAAATTTTGGGTTTTACTGGGTTTTTGTTGTTGTTGTTTGGGGTAGGTTCTACACCGTGTCCCAGGCTGCCTGGAATTAAAAACGTAGCCCAGTTATTTATCCAACTCACCATCTTCCTGCTTCAGTCTTCCCAAGTACTGTACCCCATCAAGCCCAGCTAGTTTTGAGACAGGGTCTCATGTAGCCCAAGTTGTTCAGGAATTCTCTTTTTTTTTTTTTTTGGTTTTTCGAGACAGGGTTTCTCTGTGTAGCCCTGGCTGTCCTGGACTCGCTTTGTAGACCAGGCTGGCCTCAAACTCACAGAGATCCGCCTGCCTCTGCCTCCCGAGTGCTGGGATTAAAGGCATGCGCCACTACGCCCGGCTAGGAATTCTCAATGTATCCAAAGATGACCTTGAACTTCTGATCCTCTTGCCTCCACTTCCTGATTGCAAACACATGCCACTATGCCCCCCCCCTTTCAATGCTGGGGATCAAATTCCAGGGCTTTATGCATGTTAGGCAAGCTCTTTACCAAGTGAGTTTCACTCTCAACCTTTAGATACTGAAATTTTGATAGTGGGATACTAAGCATATTACTTCAGAAAAATGGAACATGGATGGTTTAGAATTGGAAATTGTTTTGGGAAAAAGGCTTTTTGCATCCTACCTCTAACAAAAACCTGGGCTAGCAGGTCCCAAAAGAAGGCCCTGCTGGCCGGGCGTGGTGGCGCACGCCTTTAATCCCAGCACTTGGGAGGCAGAGACAGGCGGATCTCTGTGAGTTGGAGGCCAGCCTGGTCTACAAAGTGAGTCCAGGACAGCCAGACCTGTTATACAGAGAAACCCTGTCTCGAAAAAAAAAAAAAAAAAAAAAGAAGGCCCTGCTGTCCCATCTTCTCTTTTATTTCCCAGAGTCATGGCTGACGCAGTCCTAATGGATCAGCCATGCCTTGCTTCTTGCCTTTGTTCTTTCAGGCACCACTGAATGGAAGAAGCCACAGTAAGGATATAAGGAAGTTCTGACAGAGCTGCATTCCCTTCATTAAAACCAGCAAGAAGTATGATTAGGACCTCCAAGTCCTTAATTACAGGATCATAGGCCATGGAGACAGCAGGAGCCTGATTAGGATGCCTGGCCCCTCCTTCACAAACAAGGAAACAAAACATTGTCATTGAAGGTCAGTCTGAAAATCAAAGACTGAGTTTCCTGGGGACTCTGACTCCACCCCACCCCCACCCCCGCCCAGCCACAGTATCCTGTCTCCAGAATCAGTGGTAGTTGTAGTTCACTTGAGAACTGTACCCATGTCACCGGCAGGCAACCTAGAGATGGCTGCATCTGTGGTAGAGAAGAGAGTAGCTTTGTGGCATCCCGACCATAGGCCTGTTCTCTACCTGCTGCAGGGCACGAGGGAGAATACCCCGGTGCTTGTAATTCTCAGTTGCCCCGGTCATGGTGTATGTCTTGCCAGCACCCGTCTGTCCATAACACATGATGGTACCTGCAAATGTTTCAAAATATGTCTAAGTGACGTACAGAAAAATCACTCCATAGACAACCCTTGTATCCTCAACATGCTTGGTGTCATCCAGGACTCTTGGTGTGAAGATAGACAGTAGAAACATCCAAACATCAGGAATTCCACCGTGGAAGAGAGCAAGTACAGGGGAACAGACGTAAATATGAACATGTACCCTCAGCGTGTGATCTACAGAGAGCTCTGTGCTTCTTGTTCCCAGATGATCTGGTCCCAGGGCTGGGGGACATTGTGCCTGCAACTTTTCCTGAAAAGAATAGGAGGGAGCTGGAGCACTAGACTCAAGTCCATCTCGAGGCCATGAGTTCGTGTGTCTTAGAGCTAGCTGGAGACAATCTTTCAGAAAGAGATAGAGTAAGAAGGGTATTCCTGTCCATGCTTAGCTTTTTTGTTGCTCTCTTTGAGACAGTCTCATGTAGTCCATGTTGGCATCAAGCTATGTAGCCAAGAATGACTTGAACTCCTGATCTACCTGCTTCCACTTCTGGGATAGCCAGCCTGTGACCCTATACCTTGCTAAGAGAATTATTTATAGACTGCAAGGCTCCTAGTTAGAACCATGCCACTTTCAGAAATGGACCACCATGACTGGGCCATGACCTATGCCCAATTCCTACCCTGGGAAGACTTTCACTTGCATCTTTTTACATCAGCATCATCACTAGGCTCTGGGATGCAAACCATTGTCACCTTGGGCCCTTACTCCTTCTTCCTCTTGAACTGGAGCTACTCCAAAGACTGCTTCTGTGACTCCACATGGCCTACCAGGTGAGGCTACTCTAGGCCCTGGAAGTCTTGTTTGCTTTTTTCCACAGGTGTTGGGATTGGTGGTAGGTTTTAGATGAGTGGTCCTATCTCAGCATCTAGGTTGCAGCCAGAAACTAGCCAGAAATTAGCAATTGGCCCATTGATAATGAACTGGAATTCACTTCAGCGATTCAGATCCCTCTGTATGTAGCTTTGAAGCACCAAGTCCCTAAGACTGCCAAGTTCCCTAGTTCTTAATGTTTCCTCATCTTTATTTCCAAGCCATAGCCTCTCAGGGAATCATGAAATATTACTTACTGGGTCAGTGGGGACCACACCTGTGTGTCACACACAGAATACATTACAATGTTGTGAAAGCAAGATTCACTGGATTTTCCACACAAAACAGAGTCTGGCAGGCCGGGTGTGGTGGTGTACATCTTTAATCCCAGCACTTGGTAGGCAGAAGCAGGAGGATCTCTGTGAGTTCGAGGCCAGCCTGATCTACAAAGCCAGCCAAGGACAGCCAGGGCTACACAGAGAAACCCTGTCTCAGAAAACAAACAAACGTATGCAGGGCTGGGTGGTAGTGGCATACACCTTTTATCCCAGCACTCAGGAGACAGAGGCAGTCAGATGGCTGTGAGTTCCAGGCCAGCCTAGTCTACCAACTGAGTTCCAGGATAGACAGTGCTCCAAAAACCAAACAAACAAAAACCAAAAACCGCCGGGCGGTGGTGGCGCACGCCTTTAATCCCAGCACTTGGGAGGCAGAGGCAGGCGGATCTTTGTGAGTTCGAGGCCAGCCTGGTCTACAAAGCGAGTCCAGGACAGCCAGAGATATTCAGAGAAACCCTGTCTCGAAAAACCAAAAAAAAAAAACCAAAAACCACATGTAATGGCACCAGTCAGGCTTGTATTATAATCCTAGGACTAGGACTTGGGAGACGAAGGCAAGAAAAATATTATAAGTTCAGGGCCAGTCTGGAATACATAACAAAACCTTGTTTTGTTTTTCTTTTAAAAAATATTTTATCTCAACCCGCAGGAGGCAGAGGCATTCAGATTTTTCAATACAAGGCTAGCCTGGTCTATACAGTGAGTTCCAGGCTAGCCTAAGACTACACAGTGAGAACTTGTCTCAAAAAAAAAAAGCAAACCAAAATAAGAACTTTAAAATAATCTTTGACTGAGTAAGTTCATTAAGAATTCCTAATGAAACTGTTTTTAGACTGGGCATGGTTGTTCATACCTTTAATCCCAGCACTAAGGCAGCAGAAGCAGAAGCAGGTGGATCTCTGAGAGTTTGAGGCTGTGCTGGTCTACATAGTGAGCTCCAGGCCAGGTAGGATTCTGACTGAGACTGAGATTCAGACACAAACACACACAAAGCCAATGTTTGAGAGATTTGAAACAAGACTAGAGTTAACCATCTAAGGCCCATGAAAATCCAGGGTCTTCTAACAATCCAACAAAGATAAAGAGCTCAGAGATTGGATAGAGTCATGCCTACAATGTTACAAAGTAAATAGAGTTCTACCACTAGATCACAGACTGACAAATAAGTAAGTATACAATGTTAGTAAGTGAAGTTCTTTTATTCAGGATAGAGGACTTCTTATGCCTCTTCCTCCAAGAGGGGCTCCTCAGAGTCCTAGGTAAAATGGCAGTGGACTAAATTACCATTGTATCCATCCAGGGCTTGAGAAACTGCTTCCCTGGCGACTGTCTCATAAACCAAGTCCTGGGAGGCGTCATGAAGAACTCCATCCAACTTGAATGACCAGTCTGTCTGTTGGTTATTGACAACTCCTTTTCGAGAGTCTTTTTTCAAGTGAATATCAATGCTCTAGGGAAAAAAAGAGAAAGGCAGAAAGAGAGAAGCCAGGTGGGGGAGACACACACCTGAATCCTAGCCCCTGGAAGGATAAATCAGGAGGCTCTGTAGTTTCTGGCCAGTCTGGGGAACATAGTGAGAAATGTCACTAAATATGAGGGGGTTGGAGTTACTTTTAGGGAACCTTTGTTAAAAAAAAATCACTTGTAGCATTTAGGAGACAGAGGCAGGTGGATCTCTGTGAGTTCAAGGCCAGCCTGTTCTATATAGAGAATTCCAGGACAGTTAGAGCTACATAGGGACTGTATCAAATAGATAGATAGATAAAGAAACAAACAAACACTAATTACTGAGGCCTGACTTAGAGACAACAGAGGATGTGAAGTTTTTTTTTTTTTTTTTTTTTTTTTTTTGAGACAGGGTTTCTCTGTGTAACAGCCCTGGCTGTCCTGGACTTGCTTTGTAGACCAGGTTGGCCTCGAACTCACAGAGATCAGCCTGCTTCTGCCTCCCGAGTGCTGAGATTAAAGGCGTGCGCCACCACTGCCCAGCTGATGTGAAGTTTTTAAAAAATGTTTTTTAGATTTTTTTTTTAGATGCACAAATGTTTTGCATGAATGTGTATGTGTACTGCGTGTGTGCCTGGTACCTGCAGAGACCAGAAAAGGGTGTCAGATCCCCTGGAACTGGAGTTACATATGGTTGTGAACTGTCTTGTGGGTACTGGGAACTTAATGCAAGCCTCTGCAAGAGCAGCCAGTGCTGTTAACTTCTGAGCCTTGAGTTAGGCAAGAATAACAGTGCAATCAGAAACAATGACCCAGGGTTAAGGTTCAACCGTTTCCCAGTAAGATCCCAAGGTTTTTTTTTTTTGGTTTTTTCGAGATAGGGTTTCTCTATGTAGTTCTGGCTGTCCTAGACTCGCTTTGTAGACCAGGCTGGCCTCGAACTCACAGAGATCCGCCTGCCTCTGCCTCCCGAGTGCTGGGATTAAAGGCATGCGCCACCACCGCCCGGCTTTTTTTTTTTTTTTTAGATATTTTTGTCAGCTGGGCGTGGTGGCGCATGTCTTTAATCCCAGCACTCTGGAAGCATAGGCAGGCGGATCTCTGTGAGTTTGAGGCCAGCCTGATCAACAAAGCGAGTTCCAGGACAGTGAATACTGTTACACAGAGAAACCCTGTCTCGAAAAACAAACAAACAAAAATCTACCAGAGGGCTGGCAAGAAGACTCAGTGAGGAAAGGAGCCGGCCACCAAGCCTGATAACCCCAGTTTGATCCCCCAGAACTTCCTCAGTAACAGCACGGTTTGGGGTTGATCAACTTTAGAGTCACATAAACATTTATCAATTCTGTCTTAGTAATTTTGTTGAAAATTGTATTCATTTATTTGTGTGTCTGTGTAAATGAGCATACAACAGCATGCATATGGAACTCAGAAGACAACTTTTAGGAATTGGTTCTCTCTTTCCACCATGCAGATCTACTGGACAGAACTCAGGTTCGGAGGCTTGGTGGTAGGCACCTTTACCTACTGAGCCATCTCTCTAGACTCTGTGGTTTGGTTGCTAAATGGCTGTTGGAAAGCAGGGTCACATTGAACTGAAAAAGGAAGGGCTGGATAAGCGAAGGCAAACACATTGTACTTACTTTGTTGTCGTCTCCATATTTGATCATTTCATGGGCAAAGTCATCGGTAGGCTTGACACGGACAAACGCTTGAACCTTTTTCCTAGTACCCATTCTAGCTAAGGAGAGAACAACAATATTTTTGGTAGTCAACAACAAATACCAGTTAGAGGGAAGAGGTCATTCGCCAAGATAAAATTAAAAGCACTTGTAACCCTAATACTTGGGAGGTGAAGGCAGGTGGATCAGAGTTCAAGGCCAGTCTCAGCTCCAATGTGAGTGGGAGGACAGCTTGGGCCACAAGAGACAAGCTGCAATCCACTGCCCTACCATGACATGTGCTTCCTGTCTTTCTGCTGCTTTGCCATTTTCCACCATGACTACAAAGAAACTGAAATCCAAAGCAAAAGGACTGCTCCATTTGTGCTTTGCTTCATTTACTCTGTTTTCTTCCGACATACTTGCCTGAAACACACTGAAGCCAGCTGCTTTTTCCTCATTAGCAGACCTTCTTTCACACCTGTCTCCATCACGCTAACTAGTTCAGAATAAATAAAGTATCTTCTAAAAGATATAGTTATTAGTAGTACTGGCGATGAGGGACACCTGCCTCAGCATGTGGTGACGATCAAAGGGCAAGTCTGTGGAGTCAGCTCTTTCGCTCCACCACCTGGGCTCCAGGATCAGACCTGGGTCATCAGCTTGCAAGCAAGCACTTTACTTGCTGAGCCACCTTGCTGGCCCTAGATTAAGTATTCTTTTTTTATTTTTAGATGTGTGTGTGTGTGTGTGTGTGTGTGTGTGTGTGAGAGAGAGAGAGAGAGAGAGAGAGAGAGAGAGAGAGAGAGAGATCGATTATATGCCACATGTGTGCAAGTGCCTTTGGAGGCCAGAAGAATGTCTGATCTTTTGGAGCTGGGGTTACAGGAAGTAATGAGGGGCCTGACATGGATGCTGGGAAGAGCAAGAAGCACTGTCAACCACTAATCATCTCTCAAGCCCCTAAGTATTAAGTATTCCGTATCTAGTCCATAATCAAATGCTCTTTCTTCTCTCATTCTACTGAAAAAAAAAATCAGCCTCTTGTCCCCTCTTGCCCTTCTAAAACCTAACTATATTCTCATCACTTTCTTTAAAAAAAAGTTTTTGTTTTGTTTTGGTTTTTCGAGATAGTGTTTCTTTGTGTAGCCCTAGGTGTCCTGGAACTCACTCTGTAAACCAGGCTGGCCTTGAACTCACAGAGATCCACCTGCCTCTGCCTCCCAAGTGCTGGGATCAAAGGCGTGCGCCACCATGCCTGGCAATTACAGACAGCTGTGAGCTGCCATGTGGGTGCTGGGATTTGAACCTGGGTCCTCTGGAAGAGTAGCCAGTGCTCTTAACTGTGGAGCTATCTCTCCTGTTGTGAGCCATCTCCCCTCACAACTGGGAGCCACAACAAATATATGTCTTTACTCATTCATACTGTAATATAAATAATATTATTACATAATACAAATAATATATGTAGTAAAATAATTAAAATAAATGTTGATGTAGTTTTGTGGGATGGACACAGGATAGAAGTGACAGGGAGGAAAGCTTAGTTAAAAGTCTTTCTAAAGCCGGGCGGTGGTGGCGCACGCCTTTAATCCCAGCACTTGGGAGGCAGAGGCAGGCGGATCTTTGCGAGTTCGAGGCCAGCCTGGTCTACAAAGTGAGTCCAGGACAGCCAGAGCTGTTAAACAGAGAAACCCTGTCTCAAAAAAAAAAAAAAACAAAAAAAAAGTCTTTCTAACTACAAATAGCTGTCTCATAACAGAAAAGATCTTGAGGTCACAGACACTAAAGGTCAAGCAAAGTGAAAGGCTAGTTACAAGGCATGCTACCAATGGAACTGTTGCACGGAGTCCAGATAGCGAAGAACCAAAGAATTGAGTAGATAAAGTTAATTCAACTAATTTTGTTTGATTTTGAGAGCAGGGCTCATGTATCCCATGCTGGCCTTTTAAAATTAATTTATTTCTTTTTAAAATTTCAAACTTAATTAAAATGAATTGTGTGGAAGTCAGAAGATAAATTTGTGGGGTCACTTCTTTCCTTCCAGTTTTATATGGGTTCCAGGGATGAAACTCAGGTCACCACGTTTGCCAGTGCCATCTCACTGGCCCAAGGCTAGACTCTAACTCCTTATCATCTTGTCTTCACTTCCCAAGTGCTGTATTGCCGACGTATACTGTGGGGCCCAAGTATTTTTTGACTTTAAGGGGGACTGAAAATGTGATCACTTTTTCAAGTGTCTCATGACATATAGTGACATTAAAGGACTAAAGGACTAAATAATGACACAAAAATCCTAAGAGCTCTAAGGTAAGATAAGTAAAATCTACTCTTTTTTTTTTTTTTTGAGACAAGGTTTCTCTGTATAGCCCTGGCTGTCCTGGACTCAATTTGTAAACCAGGCTGGCTTTGAACTCAGAGATCCACCTGCCTCTACCCCACCCCCCCAACCCAGTACTGAGATTAAAGGTGTATGCCCTACAACTGGCTAGTAAAATCAACTTGTAACAATCATTAATTTTGTTGGTTTTTTTAGCTAAATTACACATACAAAGATCAAGAAAAGTCTATGAACATATACTAAATATGCCAGGTGGTGGTTGCAGAGGTACACGCCTTTAATTTCAGCACTCAGGAGTCAGAGGCAGGTGGATCTCTGTGAGTTTGAGCCTAGCTTGGTCTACACAGTGAGTTTCAGGACAGTCAGGGTTATACAGAAAAATTCTGTCTTGAAAAACAAAACACCAAAAAAGTATATATGCATCTCTCTCTATATATAGATATAGATATATAAATATATAGATGTAGATGTATACACATATATGTACTAAACAACTTCATTGTTATTAGGCAAATTAGCATAGCAGAATTTTAAGATGAAGTATTCTGTATGCGTGTGTTTGTGTGTGTTTGTGTGTACACTCACCTGTGAGTGCATGTGTGGAGGCTAGAAGTGGATATGGGGTGTCTGCCTATTGACCTCCACCTTATATTTTGTTTTTTTTTTGTTTGTTTGTTTGGTTTTTTTTTTGGTTTTTCAAGACAGGGTTTCTCTGTGTAACAGCCCTGGCTGTCCTGGACTTGCTTTGTAGACCAGGCTGGCCTCGAACTCACAGAGATCCGCCTGCCTCTGCCTCCCAAGTGCTGGGATTAAAGGCGTGCGCCACCACGCCCGGCCCACCTTATATTTTGAAGCAAGGTCTGTCACTGAACCTTGAGCTCACCATTTTGGCTATTCTTGTTGGCCAAGCCCCATGGGCTGCCCTTGGCTCTGCTCCAGCATGAGCAGCTTTTATGTGGGAGATAGGAATCCAAACCCAGTTCTTCATGCTTGAATCCATAAGGACTTTACCTAAGGAGAGTGCTAAGATAGGCTCTTTCTAAGAGTCAGATGTGGTGGCTGTACCTGCCTAAAATCCTGGCACTTGGGAGATAGAGGCAGGAAGATCAGAAGCTCAAGGTCATGTTGAGCTACATAGTGAATTCAAGGCCAGTTTGGGATAAACAAGGCCCTGTCTCAAAAAAGAAAAACCCATTTGGAACTACTTTTTTTTTGAAACATGGTTTCTCTTTGTAGCCCTGGTTGTCCTGGAACTCACTTTATAAAAGAGGCTGGTCTTGAACTCAGAGATCTGCCTGCCTCTGCCTCTCCAGTGCTGGGATTAAAGGTATGAGCCACCACCACCTGGCTTTTTAGAACTACTATTGTGTAATGTACAAAATAAAATTTAAATACAGAAAAGGTCCACAGCACAGGACATACACTACACTGTACATTCCCCTTTTAATTGCCCCATCAGGGTTGGGCCAGTTCAAGAAAGAATAAAGCATCTGCCCTGAAAGTAACCTGTACTGTTTTAGGGAGAGGAGACAGGGAAGGAGTAGGGAGGAAGACTTGGGGGGGGGGAACAAGCATATATCAGGAAAATAATTGACTGAATTTGGAAAAAGATAGGGAAATGCCAGACAAAGGAAGTTGATTAAATCTTCTAACATACTGAAGGGATGTTAATAGTGTTTAATGCATTACAGAAAAACATCCTCATGTGAAAGGGAACCTCTTCTAATACTTATAAAAATCATATAAGGGGCCAAGTATGGTGGCATGTGCCTTTAATCCCAGCACTCTGGAGGCACAGGCCTTTAGATCTATGAGTTTGCTTTATGTATCGAGTTTCAAGCCAGCCAAGGCTACACAGAGAGATGTGTCAAACAAACTAACTAATTTGCTAAAAAAGGCATAAAATGACCAAGATGGCATGGGTAGTTTGGTGTGGTGGCACATGCCTTTAATCAGTTCTGGGAAACCCTCAGGAACACAAACCCCAAGAGCACATTTTCCTGCCCAGGAAGGTTCCAGTGCCATTTCGTATATTTCTAGAAGAAATCACAAAGAATCCAGAGAGTTCGGAAGCAGGTTCACAGGCCAGTTTAAACACTTTTCCAGAGCTTTCCCCCTTTTCTGCCCTAAAATTTGAAACATGCACATGCACATGCAGTCTCCTCTGTCCTTCCCAGGATCCTTTGGATGTTCATGCCACCAAGCATTCCTGGAGTCATATGCAACCTATAATAAGCCTTTCCAATGATCTATACTCCTCCCATGAGCCCACTACTCAATAGCCCATCACAACCACATGTCATTTTGCCGTTACCGTTCTTATGTCGCTTCATTTATGTGGGCTTCAGTTCCCAAATCAAATTACAGGCTGCTTGAGGACAAGGACTGTGCCTTTTATCTCTTGTGATTCCCCCCACAAGGTCCAGAACAGCGCCCAGCACACATCACGTGCTTAAGAAATGGTGGTTGGTGGTGATACTCATGGCTGGAAGTCAGAGGGTGACTGAATCTCCGTAGGTAGGTCCATCTTCAGTCACTACTAAGAGAGTTCCAAAGTATATGATGTCACTCCTCTCTCACACTACTCTAACCCCTGAACTTGCAGCCTTCTTGAAAGGACGTTTGATTTCCAAGTACAAGAAGCCATGTTCAGTTTCAACACACCCTTCCACTACGTAGTATTCCTTTCCCTCTGGACTTTGGATGGAATACCCCCAGTCATTTGAACACAATCCTTAGATACTTCTCATGTTACAAAGTGAATTTGAGAAGTGAAGACCTCTGTGCTGAGTCAATGTTTCATTTGTTTTGAGCTTGGGAATCAACAGAATACAGATCAACACCCATGAAGGCTTGACAAGAGATGAAAGAACGTTCTATGGGATGGGTGACTGGTAGGCACTAGGGGTCCCTATCTACCTTGTTCTTAACCTACATCAGGGACAAAGACTGCCCAAGAAACAACAGCCTGTAAACTCACAACACAGGGTCTTACTGTATCATACCATGAGATAAACCAAAAATTTGCATCCAGGCAAAACTGGATACTCTTATTTCTTACCCAGGGTGTGAAGCCCTTTTCTAAAGTGTGTGTGGCGGGAGGCCTTGGTCCTATTCCTGTCCCCCTCTGCGGGTTTTTCCTCCTCTGCAGCTCGAACCGCTCGAAGTGATGACATCGAAGGTCCCTCCAGTTCAAAAACTGAAGAATGGAGTGTCTAAACGACCTCTAACGCTCAACCTCACGCTGTCTCTGTCTAGGGCGAGTCGTGGGACCCCAGTGGAGGTTCGTAGGACTAGGGAATATTTGTTCAGAAACTATTCGCTCCCCTAAGCCGCGATTAGACTGAAAGGGGCACAGCGAAAACATGGTTTCCAGGGCCTCGGTTTTTACCAAGGGGCCAAGATGAGTTTGGAACCCAGCCACTGCAAGCAGCCATGGTGGATATCCCCACCAGATTTCCCCGGCGCATGACTACAGCTCACCTCGCGAAGCAGCGGCGCTCGGATAGACACCGCAGTAACTGCAGCGACTTGAGGGAGTTCAGTATGCAACCTGCACTGCCGGCAGATCGCTGTGTACAGAGTCGCCATGGCAACGGGAAGCTGCCAAAGATTTCCGGAAGTAGTGTAGGGTGGTGGCGGAATTGAAAGTCCACATTTCTCCGTTGAAGATACAGGTAGAGTCATGGCTGAACAGACAAGATAGAGATGGAGTCAATTAACCTAGAAGGCTTAGAGCATATGCGAATTATAGAAATTAGAATATATGCGAAGACGGGGTTTAGGTTGCGGGGAAAAGAATGCTATGTATGAACCAGGAAGCGGGGCAGCGAGACTTCCGGTGCAGAGGACTTTGTGAGTACGGCGGCTGCGTAGGCCACTGGGATTCCGGCTTCGCGCTCCGAGCTGCCGTCAGCGTGCGTCCTTGCCCTGCCCTGGTTAGTGTGAAGCCCGCCGGCCAGGCCTGCGCAGTTGTGGCGGCCGGGGAAGATGGTGGAGGACGGCACGGAGGAGCTGGAGGACTTGGTGCATTTCTCCGTGTCGGAGTTGCCTAGTCGTGGCTACGGCGTCATGGAGGAGATCCGGCGGCAGGGCAAGCTATGCGACGTGACGCTCAAGGTACCGTGATCTGGGCGGTGACTGGCTGAGGGGAAAGGCACTGAGCGGGAAGAAAAGAGGGGTGGTGGACCGGACAAGAGTGGTCCAGCGGACTGAGGGTGGAGAAAGGTTAGAGGGGAACAGAGTAGGAGAGAGCGGTGCCAAGCACAGAGGGGCACTTAGGCCAAGTTGGAAGAGAAAAAGGGATAGCCGTTCAGCTATTGGAAGGAAAGATTGAGAGGTGTGCCGTGACGCCCTAAGAGCAGGAGACATTGGGGTATCCGCCTCCTTTTCTGTCACACAGACAGGAGAAAATGTTCTTATAGCCAGTCTATGGAGGAAGGGGCGGTGGCTGATTCCACGTTCCGATGTGCACCACTAAAACATCCTACCTTGTCATAAAGTCATTTCTTTGTGCTCCTTGAAGTTGTCTGTGCTGTTTTAAATGCTAAGCCTTCTCCAGGAGTCATTGCTTGCCCTTGGCGCTTTTAGAATCGGATCTGGAAATCTTTTGAGGTGGACTACTGTGCTCCACATTGGAAAACAATCTACCGTCATCACCTTAAAAGGTCCTGGAGGCCAGGCTAATGGACTACTTGGGGACAGGGATGTATTCACCACCTGTTCCCTACCAGCATTCTGGTCTGGTGTCAAGGGCCAGTACCCCTCCTGTGCTTTGAATCATGCTGGTCTGCCCCTTGGGCGCACTGCTGAGGCAGGTGGATCCCCCTTTGGGTGGGGAGATGCTGCTCACCTGTGGTTTTTCCTGTTGGACTTTGCCTGGAAGGCTCTTAGTGTCTGTGCGTGATACTCCCTCTTCCTGTTTCAAAACAGCAGAAAGACACAGACACCTTGTAGCTTTTATTTTCTACTTGGTTAAGGAAACATTGCTTCTCTACATATTCGAGTCAGACTAGGTAAGAGTAGGATGGTTGCAGGGGGTGGTGGTGCACCCCTTTAATCCCAGCTCGGGAGGCAGAGGCAGGCGGATCTCTGTGAATTCAAAGCCAGTCTGGTCTACAAAGCAAGTCCAGGACAGCCAGGGCTGCACAGAGAAACCCTGTCTCAAAAAACAAAACAACAACAAAGGATGGTTAATAGTTTGGCACATTAAAATGCAAAACAACCTGAGAGTTTGACTTTGGAGACAGAAGAATTCACACTGAAATACTAGCTCTAATCTTGAGCAAGTTACTTTATTTAAGTTTTCCCGATGTGAAAATAAAGATAATTCTGAATCTCACTATTAGTGAGGATCAGATGAGCTATTTGGTATTCTTTGTATAACACCTGTCATGACTTTTTCATCAATCCCAAAAGAAATGGTTTTCTATTTGAGTAGTGAAATAGTCTGAGAAGGGGCAGATCTTCTCAGGTAAGAGAGGGAAACCAAGAGGATTAAGAAAAATAAGCTGGACAAAAGGATGCAGAAGCTGGCAAGGCCAGTAGAGATTTGGAAGCAGAAGAATGATTTCATTGTGGCAGTAACATTAGGGATGAGTAGAGACCAGTGAAAAGCAGCAATAAGAAAGAAGTCTTAGGTTAAGATTCAGGATGTGTACCGGAGATAGGCTGATGGGGTAAAGGGGCTTGCTGCCAAGCCTGATGACCTGAGTTCAATCCCTGGGATCCACATAGTGGAAGGAGAGAACTGACTCCTGAAAATTGCCCTCTGCCTTCCACGGGTGTGCTTTGGTGTGCGTGCGCGCGTACGCACGCATGCACGCACGCACACACACACAGTAAATAAAAAATGATTTTTAAAAAGATTTAGGTTGTAAAGGTGAGCCAGTGAAAGAAGAAGAAATATGATAGATGAGTGTGGTCACAGGTCCGTACTTCCATAAAGCAGTGCATTTTGCCTATGCATCTAACATAAATGCCGAATATACCAACCCTATAGCAGAATTGCTTGTATGATTTTTCCATGAAAATGTTTTTCATTCAGTCAAAGGAACAATTCTATCATTCAAATATCATTCCAACTGAGAGTGCTAGTCTCAGTTACTTTGTTAGTGTCAGGTCAGGATTATAAGGACCTATATATAATATATAACATATGTTATATGTAATGTAACATATGTTATATATTATATATATATGTTAGAACTACATACAACTATAGATATTGTTTGTTTCATTGGTTCTCACACTATCTTCTGTAAAGACTCAGTAGTGATGGGAGCCATAGAAAGGCCAAACACACCAGCTCTACATTTTACTACTTGCAAGAGCTGCTCTGCAAAACTGTTTTGGTTTCTCATAATTTAGTCTTTCCTCAAACTTCTGGTGAGTCCAGACTGTTTTTCAAATAAACAGACTCTTAAAAGAAAACTGGTTAGTGGCATGTGATGATTTAGTAACTAGTTCCCCACCTGTTAGAGTAATGGTTCTCAGACGTGAGCAGGTATCAGAGTGGTGGCCTCATTCATTAGCACTCACCCTGGAATTTCTGATTCATAGGTATGGCTTGGGCCCAGACGAGTTCACCAGTGATGCTATCTTCATCTAGAACCACATTCCAAGAGCTGTGGCTATAGAATAAGGGACTTGTCCTTTCAGGATATATTCAGAACCAGTGAATCTTCTTTGTCTTCGCTGATGCCTTAGTTACCCGAGTCTGAAGTCACCAGTTTATCTTGTTCAGAGTGTGAACCACTTTTTTTGTTAGAGCAGTGACATAGTAGTTGTTTGCCTGGTAGAGGGGACCAGTACTGCCTGTTTTGGGCCCCTCCTCCTCCTGACACACATACACAGGAGACTGACATTCCTAGTGTTGGAGTTGGAGATTGTTCTGCAGTTGCTTGACTTTTGTGTTGCTCAGAATTCTCCATCTAAGTCAGGCACTAACTTGTCTGGTTTTCATCTTGTAATCATTTCTTGACGTTTCTAATCTCTCACTGTGCTGTATTTTCCTTGGGAACTTTGCTGTTCTTGATGATCTGACAGGCAGTGTGGCACAGACTCTGCCCGGATCTGAATCCTGGCTCTGCCACTTCTTTTTTTTTTTTTTTGGTTTTTCGAGACAGGGTTTCTCTGTTTAACAGCTCTGGCTGTCCTGGACTCGCTTTGTAGACCAGGCTGGCCTCGAACTCGCAAAGATCCGCCTGCCTCTGCCTCCCAAGTGCTGGGATTAAAGGCGTGCGCCACCACCGCCCGGCTTGGCTCTGCCACTTCTTAGCTGACAAAATTTAAATTCCTTAAATGCTAGTGAGTCACTTTATTCCTCGGGAAATGGCCATCATTACCTACCTGAGTACTAAGGACTCAATTAGCTAATAAACTTCAAACTTCATGTAATAAATGCTCAGTGAATAGTAGATATTTTTGTTTTATTGATTATTTATTTATTATGTGTGTTAAATTTTTTGCTTGTTTTGTTTTGTTTGAAACAGGGTTTCTCTGTGTAGTCCTGGCTGCCCTGGAACTTGCTCTGTAGATCAACCTGGCCTTAAACTCAGAGATCCACCTGTCTCTGTCCCCTGAATGCTAGCATTAGTGCTTTGTGCCACCACTGCCTGGCTATATTTTTTTGTTTGTTTGTTTTTATGTATTTGGATGTTTTTTCCTGCATGTACAGAAGATATACACCACTTGTGTGCCTGGTGCCCTTAGAGACCAAAGAGGACATTGGATCCTTTGGAAGTAGAATAATAGATGGTTGTGAGCTACTGTGTTGGAGCTGGGAATCGAACCTGAGTCCTCTGGAAGAGCAGCCAATGCTGTTAAGCACAGAGCCATCTCTCTAGCTCTCAATGAAAAAAAAATTTTTTTTCAAGACAGGGTTTCTCTGTGCATCCTTGGCTATCTTGTTCTCACTTTGTAGACCAGGCTAGCCTTGAACTCAGAGATCCACCTACTGAGATTAAAGACATGAGCCACCATGCCTGGCAATTATAGACAGCTCTGAACTGCCATGTGGGTGCTGGTAATTAAACCCAGATCTTTTGGAAGAGCAGCCTGTGCTCTTAACCGCTGAGCCATCTCTCCAGCCCCAATAGTAATTTTTTTTTTTTTTTGGTTTTTTGAGACAGGGTTTCTCTGTATATCTCTGGCTGTGCTGGACTCGCTTTGTAGACCAGGCTGGCCTCGAACTCACAGAGATCCGCCTGCCTCTGCCTCCCAAGTGCTGGGATTAAAGGTGTGCGCCACCACCGCCCAGCCCAATAGTAATTTTTAAAGAGATAAGATCTTAATGTGTTTAGCAGGCTGATCCTAAACTCTAGTGCTCAAGTGATCTTCTCACCTTTGTTTCCTAAGTAGCTGCACGCCACTCATCTGACATTAATAATAATTTAATGATGTTTCCAAACAACATATAAATAAATGTATGTGCTCCATTTGCAGGGTTTTGTTTTCTTTTGTCTGTGGTTTTTTTTTTTTTTTTCCTTTCCCAAAACAGAATTTCACTATTTAGCTCTGGCTGTCCTGGAACTCACTATGTAGACCAGGCTAACCTCAAATTCAAGAGATCAGTCTGCCTCTGCCTCCCGAGTGCTGGAATTGAAGGTGTGGGCCACTAGGCCCAGCTATCTGTGTTTGCTCTTTGAGACAGGGTCTTAGGTATGCTGAGCTTGCCTTGGATTTGAATGACCTTGAATTTATGATCATGGCCCACCACATTTGGTCTCAGTGTGCAGTTTTGAATTTATCTTAATTTATTTATGTTCCTCGGCTTCAAAGAGTTTGCAGTCCACTGCTCTACTTCAGTAGCTCTCATTTAACAGTTGGGACCAAGCTCAGAAAGGGCCAGTTCAAGGGCACAGGCTGAGTTAGGCAGAAATAGGGTTAGACTTAGTTTCTGGGCTCTTGTGCTGAGTTTTGTGTCACCGACAGAGTCTGAGCTCAATTCAGTCACTTGGCCGTGACTTGGGTCTGAGCTGCTTCAGCTCAGCTGTACTCAGCACACTACAAGGTCTCTCACCTCTCCTGTCCTCCCAAGAAGAGTGAGAGTATCACAGCTTCTCACCCTCAAGGTTCACTGCTAATACTTAATCCTAGATTTAATTTTCCTTTTGGAAATACTGAAACTTAAATTCCTTGGGAGCCTGTTGGATAGTTAAGCAGGAGTGTGACAGAAAAGTGTGATATATTAGGTTTTTTTGTTTTTGTTTGTTTGTTTGTTTTGGTTTGTTTTGTTTTTGTTTTTTGAGACAGGGTTTCTCTGTGTAACAGCCCTGGCTGTCCTGGACTCACTTTGTAGACCAGTCTGGCCTCGAACTCACAGAGATCCACCTGCCTCTGCCTCCGAATGCTGAGATTAAAGGTGTTAGTCACCACCGCCTGGCTCATTAAGTTTTTTTTTTTTTTTGGTTTTTCGAGACAAGGTTTCTCTGTGTAGCCCTGGCTGTCCTGGACTCACTTTGTAGACCAGGCTGGCCTTGAACTCGCAAAGATCCGCCTGCCTCTGCCTCCCAAGTGCTGGGATTAAAGGCGTGCGCCACCACCGCCCGGCTAAGTTTTTTTTTTTTAAATCACATTTTAGTCAGGTGTAGTGGCACGTTCCTTTAATCCCAGCACTCTGGAGGCAGAGGCTGGTGATCTCTGTGAGTTCAAGGTCAGAACTACTTAATGAGAACTTGTCTCTGAATTAATATTTGTTAATTAAAAACAATTTTAAAACTTTTTTTTTACTTGTAATAACTTGAATTTTGTTGTTGTTCGGTTTTTTTTAAGACAGAATTTCTTTATATAGCCTTGGCTGTCCTAGAACTAGCTTTGTAGGTCAGGGTAGCCTCAAACTCACAGAGATCTTCCTGCTTCTACCTCCTGATTGGTTTGTTGTTTTGTTTTGTTTTTTAACTTGGCTCTATTAGAATCACAAAAACCCATGTTCCTTCTCTTCAGCAAGTCCTTTTCCCTTAATGGCCAGAGGACTTTAGCAACCTATGGGGTATGTCTAAGGTCTGGATATAGAAGTTTGTATCCATGGAGGTTCTCATCTTCCCATTTCATGTCCATGCCTCTAACAGAAGCTCAAGGCTCATGCAGTGTGTGTCAGGTTTGTCTGGGTCAGCCAAAATTGGGCAGAAGCCCCAGCTCCCAGATTCAGGGAGCATCCTGAGGTCTCCAGTCAGTGGGTCATTTATGTCTGTTTCCCTCAGCTCACATACTTCTTTTTTCTCTATTTGTGAAAGCATGACAGGGGGGATGTCACCAAACCTGCCTGCTTAGTATTCGCAGACTTGTAAGCTTAGAGGGGAGGGGGGAGGGCTGTGTGTTCATGTGATGTGTGGGTGGGTACAGTGGGGTGCACACTGTACCATGGCACATATATGAAGGTCAGAGTACAGCTTTGTGGAGTTGCTTCTCCCACCTTCACAGGGATTCTGAGGGTTGAACTGGAATCAGAGGGGCTTGGGTGGCAAACATTTGAGCTGACAGCCATCTCTCTAGTCCCTGCTACAGTGTTGAAGTAGTATCTGAGAATTTAGCCTCCAGAAGGAAATGTCTGTTCTACAAGTGAAGGACAGAGTATTAGAATATTTTCTTTCGATCCACTATGTCCAGGTACAGAGTCTTTACTGAATTTGGCTGCACATGAGAGTCTGGTAATGGAAGAGTAGGTGGAGAAGAAATGAAGTCAGAACTGGTTGGCGCTTGCCATTTTGTTATGTATAGTGTAGTATATTATAGGGGATAATTATAGAGCTAGAATAGCCATGTTAGAAGGAATCCATAGAGCCCCTATTAAAGCCATTTATTTTGTAGATGGAAAAGCCTGAAGCTTAGAGCTATTAAGGGATTTGTCCAAGGCACAAAACTGTGTCAGCTGAGATCTGACTTAGCTATTTTTGTATGGGTGGAAGTGGTGCTTGCTCTTCCACCCTCACCTGTGCTGCAGATGGCAGAACAGGAATATGCAACCAGCCTGCCTTTAGTGTCGCTTTTGATCCTGGAAGGCAGTGATGTGAGTGTGTCTAAGTTCAACACCACGGATCTGTTGCAGCAGAGAGGAAAATAAAGACTTTTTTGGCTGTCTTCTAGATGTAATTTTTTCTTTTTCTTCTCTTTTCTTTCTTTTCCTGGGGAATGGCTTTGAGACAGAGTCACACTCTGTAGTTCAAACAGGCCTGGAACTCACTGTGTGGCCTGGACAGCCTCAGACTTAATTTACTTTGCCCAGGTGTGGGGGCTCTTGCCTGTGATCCCAGAACCTGGGAGGCTGAAACTGGAGGACTGACATAAATTCAAGGCCAACCTGGGCTACCTAGTAAATTTCAGGCTAGCCTGGGCTACAGGATGAGACTCTGTCTCAAAACAATAATAAAAGGGAGAGAGGAAGGAAAAAAGGGATTTGATCTCCCTGATTGTCCTGGACTCACTTTGTAGACTAGCTAGCCTTGAACTCACAGAGATCCACCTGCCTCTGCCTCCCAAGTGTTGGGATTAAAGACGCCTCTGGCTGCCTTTCTCATTTGAATCACATGCAGATAACGCTTTACCATTTGGAAACCGATGTGGATAATGCTTTACCATTTGGACACCTACCAAGCAGGTGTGAGTGTGTGGGGGTTGGGGGGATATGTACCTCATGCTTCCTGACATCTGGGTTGTGGAAAGTTGGAAGTGCAGTGGTCTGGAAATCCTGTTACCAGCAGAGTGACATCCATGGGGTTCCCTGATGCTTCTGGAGTTTGATTGGGTGAATGAATGTCTGGGAATGCTTCTCACTGTAGACAGTTCCTTTCTTGTTTTGTGCATGAGACTCCTCTGTTTGCTCCTCAGCTGACCTGGTTAACTTGATGGCAGAATGAAAGCGCATTGGTTTTCTAAAAGTGTGTTCCGAGACTTTCCTAAATTCCAAACATGGCTCCTACATTCCTACTTTCTTTTCTTTTTTTCTTTTTTCTTTTTTTGGTTTTTCAAGACAGGGTTTCTTTGTGTAACAGCTCTGGCTGTCCTGGACTCACTTTGTGGACCAGGCTGGCCTCGAACTCACAGAGATCCGCCTGCCTCTACCTCCCAAGTGCTGGGATTAAAGGCGTGCGCCACCACCGCCCGGCTCCTACTTTCAACTTGTTGCCTTTTGGCACTCTCGTCTCTTTGGCATGGAACCAGCCAGCTTCTTTGTGGTTAGCTTTTGTGCCAGCAAGGCCACAGAGAGAATACCCAAACAGCTGACTGCATCGTTTATTCCGGTTGGGAACCAAATGAATGAGTCAAAATGTGTGTGAGCTACAAGTTAGCAAACCTAGTGAGTATTTGGGGATTTGTAGGTGATAGAGTTTCAGTTGTGATCCTCCTGCCTCTACACTCTGCTTCCTACCCACCTGATAAACATTTACCTCTAAGGGATGACATATTTGAATGGTACATGTGCAAGCATTCTTCGTGACTGATTTGTAAAATCTAGATGTCCTGCTACCTTGTAGATCTATACAGCAATCCACAAGTGTGCTGTGTGAGCAAGTCTTCATACAGCAGTGCACTGGAATAAGTTACACACTGAGGATTCTTCCTCCGGATCTGTGTCTCTTCTTTGTTTTTGTTCTCAAACAATAAATCTTCATTTCCATTTGTAACTGTGCATTCTTGTACTTGTTATATCTATATGAACCCTCTCGCCTTTTATGCAAATTCTGTGCCACTGGCCTACATTCCCAGCCCTTAGCCTCTCACCCTTCTAACCCACCTGTTGTTTCCTTTGTGCAGGGATGCAAAGCTATCCATCTAATTATGCACAATTAAAACAGTTTTAAATGGCTTTAGCTTATGCTCATACATTATCCCTTGCCCCCTTTGTTTTTGTTTTGGTTTGGTTTTTCAAAACAGGGTCTCTCTGTGTAGCCCTGGCTATCCTGTAACACACTTTATAGACCAGGCTGGTCTTGAACTCACAGAGATCTGCCTGCCCCTGCCTCCTGAGTGCTGAGGTTAAAGGCATGTGCCACCACCACTGGGCATGTATTAAGATTTATTTTTTATGTGTCGGTGTATATACACATGTACGTAGGTACATGAAGGAGCCAGAAAGAGTCTAGTCCATGGAGCTGGAATTAAGGCAACTGTGATCCTCTGGATGTGGGTGCTAGGAATTGATCTCCTGTCTTCTCTAAGAACAGCAAACACTCTTAACCTCTGAGCAATCGCCCCAGCCTTGATTTCTTCAGACAGGATCTTGTCATGTATTCTCAGGCTACTATTAGAGGCAGATACAGCTTTATCCTCTCTCTCTCTTTTGTGTGTTTTGTGGCACTTTTTACAATAGTACTTATGTGATTATTTATAGTTTCATAACTATCAATAGTTCATGGAAGCAGGGTTTGAGGCTGAATTGTTTTTACCAACACATCTATACGATAAGTGTTCACAAGTGTGTTAGAGGTCTGAAGGCTACTTTTTGGGGGTTCTCTCCTTCCATCTTGTTTCGAGGCAAGGTTTCTGATGCATCTCTGTCTTTCTTGTTCAAGCAAGGTCTTTGTGAATGTGAGCTTTGCTTGTTTTACAGCAAACCAAGAAACTGCTGTAAAGGTCTAGTAGTGATAAGTGTGTGCAGGAATGAAAGCAGAATAAGGAGCCTGAGAACGCTGTGTTTGTCACAGGGGCCAGAACAGCCGCCCTGCGTAGAGATCTACAAGCAGGGAGTAATTCATTATGGGGGTGTATATAATAGAAGGAATAAACAGGGGGTCAGAGATAGGCACATGTTGTTATTTTGTGGAACCTGCAGGGAGCTGGCATGATAAGAATAGAGTAACCGGGCTGGAGAGATGGCTCAGCGGTTAAGAGCACTGGCTGCTCTTCCAGAGGTCATGAGTTCAATTCCCAGCAACCACATGGTGGCTCACAACCATCCATAATGAAATCTGGTGCCCTCTTCTGGCCTGCAGATATACCTGCAGACAGAACACTGTATACATAATAAATAAATCTTTAAAAAAAAAAATAGAGTAACCAAAAAGAAAAGAGGAAGTACATGAGTTCAGCCATGGTTCCTCTGTTCCCCACTCAGTCTGGTTCCTTGCTTAAAACTCCAGGACTCTTTAAATACCTTGTGAGTGGCTAGAGGGGTGGCTTAGGGTAGAGCATGTACCCAGCATGCCTCAGGTCCAGCTTCAATCCCAGCACCAAAACAAATTATACTTTGTGTCTTCCTTAGGGTTTCTATTACTGGAAAGAGACACCATGACCATGACAACTATTATAAAGGAAAACATTTCTCTGGGGCTGGATTACAGTTCAGAGGTTTAGTCCATTATCATCATGGTGGGAACACAGGCAGACATGGTGCTAGAGAAGGAGCTGAGAGTTATATATCTTTATATGCAGGCAGCAGGAGACTGACTGATACCTCAAAACCCACCTCAACAGTGACACACTTCTTCCAGCAGGACCATACCTATCCAATAAGGCCACACCTCTGATAGTGCCACTCCCTATGAGCCAAGCATTCAACCACATGAGTCTATGGGGGCCATTCCTGTGCAAACCACTAGCCCTTTATGAATAAATGAAGGAGGCCGTGCACTAATTATCATTTACCTGTGAGTCAAGGCAGTGTTAGGGGTAAACCTGTAACATAAAGGGTAGGATTTCTCCATGAGGAGAACACAGGATTTTACCTGTACTTTCGTTCATGGGAGATGATAATAACCACAGCAAGAATGACCAATTCTGGCTCATTCTTTTTTTTTTTTTTTTTTTGCTTTTTTGAGACAGGTTTTCTCTATAACAGCCCTGACAGACCTAGACTGGATTTGTAAACCAGGCTGGCCTCAAACTCAGAGATCCGCCTGCCTCTGCCTCCTGAGTGCTGGGATTAAAGGGGTATGTCCCCATGCCCAGCTCTGGCTCATTCTTGAAGGCAATTCTTTTTTGTTGTTGTTGTTTTCAGGACAGTGTTTCTCTGTGTAGTCCTGGCTGTCCTGGACTCACTTTGTAGACCAGGCTGGCCTCAAACTCTCAAAGATCCACCTGCCTCTGCCTCTCAAGTGCTGGGACTAAAGGCGTGAGCCACCACCGCCCGGCTGGCAATTCTTTTTTTTTTTTTTTCCTTTTTTTTTTTT
>CAJQZJ010003646.1:14123166-14199760 GCA_907164525.1 Lophiomys imhausi
TTTTTTTTTTTTTTGGTTTTTCGAGACAGGGTTTCTCTGTTTAACAGCTCTGGCTGTCCTGGACTCGCTTTGTAGACCAGGCTGGCCTCGAACTCGCAAAGATCCGCCTGCCTCTGCCTCCCAAGTGCTGGGATTAAAGGCGTGCGCCACCACCGCCCGGCTCGGCTGGCAATTCTTTAATGATTTTAATTTACTTCATTTCATTCGTTTGTCTGCGTGTGTGTGTGTGTGTGTGTGTGTGTGTGTGTGTGTGTGTATGAAGTAGCACATGGTATATTTGTACCTATTCCTGTGCTTCTGAGATGCTGCCTTATTTTGGAAAAATCCTGTCTTCTTGTTGTTGTTTGTTTGTGTTTTGGACTAGCTGATAAATTGTCACACAGAGGTAATGGGAAATGCAGAAGCAGCAGGTGGTAGCTAGTTTTCGGGAGGATTTAGGAAAGTTCTGCTGATCTAAATGACTGTCCGATTACTTTAAGCTCCTCCTAGAAAATCCTCCTCTGCCCCTGCTGACTCAGGCTAGTGGAAGGCCTTTACAATAGGACTCTCTGCTGGCTGGCGGCTTGCTGACTTTTCTAGTACTGCCAGCTGTATTTTCAGTCCTCAGACGCTTTTGGATTACCTGTTACTCTTCTCCTCCAGCTGCCCAGTCTCCTATGCAGTAACTGGCTGTCAGTGCTCTGTGCTCTCCATTTCCCGGGGCTTACGTTCTTCATGCTCTGGGAATTTCCAGACATATCTGATGGGCAGGGTCATGTCTATGCTTCAGGGCTCCTTTCATCTTTCATCAAGGAGAGAGAAATCAAACCTTCTCTACTCTGTAGAGCATCACTTTGCATGGTTTTTTCATTAATAAATTAAGTAAGTAAGTAAGTAACTTTACGTCCTCATGGAGCTTTCCCCTCCCTCCTTTCCTCCCCGATTTTGTCTTTGAGACAAGGCTTCACATACCCTGACTGGTCACAGGTGACCTTGAACTCATGATCCTGCCACCATCTCTCCAGTGTTGAAATCATAAATGTGTGCAGCCTCTGGGTCCTAGAGCACTCTGCATCTGTGTTTAATGTTGCCTTGTGGGCACAGATTAACACACTTCTCTTCCTGCCAATCCATGTGTTTCTGTTTGAAAGTGACCCATGTTTTCTTTTGCCCTGTCCTAGCATAGTGGGTGGTTGTGTAAAGTTGAGTCTTTGTGAGTCTCATTTTCCTTCTGGTATAATTAATCACTCCCTCTTTTATTGTACCTTCAATAGAAGGTACCTTTAGATGATTGTCATTGGACCCATATCATCAATATTGCTTTGAAGCATGTTTGAAATGCAGAGTTTGGGGCCCACCTCAACCCTCCTGAAGTAGTGATTTTTTTTTTCTTGACAGGGTTTCTCTGTGTAGCCCTAGCTGTTCTGGAGTTCACTCGGTAGACCAGGCTGGCCTCGAACTCAGAGATCTGCCTGCCTATGCCTCCCTAGTGCTGGGATTAAAGGTGTGTGCCACCACTGCAGGGATGATCTAGGGATTGTTGTGTGCTTTGCTCGGGAAGCCCTGGCTCTCTCTCCTACTCCGCTAACCATAGGTGTGTTTGTTTTCTTCTTCTCTGGAGGGTGAGCTGAAGCCTTTGACCTTCCCTTACCTCCTGTTACTCTTTCAATGTTTCCAGTGCTCAGAAGTGTTTGCTGAACTACCTCACAGGACTGAGGCATTCTGTTTGTGATGTTCCCTCAGTCAGCATGCTATTCAAGTATATTCACTCATGCTTGGTGCTTGGTGCTTGGCTAGGTGTGTGAGGCAACATGCTATGAGTGAATCCACCTTGTGTCTTTGGTGTTTATAGATTAGTGGCAGAGATAGATTCTCACCAACTAACATTTAGATAAGACAGAGCCTGCTAAAATCTGTGATTGTGGAAATGTGACCAGCAGCCTACAGGAAACCAAAAGCCTGACTCTGACTTATAATATGGAAGGTTTGTGCCTGTTTCATGGGAAAAAATGGTATGTGATTGGGACATTGCAGGATCAGTAGATCTTAGACAAGATAGGAAGAGGGGTTCTGTGTTGAGGGAGAGAGAGGCTGTGCAAAGGCCCAGACATGAAAGTAGCGTAGGGTTGTTTCAAGTAAGTCAGTCTTAAAGGCACAAGGTGCAAAGTGAGCTGGACATGGAGTGTGAGCTTGGAACTCGTGATGAGGACCCTGAACTGAACTGGAGAGATAGCTTCTTAGCACTTGATCTTGGTCCAGTCAGATGCAGTGATTCCTGAGGACTTTGCCTTCTACCTCTCTTCTCTCTTTCTACCCTGTGGGATATGGGTGGGGAAAGGTAATAGGCTTCTGAAGGGCTGGGAATGGGCTTGGATGTTTTAACCTGCTCTTTATGTGGGAGTATAACCCCACATTTCATTGTCAACTGGCAAGCCACTCCCTGCCTTCCTGAGTTCCTACCCAGTGAGGTCCATAAAGCAGCAAAATCAGAGCTTCATCAGTCATTTGGAATTTTCCTTCTATTATTTTATTTATTTTTTAAAGACGAGTTTCTCTGTGTAATCCTGGCTGTCCTGGAACTCAAGCTGTAGACCAAGCCAGACTCAAACTCAGAGATCCACCTGCCTCTACCTCCCAAGTGCTGGGATTAAAAGTGTATGCCACCACGCCCCACACACCCACTTTTTGGTGGAATATACTTTAAAACACTGCCAAAACCTCAGACTGAACCTAGTGTATTTGAAAACACTTGTCATCAGTTTCCCAGCCCCCAGAGTTTGTGAGGGCTAGTCTCATTTCTGCTTCTGGCAAGCTCGACACTGTTCTTTCTCTGTCAGTGTTCTAGGCTGGTGGGCTGATCACCAGCATTTAAAGGGAAAGGACCTCCCATTCTTCCTTTCTTATATACTACATACAGTTTACATACACTTTCTTACATACTAGTCAGTTAGAAGCCCATCTGAACAAGTAGCTGGTGTAGCTCATTTATCTCTTCAGGACTGATTGTATTGATAGCCCAGAAGTCAAGCTGTCCACAGCCTGACACTTGACACAGGTGTCAGGTGATGTTGGAAGGCAGCATGCTCTAAGCAGGGCCACCTGTAATTCCCACTTTGGTGAGATTCTGCCAGTGTGGAGCAGAAGGGATAATTCAGTGTGTGTGCTGGAGGCTCATACCACTGCCACATGAAGGAGAGCACCGGCTGCCTAGAAATCCCACGAGGCCTCAGCACATTAGAGCTGAATCTTCAAAGCTGAGGAATGACTCACTAGGCACAAAACAGGGAGATAAAGATCCAGGCGAGGAGACAGACATTTTGGGGAATTGCTAGTGCCTTAAAGGAGAGGTATGAAAGTGGGTAGGCCAAGGAAGTAGGTTGGGTGTGGACGAAAATAATGGGAATGACATGAGCAGACACAATTATATATTGAATGTGCTCATCCAGAAACTTCTTCTAGACCGCCGAGATAGCTCAGAGGGTGAAAAGCCTGGCCATCTGAGTTCGGTCACTGGGACCCTCATGGCAGAGACAATCGCTGGGAGCTGGAGTTCCGGGTGGTTGTGAGCCATCTAGTGTGAGTGCTGGGAACCAAACTTGGGTCTTCTGGAAGAGCACCAATTGCTCTTAACCACTAAGCCGTCTCTCCAGCCTCTCTTTCTTTTGCTTCATTCGGGTCTTACTATGTTGCTCAGGATGCTCTTTACCTGTTAGGCCCAAGTTATTCTCCTGCCTCATCCTGTGTATCTGGAATTATAGGTGTTCACCACCACTGTCAGCTCCATTTATTCATCACAGGGTTATCAGTGGAATCAAAGCAGGTGTGACTATTTAAGATTAGCTTTTTTTTTTTTCACCTGGGATAATGCCTTAACCGTCCACCCAAGTTGTGTGTTGACAGTTTGACTATTCCAAATAAAGCTGTGAACCTTATATGAAAGATTATGCAGGCCAGGTATGGTGGCTTACACTTTTAATTCCGGCACTTGGGAGGCAGAGGCAGGCAGATCTCTGTGAGTTCGAGGCCATTCTGGTCTACAGAGTGAGTCCAGGACATCCAGGGCTGTTACACAGAGAAACTCTGCCACAAAACAAAAAAACCAACAAAATAAACAGATTATGCATAATTTTTTTGATAAATGTCCCAATGTCCCAAGAGTACAGTTGTTTTGTTATATGGCAACTGTGTAGGAGTTGCCAGCTTATTTTCCAAAGGAGCAGTACTTAGATCAGCACTGATATACATGTGTGATGAGTACGTTGAGGTCTCAGCCTAAATTTATGTGTCAGTAGGACCATGGTGCCCAGTGGTTTGGCCAAGCACCAGTGCTGGAAAATACAGTTAGTGTAATTAGCATTTTAACTAGCCGGGCAATGGAGGTGCACACCTTTAATTCCAACACTCGGGAGGAAGAGGCAGACAGCCTGGTCTACAGAGCAAGTTCCAGAACAGCCAGGGCTACACAAAGAAACCCTGTCTCAGAAAAAAAACAAAACAACAACAATAACCTCCACCCCAAAATTTTAACCAGTAGACTTAATTGCAACTGATTATCTTTCAATAGTGTGAGTGGCTTCATCAGATCAGTTTAAAGTTTTGCTTTTTAGATTTTTAAAAATTCTTTGTATATGTGTATCTACTTCATGAGTGTAGTACTTGGGCTGGAAGTTGTGGTCAGGTCCCTAGAAGCTGGAGTACAGAGTTGTGAATTCACCCGAGGTGGGTGCTGGGAACCAAACTCAAGCCTTTTGTAAGAGCAGTACGTGCTCTTAACCACGGAATCATCTCTTCAAACCCCAGTGTGGAGTTTTAAGAGAAAAACTTGTAGCTTCCCAAAGATGTGTTGCCTCAAGATTGCAGAGGGCTGGAGATGTAGCTCAGTTACAGAGTGCCTATTTACTGTGTACAAGTTCATGGGTTCAATTCCCAGTACAACACAAGAAAATAAAAGTAAATTTTAGGCTTAGGCATGGTAGAGGTTGGATTTCTATTGAATCAGCCTGGTACCTGGCAGCCCACGTGGTCCTGGGCACTCAACACTGCTCAGCTGCTGGACACTGCCACACTTTGAAAGATGCTAGAAAGATAGTGTTGCAGTTGAGCAGAGTCAAAGTTGGGCAGAGCCCAGTTGGAAAGCCGTGACTCTGAGAGACAAAGAGAACAGAGTCTTGCAGAAAGGGGTGGCCAGGGACTGTGAAAAACTGTGAGACCCACTAGGGACCTCAAGAGCAGCACCCTACTTAAGGATGTGGTTGCAGAGCCCAAAGAGAGAGACGGGAGAGACTGAGGACATATGCCAACTGCTGGTGCTGAGGCATGCTGACAGAAAAAGCTGGACTTCGAGCAGAGATGTGCTAACCAGCCCCTAGTCCATACCAGCCCTGAGGTGATAAGAATCAAGTGGTGGGGCCTTGGCACATAAACCAAGACCAGCCAAGGAGACAGGAGGCAGAGGCCAAGAAAAGGCCATGGAAAGAGGCTCCTGCCATGAGCCAGGCCAAGAAGGCCAAGAAAAGGCCACAGAAGGCTACACCTGCCACAGTAAGATTGGGCTGGTACAAGAGGCATGGCATAGGACCTGCTCAGAGAAAGTTTGTGAGGAACGGAACAGGCAACCACTAAGTGAGCGAGTGAGGGAGGGTGAGGCATGATTGCTCTGAGGCTGTGGTAAACGGACTGTGAAGGGACCAAGAAAATAGGTGGGAGTATGGCCCCTATCCAGTGAGGGTATACCAAGGCCCAGACAAATAGAGGAGGGTCCCACAACCCTCCAAGACCGAGTTGACAAGGACTAGGCCTCCTGACACAGCATCTGCCCCGTGTAAGTTTGGCAGTCTCAGACAGACAGAGGAGGCGGACCCCAATCAGAAATAAGGCTGCCATAGCAACACCACAACCAGATGACCACTAGTGACTGTGGTTGTGATGTTCCTGTGTATAGACTGCTGACCTGCACCCTTAAGGACCTGCACTTGAGGATTGATATCCTTGTAAAGTTCTCAGGGTTGGTAGAGTGGTAGATATTAATAGATACTAATAAATATAGTTAAAAGTTACATTTACACTTGAGCTAAATGGTAGGAATGTTGCCTAGCATGTTCCTGGGCTCACTATCAGCCCTGAAGGGAGAGGGGCAGGAATTGCAATATAGAAGTGTGCCTGAATGTGTTGCCTGCTTGCCTGCCATATATATTCAGACTCAGACTCAATACTGTAACATTAGGAAAAGAAGAAGTGACAGGGTGCACGCCTTTAATCCCAGCACTCGGGAGGCAGAGGCAGGTGGAGCTCTGTGCGTTCAAGGCCAGCCTGGTCTACAAAGTGAGTCCAGGACAGCCAGGGCTGTTACACAGAAAAACCTTGTCTCAAAAAAAGAAAAGAAGCAACACCTTAACAGGAGTAGAGAGACTATTCAGGTTGAGTGTGGGTATGCTTACCGCTACCTTTAACTCTAGAAATATGATGGCTTAGCCTCCGTGGACATCTGTATTTATGTGTGCACATACACGCAGTTTAAAAAAAGACTGTAATAACCTTGAATTGACTGTGGTGGCACACACCTATAATCCTAGCACTCAAAAGACTGAAGCAGGAGGATTACTGTGATTTGAAGGCAGCCTAGGCTAGAGGTGTAGCCCAGCTAGGGCTACTTAGCGAGACACTGTCTCCAAAAGCGAAGGCAAGGTAGTAACACCTATAATCCTAGCACTCGTGGTTGAGGCAGAGACTCAGAAGTCCATGTTGGCCTCAGAAACAGCAAGTTCAAGGGCAACTTGGGCCACATGAGACCGTTTAGCACAGAGTCACATCTGGGTACAAATGCTTAGCTTATTTGCATCTGCAAAGGAGCAAGCATTTTGTGTGGAGTCGGTGTTGAATTCCACAGACTACAGATAATTTAGCTGATTTAGCTAAGAGAGTCCATGAACACTAGCAGGAAATTGGGAGTGATGAGGTTAAGGGTATTTGGTTTTATCAGAGCACATACGAATTTACTAAGGGAAAGTAAGGAAAACTACAGCGTGGAGAGGTCCTAAGGGAGGAATTCCCAGGGCTGAGGGTCTTAAATAAGACTCACCACTTCCTCCATCTAGAGGATGTGTTCACTTCCTTCTTGGTATTTGTCCCCTGTGACTCTAGAGCAAACGTTTTCTATAAAAGGTCAGATAGTAACTGTTTCTGTCTTTGTAGGCTGTTGGTCACTCATAGCTACTGAACTTTCCCGGTTTGCAGAATGCCTACATCGTGTGTACAAGACCAGAGGTTCAATCCCCAGCACCACACAGGAAAGGAAATAAAGCTATGAGCATAATGTGGACCACATGCGGACGCTGAAGCTTGAATTTCTTTCCACTTTGGCATGCAATGTGTCAGGTCTTTCATTGCTATACCAAAACACCTGACAGAACCAACGCAAGGGAGAAGGTTTAGTCCGTTCACTGTTTCAGAGGTGTTAGTCCATCATGGTGAGGAGAGTGTAACAGAGCAGAGCCTTTCGCCTCATGGAACACAGGAAGCAGAAATCGGAAGGGGAAGGGGTCAGGACAAGACACTGTCCCTAGGAACACACTCCTGTGTACACTTCTTCCACCTAAGCCTCACCTCAAGTCAGGACCCTTCCCAAAGAGCTCCATCAGCTCAAGACCAAGCCTTCAGCACACAGCCATGGGCCATGCTTCATGTCCGACCATAGCATCTTGAGATGTTAGTCTTCTTTAGTTTCCTCCTAACCACTGGAAAGTGCAAAAAGCTGTTCTTTATTCACAAGCTGTACTGGAACAGGACACAGGACAGACTTGACGACGTCTCCATGAGAGTCATAAAAATAACTTTCATAAAACATCCTTTTAATTTATCAAGGAGGGGCTGGAGAGATGGGTCAGCAGTTAAGAGCACTGGCTGCTCTTCCAGAGAACCCGGGGTGCAAATCCCAGCACCCACATGGCAATTCACAGCTGTCTGTAATGGCCAGGCATGGTGGCTCACGCCTTTAATTCCAAGTGCTGGGATTAAAAGCGTGAGCCACCACACCCGGCTCTAGTGCTCTTAACTGCTGACCCAGCCCCTGCTTGATAAATTAAAAGCTTTGCAGATGTTAGCTAATTTAATACAACAACCACTAAGAGAGGTACTGTTTTCTCTATTTTACAAATGAATACTTAATGCGCACAGCTATAACTAGATGGTAGGACTTAGATTTGAACCTGGTACTTTGCCTCCAGAGTATTTGTCCTTTTTTCTTTCTTTCAGACAGGACCTTACTATATAGCCTTGGCTGTCCTGAGACTTGAAATGTAATCCAGGCTGGCCTCAAACCTAGAGATCCACCTTTCTCTGCCTTGAGTACTGAGATTAAAGGTGTGTGCCACCACACCCAGCCAAGTCCCTGTTCCTATCTGCTGTAATGTGCTGTTTCTCCTAAAAACGAACTTATATTTACCCTCTCTCTAGCTTACTTTTGAAATTTGATCTATCCATGTAGCATCTCATTTATGTCTTTACTCACTCATGTATGTGTGTATGTCTGATACTGGAGAACGACCACTGAGCTATGTCATCAGTCCTTTTTTCTACTTGTCTTGTTGAAATAAAGTCTCAGAAAGTTGCCCTGGTTAGCAAAAAATAAGGTGAAGAGTGATTTTAAAAGACTTCAGCATCGATTTCTGTCCTCCACATACACACACATAAATGAACACATAAACAGTGATAAGGAAAACACCAACATGGACCTCTGGCTTCCACACACATGTGCCCAAATTAATGAATCCATGCACAGCATTAGGAAAGGGAGAGAACTATCAAGGGAATGGCATGAAATGCTGGCAAGATGGCTAACTGTTAGATGCTTATAGCACAAGCCTGCCCACCTGAGTGTGGATCCTCAAAGCCCAAGGTGGGAGGAGAGAACAGATCCCTGAAAGTTGTCCTCTGGCCTGCACACGTGTACAGTGGTGTGTACACACCAGCAGTTACACACAGTACAAAATAAACAAGGAAGTGGTGTGAGGCGCTGGCTGGGGAGTTGACTGGGTGTGTGAGGTGTGCTGTGCAATCATGGGGACCTGAGTGTGCATCTCCAGCACATACGTGAGCCAGGCGTGGCAGTGCACATCTGGAACCCTGTGCTAAGTGCTAGGTTCCAAGCTGGGCGGTGGTGTCACACACCTTTAATCCCAGCACTTGAGAGGCAGAGGCAGGCAGAACTCAGCCTGGTCCTAGAGTGAGTTCCAGGACAGCCAGGGCTGTTACACAGAGAAACCCTGTCTTGAAAAACCAAAAAAAGAACAAGTGTTTTTCCATACTTTAAAATGGTGCTTCCACATTGACAAGGCAGAGAGAATGCACAAGGGAGACCAGCACCAAGGTACAGCACCTGAACCTTCAGAACTCCAGAAACAGAGAAAGTCTAAAACCTCCAGAGAGAATAGCTGTTCACTCGCGGGTAGTGTTCAGAAAGCCACATGAATGCTCCAAAGCAACAAACTAGAATCCTTCTTGCAAAAATATCTGATAGTAGGGCCTGGAGAGATGGCTCAGTGGTTATCAGGGCTCACTGCTCTTCTGGAGGTCCCAAGCTGCTACCTACAGCAGGCAGCTCACAGCCACTTGTAACTCCAGCACCATGGGACCTGATGCCCTCTTCTGAACTCCCCAGGCACCTGCACATATGTAGCACACATCTGCAGACATACATACTACAAAAAAAAAAAGCCAGGCAGTGATGGTACACACTTTGATGCCAGCACTCAGGAAGCAGAGGCAGGCAGATCTCTGAGTTCAAGGAACTTTACATAGAAAGCTCCAGGCCAGCCAGGGCTACATGGTGAGACCCTGATTCAAAAATAAATAAGATTGGGAAGATGACTCAGTAGCTAAGAGCACATTGGAAAAAGAAATGGCCTCTGGCCCAGCCTGTCTGCAGCATAGGTCATTCCTATTAACTTCTGGCAGGGTTATTTTCCTCAAACACAACATGGACTGCTTGTTCTCTGCCACAGCCTGCTGTGTCTTCAGTCCTACCCCCAGCCCCACCCACCCTGTTCAAGTTAGGCCTTATTTTTCCTCTCCCTTTCCTGTCACTGTTTCTGTTTTGTTTTAGAATATGCTTTTAGGTGCTCTAGCTTGAAAACTTTTCTGTTCCCTCTGTCTTAATAAAACTGGAGTTTAAATAAAGTGTTGAAGCAGTGGGCATTTTCACTAATGGGAGGTGTTGCGAGGGGTGCATTGGAGGGTGCTTTGTAAATAAAAACCGGTACTTGATACATTCAGGCTTATATTTGTTTTATCATCCTTACATCTCATCAAAATGTGTTTACATTCTTCCACCCTAACTGAGTATAGTACGTTTTAAATACCTGGGGTCTTGATGATAAGCCTTGTCTGTATTGCGTGGGTTGTCTTCATTGTCACTGCAATTAGCAGAGGGGTAAGCTGTGGAAGGGCAAGATTGGGCTTTTATATTTGTGTCCCTCAACATTTGTCTTTATATTTTCTCTGGCCCACAGATCGGGGACCACAAATTCAGTGCTCACCGGATCGTCTTAGCAGCCTCCATCCCATACTTCCACGCTATGTTTACGAATGACATGATGGAATGCAAGCAAGATGAGATTGTAATGCAAGGAATGGACCCGAGGTACTAACCCCCTTACCGTTATGCTTCCCATGGCCAGTTTCAGCCTGAGCTCTGGACCACATGAATGCCTGCAGGAGAGAACAGTGTGTGGTAGAGCAGCTCCACACACACTGCAGGTAATTAGCACACTGGTGAGCTCCTCAGTCAGTGACCTAAGGTAGGGTAGAACAAAAGGAGGTTTGTTTGCTTGCTTGCTTGTCTTTTGAGACAGAGTCTTGTTGTATAGCCCATGCTAGCCTTCAACTCAGCTAGAAATCCTGGCTATAACGTCCCTGGTGTTGGGATTATACATGTGCACTATTATACCTGGTTTTGATGATGTTTTTACTCCATTATTAAAGTAACACATTAATAGCCGGGCGGTGGTGGCGCACGCCTTTAATCCCAGCACTTGGGAGGCAGAGGCAGGCGGATCTTTGTGAGTTCGAGGCCAGCCTGGTCTACAAAGCGAGTCCAGGACAGCCAGAGATATTCAGAGAAACCCTGTCTCGAAAAACCAAAAAAAAAAAAAAAAAGTAACACATTAATAATACCTAGAGTCCAAGACTAAACTAGAGTTGGGTACCAGAGTAGTAAATATATTTATTACTGTCTATATTTCTGGGCTGAAGAATAGTTTTTCCAGTAAACATTGTCATACATTTTTTTCACCAGACTAGAACTATATTATCCATTAAACTTTCTATAATATGGAAATAAACTTTTTGTGTTGTGATAGTCTTGCTGTATAACATTGACTGGCCACAAATGACAGTCATCTTGCCTCAGCCTTCTACATGAATCACAGGTAGGCACCACCACAGTATATTTGTACTGTCCAAAAATATTCATAGCCACAGATGGCTGTTGAGCACTTGAAATGTGACTCTGAGACAGAAGGCCTAATTTTAAATTTTTATTTAATTTAAAAAATTTTAATCCTAAGTAGTATATGTGGATAATAGCTACTGTATTATATGGGACAGCATAGATCTAGAATGTGGCAGCTTTTATGGTCATGGATCAGAAAATCGAAGGTAATGGGTTAAGCCTATCCTTTTAGTCCCACACTTTGTCTGAAGGAGCTGTGTAAATGACCATGTGTGCTCAAGTGCTTCACTTAACAGAGATTGGGTGTCCATGTCATGCACTGCTCAGGGCAGAAACACAGTGACATATAGCTGGAAGTAAAAGTAATGTGAGGAAAGCAAAGCAGGGCTGGGGGAGTATAGCTCAGTTGGTAAAGTGTTTGCCTAGCATGCACAAAGTCCTAGGTTTGATCCCCAGCAGGGCATAAATAGGGTGGTATGGTGGCACACACCTTTAATCCTAGCACTCAGGAGGTGGAGGCAGGAAGATTAGGTCTTTAAAAGTCATGAGATCCTATTTTTAAAAAGAAGGAAGGAAGGAAGAAAGGAAGGAAGGAAGGAAGGAAGGAAGGAAGGAAGGAAAGAAGCCAGGTGGTAGTGGCACAGCCCTTGGGAGGCAGAGGCAGGTAGACGTTTGAGTTGGAGACCACCCTGGTCTATAGAGTGAGTTCTAGGACTGTTAATGTAACTTTACATGATTGTGTTATTTTCACTGTTTTACTCTTAACGTGGCTATCATCTAAATAATTGAGACTCTTCATATTATTTGTTAACTATGCTTCACAACAGAAAAACTGAGCAGTTACTGCCCTATTCTTTTTTTTTTTTTTTTTTTTTTGGTTTTTTCGAGACAGGGTTTCTCTGAATATCTCTGGCTGTCCTGGACTCGCTTTGTAGACCAGGCTGGCCTCGAATTCACAAAGATCCGCCTGCCTCTGCCTCCCAAGTGCTGGGATTAAAGGCGTGCGCCACCACCGCCCGGCTACTGCCCTATTCTTAACCCACTATGCTAACCTGGCTTCCCCCCAACTTAAATCTTAGAAATACTTGCACTTTGTGGCTCCTGCTTCAGCTGCATGTCTTCTCCTCATCTTTCCTTTTCTAAGCTTATCCTAGTCTGATCTTTCTCAAAGATGATACACAGAACCATAATTGTCAGTGTAAAAGTCATTTGTATGCTAAGAGAAGCAAGCTCAATTGGAATCCAAATGTATTGAGACATTGTTAATTCTTCCAGTTTTAATCTAGGCTGTTAATTCCACTCCCAAGCTCTGTCTAAAAGGCAGCCAGTTTCTTAGTCCATGAGGAGAGCCAAGGCCTTATCTCTCTGGCTGCAAGGCAGCAACTTTTCATAAGGGAGCTGCACCTTTGAAATGCATTTGGATTCAGTTCTCCGCTCTTTGGCTAGGAGACTGCCTTGTACCTGGGCCTTCTCAGGCTGTACACGTGGATTCTAATTGCCATGATGAAATTCTGTTAGCTATTTGGGTTACAAGATAAGTCAACAAAGCATAAGATCACTAAAAGTACAGATCCATAGAGACCAATTGAAAACTCTTAATGATTTTCAAAAATTAATGGGAGATATTAATTGGCTGAGACCTACAATTGGATTAAGTATTTATGAGTTAAGTAATTTATTTCAAACACTACAAAGGGATTCAAATCTAAACAGTCCAAGATGTTTAAATGATGAGACCTGAGATTGGGCAAAGACAGAGGTAGGCGGGACTAAGGTGCTCAGACTTCTGAAGCAGAGAGGTTGATGGGTAGAAGGAGCCTCCAGAAGAAGCAGCCAAGAGCAGGAAGGAGGACACATGCCATGGGTTAGAGAAAAGGACCTCATTCCATGTGACCTGTAACATCGGCATAGCATGGAAAATAATAGTCCAAGGGGACATATGTATTTATGGAGTCATATTTGGGGAACAGAATTAAGAGCTAGCTTAGTTGGGCTAAGATTGCACAATCCAGGCCAAGGCTTGTTAAAATCCATCAGGTGTCTGTGTGCTCACTTATAATAGCGGGTTAAGAATTAACAACGTCTGACCCATTAACAATAATATAAATACAGGTTAATAATTTAATTAATTGTTTCTACATAGGACAGCTAGGGTTACAGAGAAAGACCCTGTCTTGGAGAGAGAGAAAGAGAGAGAGAGAGGGAGGAGTAAACGTAAAAGTTAGTAGAGGGTAGTGGAGTGGTCAGGAAAATGAGAAGAGTGAATTACGTGGAGGAACAGCCCTCCAGACAGAGGGAAGAGCCAGGGCAAAAGGTGAGAGTGTGTTCAGAGTATTGGGACACAGTGAGATAAGGCCAGGGTAGAAGGTTATGAGGTCAGAGAGATAGAGAGGCCAGAGTTCTGCAGCTGGAATTTGGTTTTCATTCTCCATGAGAACAAATACAAAGTGAAAAAAACAAACTTAGAAATATCTCTCTAAGCCGGGCGGTGGTGGCGCACGCCTTTAATCCCAGCACTTGGGAGGCAGAGGCAGGCGGATCTTTGTGAGTTCGAGGCCAGCCCGGTCTACAAAGTGAGTCCAGGACAGCCAAGGATACACAGAGAAACCCTGTCTCAAAAAACCAAAAAAAAAAAAAAAAAAAAGAAATATCTCTCTAACAATGTATCCCCAAACAACAATATTTTGTTTTGTTTTGATTTCTTTTTGAGACAGAGTTTGTCTGTATATTTCTGGCTGTCCTGGACTCGCTTCAAATGTAGACCAGGCTGGCCTCGAACTCACAGAGATCTGCCTTCCTCTGCCTCCTGAGTGCTGGGAGTAAAGACGTGTGCCATCATGCTGGCCTACAACCATCATTAAAATTATGATGGCAGTAAGAAGATAATAGTTGTAGTGCCTGCTAATAAAGGCACTGCATTAGGACATATTTTAGTGTTCAGTTATCATACAGCAACCACCCACCCAAAACAGTAAACGTGAAGCTAGTATAGCAGAATGAGAAAGGACTTAAAGAGTCATTTTATGATTTTGCACACATAGTTTACATATACCAATGGACAGATAAGCAAAGCTAGAAAGATGATCACCATTAACTGTTCAATTCTGAGTTCATAAATGATTGTTTTTTTTTGTTTTAGCAATATGAAACAAATTATTTGGACAGTTATTCAGTTCTTGTTCTTGTTGTTTGTTTGTTTTGAAACAGGATCTCACTATGTAAATCAGACTGGCCTGCCTCTGACTCCTAAGTGCTGGTTAAAGGTGTGTACTGCCACACCTGGCTAGGATGAATTTTTTCTGTGATGAGATACTTATTCCATTTAAATATATTCTTTTTTTTTTTTAAGACAGGGTTTCTCCGTATAACAGCTCTGGCTGTCCTGGACTCACTTTGTAGACCAGGCTGGCCTCGAACTCACAGAGATCCGCCTGCCTCTGCCTCCCAAGCGCTGGGATTAAAGGCGTGCGCCACCACCACCCAGCCTTTTTTAAAATATATTCTTAATAAAATAGATTTTATTTGTTTGTTTTGAGATGTAGCCTCACTATAGTGTAGACTGGAATTTGAAATTGGGAATCCCCTTGCCTCAAACTCATGATGCTAGAATTATAGGCATGTGCTGCCACATTCAACCCAGCTAAATGGATTTTTAAACAGATTTGTTTGTTTGTGTATGTGTGTGACTATATGAGTGTATGCACACGCATGAGTGTGCCTATGACAGACAACCCACGAATACCAGAATAGGGTATCCAGTACCTAGGAGCAGGATTGCAGGCATTTGTAGGACACTGACTTGCTGTGTGGTGCTAGGATCTAAACTCAGCTCCTCATGATCTTAACCAGAGTCACCTCTCTAGCTGCTAAATGATATTTGAACAGGGCTCATCTATTCTTCAGGTAGTTTCTTAGTCACTGTTCTATTGCTGTAAGGAGACACCAAGACCACCATGACTCTTAGAAAAGAAAGCATTTAATTGGGGCTTATTACAGTTTCAGTGGTTTAGCCCATTATCATCATGGCAGGGGCATGGTGGCACATAGGCAGACATGGTGCTGGGGAAGGAGCTGAGAGTTCTACATCCTTCCAGATCTGCAGGCAGCAGGAAGAGAGAGACATTGGGACTGCCTTGAGCTTTTGAAACCCCAAAACCCACCTCCCAGTGACACACTTCCTCCAAAAAGGCCACACCTCCTAATCCCTCTCAGGTAGTGCCACTCACTGATGACCAAGCATTCAAATCTAGTAGCCTATGGGGGCCATTCTTATTGAAACCACCATAGGTAGTCATGTCAGTTCAATTAAGACAACGTGACCTGTGGACCAAGACTCACCTCTGAAGATCTTCTCATGCTTTTCCTCTTCCTTCTAGTGCCCTGGAGGCTCTAATCAACTTTGCTTATAATGGCAACCTTGCTATCGACCAGCAGAATGTGCAGTCACTGCTGATGGGAGCAAGCTTCCTACAGCTGCAGAGCATCAAAGATGCTTGCTGTACATTCCTCCGAGAGAGGTGAGCAAAGTGGGTGGTGGGGACCATGCTCCGATCCAGACCCCATGCCACCGTGCTGAGTTAATGGTGTGTCTGGAGTTTTTTGAACAATGAACTGGGAATGTTCCTCTGTAGAGATGGCATTTCTTGGGATCAGTTCTGTGCAGGGCCCATCTCTTTGGGCATTTACATAGCCCTGCTTACACTCTTGTGGCATGATGTAGACCCTTTGTGACCATACCTCTCCAATCTGACCAGCTGTTACTTGACCTAATTTTCCCTCTTTCTTTTTCTTAAATTTAAATTAAACATTTTTTTAGAATTTCTTATATCTGTTCAGTATTTACATCATTGCCATCCCTCTCCTCCCTGCAGCTCCTCCCGTGCCCCCAACTCCCTCTCAAATTATGACTTCTTTTTCTTTTATTGTTTGTTTGTGTGTGTTTAAATACAGTCTTTTTAGTCGATTTTGTGTTGCTTGTAACTTAGCAAACTTCTCACCAAACTAATTTATTGATTTACTTGGCACTCCTGAATTGTTCCATAGCCATCTCCATGTTTGTTTAGATACTTAGCCCTCCTTGTGTTTCTTGACCTTTTTATACTGCAGCTCACTGAGAGCCCAGCTATATTTCTGTCCACTGGGAAAAGTCATCATGTGGTCTTTTAGGGTGATGATGACCTTGGATTATTCTCCCACTATCTCTGCCTCTTGGCATAGGGTTTCATGGGTTCTTCTGTGACTTTTTAACTGATCAGATAACACTCTTCCTTCCCTTTGGGGGACAGTGCTCTGTCAATCACCAGAGATTTGGAGATGAGAGTTAGGGCTGCGCCATACACAGGCATAGAAAAATCCAGAAGAGCTCCTCTGTGTATACATTGTTCTCTGAAGCCTGATGATCAGCATTCCTTCCACCTCAGCTCTGCCCTCAAGAGCATCATCCTCTCAGAGCCGACCTCCCTTCCCCAGTCCTACTCACTGAGACTATCTGTGGCCCCTTCAGACTGTCCACATCCTACCTCTGTGGTGCCTGTGGGCACCACTGAGCACTGTCATGTGCTCACCTACACAGATCCATGGTAGTGATGCCTCAAACATAGAGGTGGACGTCAGCCAGCTGCAGGGTAAACAGCTTCACCTTGAGGTTAATGGCTGTGTCAGGTGTTGTAGATGGAAACCTTGCAGCTAGTGACAGTGCAGCTCTGGAGCTAGGCTTGTCCCTGCCGTGGGATGCCCTCTGGAGCCAGGCTTGTCCCTGCCGTGGGATGCCCTCTGGAGCCAGGCTTGTCCCTGCTGTGGGATGCCCTCTGGAGGGACTGGACAGGCACACACACACACTGTCTTTCTTAATCATTTGTGGGCCTGAGGGCAGATTGAGCTCGACTGATCTCTTTGTTTCCGTAGAATTTAGAAAACGGCTTTCAAATGGAGTGTGTGCTTCCAGTTGCCATTCTTTACCCCTTCATCAGTGGACGACAGCGCCATCTGGGTGCTCTTAGGTGGTCACTGTATCACCAGGCCTATCATAAGGCCCTTTCTCTTAAAGATGCCGAACAGCTGAACAGCTGGACGTGGTGGCGCACACCCCTAGTCCCAGCATACAGGAGGCAGGGGCAGGTGGAGCCAGATGAGGCCAACCTGATCTACATGTCAGCTCCAGGCCAGGCCTACATAGTGAGACTCTGTGTAAACCAAAATGCAACAAAGATGCCGAACAGTTATTTCCTTTTCTTTTTGAGATAGGTCTCACTATGTGACCCAGGCTGGCCAGTCCTCCTTCCTCCACTGTAACTGTAAATTTTATTAAACTATATTTATTAATAATACCTGAACACCTATTACATAAGAACCAACCCTAACCCTTTTGAAAGAACACCAAGCCATGGGTCCTTGAGGGCAACTGGTCAGTTGTCTGTCTGCAGGCCAACAGTCACTCAGTGGAAACCTGGCTCTGGTGTTGTTATGGCAGCTTCACTTCAGCTTGGCTCAGCTTCCTCCAGGCCTATTATTATCACTGTCTGCTGGCTCATGTAACCAGCTTGCCTCAGCCTCTCAGCCTCTCAGCTTGGAGTCGGCTTCCAGCCCCATCTGATGCTTACCACCTCAGGATTGGTGTGGCCTAAGGGATAGTTAATGCATCTCTGCTTGAAGTCCCACCTTTTCTATCAGCTACTTTGCACCTCCGTGTCTCTCTCTCTCTCTCTCTTTGTCTCTCTCTCTCTCTCTCCCCCCCCCCCCCCCCCCTCCATGCCCTTAAGTAGAGCGCAGGTCTCACAGTTTTTTGCTGTTTCTCACAGCCTCTTGAGGTCCCTCATACCCCTCCGAGGTGCTGCTCTTAGGTTCATGGAACCTCGTTCTACCTAAAAAAAGGAAAATGTCCCTGTATGAAGACGGTGTCTCTTCCATGTGTTTGGTGCCTTCCTGGTGCCTAGAGGGGGAATTGTGCCCTGGATACTCGCAGAAACCACAGCATCTGTGTTGGTGGCAGGGCTTCCCAGCAGATGCTCTGCTGTCTTCTCACATGATGGTTACTTCATAGAACTTCCCAACAGTCCATGACAGGGCCATGCCCCGAGAAGCAAAGACTAATCCATCTTAAGTTAATACCTTCAGAAGACAAATCATGGGGAGGAGTGCTTGATACCATGGAGTTTCCAACAAAGCTGGGAACAAAATTTTACTTTTTGTTCCATGGCTGTACTCAAAACCATTTTGAGAATGACTGAAGAGAACGTTCTTTCCTCTAATCTTTTTCTTTTCCCCTTATGCCAAAGGCTTCACCCCAAAAATTGCCTGGGTGTGCGCCAGTTTGCCGAGACAATGATGTGCGCCGTGCTGTATGATGCTGCCAACAGCTTCATCCACCAGCACTTTGTAGAAGTGTCTCTGTCCGAAGAGTTCCTGGCCCTGCCCTTGGAGGACGTGCTGGAGCTGGTGTCTCGGGATGAGCTGAATGTGAAGTCAGAGGAGCAGGTCAGTGACCACAGCAGCAGTCTGTACGGGCAGAGGGCACTGTCCTTCCTTCCTTCCTTCGTTTTTTTTTTAAACAAATAATGAATATACAATTTTTGTGTATTGTGAGGTTTGTTTCATTACATGTATTTTTTCTAAAATCTTTCCTATATTTTAGTATCTAAATAATAGTATGTATATTTATCAGCTACATTTCCCTTATTTTTAGAGCTTGGGTTAATTCCAATATGTATTTAATTTTTTTCATTTTATTATATACATATATATGTTAATTTTCTGCTTTCATTATATATATTTTACATACTTTAGATATTCCTTTATATTCTGTACTTTAAGAATACGTGTGTACTCATGCATAGACACATAAATACAAACACTTTTTCAAATCTTAGAGTATTTCTACAGTGACAACAATATCATTTCCATCAAGCTTTAGACCTTTTGCTTTTCTTGGGAAAATGTTTATTTTTTAATTTTTATTTACTTATTTATGTATTTTATGTATGAGTGCTTTGCCTGCATATATGCCTGCATGCCAAAAGAGGGCATCAGATCCCATTATAGATGGTTGTGAGCTGCCATGTGGTTGCTGGGAATTGAACTCAGGACTTCCAGAGGAGCAGCCAGTGCTCTTAACCACTGAGCCATCTCTCCAGCCCTCCCAAGATTTATTATTAGAAATAATAATTGCCATAACTGGAAATCAAACACTTGAATTTGGAGGAAGTGTTGTTGTTAAGGCAAGAGAAATTATACATCCTTCACTGTCGATGGGACTTCCCAGAGGAGGAGAGAGAATTGGTGATACAAGGGAAGTGATAAAATGGTGTCAGGTTGTGTTGTATAGTGAGAAGAATCAGAGTCCAAGGCAACAGAGGCTGAGCATCGTTAGACAGGAACAGAAGCCGTCTGCATCCAGAGCTGCTTGCCCAAGGCAGAGCCATGCGCACAGCCTAGTGCCCCAGTGCAGGGAGACGCTAGACTTCTCTAACTGACATTCTTCTCTGACTTGTTTCTGTCTTCTCAGTGGAGAATGAGTGTGAGGAAAGAATATTAAAAATGTGGGGGGAAACGAAATGTATGACATGGTAGGAAATAGAGAGGCTTGCTGGGGAACAGGGCCTGATGATTAGGCTTAAGCTTGAAGCACTCGTCTCTGTGGTGTGTGCTCTGTCAATGCCATATGTTGGTGCAGGTAGAGAATAAAAGCATACTGAATGTGAAGAGCTGGACTTTGAAGACTGGAGAGATGGCTCACTGGTCAGAAGCACTTTCTGTTCTTCCAGTGGACCCATGTTTGGTTTCCTCATGTTGGGCAGCTCACAACCTCCCATAATCACAGCTTCAGGGGATTAATCACCCCCTTCCATCCCATGGGCACACATACACATAAATAAGTAGAAATAAATCTTTAAAAAAATACTGGCCTTCATGAGGTTAGAGGTTTCTGTTGTGTTTTTTTCAAGTGAACATGACCAAGGAGGTAGGAGCTTGGCACAGGAATGGAGGACACCCATTTAGCAGCCTCTGAAACACAGGTCAGCAGAGAGGTGAGGAAGCAGAACAGAGCTGGAGAGATGCAAAGGAGGTGGGCATGATGAGAGGCAACCCGAGGGGATTTCTGACCCGGAAGGCTGGAAGTGGTGGTGAGGTGTGGGTGGACTTAAAACTTACAGCGGTAGGGTTAGGGTGTATATCCATTGGTAGAGCACTCACCTACCCTTAGCTAAGCCCGGGTCCAGTCCCTAGTGCCACGTAGAGAAGACGTGTTTGTGCCCAGTACCGCTCCATGAAGGCAGTAGAATTAGGTTAAGGCCATCTCAGCCATATAATAAGTTGGGGCTGGGCATGGCAGCACACATCTTTAATCTCAGCATGTGGGATGGGAGGCAGAGACAGGAGGACCTCTATGAGTTTGAGACCATCCTGTTCTACTTAGTGAGTTCCAGACTAGTACATAGTGAGACTCTGTCTCAAAAACAAGTTGGAAGCCAGCCTGGGCTACATGAAACCCTGTTTCAACACACACGCACATGCACACGTGCACGCGCACATGCACACACACACACACACACTCAACGCACACACACTCACACACTTGCGCGCACACACACACACCCCACTATGAAATTGGGAAGCTCTTAAGGTGTTTATAACCATCGTGCTTGGCGGAGTTACTGGTAAAGCAGAGCAAAGGTCTCACCTTCTAGGAGGGGACAAGAGAAAATAAAAGCAGAGTGTTAACCAGCTGGAGGAGAGCCGAGGACGGTCCCTCTTATCATCAAGGGTGTAGTGCAAGTGGACTTAGGAGGACAGTGTGTGCTCTTGGGGACTGCAGAGGATGGCGAGGGCTGCCAGTGAAGGACATCGCATACAGAGCAAGAAAGAAGTTTGGTCCAGAAACACCTGGGTCCTCCCCTTTGACCCACTGAGAAGTCCACTCAAAATCTGAGCCACTTAGGATATTTGCAACCAAGAGTCCTACCCAGGACTAAGGAAATGACTCAGTGGAGTCAGTGGGTGAAGAGCTTGTTCCACTAGCTTGAGGGCCTCAATTTGAATCTCCAGAGCCTACATCAAACTAGGCACAGCAGTGACCACTGTAATCCCAGTACTCTTACTGTAAGATGGGAAGAAGGGACAAAAAGATCCAGAGAAGCTTGTGGCCCAGCTAGTCTGGTGTACACAGTAAACAACAAAGAGACCTTGTCTCAAACAATGTGGAAGACGAGGACTGACACCCAATATTGTCCTTTTACCTCCATGCGTGTGTTGCTGTGGCACACATATATATGTACACACAATGGTGTCAAGTGGGGGAGGACTGGGGAAGACAGAAAACTGGGATCCAGAGATTTTACTTAAACTGATAGCTTATACCAAGCAAATTTATTAAGAAGTATAGCATTTGGACTGGTGGTGGTGATGCATGCCTTTAATCTCAGCATTCAGGAAGCAGAGGCAAGAGTTCAAGGCCAGCCTGGTCTACATAACAAATTCCAGGACACCCAGGGCTACACAGAGAAACCCTGCCTCAAACAAACAAACAAAAAGGAAGAATAGTATCTTATATATTGTTTACAGGGGAAAATGGGCACAGTCAGCAGAAAGCCAAATCACACAATGTTGGCGAGAGAACACAGGATACCTCAGACACAGCTGCCTCACGAGACTGACGACCTCAGTTTTTCAGGGAGAAAGTCACTTTCCCAGGAACCAAAACCTTAATACCTTGGCCTGGCCCCAGCCCCATCCTGGACCTTGCCAAGTCTGCCCCTGGGCAAGGACAGAACTAGAGTTCCCTTTGTCCTTTCATCAGGGCCTCTGAGTAAGTCTTAGATTGGCCTAGCTCCCAACACTAGGAGGCAGCCATTGAGATGTTAGCACAAACTCAGCTAAATTTCTTGAATGTCTAAAGACACTCTGTCCACCCTTGACTATTAGTGACCAGCAGAGCTTGGCAGCATGGACACAGATTTAGAAGCAGCTCATCCTAAAACAGTGTTTGCCTCCTAGCTTCTACTAATTAACGTGTCCTGGGCCAGCTCATATTGGTTTATTTGAGCGGCAATCTGCAAGGTCTGAGGCGCTTCAAAAGGTGACATTCTTGTGTATTAAGTACTAAGGAAGGCTCCTAGGGAAACATACATCTTGAGCTAGACTTTAGAGAATTGGGAATAGGCTTAAATGAAGAGAAGGAGAAAAATGGCCACTCGAGGTTGGACAGAGTAAACAGAGGAACTGGCCTGGCCAGCCTGGTATAGAGAAGTTAGAGCTGGTAAGGTGCAAGTGCAGCAGGGAGAAAGAGAAATTGACATTTTGTTGTGATGCAGAAAATAAATGATAACGAAAGCCAGGAAGCTGTGACAGTAAGTAACCTCGCCTTACACTACAAAAGAGTGGACCTAAGCTTGCCGTGGTCTCCACACCTGTAATTCCAGCACTCGGGAGGATCTTGAGCTCCTCTAGGCCAGCCGGGGCTGCCTAGAAAACCCTGTCTCAAAACCAAAGGACCGGACCTCCGAGCATAGCTGGAGAAAGGAGTAGGAGGAAAGAGAGGTCGCCTGAGGACCTGCTTCAGTGTAGGCAGTGGAAGACTGAGGCGCAGGAGTGTGGTCTCTGGGCAGCTGCAAGAGCATCTGCTCTTTGTCCCATAGGTTTTCGAAGCTGCCTTGGCCTGGATCAGATATGACCAGGAGCAGAGGGGACCATGCCTGCCTGAGCTGCTGTCCAACATCCGTCTGCCTCTTTGCCGGCCCCAGTTCCTGTCCGACCGCGTGCAGCAAGATGACCTGGTGCGGTGCTGCCACAAATGCAGGTAAATGTGAGGTGGCCTTGTCCAGGACACTGCCCAGGGTCTAGGCAAAGAAGAGGAGCAGGCCTCCTGGCACAGCTCAGGGGAAGAGAGATTTGGAGCAGACAGTTAGCTCACGTTGCTCACAAGAGAGATGCCATGTGGGAGCAGAGGGGCTTCTGTGCCCTAAGTTGTGTCCTTCATCTTTGTCCACTGAGAGTTGGAGTGCGCTGTCTGAGGCGCCTGACTGCACCTTGCCCACTCTGCAGCTGACTTGATAGTGGAAATGGGGCACCCTGCCTTCTTCAATAAACAGCAGCCTCTGGTGAATGATGGAAAGGGAGGTCTTGTGTACCTGTGTGCAGCTTGGCCAGAGCCACCAGCACAGTTCAGAAAGTGGGCAGTTATGCAATTAAAGCAGAGAAAAAGGCCTGTCTTTCCAGTTGCTTGTTACAGCCACAGTACAGTGTTGGGTTTTGTCTTTTCCCTTGCTGACAAGATTTATACACACACTCAGTTCTGTGTTAGTTCACCCCTAGTTGGGATCAGCAGGTTCAGGGGCAAGTCAGTGGCGTGCTGCAGGCTTTGCGCGGTGTGGCTGGAGGGAGCTGGGACCCTGTGACAAACAGTCTGAAGGACCCTGTGACAAGCAGTCTGAAGGGTAATACTGAGGCATATGAACTATTCGGGCAGCAATAGGTAGCTATCAAAAAAGGTTGTTAGAAAAATCAGTGTGGTCTGTGGTTGGGGGTGCTGGAGGCAGGCTGGAGGTGGGGAAATCTGTCTGGAGCACTTGGCAGCAGTTGCCACAGTGCAAGTGAGGGGTGATTGACTGGAGGGTGTGACCCAGGGGATGATTATACCGGCAGAAGGAAGAGCTAGGTCTGAGTGCTGATAGGAAATAGGCTGCTTCAACTTCCCCCAGCACTTCTATTTTAACCCCCACACTGTTTTTCAAAATACTTGTACCTATTAGGAGGTGGTTGCTCTGGTTATACGATCTGAGGTAGCCTCTGCTTGTTTTGCTCCTTCACTCTTGAGCATGTCTCAGTAGCTTTGCATGGCTTCCTGTGATCTCACCAGAGTTCTCTGACACTAAACCTCACATAAGAATGGGGGATGTAGCCCAGTAGTAGAGCATTCAGGCATGTGTGTGGCCCTAGATTCAATCCCCAGCATGAGAGAGAGGTAGACAGACAGACACTGATAGACCAAATTTTCCAGAAGTCTTTCCCTAGCTGTCCCTACATTGAGGTGTGGAGGAGCAAGCCTCTTCAGTGTAAATGTGGACCAATGTGGGAGGGTAACTCCTGTCCTGGCATCTTGCACCTTATTCCAGGGACCTGGTAGATGAAGCAAAGGACTATCACCTCATGCCAGAGCGCCGGCCCCACCTGCCATCTTTCAGGACTCGGCCTCGCTGCTGTACATCCATCGCTGGGCTCATCTACGCTGTGGGGGGCCTCAACTCAGCAGGTATCTTGCAACTCCCCTTTGCAGATCCCTTCCTAGGACTCCTTGAATGAAGAAGCACAGTCAAGCTAGCCTGGTTGTTCTAATTCCTCTTTATGATGTTGTCTCCTGTCCTTATTTTAATATAGTGGCCCTAGAGTAGAGCTTGTTATGTATTCATAATATTGAATTGATGTCGGTGCTAAAGGTGGCTTAAAGAATTAGGCTTGGCAGTGCAGGGATGACAACACATGCCTGTAATGCCAGAACTTGGGTCATGAAAATAAGAGGATTGTGACTTTGAGGCCATTCTGAATTACACAGTAAGACTCTCAAGAAAGAAAAAAGCTAGGCAATGTAGCACATGCTTGTAATCTTAGTACTTAAGAATGAGAGGCAGGAGGATTACTGCCCATCTCAACAACAACAGAGGGTTGGGGAGAGATGGGTCAGGCTGGCCACGGTGGCATCCACACCTGTAATCCCAGCACTTCGAAGGATCCCGAAGGCCAGGGCAGTCTAGGCTACATAGTGGGACCCTGCCTCAGAGTCATGTAAGTCACTGTAGCTGAAATTTACCAATGAGGAAGCTGAGGCCCAGGGAACTTGGCAGTGCACACACTGCTTTGGTTAGAGCTAGGGCTCGGATTCATTCTGAGGCTTAAACTGGCACTCCACCACCAGCCCCCCCCCCCCGGCCCCTCCCCCGCCCTCCGTGTTTATTATCTGCAGCATCTATTCTGGTCTAGAGCAAATATAGTAATCAGCTGTTCACATTTGCATATGGATCAGGCTGAGATAATCCAACACCCCGGGCTGCTGATACCCCAGGTCTGTCTGTATTCCTTTCTAATCTTCCCGCTGCCTCCTGTGAAGCCCCTACACATCTTACATCCATCTATTAGCAGCAGCTTGATCACCCACTATAATCCCAGCACTCAGGGGCTCAGGCAGGAGGCTCTTGGGTTTGAAGCCAGCCTGGACTACAGGTACTGAAACTCTGCCTCCAAAATGAAAGAGCCCAAAACCACCGTTATCCATAGCTATGTGTTATATATATAGTCACATTTCTAGGAAAGCCTCCTGGAGGGTCAGTGGGAAGTGCAGTTTTTTTCAGTTAAGGTTAGGAATGGTAGCTAGCGGCCTTCTACTTGTTGACAGTATGACCTAGAAAAGGTAAGTCTTCAGTAACAAACATAAGAGTGTAACAAGCGCTCGGTGCACCCAGGCAACAGGGAAGGGAATTGTTTGGGTTGCTAATCATAATCAGAGGAGGACAGAAGGGTTCAGATGATCAGTCCTGGTCACTGACCACCGTTTACTGAGTTCTGAGTATTTCTAGAACCATGCTGGGTGCTATATCCATTTTGTCATTTAATCCTCATGGCAGCTCTGTTAGCCTTTAATTTCACATTCAAAACAGGATGAGGACACAAAGCAGCTTATCTGGTCATTAGAGTAAGTGGCAGTTAGCATTTAGGACCCATGCCCTTTGCTCTGGGCATGCTTCCTACATTGGGCAAACATTCTATGCATTTGCCTTTATTGTCCATTTCAAGCAAGAGGCTTACCTGATTATATACTACTCTCACCAAAGAGCAAATGCTTCCTGTCTGATTCTAAAATCTGTATTATAGCTAGAGTTGGTTTTGCTTTTTTTGTTTTTTCAAGACAGGATTTCTCTGGAGTCTTGGCTGTCCTGGAACTCACTCAGTAGACCAGGCTGGCCTCGAACTCACAGAGATCTGCCTGCCTCTGCCTCCCGAGTGCTGGGATTAAAGGCATGTGCCACCATAGCTAGAGCTTTTACTGGGCCCACTTACTCTCAGTGATTTGTGGGGAAGAGCTAGTAGAATCGAGTCAGACATTCCATATAGTCACTACTCAGTTGCTGTGTGTGATCTAAACAAGTGGTCTCATTTGTTTTAATTTGAGTAGCAAATTTTTATGCAGGTGATTCCCTGAATGTGGTGGAAGTGTTCGACCCCATCGCCAATCGCTGGGAAAAGTGCCATCCCATGACAACAGCCCGCAGCCGCGTGGGTGTGGCTGTGGTGAATGGGCTTCTCTATGCTATCGGAGGGTATGATGGTCAGCTGCGGCTGAGCACTGTGGAGGCCTACAATCCTGAGACGGACACATGGACCAGAGTGGGGAGCATGAATAGCAAGCGAAGGTATTCTGGAAGCCACGTGCAGGCTGAACACACACATTGAGCGTCTGGGGAGCCCCATGTAGGGCTCATAATAAAGTCAAATGCAAGCTGTGTCCCTGGGAAGCCCTGCTGCCAGGCCAGCCACTGCCAGCACCTCCTGGGAGCAAGCCCCCATCTACTTAAGCATAAAATACCTGCCTTGTCCTTTGAGGAACTTGGGGAGCCAAGACATGGACATGTGGAAGTTTTATTGTTATGTAAGTGCCAGCTAAGGACTCAAAATGTGTGTTGTGGAAGATTCCAGGAGGGCGAGAAACTGGACTGGAACACCTGGAAGATCTCAGGGAAGAGGTGGGATTAAAGTTGAAACCTGAAGGATAAGGAGATTTAACCTCATTAGTGATGGAGGAAACCCAAGGTGTTTTTCTTTGTGCTTTTTTTCTCTTGCTGTACATATGCTCTCACTGCCCTGGAAGTGCATGAACTAAGCAGTGTCACACACATTCTCCAGATGTGAGCACACGTGTGAGCACACGTGCAAGGAGGCCTGAACTTGTACACCATGGAAATGGTCTAGTTATCCGTGTCCTCCAGCACTTGCCTGCTCTCATTTCCCGGGTGGTACTGCCCATGTTTAACCTTCTTAGTCCAGAGAAGACAGGCAGAGTTGCTCCTCACATCAGGCTTGTGCTGCAGTGGTAGGAGGGCCCATACTATTTAAAGGATGTCATTGGATGGGTTCTTCCATTCTCGGGCCCTGTCAGGCCACAGCAGGTGAACAGTTACCAGTCTCATTCTTCTGACTGTCCTCATAGGGACTGGGAAGGAAAGAATCCCAAGGTCCCTGCACATTTTTTTTTTTTTTTGGTTTTTTCGAGACAGGGTTTCTCTGAATATCTCTGGCTGTCCTGGACTCGCTTTGTAGACCAGGCTGGCCTCGAACTCACAAAGATCTGCCTGCCTCTGCCTCCCAAGTGCTGGGATTAAAGGCGTGCGCCACCACCGCCCGGCTGGTCCCTGCACATTTAACCAGAGCAGATCTGCCTGTATTTTGAGTTTCTATAACATGTGCCCAATTTTAAGGAGAATTATGTGTGGTTTTTAAAGGATAGTTTGAAACCTACTAGTGGCTGTTCTTTTTTATTTGTTTGTTTTTTATTATATGTTCTGTATTGAATGATGTATGCCTGCACACCAGAAGAGGGCACCAGATCTCATTATAGATGGATGTGGTTGCTGGGAATTGAACTCAGGACCTCTGGAAGAGCAGTCAGAGTTCTCGGCTCCTTCCCTCCCTACCTTGCTGTATTCCCCTCTGCCCCTGGATGTTTTTTTGCAGCTTTTGGTGAACAAAGGAGTTGTTTCCCATATCCCCAGCCCACAGGTGGCGCTTTTGCTTTGGCAGCATTTGGTTGACTCTCCTGTGTGTCTGCTCTGACAGACTTTCTTGCTTTGATGTCAGTGCGTTTGCTGTGTCATTTGGGAGGAAAGCCCTCTGGGTATTCTCCTTCGCTGTGGTTCATGGCCTGGTATTAGCAACATGGGCCCAATTCCATTTGTCCCTTTTAAATTGCAGGTTACCTTAAAATGTTCTTAGTCACTTCTGTTCTGACATCCCACACAGCCCTCCATCCTGCCAGTGACAGCTTCCTTTCTGCTTTCTTTCCACTTCTGTCTTCAAGCCGCCTCTTCCAGGCACTTGGACTGGGTGTTCCAGCTCACACAGTTCGCACTTTCCCTTCTGTTAGCTTCCTCCTTACCTGTTATTTGGTTGTTGCTCATAGTTTAGGAGCACTGCTTGATTCATTCTCTGTCACTACTCAACTCCCGACTGACTACCTTGTATTTGGGATTAAGGCTGTAGCTCAGTGGTAAGATGCCTGCTTCAGCAAGGGCATGCCCCCAGGTTCAATCCCCAGTATTGCGAAAAAATATTGTTTTCTTGTATGTGTTTCATATCCATGTCTAGAAGGGTATCGATGCCTAATAAATTTGTCATTTTCTTTGTGACCTTGCTTAAAACAAGGCCCTCTCTTCTTGGGGCAAGTTCAGAGGGTCTGCCACTGTAGTTTGATTTGCTGTGTGTACTTGAAAAGTGGTAGGTGTCCAGATATTCCTCTTTCCTGTTCAGCCTCAATCTTCTGTAGCATCGGATGTGAAATCCCTGAGTCAGGCAGCTTGGTGTCGCTGCTTAATGTCTCGTAGGGCTTTACGTAGGGTGGTGACAGCGACTCTTCTTTGAACAGTGATGCAGTAAGTGCAGAACAAATACAAGCTAGAGCCTCCCCACCCAGACAAAGGAGGGACTGTGCAGGGCGATGTGGAACGAAACACGTGCCAAACTACAAAGGAATTGAATAGGAAGCCAGAGTGAACACACAAGCACATGGAACTAGGGCTTGCTTTGTACAAGACACCACAAAAATCACCACTGAAGTCACAATAAAGGCCTTTCCTGTGTTCCAAAGGGTTCCTCTTTGTTAAGAGTTGACAGCAAGCTGGGCATGGTGGCGCACACCTTTAGTCCCAGCATTTGGGAGACAGAGGCAGGTGAAACTTTGTGAGTTCAAGGCCAGCCTTGTCTACAAATCAAGTCCAGGACAGCTAGGACTATACAGAGAAACCCTGTCTTGAAAAACAAAACAAGCCGGGCGGTGGTGGCGCACGCCTTTAATCCCAGCACTTGGGAGGCAGAGGCAGGTGGATCTTTGTGAGTTCAAGGCCAGCCTGGTCTACAAAGTGAGTCCAGGACAGCCAGGGCTACACAGAGAAACCTTGTCTTGAAAAAACAAAAAAAGAAAGAAAGAAAAACAAAACAAAACAAAAAAAGCCTAACCAAACAAAAAAGGAATTGACAGCAAGATTCCTGGCACCTCATCATATGGACACATAAGTGCCTTTGATCAGAGATTTTGGCTGTTCACTTGTTTTTGTTTTTGTTTTGAGACAGGGTTTTGTCTGTGTAACAGTACGGGTTGTGCTGGAACACTTTGTGGACCAGGCTGCCCTCAAACTCACAGAGATCCACCTGCCTCTGCCTCCTGAGCGCTTGAATTAAAGGCGTGCACCACCATGCCTGGCTTTTTTTTTTTTTTTTTTTTTTGAAATAGGCTCTTGCTGTGTAGCTCAGGCTGCCCTGTAAGTTGAGCTCACCCTGCTTCAGCCTCCTCAGTTCTGGAATTGCAAGTGTACTCTGCCATGCCAGCCTCTGTTCTCTGCACATGACCTAGCGTCGAGGACATGATGCCTTCCACATGGCTGATAAAACTCTGGCGAGTGAATAAATGTAGTGTGTGCCCTAGTAAAGAAGCCACTCCTGGGGTGTGGGGTTAGAGGACAGCCTGTGGGGACATTTCTGAGGAGCATATAGACCCTAGGGTTAAATTAGACTGAGGTCTTGAGTTTGCTTAGTGGGTAAAGTGCTCACTGTGCAGCCCTGAGAACCCACAGTGGAAAGAGATCCAACTGCCAGATATTGTTCTCTGACCTCTCAGTGCATGCCATGTACAAATGTATGCTGGCGCATGCACAAACACACATGCACACACTCTGCTAATGACAATGATAAATTTTAAATGTTTTTATGTGCATGAATATTTTGCCTGCATATGTGTCTGTGCACCACTTGCCTACCTGATACTTGAGGAGGCCAGAGGAAAGTGTCAGACTCCCTGGAACTAGAGTTGCAGATGGTTGTAAGCCGCTGTGTGGGTGCTGGGAGTTGAACCCAGTCCTCTGGAAGAGCAGCCAGTGCTCTTAACCTATGAGCCATCTCTCCAGCCTAAAAAACAGTTTGGGGTAAATCAGGCTAGTTGTGATGGTGCACACACCTGTAGTCTCAACAGTTGGGAAATAGAGGCGAGAGGATCAGGAGTTCAGTGTCATCCTCAGCTACATAAAGAAAAAAGTAAATGAAACCATTGTACAGTGATCTGGGAGGTGAACATTTCAAGTAAGTCAGGGACTATATGCCTGGTGGGGCGATACCTTGTCGCTGAGCCTGAGAGTGCCGACGGGGGTTCCTTTGCCATCGAGCCAGAGAGTGGGGTGAGCGTGTGCAGAGGGAGCACTGAGCATCTTCTTAATTCTCTGCCCTTAGCTGGGGGTGTCCTTGGGATTGGGTTTATTCTAGAAACAGACAGTTGACAGATTAACTTAGTGTGTATGACAGGCTGCCAGGATGACCCTTCTGTCTGTTTCAGTGCCATGGGGACAGTCGTGCTGGACGGACAGATTTACGTCTGTGGAGGCTACGATGGCAACTCCTCCCTCAGCTCTGTGGAGACCTACTCACCTGAGACGGACAAGTAAGGACAGCTTAGCTCCCAATGCAGATGTTAGAGCTGCAGCTTGTTCCTTTTTTTTTTTTTTTTTTTTTTTTGGTTTTCGAGACAGGGTTTCTTTGTATAACAGCTCTGGCTGTCCTGGACTCACTTTGTAGACCAGGTTGGCCTCGAACTCACAGAGATCCGCCTGCCTCTGCCTCCCAAGTGCTGGGATTAAAGGCGTGCGCCACCACCGCCCGGCTTGCAGCTTGTTCCTTAAGCTCAGTTTGTCTTAGTTTTTCTGAGGTGGGGGTTCTCATAATACAGCCTAGGCCTTCAGTCTCAGCAATCCTCCTGCCTCAGCCTCTTGAGTGCTAGAATTATAGGCAGAAAGCACTGTGCTCAGCCAAACCTTCCTCACTACCAGGCCTTATGCTTTCCAGGCTTCTTGCCCCTCCCACTGCTGCCTTTGGTTTAGTTTCTTTGCTTTGTTGGAGAAGAGGCCTCAAACTCAAGGATTCTAATATCCACCTCATCCATAGAGACCTACACTGGCACCTAGCTTAAGACTTCTTCCAGGTTGGAAGTGACTTGACAGGACCTACATGTAATTGATTTTAACATGTTTGGCTAAAGACCTAGTGGTGTACACCTTTAATACAAGCACTTAGGAGGCAGAGGCAAGTGCATCTCTGTGAGTTCAAAACCAGCCTGTGCTACAGAGTACATTCTAGGCCAGTCAGTGCTGCAAAGTGAGACCTTGTCTCAAAAAACAAAAAAAAAATCTAAAAATATTTAAAAATCCTTGGTTAAATGAATCTTTTGGTTAAATTTCAAAAGAACTAAAGTTAGGCATGGTGGTTCTTACCTATAATTCCAGGACTTGAGGTAGAGATGGGAAGCTCAGAAGTCAAAGCCTACATGAACCCGTTCCAAACAAACAAACAGCAGAGATTCTCGGGAGCATTTATTTATTGCTCTGTGTGTCTCAGTTAAATCATTCCACTGTGATATCAGTGCAAGCACAGGGTTGAGGAACAGCGGGACAGCATGTGCCAAGGCAGTGAGGCCTGATGTGAAAGAAAGTGTATGGTCAGATAAGGTCGGGGAATGCTGGCATCTGTCCCTTCCGAGTCCTTGTCTTTCCATTATACATCCGACATTGCAAAAGTTCTAGAAAATCTAACAATGAGGAATCCTGTTTAATCCTGTTTTCTGTAACACCTATTAGAATCATGTATGATGCTTCTGTGGAACATTAGAAAACATTGGCAATCCTAGGCTGAACTGCTCATTCTAGTACTTGAACACTTAGATAACAGAGTGTGAGCAGGTGGGCTGAATGGACCCATCAAGATTTTCTAAAGCCAGTGTTCCACCCCCTAACCAACTGACTGTGGTTATTATCAGGTAGGAAGGAAGCTGGGCCTCCCTAGTGCTCAGTTTGGCGGCCCTGAGTTCATTGTCATCACCTTTCCCTGGAGGCCTGTGTCTGGGGCTCTTGGGACAGAATGGGGACCTTTCATCTCTCTAGGGCAGGAGTGCAAGGTGAGACTCATCAAGGATAGACAGTGAGGTGGTGGAGGGTGGGGAGGTGGCTCAGTTTATAGTATTTGCCTTACAATCCTGGCTGAGAAGGTGGAGACAGGAGAACCCTTCAGGGCTTGCTGGTCAGCCAGTCTAGCTTAAGAGATGAGCTCCAGGCCAATGATGTCATGTCTCAAAAGAAAAAAGGCGGTGGGTGTAGTCCTGAGGATGCCCCTGTGGCTTTCAGGTGTACATTCACACATGCATGCGCACCCATACACATGAACACATTCCTACAAACACGTTTTTTAACAAACTATAGAAATAATCCCTGAAAGTATAGTCTTACACACACGTGTTTTTAAAAAGTTAAACAGTGGTAAGTGCTTTTCCTAGACAAGGAGATAGCAGACAGGGAGGGGTTCAAATAAGAAATTCCTCACTGTGCAGTGTGGCCAGAACTGGAAGATGAATAAAAACCATAGTCAGGAAGCACACCAGTTCCAGCACTTGGGAGGCAGAGGCAGGTGGATCTCAGTGAGTTCGAGGCCAGCCTGGTCTACAAAGTGAGTTCCAGGACAGCCAGGGCTGTTACACAGAGGAACCCTTTCTCAAAACAAAAAACCAAGCAAACCTATACTGAAGTACTTGTGCATTGCCTTAGAGAAGGCAGTGAGCAGCCACTTCAGGGATATATGGTAAAGCTGCTGGAAAAGCGATTCAGATCCTTGACTGTGGGATTGGGGTAAAGATGGCCTAAAAATAAAGCCATGTATAAGGATGCCATTCCATTGGTCCAGGTGGGAGGCCAGAACTAGGCAAGTGGTATTGGGCATGGGAACAAGTTTGGATTAGGAAATAAACCAACCAGTACTTGTGGACCACAGGAATGCTGAGAGGAAAAGGAAGCCAAATGAGCACTCACTTCAGTATTATAAGTAGAATAACTAAGTAGCTGGAGGTCTCATTGAAAAAGACCAAGTAATGCAGAGCAGTTGCAGATGTGTGTGACAGGCCTTCTGTGAAATGCGCCGATGTTGGATGCTATAGTGACCAGCTATGGATCTGAGGCCTGGGTGAGAGGCCGGGGCAGCAACAAAGAGCTATCTGCAGAGGTGGTGGGAGAAGTGGTAAGATATTGGACTCCCAGGACACAGAAGACACAGGAGAGTTGTCCTGAACCTGGCCAGGCCATCTTGGAAGGTCGTGAGCACCAAATCTCACCCCCTCCTATTTTTCCCGTCTCTGCAGGTGGACAGTGGTGACTCCAATGAGCTCAAACCGCAGCGCTGCTGGGGTCACAGTCTTTGAGGGCAGGATATATGTGTCAGGTGGCCACGACGGTTTGCAGATCTTCAGCAGTGTGAGTCTGCCCCCTCCTGGGTGACTTCTTCCATCGCTGGATTTTTTAAAATTCAGATCTGGGTTGGATGTGTAGCCCAGTTGTATATTGTCCAGCATGCCCATGACCCTGGGCTCAGTTTCTAGCACCACCACACAAACAAAAAGGTTTTAACCCTACCACTGCTGGATAAAGGTTATCTACTGAGGGTTGATGTTGACTCCTCCATCATGCAAGATTCTTCACTTCTAGAGAACCCAGGTACACAAGGAAGTGTAGGGTGTGAGCATCCTAAACCTGCCTCACTCAGGTACCCATGTGATGCTGAAGGAGCCTTTGAAAGTCCTATCCACAGTAAGCCCAGCCATGCCGGGAGTGAACACCAGCAACTGTGTTCTTCCGGACACTCTGCTGGAAGCTACATTTATTCTCTTAAAAGGCTCAGCAGCCATGCCGTAGTGATTCTAGGGTCAGTCAGTACTGAGGCAGAGAGCACTTGGGACAGTCGCGTGAGTCAGTACTCTCCTTCCAGCTGCACCGTCACTTAGAAGCCCTTCCTAGGGACAACCCTTCCTTTGTTTCCTTGCATGTGCCCAGAAGGCATCATCTGAGCTAGGGCACATGCCAAGCTGAGCTTCCTCTCCTCATTCTCCCCCAGGCTAGCACATGTGGGCTCCTGTGCCCTGCAGGGTCACCCCATGGGCCAGGCCTTGTCTCTGACCGTGTTGTGCGGCGCCTCTGTCCCTGCTGCAGGTGGAGCACTACAACCACCACACGGCCTCCTGGCACCCAGCAGCCGGCATGCTGAGCAAGCGATGCCGACATGGCGCCGCCTCCCTGGGAAGCAAGATGTTTGTGTGTGGGGGCTACGACGGCTCTGGGTTCCTCAGCATTGCCGAGATGTACAGCTCTGTGGCAGACCAGTGGTGCCTCATCGTACCCATGCACACACGCCGGAGTCGGGTCTCCCTTGTGGCCAGCTGTGGGCGCCTCTATGCAGTGGGGGGTTATGATGGACAGTCAAACCTAAGCTCAGTGGAGATGTATGACCCAGAGACAGACCGCTGGACATTTATGGCCCCGATGGCATGTCATGAGGGAGGGGTTGGTGTGGGCTGCATCCCTCTTCTCACCATCTAAGGAGATTGGGATGTGGTGGGTTAGGGATCTGGTGCAAGCATGGCGCTTCCTTCCAAGGGAGAGTCCTCTCAGAAGAGACCGTGGTGGACCAGAAGACAGGGTGAAATGTGAGCTTGCCAGAGGGACAGTCTCTCCAGGTGCTTAAGTCCTCCCTCACTGTGCTGCCCTTGTGACCTTAGGTTATCAAGATCCACAGCACAGGATAGGAGCCCCTCTGGGTCCCACAGCAAGCAACGCAGAAGTGCTTAGCTGGTCCATGCGCACACAGGCTCCAGCATGCACCTGCTGCAGCTCTGCCCCAGCTCCCACTTGCCACAGCGCTGTGGGTGCCTGTGTGCAGGAGGCCTTCCAGCTGACACTCCTCCTGTCCTGCTTGTCTGCAGCCATGTTGTGGCCAATTTGCCACGGGAAACAGCAGTGCCCAAGCCTGTTTGGAAGCATGGGGTAACTCGGGGAGAGGTCAGAATATCCCGATGTTCTGACCGCCTGTCATGGTGCAACTACAGTAGCGTGCTGCGTGCACACAGGCTCTCCCGTCCACCATTGGCACAGAGGACTTTGTCCCTGTCTCCAGCAAGCAGGGAGGACAAAAGTCTTCCCACTGCCTAATTTTTTGGGAATTCAGTGAGGTCTTTCCACTTGTACTGGAGAAACGGGAATAGAGATGCTCAGAAACTGGAGGAAATGCGAACAAGAAAATGTTCAAGAAAAACTAGAAGGAAAAGACTTTAAAGTGAACATTTTTCATAGGAAGAAAACATAAAAGATACTAAAAGCAAATACACATTTAAATGGAAAACCGTCAAACATGACAACAGTGGTGTCCACTCCCACATTCAGATGCCAGGGTCCTGAGTCCTCCTAAAGCAGTTGGGGTTCCCTCTGAAGCTCCAGTGTGTCTGAAATCAGGGCGTTCTTGACTGGACCTGTAGCAAGGTGCTCATGGGCTAGTCTCCTCACCCACCATCATAGGACGTCTTAAGTCACAGGCTTCGGAAGCCAACTGAATTACTGCCACTCATCTCTACAGGAGCTCCCAACTGTCACCCCCACGGTCACCTCCCACTGCCACCCAGCGCCCGTCAGATCCCCACTCCCACATACATCCCTTCCCTCTTTGGCCAGCAGGAAACAGCATGTCTGGCCAGATGTGCACTTACCCAACTACCGTCCTTGGATAACTTCTCATCTTCACAGTTCTGGAGCACATTGACCATTCATACCTCTAAGACCTAACCAGGGGCTTGCTCCTACCAGCCATGGGGTAGCTTGGTCAGGTGACTTGTCTGCCCTGCCATTCCCCTGGTTTTCCACCAACTCGCCAATCCCGGGGGTCCACCTTCCCTGCAGCCCTTGGCAGACTGACCGGCTAGATGGACCTTTAAATTCAAGCAATGCTGGCTTCATGATATAAAGGCCTAAAGACTAAAAAAATGTCTTGCTGCTGCAAAGAAGAGATTTTATATTTCTTCCTCTAATCTTGGCAAATGACCTCGTGAAGAGACCCCCTGCTGCTGCTTCTGGATGGGACCTTAACACAGTGCAGAAGGATCCAGAGCAGAGATTGTTACCAGTGCACAGGCAGCGGGGCAGACCTTCAACTGCTGCTGCCAAAATCTGGTTTTCCAAAATTCTCCCAGTAGAGATTAGAAGGATATAATTATTTTTAGCCCCAAACTGGGTCTTAGGAGCCCACTCTCCACCTGATTGGTTTCCTGCTCTTTGCTGCCTGCCTGGAGTGACCTGGAAGCCTGTTCGGAAAGGCGCAGTGTGAAGCCTGGGGCATCCCTCTCCGCAGACCATCAGTTTACCAGTGTGTGCGCTTGCCATGGATTCAGAAGGAAGGACTTCCATTCCCTGCAGCTTCAGAGCTGGGCCTCTGCTATAAGCACTTGAAAATAATGTTTTTATTTTAAAAGACTGAACAATCTGATAACTGATAAATTTTAACTAGGCTCCCAGTGGAGCACCAGCATTTCTTCCTGCCCCACAGTTTGCCTGCTGAGGTAGACTCAGGGGACACTATGGGTCTTGGTTTCCTGTTAGTCCTGTGAGGAGGGGTGTGTCCGTGCTTGTCTTACTAAGTCCTCCTGTGAATGTACTGCCCAGCCTCGGCTGTGAAGGTGCTGAGAACAAGTCAGTGGGCTCCCAGATGGGCCTCCTAGGTCCTTATGATGCTATCAGATCATCACTAGAGATGATAAACCATCTTACCCCAGCCTGCTGCTGTCAGGTTAGCCTTCCCGAGTCTACTCCCACATCCTAGTGTAGAGCTTACACACAGTGTTGCCAAGAAAGGTCAAGTCAGTGTTGATCTGGACTCTGAGCACACCTGAGCTAATAGGAACAAACATTTTCCTACTCCCCTGTCTGAGGGCAGATGGCTAGTCTGACTCTTTAGTGTTGGAACAGTAGGATCATGGGAAAACAGACATCACCCAAGGACATTGTGGAAAGAGTGTAACAAGGAGGTAGGTCAGACACACCTGGTGGACCATGGGGTCTGGCCACTACCCTTTGTCCTTCCTCATTCTTGGTTCTTCTCTTCCGGGTTCCACCAGAGATCACAAGCAGAAGAGAGCTGAATACCAGCCTCAGAACGGAAGGAGTGCAAAGGTGGAAATAAGTAGGAACACTGCCCCTCTTCGCCCGTAATTGTTTCACAGGAAACAATTTTTATTTATGGAACGCATGTCTTTTGTGTTAAGAAACCAAAGAGAAATAAAGAGAACATTCCTAATACTCTTGCCCTTTCCTGATTGTGTGTGTGTGTGTGTATAGAGGACAAGGGTTGACATTGGGTGTCTTTCTTGATTGCTTTCCACCTTAGATTTTTGAGGTGGGGTCTCTTAGTGAGCTTGAAATTCACCCAAATTGATTTGTCTGACTTGCCAGCAAGCCCTAGGGATCTGCCGAATTTTGTCCCCAAGTACTGAGATTGCAGGGTGTGCACTGTCAAATCCAGTGTTTTTTAGTTTTGTTTTTCATTTTACTTGAGTGCTGGGAATCAAATTCAAGTCTGAGGTTTGTACAGCAAGCACTGAACCATTTGAGTCAGCCTTCTTCTGACTTATTTTTTGATATTAGAAGTAAATTATATTTGTTAGACAGCGGTGGCAGATGCCTTTAATCCAGCACTCAGGAGGCAGAAGCAGGCAGATCTCTGAGTTTATGAGTTTGAGGCCAGCCTGGTCTACAGAGTGAGTTCCAGGACAGTCAAGGCTACATACACAGAGAAACCCTGTCTTGAAAAACAGAACAAAACAAAACAAAAAAAGTAAATTGTATTTTTATTGATTTGGTTTAAAAGAACAATTTATTGGACAAATTACAAATATTCCCATGAAAATAAGGGAAAAACCAAATGAACCTCTAGCAAAAAGTGATCTTTGAGAAGTGTGGTTTGAATGAAATGTCCCTATACCGCTCAGGCATTTGAAAACTGTCCCCAGTTGGTGGTTGTTTGGAGAGGATTAGAAGGTGTGGCCTTGCTGAAGGAAATGCATCGCCACGGGGACAGGCTTTGAGGTATCAAAAGTTTTGCTTTTAGGTCTCTACCTCCTGCTTGTGGATCAGATGAAGATATGAGCTCTCAGCCATCCCTGCTGCCATGCCTGCCACCTGATGCCACAATTTCCTGCCATGATAGACTCTCATCTCTCTGGAAGTATACACCCCAAACACACCCTTCCTTCTATATGTGGCCCAGGCAGACAGTCTTTAACTTTGGTAAACAGAAAAGTCACCGGATTTAAAAAAAAAAAGTGTGTAAGGTTTTACATGTGAGGCCTGTCACTGTGGCACACACCTTTAATTCCAGCACTTGAGAGGCAGAAGCAGGTGGCTCTCTGTAAGTTCAAGGCCAGCCTGGTCTACGGAATGAATTTCAGGGCAGCCAGAGCTACACGGTGAGACCCTATTTCAAAGAAAGAAAGGAAGAAGGGAAGGAAGGAAAGAAAATGAGCTGACTGGAAAGATGGCTCAGCAGTTAAGAGAGCTCCTGGTTCTTCCAGAGGACCGGAGTTTCATTTCCGGCAACCACATGAGGCAGCTCAAAACCACCTGTAGCCACCTCTAAAGGACCCAACACCCTCTTCTGGCCTCCAAGGGTGTCAGACACATGGGGCATACACTAACACACACATGCACAAAAGATTGGCTTTTAAAATTAAAAATATTTTTAAGGTTTTGTGGGATAGGGAGATGGCTCAGCAGTTGAAGCACTTGTTTTACAAACATGATGACAGGGTTTCGGTGGCAAGGGAGTTAGAGTTTGGCAGAGAACCAATTTTCTTGAGGCTCATGAGATTTGAAGGTTTAAACAGGGATTGGGGTATGTGTTAGGCAAAGAGGTGGTGGGGATGGGTTAACCAATATGAAAGATGTATGAAAAACTATGGAAACCCTCTGCATTTGTTTGTTCGTTTGTTTTTCGAGACAGTTTCTCTGCATAGCCCTGTCTGGCCTTGAATTCTGAGATCCACCCACTCTTCCTCCCAAGTGCTGGGTATTAAAGGCGTGGGATACCACTGCCCAGCTGGAAACTCACTACTTTACAAACTAAAGTTAATTTTTTAAAAAAATAGAAGTAGTTTGAACACAAATGCTCTTGATGCTCTTGAATGATGGATAATGATTCCCATGAAAGACATGTTAGTAAGTGAAAACTTCACCACCAACTCCATACAAGTTACTGGTCAGGGAGGCCCCAGTCCCCCAGACAAAACAGGCTAATGCCTCTATTGCAGAAGACACAATACACTTTGGTTATAGGACACAGAGAAATAAAGTTGGAATTGACCTTAAGATTTCCTCTCATAGTGCCAGAGGTGCTGCGTAGTCCACTGAGGGAGAAAAGACATCAGTGGCATCCCTGCATCCAACCCTGCATACTGCAATACTGACACAGCAGGCAAGATATGTCCTTTGGTGCAGTAGTGGCATGAAAGTTATGGGTGTTACCAGCTGCTTTTGGATTGGGTTTGAGGCCTGATCAATAGGAATCTGGGCCTGGTGCTGTAAACCTAGTCAAAAGCCTATGGCTCAGTAGTTTACAGGCCCTCCTACTGTTGCTTTTCTAAAAGACATTTTGTCAAACTGCCTTCTAAATATTTATGGTTATACTCGTAGATTAATATTACTTCCAACCTTGGCCAGGGGTCAGCATCAATACAGATATTCATAATTGGTCAAAGTGTTGAGAATAAGTGTCTATTTAGTGCTGAGCCCTAGGTGGGTCATTTGTATCACACACACACACCACCCAGTTCTCAGGGAATATACTGAAGAGGGGTGGAATGAACGCAAGAGCTGCAGGATTGGGTAGAGTGCTATAAAATTCTGTCTTTGGGACGTGACATGGCCATTTTACCCACGGACTCATTGCAGCTATGATTACCTGTGCAAGATCTCAAGTCTACAAGGTCAGTCAACAATCCAGCAGGCAGCTGGACTCAGTGAGTTATTAACACATAAAAAAGAGTGGGGAGAGCCGGGCGTGGTGGCGCACGCCTTTAATCCCAGCACTTGGGAGGCAGAGGCAGGCGGATCTCTGTGAGTTCGAGGCCAGCCTGGTCTACAAAGCAAGTCCAGGACAGCCAGGGCTGTTACACAGAGAAACCCTGTCTCGAAAAACCAAAAAAAAAAAAAAGAGTGGGGAGGGGAACATGCTGAGGGTGCTTTGGGTGAGTGGAGGGAAGAGTTGGAGGAAGTGAAAGGGGAGTAGGGGTACATATCATCAAGATGCATTGTTTAGAGTTAAGTTGACAAAGAATAAAAGAAGTAAAGCTAGGTGTGGTGGCTGGTATCTGAAATCCAAACCCTGGGGAGTTTGAAGTGGTATGATTCAGGCTGTACTATACACACACAAGCAGTGACCTTCAGATACTGGTGATTATGGTGACCTTTTTTCTTTTTTTTTTTTTTTTTTTTTTTTTTTGGTTTTTCGAGACAGGGTTTCTCTGTGTATCCTTGGCTGTCCTGGACTCATTTTGTAGACCAGGCTGGCCTCGAACTCACAAAGATCCGCCTGCCTCTGCCTCCCAAGTGCTGGGATTAAAGGCGTGCGCCACCAGCGCCCGGCTTATGGTGACCTTTTGATACACATAGAAGGGGCGCTCAAGAAGCAGTCCAGCATGCAAGTGAAAATTAAAAGTTCTGACTGGAACTTTATGCTAAGGAACAAAGGCAGCCAGAGAAATGGGGCATAGACTACTCTGTCGTCCTGGGCACCTCTGTCCCCATACCCAGTTCCACGCTTTTAAAAATTAGGAAGATTTACATTTTTTATTTTGTGAGTGTGTGTATGAGAGAGAGAGAGCATGCATGCATGTGTGCATTTTACATGCATGTCACAGCACATGTGTAGAGGTCAGAGAATGACTACAGTAGTTTTCTCTATCATGTAGGTCCTGGGATCAAACTGGTTTTCCAGTTTGGTGGCAAGCACCCCTACCCACTGAGCTATCTAAGTGACTCCTCACTTCCTCTCTATGGCCCCTTCTCTGACCTCACAGAGTCTGGATCTCCTGAACTCCAACCAAGAGCCTGACACATTTGTCTCCTTACCCCAAGGGCAACTATTCCAGCTTCTAGAACATCATTCATTCATATCCTCTTTAATCTCAGAAGCACTTTATTGAACCTCTCATATATGTCTCACTCACGGTGATCTGACTTCACCCCCCTCCCACCCCACACTCCCACACATCCCTGTTAAGGTTTCTGGATACATAAAGGAGCATTTGGTGTCACAGTGACTGGGCAGGGAGCAGGAGCACACAGGTCTTGTACAAAAGAAACTGTCCTCCCACATCATTGAACAATTCCTTCTACAGCTACCTGCAACTGGCCTGGAAGGCCCAACTGTGAATGGACAGAGTGTTGACTGGCTGGGAACACAGCAGGTAATACCGATATGGTTTGGGGATTGTGAGTGAACACATGTGGGAAGGAGGCTTTTGCTCTGGGAGAGTGAGGAGGGGACTTTGGCACTTGGGCCTTGAAGAGTAAATAGGAGTTTCAGATGGAGGGTAGGCAAGAAACCCCAGAAGGAAGCAAGCTTGCAAAGGTGTTAACGCTTTGGGAGTTGGAGTTACTCTAGAGAGGGGCATTCGTGGGCAGTGCAGGGTCGGGTCCTAAAGGCAGGGAGATGGGTATAGAGGTGGAAGAAGAGGTCATGCATGGCAGGAGGCAGAGCATCCCCTCCTTTTTCCAGCCCTAGAAATTACGCAGGATGTTGGTGTTGATGTCATACTTGGCGTTTTCATAAATGTTCCTGATGTTGGGGGGAAGATCCTTGAACTCGTCCTTCTCAGAAACAGTTGCCACACCATCAGCAGCAGCACTGTTTAGCCGGTCACCCTGCAGGAGAGATGCCGAACAGTCACCACCATCACAGTAAAGAGAGTCCTGTCCTGACCTGCCTTTTGTCTTCCCCTCCAGGAGACGGTGAGGCCACAGAGGTGTCAGCTACACCGCCATGACTGGACATGGAAGCCTGGCCTCCATCCACTGGAGCCCAGAAGGCCTGAGCAAATCTGGGTTTGGAGGAGGTGGGCTTCCTTGGGCTGAGTAAGACATACTGACACATAGCACATGCCACACTTTTCCAGACACTTGCTGAAAAGGGCTTGATTGGTTCTATGTGTCAGATGAAGACCCTGTGTATGCAGCACATACACAGTCCACTTGTGTCTCTGGGAGCCCAGGAGAGAGCCCAGCAGGAGGAGATGGTTAACCTCAGGACTGGGCCTCTGCAGTGAGAAGCCCTGAGTGGATGTGGGGCAACAAGCTGCTCACCTCTGTACTGCATTCCCTATCGCAGGTCAAGGTCAAAAAGGTTGATTGCCGCCTTCTGGCGAATTCACCTGTGCAGTTTCGCTCCTCCTGTTGTGGGGGGTGGGGAGACAAGAGCTGGAGGCATCTTGCCACATTTCTGGAGAGGCAGGAATTGTCCTCAAACCAGAGATGCAAGCCAAAATCAGAAAAGAGAGGCAGTGGCCATGAAGGACAGGTACACACCCATTAATATGAATGACAGGACATCCATTTAAAAATTATTACAGGAAAGAGCACCCAGAAGTTACCATGCCCAGGGAAAACCATGTTTTATGAAGGTTGTGGGTGGAGACATAGCAACAATTGCTGCCTGTCCCTGGATCATGAGGTCATGAGTCAGTAAATTTAACCATTGCTTTAAATGTGAATGGTAAAAGAACACTTAAAATATATTACTTTCACTAGGCTGCCTTTAATCCCAGTACTCTCTGGAGGCAGAAGCAGAGGCAGGTGGAACTCCTGTGAGTTCAAGGCCAGCCTGGTCTACAAAATGTGTCCAAAGACAGCCGGGGATACACAGAGAAACCATGTCTCAAAAAGCAAAAAAAAAAAAGCAAGATGACAAAATGTGTCTGTAATCCACCTAGAGATGTTACTTTTTAAAAAATAGAATCAGAAAGGTTTTTTTTTTTCATTTTTCCAGACATGGTTTCTCTGTGTATCCCTGGCTGTCTTTGGACTCTTTTTGTAGAACAGGCTGGCCTCAAACTCACAGACATCCCCCTGCCTCTGCCTCCTGAGTGCTGGGATCAAAGGTGTGTGCCACCATGCCTGGCATCTTGCTTTTTTTTTTAATCTTCAGTAGTTTTTAGCATGTAATACCTCCTCCCATGCCTTTTTTGTGTGTACGTGTGTGGCACTAGGATTCAAACCCATGGCCTTGAATGTGTTCAGTAAGACTCTGCCATATACTGCTGTTGTAGCAAGTAATTGCAATAGTTTATAGTAAGGTATTAAAGAAAATCTGGTTTCGTTTTTTTCTAAGAATTATTTGGTGTGCATGTGAGAGTACATCCCTATAGAGGTCAGAAGACAGCCCGTAGGAGTCAGCTCTCTTCGCCATGTCTGTGCCAGAATTCTTTTACCCACTAAGCCATCTCTCAGCCCAAAATCTGATTTTGAAAAAAGCTTCAGGGGCTAGAGAGATAGCTCAGCGGCTTCAACATTAAAACTGACCGTGAAGTGGCCAGGTAATGTGGAAGAAGCCAAGAGAAGAGAGAGCTCTTCCTCCACAAGGCAGTCTGTGAGCTGGAAGAAGGAGACTTACCCCATCCTCCAGGAAGTTGCAGAACTGAGGCTGTCTCTCCCTGCTGGAGATGCACACCGTCTCCTTAATCCTGAACTCGAGTGGGATATTGGTACTGGGGTACTAAAGAAACAACAGAGAATTTATGGCCATCAATCTTCTACAGATTAGGGAACAAAGCACAGAGGAGTTACATGATACTGCCTACACCAGTCTAGTCCAGATATGAACTGTCCACCAAAGTCTGGGGCTTATTAAATAGCCGTAACAGAGACCTGAAGGGTAAAGTAAGTGGGTGTTGTAGCGCATACCTGAATCTCAGCACGCAGAAGGCTGAGGCACGTAGATCTCTGTGAGTTCTAGGCCAGCCTGATCTACATAGCAAGTTCTAGATCAGCCAGGGTGACATTAAATAAAGGGTATAATTGGGCATGGTGGCACACATCTGTAATCTCAACACTTGAGAGGTGGAGGCAGGAGGATCAAGGGTTCAAGGTCATCCTCAGCTACATAGCAAGTTTCAAGCAGCCTGGGCTACATGACATTCTGCCTAAAAAAGGGACGGGTTGTGGTCTTTACCACAGATAGGTATATGACACTCTTGTAGTTGCCCCTCCATATCCTCTTGTATAAAATAGGAACACAAATCCCTTCCCTTCATGTCTCAAAGTAGGAGACAGGCTGAGAGCACAGACTTATCCTACCTATGAGCAAAAGTAATGGCTGGCCTGGAACTCATCACATAGCTGGGACTAACCCTGACCTTTCCATCCTCCTGCTTCTACCTTCCGAGTGCTCAGGTTCAAATCCCAGGGTCTCATGCATGCCAGGAAAACAGTGTACCAAGTGAGCTATATCCCCAGGGCCCAGGTAAGAGAAAGAAGCCTTCTACATTGCCTGTTTCCCAGGCTGGGGTGGCAGACACTCACCAGACTAGATGGCGGGGTGGCATCTAGAAGGCGGAATAGGGGCTTTCCTTGCTGCCCCTTGTTGTATGCCTCTATGGCCTGTTCAACAACGTCCTCATATCTCAGTGGGCGACGGGCCGCACAGGCTATTGCAGCCAAGGCCACCACCAGCACAAAGGTCTTCCACAGCCTTACCATTGTCTCTGACACATTGCCACTCTTGGCCCCTTTTATTTAGGTGATACTGAGGCTGCCTTGCCCAAGGACTTCTGGTACCACAAAGGGTGTACCTCCAGAAAGGGGAACCCTCCTTTACTTGGCTAGAGATCAAGTATTGGCCAATGTTATGAAACACCGTTTGGCCAACAGAGGCAAGGTTTGAGTAATACACCAGGACCTGGAACCAAATCCTGAGCTAGAAGCAAGAGACTTGTGGACAGGCTGGGCATGCCTATTTACCCTGGGCCTCAGCGTCCCTGTTGGCCCCCTCCAGGCCTGCTCACGCACAGCTCTTCTCTCTCTACATGGCTCTTCTGTTTTGATCCCCCAAAAAAGCTGCCTGGAACCCATGGATTCCACATATGAGCTCATCCAGTTCACAAAGAGACAATTGTTCTGAGGCTACACTCACGGTGACACCCACAGTGTCACACACATTTAAAAAATACAGCAACTTTAAAAATTCTGAGTGCCATTACTTCTTGGCCTTTAACATTTGTTTATGAATTGGGCATGGTGGTACACATCTTTAATTCCAGTACTTGGGAGACAGAGCCAGGTAGATAGATCTCTGTGAGTTCAAAGCCAGACTGCTCTTCCAAGTGAATTTCAAGCCAGCCAGGGGTACATAGTAAGACCAAGTCTTTATTTAAAAATAAAATAAAAGTATGATGTGGTAGTGCACATCTTTTTTTGTTTGTGGTTTTTTGAGACAGGATTTCTCTTTCTATCCCTGGCTCTCCTGACTTACTCTGTAGACCAGGCTAGGCTTAGAACTCACAGAGATCTGGCTGCCTCTTCCTCCCAAGTGCTGGGATTAAAGGCATGCAGCACCATGTGTGGCCATTACAGACAGCTGTGAACTGCCATGTGGGTGCTGGGATTTGAACCTGGATCCTTTAGGAAGAGCAGCCAGTGCTCTTAACCGCTGAGCCACCTCTCCAGCCCAGTAGCACACACCTTTAATCCCAGCACTTGGGAGGCAGAGGCAGGAGGGTAAAAGTTTTACAGGTGTGAGGGAAAAGGTATCCTAGCAGTAAGGAGCCAAAAAAAAAACACAGCACGACAAGCCTCATACAAGAGATTTATTGGGAAAGACACAAGAAAATGGCTGCCTGTGCTGGGGGTGAAGGAGAAGCAGCAAAGAACTGCGCAAGAGACAGACTTTATATAGAGTTTCTTGGGTGATCTGTGGCCTGATGTTGGGGTTTTGGGTTTTTTCTTTTTTTCTGTAGGGTGGAGTTTGGCTGCCTACATCTCAAGGGGCTGGAAGTCTGGGGTGGGGCCTGGACATTTGCACCTTGAGGGGCTTACAGAAGGTCTCTGTGAGTTCAAGGCCAGCCTGGTCTGCATGAGGAGTTCCAGGAAGATTACACAGTGAGACCCTTTCTGAATAATATAATAAGTAAAATAAAATATATTTATTAAACTTTATTACTTAGTATGTGTGCATGCACACATAGCCATGACATGAGTGTGGAAGTCAAGGGACATCTTTGTGGAAATGGTTCTTGTTAGGTTTTTGTGGTGGAAGACTACCTTGGCAGGTCAGGGGCCAAGGAATGTCACAAAGTCACACCATGCAACAGATCTCACTTGGGGGATTTATTGGATGAGAGGTCCTCTGAGTGGGGACAAGAGAGAGAGGGAGAGAAGGAAAGAGAAGGGAGAGAGAGAGCAAGGAGGTCATGATGGCAAGGACTTTATAAAGGGTACACAACTCATGGCAACAGTGGAAATGTGTTGCATTTGGTGACTGGTGAAGACCAGGCTGCTGGCACTGAGCCACTGAAGGCAGGCTGGGGCAGTGTTGGGGCACTTGGTTTCTACCATGTGGGTTCCATGATAAAAGTCAGATCATCAGGCTTGAGCAGCAAATATCTCTACTCACTGAGCTATCTTGTCAACCATTACTGGTCTTTTGACTAAGATCAAGTATCAAACTTTGCAAAATTAAGATCTGATAATCCATGGCCCTCCAGCCCCTCACAGCTTTGACTGTTATGGGTTCAGGAATAGTTGCACACCGACCACTCGAACACCAGACTTAGACTGATGGAAGTTCATTGAACACTGAACCAAGACTGACTGGTCAGGGACCAAATCCTGGATTCAGGAACCAGGACTAAGTCCCTGAGCTGTTCTTAGAGTGAGTTTTTAAAGGAAAAATCATAACAACTTGAGTCTAGGTACATTGTTGTAATGGGAGTTAGATCAATATAAATTAGATTTAGTGAATATCTAGGGGCATCTGATACAGTCGCTTAAAAGGGGTCATGAAGATCAGCCTGACACCTGTGGGCACCTGGCATGGCAGCTTATGGACTAAAAAAAGGTTTATGGTTTGGCATTGTTTTCAGCTGCTAATAGTGCACAAAGTGGGCGGAGCCCAGATTAGGCTGAAGCCAGGTGAAACTAGGAGAGACCCTATTTAAGGGCAAAGTGTGCAGAGCCCAAGAGTTCCCACATTAGATGCCAACTGGCTTGTATCATCTGACGGAGAAAATGCAGGCAGACTGAAAAGCTGATCTCAAACAGAGTTGTAAAAATACAGCCAGCTCTCCCTGAGGCAGAAAGAAGCTGGTGAGCAGAGAAGGCCTCAGCAAGGCAGCAAAAAGCCAAGTACTAAACAACCTGGCACAGCTTTTGCCCTGAGGGGTTCAACCACTCCAAACAGCAGCCTGAATAGAACTGGAGCCAGCCCCAACAACAGCAGCAGAGCAGCTGAGTGGCTAATACAAACTGATCAAGTTGGTGTATGGGCAGCTGAGGCTTCAGAGAGAAGAAAGCCTCAAACACCATAGCAATGCAATAGCCAATTTACCCTAAAAGACCTAGGTCTGAGCCGGGCGGTGGTGGCGCACGCCTTTAATCCCAGCACTTGGGAGGCAGAGGCAGGCGGATCACTGTGAGTTCGAGGCCAGCCTGGTCTACAAAGTGAGTCCAGGACAGCCAAGGATACACAGAGAAACCCTGTCTCGAAAAAAAAACCAAAAAAAAAAAAAAAAGACCTAGGTCTGAGGTGTTCTGAGGAAAGACTGTTGACTAAGTACCATAAAGGATCTACTCCTGAGGTGTTCCTGATAACTGAGGACCTGCCCCAGAGACTTCTAAAAGGTTAGGATTAGTTGTTAGATAATAGGCATTTGTAGTTATTAATAGGGCTAGTTAGGTAATAGAGGATATAGTTATTCTTAGGGCTAGTTGTTAGGCAATAAGGGATCATATTTGTTACAGGTGCTTATAGTTATTAATAAATATATTTGCTATTAAAGTTTTGAGTTCACATTGTGTTTAACAAAGCAAGAAGCACCAATCCAATACCAGGTACGTCATGCCTAGGCAGTTAAACAAAACATTTTAAACTGATTGGTTGGGATTTGGAGCAGGAGGGGACTTAGGGGCTTTCCAGTTTCTCATCATTCTAGGGAGTGGAACATGGCAGAGTATTGTGGTTTTGTATAAGCAGAACATATAACATTTATTCAAGCAGAACAGTTAACAAAAGCTAATTTTTATATTAGACAAGCAGAGCCTGAGAACTTGAACTTAGTTTCACCTTATGATTAAGATGGAAACTAAAGACAAAGATGGCTTCAGGTGTGCTAAAAACTGCAACAGGCCTCAGCAGAGAAGCCTTAGTTATGCTGAAGGCTGAAGTTGGCTTCTGCAGAGGGGCTTAAGTAGGTTTCAACATTCTCCCCTGAAGCAAAGCCTGAGTCACATCATTGACTGTATCTTCCCCCAGATCTGTGGGGTTATAGTGAGTTCTTAGGGCCATAAGTTGACAGTAGATTTTTTTTTATACAAAGACCTGGAAGCATTAATGGGACAAGGTCCACAGATTAAGGCCAGCAGTATCTGTTTAGCCAGAAGGAACAGAACTAACGGCCCAGTTAGGCTGGTGATGTCAGTGGTATGTCAGTTGGTATTCTAGGTACCCATTTGTCCCTTATGCCCAGGAGCTCCTTTTGATGTGCATCTCAGCCTGTTAGGTGGGACAATGGATGACATATTCTCTCCTGTAACTACTTCCAGCTGATATTAGGATGTTGCTATTGGGGCCCAGGAAGGCTGAAATACTAGTCACAGGCTGGGCAATGAGACATTTATCAGAAGCATCTGATTAGTTGATCCAGCTGAAAGACAGGGACCAATTATATCAGCTGGACTGGTTTACATCAACTTTCAGGAAGTCCAGAGCTTAGCAATTTGCAGTCCACAGGTGATATCTGGATAGAGTCTATCAACCAGGATAGAATCTGCTGAGACAAATATAAACTAGGGAGAGAAGTTAAAATTGTCTAGTAATTGGTGAAGGCGAAGAATCCCAAGACCAAAGGAAAAATTCCCATTTTCAAGAACAGGTAGGTATATGTATCTGGAGTCCAGTTGATCTGTGGCAGGTGGACTAAGTCTTACAATTCCTTGAAACTTATAAGAATCTTTAGTTTAAAAAAGGAAGTATATTAATATTACTGTTGTATTTAAATCCATACTTTAGTAAAAGCAGTTAACAGGTGTCTGTAAGACTGGGAGTAGATGCATGCCTTTAAGACCTAGTAAAAGCTATTGCTTTGGGTTAAAAGGCATGAACGTTTTTGTTTTGTTGATTCAGTGATCTGCTATGTATTCTAAATGTTAATTAATTTCTCCCAGAGGCCTGGTTGCTTTCTTTTACTTTGCTTGCTAACCATTGTCTCTGATTGGCTTTAATAAAATGCTGAGGTCTGTGATTGGGCAGAGAGAAAGGTATACAGGGAAACGGTTGATGAGCTCTGAAGGAGCAGAGGATCATAGGAAGAAGCCAGGAGGAGGAAGGAGGAAGATACGATAGGATAAATGGAAGAAGATCATTCCATGTGGCCTCGAACATCAGCATAGCATAGAAAATAACAGCCAGGAGTCGTGTGTATATGTTATGGGGTTGTATTTGGGGAATAGAAATATATACTAGTTTATATGGGCAAAGATTACTCAATCCAGGCTAAGGCTTGTTAAAATCCATCAGGTGTCTGTGTGATTATTTATAATGGTGGGTTAAGGATTAACACTGCTAAACAATTAATGGTAATATAAATACTGGTACATAATTAAATTAATTATTTCTACAGTTTTGTTTTTGTTTTTTGTTGTTGTTTCTAGTACAGAGGGCTAGATATATAGACTGGACAGAGATGTTTTTAAGTCTATATTTAGAAGACAACCACAGGGAATTTAAATCTTGAACTTGTGACTGAATAGTAAGCAGACAGATTTATCAAGCTTATCGGAATTTCATTGGTCAATGTCAAAGCTCTAAATAGTTTTGATACATCAGTGAGGGTTATCCTCTAACCCTTATAATTTGTATTTTCCAATATTAAAATATCTTTTCAGAGCCAGGCGGTGGTGGCGCACGCCTTTAATCCCAGCACTTGGGAGGCAGAGGCAGGCGGATCTTTGTGAGTTCGAGGCCAGCCTGGTCTACAAAGCGAGTCCAGGACAGCCAGAGATATTCAGAGAAACCCTGTCTCGAAAAACCAAAAAAAAAAAAAATCTTTTCAGACCCCCAAACATATATATGTTTATATATGTGTATGTATATTTTGATAAAGTATTTATTTACTTTTTATAAAAAATAGTAAATATACTTACTATAAAAAATAGTAAGTAAAAAACTATTTTTTATTAGTCTGGTCCTCAAGCACATAGACACCTGAGAAGGATAAATTATAGCAGGAAGCATAATCCAAACATCCTAGCTATCAGTTAATGTGACAGGCTTACCCATTACCCAGACGGCCTTCCCATTAGGCTCCTGTGGTGTCAATGGCTCTGCTGTAGGCACAGGTCCTAGGGCAGCATCAGTCTTTGTCTGCCAGGCCTGACAAATCTGAGAGTCCTTCCTGTGGAAGAGAAGCTTGAGAGACTGACCTTACTTTGTTTAGGAAAATGAGGCATCTCTGGTGTCCTGTTTGTTCATGGTTTGGGCAGGGTCCTGGAAGCTGGGGAGGCATTTGGGGCAGTCTTGCCCAGTGATTAGCATCATAATCCAGGTGAAGCCACCTCTGGCTGTGTCCATATATTCTTGGAGAACTTAGGGTCACTGCTAGGAACTGTGGCTCTATCATTTTTTATTTAAATGCCATATTTAATACATAATGTCATATTCTGCAGACCTCTGAAGTGTTTGAGGACCATTTATCTATCTAAAATATGTTTGAGCTAAATAAAGTTTGTTTGTATCTAGTTACCCATTTTAGGCTTAATCATAAAACAAGAGACTAGATAAAGCTTAATTTTATAATTAATTGTATAAATTCTTGAACATATTAAAGGATCTGATTATAAAACAAATATAAGTGACTAAATAAAGTCTATCCCAGTAATCAATCATGTTCATAAGCATAGACATGAATATTTTAAGGAATACAATCATTTATGAGGCAACCAACAATTATCCTGTATGTCCCAGTCATCTTTAACAGTTCATAATAAAATGACAACTGTTGAATTGAAGCTCCTTTAGCATCAAGATCCCTAAATGGGAATGGGAACTTTAAAAAAATCTTGCCAGACATGGTGGCACTCGTCTTTAATCCCAGCACTCAGGAGGCAGAGGCAGGCGGATCTCTGTGAGTTCAAGGCCAGCCTGATCTACAAAGTGAGTCCAAGACAGCCAGGACTACACAGAGAAATCCTGTCTCAAAAAAACAAAAAAAAATCTTTACCTGGCGTATTATCATAGAACATAACAGTTTTCTATATGTCCCAGTTTATTTAAAAAGTTCTCCTAATAATGTTTGTTAGTAAGCCAAAAAAACAAGGAGGCCAAACATATGCATTCTTTTTTTTTTTTTTTTTTTTTTTTGTTTTTTTAAGACAGGGTTTTTTTTTTTTTCCCTGGCTGTCCTGGACTCACTTTGTAGACCAGGCTGGCCTCGAACTCGCAAAGATCCGCCTGCCTCTGCCTCCCAAGTGCTGGGATTAAAGGCGTGCGCCACCACTGCCCGGCTAACATATGCATTCTTAAATCTATCTTGAATAGATCCCACAAGCCAGTGATTTTTATTATATTTATTTTTGTTGTGTTTTCAATATATGTATCTTTGTTATTGTGATGGTTGTCAGGATTTAATGATGTTTGCAAATTACACAGGACGTATAAGATTAATGTCTAAGGTCAATTGTTCTGTCAAGCTTTTTTTTTTTTTTTGATTTTGAGAATAATTTAATACGTTAACCTCAAGATACAACTATATTCTAAGATTATTATTTTAAATGAACGGATCCTTACAAGACCAAAATAACCCATATACCATGAGGTTGGTTTAGCCTTTCTTTTTCTTCTTCTTTCAACAAATGTGCACCACGATGTTTCAGTAGCAAGGCTAATGTCGTGAATATGAAAGCTGAGATTTGCAAGGTACCAACCACATCTAGAACCCAGGGAGGCCAATCAGACAGAGTGGGCGCCATTCTAATTAAATGATCAGGTGACATCACAACACTCGGGGGTGCAGCATCAAATATGTCCATTAAGTTTCTTTCTTCTTAATGATCAGAGGTCCCACGTTGTCTCCAGTCTCTTCATTGTGTTTTATGTGAGCCCCATCACAGAACGGGAACTTTTTGGACCTCCAGCAACGGCAGTACACAGCCTTATCTCCCAGATCCTCCATGTCAAAGGCATGCCCCACCTTTGGGTTGTCTTTCTGGACATGAAGGTTCACCATAGCTTTGGTGCGATTATCTTTAACGTAGAACTTTTTGTAAGCCAAGTAACCGAGAGCAGCCGTGCCAGCAGCAAATGTAATGGCTGCAATCCACTCAACTCGCACATAGGAGTCGGAGCTGAGGCCCATGGCGCGGGTAGCGGGAAGGCCGTGGCAGGACCGCGCGGGGGAGCGCTGAGGACCTCTGTCAAGCTTTTATATGTCCTGGGCTCACTTTGTAGATCAGGTTGGCCTCGAACCCACCAAGATCCACCTGCCTCTGCCTCCCAAGTCCTGGGATTAAAGGTGTGCATCACTATGCCCAGCTCACAGTCAGAATGTTTTAATGCCCGATGTAGTACCTTGGTTTTTCAGAAATTAAAAGGCATATAGTGTCCCAGGAATCATGGACTTTACTTTGAAAAACCTATGATATATGTTTTAGTGGTAATATTTATTTATTTATCTATCTACCTATTTATTTATTTATTTATTTATTTATCGAGATTACATTAACAAGGACATCCTATAGTTTTATAAATTTGCATATTTTTATTTTTTATTTTTTTTTTATTTTTTTTTTTGGTTTTTCGAGACAGGGTTTCTCTGAATATCTCTGGCTGTCCTGGACTCGCTTTGTAGACCAGGCTGGCCTCGAACTCACAAAGATCCGCCTGCCTCTGCCTCCCAAGTGCTGGGATTAAAGGCGTGCGCCACCACCGCCCGGCTAAATTTGCATATTTTAAACTGTTTTTGCAATATCAAAATAAAGTATATTTTTAAGAGTGAAGTCATAGAGCATAGTCATAATTTTAGAAGACAAAACCAAGTTTTAACAATGTAAACAATTTAATGTCTCTAAAATCAATATCAAGTATATTATTTTGATGTTATAAAGTTTGACTGCCAGCAGGAAAAAATTCTTGTGTATGAATGCATGGATACAGGTTTTATACCTCATTATTCAAGTATAGACCCAAACCCCACTCTAAATAAAAAAAAAAAAGATTTGAAACTATGTTCAAAGAGACATCATTAGTAATTATGTAATCATCTTTTTTGTTTTTTAGGTTTTTCTTTTTTTTTAACATTTATTTATTTATTATGTATACAGTATTTGCTCTACATATATGCCCAGGCAGATCTCAATGTAGATGGCTGTGAGCCACCATGTGGTTGCTGGGAATTGAACTCAGGACCTTGGGAAGAACAGCCAGTGCTCTTAACCTCTGAGCCACCTCTCCAGCCCATTTTTTAGGTTTTTCGAGACAGAGTTTCTCCATGTAACAACCCTGGCTGTACTTTGTAGACCAGGCTGGCCTTGAACTCACAGAAGTCTGGCTGCCTCTGTCTCCTGAGTGTTTGGATTAAAGGTGTGCCACCACCCAGCATAAAATCTTACCTTAATTTAAAAGTATTTTGGCCGGGCGGTGGTGGCGCACACCTTTAATCCCAGCACTCGGGAGGCAGAGGCAGGCGGATCTTTGTGAGTTCAAGGCCAGCCTGGTCTATAAAGCGAGTCCAGGACAGCCAGGGCTACACAGAGAAACCTTGTCTCGAAAAACCAAAAAAAAAAAAAAAGTATCTTTGAAGACCTTTGGCTTCTTTGATTGGTTTATGCCATTTGTTGTTGCCCAGAAAGGCTCCAACTTTAAGTTATAAGTTTAAGTTAACTTTTTGTTACAGTCATTAGAAATTCTTAACTATATCCAATAATTCATGAGCCAATAATCTATAATGAAGACATTCAGAACATTGTAAATTTATATATTTAAGACCAGTCAAAAGCAAACATGTAGTGGACATTATATTTTAAACAGACAAAACTTTTGTATTTCCTCTAGTTATAATTTCAAGGGAGGAGCACCTTGTAGTCTGCTGAATACAATTCTTATGGGCACAGAGGTTGTGCAGCAGGACCAGTCATCAGCTTCCTTAACCAAGAAGCTGCTGATGTCCCTTTAAGAGCAGCTTGCTTCAGGGGCAGGACATTAAGGGCAGCGCTAGGTTATCCAATTTTCAGCTACTTTTCTCTAAAAATCCTTGAAATGAGTTTAAACTAAGTCAAGGGATAAATAGTCAGCACATGAAATTTGGCCTTTTCCCCAGAATATGAAACACACAGCAACAATCAATCAATTAAACAAAACTATAGACATAAACCGACAGACAGGTGCACCAAGGACAAAACCGAGTATCAAAGGCAGACACAGTGCTGTGCTGGGGCTCTTAGATGAGAGTCCCACCCAAGTTCAAAGAAGTGGATTGGGATCTCACTCCCTTCGCCCGGTGGAAAAACGGGAGTCCCTCCTCTTCTCCTGATTTGGAGATTAAAGAGGCTGTGTTCAGCAAATGTCAATTGATTCACCCAAAGTCTGGACTATCAAGAAACTAGACAAGAACCAAACTTACCTCCCCTGTGGAGGTTTTGCAGTGTTCACTGAGGGGTGGCTGAGGGCAAGAGGGCAAGAGGGCTATCCCGGACAAGCCCCCAAATGTTATGGGTTCAGGATAGCTTCACACTGACCACTTGAACACCAGACTCAGACTGATAGAAGTTTATTGAACATTGAACCAAGACTGACCAGTCAGGGACCCCTATCCTGGATTCAGGAACCAGGACTGAGTCCCTGAGCTGTTCATAGAGTGAGTTTTTAAAGGAAAAATTATAATCAAGCAGGAAAAAGAATTTTAAAAAATTGTTAACAATCAACTTTAGTCCAGGTATATTGTGTTTAACCAAGCAAGAAGCACCAATCCAATACCAGGTACGTCATGCCTAGGCAGCTAAACAAAACATTTTAAACTGATTGGTTGGGATTTGGGGCAGGAGGGGACCTAGGTGCTTTCCGGTTTCTCATCATTCTAGGGAGTGGAACATGGCAGAGTATTGTGGTTTTGTATAAGCAGAACATATATCATTTATTCAAGCAGAACAGTTAACAAAAGCTAATTTTTTAAAGTATATTTATGTATATGTATTCTGCCTACATGTATGCCTATACTCCAGAAGAGGACACCAGATCTCATTATAGATGGTTGTGAGCCACCATGTGGTTGCTAGTAATTGAATTCAGGAACTCTGAAGAACAAAGGGCCAGTGCTCTTAACCTCTGAGCCATCTCTCCAGCCCCAAAAGCTAATTTTTTATATCAGACAAACAGAGCCTAAGAACTTGAACGTAGTTTCACCTTATGATTAAGATGGAGACTAAAGACAAAGATTGCTTCATGTGCTAAAAGCTGCAACAGGCCTCAGCAGAGAAGCCTTAGTTATATTTTGTTATTGTGAACCTAGCCTTTAACAGCTGAGCCATCTCTCCAGCCCAAGAATCCTTAGTTATGCTGAAGGCTGAAGTAGGTTTCAACATGACAGCAGCATCAAAACAGACTGTGTTTTGCCTCTAGCAGCTCACTTCGCAAAGGGACAAAAATTCCTGTTTGTGGGTATAGACGGTGCTAGGAAGCAGTTGGATAGAGGATCATACAGGCCCACCTTTCTTCTGGAGACTCCCTTGCTAGTAGGAATGGCCTTTTACTTTCCAGCCAGCATATGGCTAAGGAGCTATTCTCCTAAAAGAGATCAGAAAGCAGTTGATGTTCCAGCCTGCCTCTATATTAGGCTTAAAAGCCACTAGGCTCATTCCTGTTTCCAAGGATCAGGCTATGCCCCACCTGTAACCTTAACTGTAAGTGGTTCTGTACTACCTGTTCAAGAAAATGGCAACCATGTCTTTGCTTCAAAAAGTATAATAACCATCTTGTAAATCAACCTTTGTTTCAAAAGGTTATGTTGACCTCAAATTCAAGAACTTCTTACCTCTTCCACTTGTTTGTTTGTTTGTTTGTTTTTGCTTTTGGAGACAGGGTTTCTCTGTATAATAGCCCTGGCTGTCCTGGACTCACTTTGTAGACCAGGCTGGCCTTGAACTCACAGAGATCCTCCTGCCTCTGTCTCTCGAGTGCTGGGATTAAAGGCGTGCACCACCACACCTGGCTGTGTCTGCTATCTTTAGAGAAATGCTTATCCAAATCCTCGTAAAGTTTCTTTTCTATTTTTTAATTAATTAATCAATTAATTTCTCACAGCTACAGTTTGATAGGAAAACAATAGGACAGGCAAGTTGTAAATCCCAGCAACTGCCAAGAGAAAGAAGGCTGATATGAGGAAGAGAGAAAACCATGTCTTTTGAGTTAGGGTCTGCAAGCAGTTGTAGAAAGTATATGAGTGTCGGGGGAGAGAGCGTTCAGAAAAAAAAAAAAACACAGAAATCCAGAGGATTAGGGCTGAAGATTTTGGCTGGTTTCCAAAGAAGAGATGGGAAAGGGAAAGCTATGCTTTTTGATTTAGAATTTAGAAAAGTTAGCAGGTGGGAGCTGGAGAAACAGCTCAATGGTTAAGAACTGTGACTGCTAAACCAGGCTCAGTTGTGGTGAAAGTTTATATTTCTTTAGAAACAGTCGTTGGACCGGAGAGATGACTTAGTGGTTAAAAGCACTGGCTGCTCTTAACCTGCATGGCAGTTCACAGCTGTCTGTAATTGCCGAGCAGGTAGTACACACCTTTAATCCCAACACTCCAGAGGCAGAGGCAGGCAGATCTCTGTGAGTTCGAGGCTAGTCTGATCTATATAGTGAGTTCCAGGACAGCCAGAGCTACACAGAGAGACCCTGTCTAGAAAAACCAAAAGAAAGGAAAAGAAACATAGTTGTGTTGAATGAATGTGTTTTTTGTTTTGGTCCCAAGTATGGGATACATGGGTGCTCTGTTTGCGGCTGAAAAACAGACTCATGAAAAGGGACATGCAAAACATACTAGCAGAGAGTGAGTTATGTTTTTCCAGCCAGAAACTATCATGTGTGGGAAACATGTTTACATCCTTTTGATGGACAAACTCCTTGGCGAGTAAAAGATCTCAGTCAACAGGAAGTACCTTATGGGGAGGGCATGAAGTTGGCCAATTGGAAAGCATGCTTGTGTATATTTGGAGGAGGTATCAAAAGAAGGCCCTAGAAATGTGGAGGGACTTTTTGCTTGGCATCACTTCTCATTGCTGCTCATCACTACTTTGCTTTGAAAGATTCCAAACGACACTTTGCCTAAGTTTGCTGCTGCTGAAACTTGCTGAAGACTGTGGCCTGGGTTGGGCTGAGCCCATGTCAGCCCACTTTGGGGCCATGACAGCTGCTGCTTCTTCGGTTGTCCCTGTTTGTGACTCTGTTAGCTGTGCTCCAGCTGCTGATTATACCTGTTCCTGCATATGCTGATTTGGCTGGACTGCTGACTACTTGCCACAAGGGCCTGCAGCTGAGGAAATCTTCATCTTCTGCCTATAATAGTATCCTTTCTCCCGAGCTTCAAATCGATGGGTTGGAAAGCATATATTGTAATTAATAAATAATTTAAAAGTATGCCTTCATGCGGTGGCTCGTGCCTTTAATAGCACTCAGGAGACAGAGGCAGGCAGATCTCTGTGAGTTCCAGGCCAGTCTGGTCTACAAAGCCAGTCTAGGACAGCCAAGAATACACAGTGAGATCCTGTCTTGAAAAACCAAAATGAAAGAAAAAAAAAGGAAAGAAAAAAATCCTAGCTGCTCTTATACAAGGTATGAATTCTGTCTGTAACTCCAGTTCCAGCGGAACCAGTGCCCTCTTCCAACCTCTTCAGGCACCAGGAATACATGTGATAGGGACATACATTTAGGCAAAACCCTCATATATATGAAGCAAAATAATAGGTTTTTAAAAGACATTAAGAGGGGCTGGAGAGATGGCTCAGCAGTTAAGAGCACTGTCTGCTCTTCCAGAGATCCTGAGTTCAATTCCCAGCAACCACATGGCAACTCACAACTATCTATAATGTGATCTGATGCTCTCTTCTGGCCTGCAGATGTACATGAAGATAGAACACTCAAAAAACAAAACAAACAAAAAAAGATATTAACAAAAGGGAATCACCAGATGTGGTGGCACACACCTTTAAACCCAGCACTCGGGAGGCAGAGGCAGGTGGATCTCTGTGAGTTCAAGGCTAGCCTGGTCTATAAAGTGAGTCCAGGACAGTCAGGGATACACAGAGAAACACTGTCTCAGAAAACAAAACAAAAAAAGGGAATCGACTGGGCATATATATATATATCCCAGCATTTATGAGGCACAAGCAGGAAGATCTCTCTGAGTTCAAGGCCAGCCTGGTTTACAGAGTGAGCAGAGTGAGTTACAGAGTAGCCAGGACCACACAGAGAAAGAATGTGTCTAAAACACAGAAACAAAACAAAAATAAGAGAGGGAAGCAGGCTTAGTACAAATCCTTCCCTTCCTCCTTCCCTCCTTTCCTACTTTCCTCCCTCTTACTTCCTCTTTTAAAAAAAAAGATTTATTTATTTATTATGTATACAGTATACTGCCTACATGTATGCCTGCACTCCAGAAGAGGGCACCATATCTCATTATAGATGGTTGTGAACCACCATGTGGTTGCTGAGAATTTAACTCAGGACCTCTGGAAGAACAACCGGTGCTCTTAACCTCTGAGCCATCTTTCCAGCCCTCTTTTCTTTTTTTTGTAATCTTTGTTTTTTTTTAATTTTGTGAATCTCACACCATGCATCCTGTTTCTACTCATCTCCTACCTCCCCTCAGACCCGCCCTCCACCCTTGCAACCTCTCCCAACAGAAAAAAAAATCTCATTGTGGAAGCTGTGGTGTGTCTCAGTGTGTCCCACACTATTCCCTTTTGTCCACATTTTTTTGCTTGCAAATATTCATTGTAATGATTTCTTGGTCTGATTTGAGGTGTCTGGCTTCTGCTACTTTATCTATTCTGGAACCTCACTGGGACTCCTCTCAGATATCCAATTGTTACCTTGTGACATGGAGATCCTGTAGTTTTGGGTCTGTGGAACTGGCCTCTTCATGTACTCCAGCAGTTCATCTATGGGGTAGATGTTGGGGTGAGCCAACTCAAAACCACTGAACTGGTGGTGGTCTCCGGCTTGCTTTTTTCAGGGAATGTTAGGCTACTATTCATTCAGAAGTTCATAGGTCAAAATATTGAATGTAGACATAGCCTCTTTCCTCTCTACCACCTACTGATGCACAGGTGACACAGAAGCCACATCTGCAATGCCTCTAGGGGCAGTATTTTTTTTTCTAAATTTAAGATATGGAGTCTTTCTGTGTGGTCCCATCAGGGCTTTATTTTCTGGGCTCAGGTGATTTTCCTGATTCCACCTCCTGTGTAGTTGGGTTGTCAAAGGGTTCCACCACACTCAGTTTGTACATTTAGAAATACAGTTATAGGAATTGTCCTTTTTTCAAGACAGGGTTTCTCTGTGTAGCTCTGGCTGTCCTGGACTCACTGTGTAGACCAGGCTGGCCTCAAACTCACTGAGATCCACCTGCCCCTGCCTCCCCAATTCTGGTATTAAAGGTGTGTGTCACCAACCCCACTGTCCATAATTGTTTTAACACTAACAGTTTTATATTTTAGGCTTCTAATGGTGGCAGACACCTGTAACTCCAGCACCTGGGAGATGGAGGCAAGAGGATCAGTAGTTTAAGGACATCCACACGTACAAGTCTGACAGGAGACTTTTTTGTTTTGTTTTGTTTTGAAAGAGAGAAAGAGGGAGAGAGAAAGGATATAAAGTGGGTAGGAAGGTTTGGAGGATCTGGGAGGATTTTGGAGCAGGAGAAAAATAAGCAGAATATATTGTATTAAAATTTTAATAAAGGGGCCAGGTATGGTGGTGCATGTCATTAATCCCAGCACTCAGGAGGCAGAGGCAGGCCAATCTCTACGAGTTCAAGGCCACCATGGTCTACACAGTGAGTCCAGGACAGCCAAGGCTCTGTTACACAGAGAAACCCTGTCTCAAAATACCAAAAAAATAAAAATAAATAAAAAATTAATAAAGGGGCTGCGAGAGGGCTCAGTGGTTAAGAGCATTTGCTGCTCTTGGAGGCCACCCAGGTTCACTCCCAGCACCCACGTGGATGTATCTGATGTCCTCTTCTGGCTTTTAAGTCATCTATATACACTTAGGCATACACATAAAATAAATCTTTTAAAATTTTTACTAAAAAAACGTAATGTTGCCATTAGGGAGTAAGGAATTCAGTAAAATCAGGGCTGTAGGGGGCCAGTGATACAGTTCAGTGGTAGAGCACTTGCCTAGCATGTGTGGATGTTGGGTTCCAATCCCCAGCACTCAAAAAGTCAAGGCTTTAGAAAATGCAGTTGTTTGCAAATTTCTAAGGCCTGGTTCTGTACAAGTTTTGAACACTCATACAGTCTCCAAAATTGACAAAGAAAATAAGGGCTGTAGGACTGAAGAGAGAGGATCAGTGGTCATGGCATTTGCAGGAAGTGCACCCCCACCTCCAGAAAAAAAGTTGTCCACTTGTGAACTTCAAAAGGTCAGGTTCAGATGGTGGTCCCACTCCAAATTCTGTATGCCCATCTATCCCACACACAATGCACAAGGTCAGACATAGCCAGAAGATTTCATAAGGGCTGGTGAATTGTGAAGATAGACCCATCTCACTTCCTGTAGATTCTTAGAAAAGCCTTATGGGGCTGGAGAGATGGCTCAGCGGTTAAGAGCACTGACTGCTCTACCAGAAGTCCTGAGTTCAATTCCCAGCAACCACATGGTGGCTCACAACCATCCACAGTGTGATCTGATGCCCTCTTCTGGTTGCAGATGTTCATGCAGATAAAGCATCCATACATAAAATAAATAAATAAATAAATAAATCTTAAAAAAAAAAAAAAAAAGAAAAGCCCTATGCCTTCTCAGGCTGGCCTCCCCTAACCATTTCTGCAATGTGTGGTCAGGAGGTGGACACAGATTCCGGAAGTCTTGCTCAAGTGGTCTGAGCAAGGTGAGCAGGGTGGAGAATGAAACTATGGCCACAGTGCTCCCATGAACATGTACCCAATATCTTTTTCCCCCTTTCTTCACATTGTACTTTGTGTGTGTGCTGTATGTGTTGTGTGTTGTGTGTACATTTGCCGTAGCATGTCTATGGAGATCACAGAACTGTTAGTGGGAGTTGGTTCTCTCCTTCTCCCATACACACCTGATGTTCTAAACCAGTGTGTGGGCATAACTTGCGCCATTATCAACAGGCAGAGGCCTTGGTTACACTTTAGAGGTCCCAGGGCTAACTGCAGCCCTGACCCAATAGCTTGGGCAAGCCCATGGGGTACTCTCCAACCTGTAGGCACTCCCTGCAAAGCCCAGGATATCTTCAGGTTCGGCCATATTTGACTGAGCTACTCTTTGTTACCTGGCATCAAGCAGGGATGTGTGTGTGTGTGTGTGTGTGTGTGTGTGTAGGTGGTAACAATCTTGAAAGGTCTGGAACCTAGAGGTCCTGTCTATCGGTAGTTTACATTTGCAACTGTGTTCTAGGCAAGAGAGGGATAAATCCCCCATTGTTTTCTTTTCATGCAGAAATATTAGTACAAAAGTACCCCTTATCCCCAAATAAAACAGTCCTAAAAAAATAAAGTAAGAAATTATTTTTTGAGGGGTTAGTATGCCCCCTTTTACTCCTTAATATCTAAAGGGGAGGTAACTACCCCACTTTTGTCCATATTTGTTCCCAAGTAAATGGCACAGAAACACTAAAAACACTGTAATTTTGCAGAAACCCACAGCCAAACATTAGACAGAGCTCAAGAGTCTTGAGTTGTAAGAGTTGAGGAAAGGACAGGGAGCTAGAGGGGTCAAGGACACCACAAGAAGACCTACAGAGCCAACTAACCTGGACCCACGAGGGCTCACAGAGACTGAACCACTAACCAACGAGCTTGCGTGGGCTGGACCTAGGCCCCCTGCACATACGTAGCTGATGTGTAGCTTGGTCTTCATGTGGATCACCTAAGAACTGGAGCGGGAACTGTCTTGGACTTGGACTCTGTGGCCTGCCTTTGAAGACCTTTCCCCTAGCTGGACCTCCTTGCGTGGCCTCAGTGGAAGAGGATGTGATTAGTCCTGATGCAACTTGATGTGCCTGGGCAGGTTGATGTGGGGTGGGGTGGGGCTCCACTTCTCTGAGGAGAAGGGGAGACAGAAATGGGGAAGAGGGTGGGAAGATGGGACTGGGAGGAGAAGAGGGAGGGGTCTGCTATCAGGATGTAAAATAAATAAATTAATGAAGGAGGAAAAAAAAGAAACACTGTACTTTATTAAGCTGTAGGCACTATGCTGGCAGGCTCCGGGCTATTCTAATCCTTCTACCTGTTAAAATCCACATAAATGCCTGTTACTTGCCAAGCTGATGTCTCCCAGGTTGCATCTGCTCCACAGCCTGTCCTCAGGGTGAGCTCCTCTTGGCCACGTGTTCCTGTTCCGTCTTGTCTAATGGCAAGCTCCTTCTCCTTCTCCCAGTGACCTCTTTCAAGACCCCCTCCCACTTGATTCTCAGTATCTCCTTTCTATCCTTTCTGCCCAGTCATTAGCCCCAGCCATTTATTGACTGATCATGGATTAATTGGGAGCATTCTTTACAGCACATTGGTTAAGACCGTGCCCCAGTTTCAGGTTGCAGTCTGGACAAGTGCATAGAATTCAGCTTCTGAATAACCAGCTACAAGACTAACCCCAGCGACAATAATAAAGAAGGGTCTGAGGTCAGTGCAGTGATTAAGCAGGTAAGGACACTTCCTACAAAACCTGACAAGCCAAGTTTGAGCCCCAGAACCTACACAGTGGAAGGAGAGAAATGAGTCCTCCATGTTGTCCTCTGATCTCCACCCAGAGGCCACAGCATGCATGGCCTCTCCTCCATTAAATAAAAAATGATGTCTTAAGAGTCCCCCTGATAAACTAAGTGGGACAATGCCTGTAATCCCAGCTCTTAGGGAATGGAGGCAGGCAGGAGGATCAGAGTTAAAGGTCTTCCTCTGCTACATATCAACTTGAGACCGGCCTAGGCTAGGTGAGACACTGTCTCAAAATGAAAAACAAAAAAAGGCACTTGCCTGCCAAGTCTACAGTTCTTTCCCTGGGACCCATATAGGGGAAGGAGAGAACCAACTTTTCCAGGTTGTGCTCTGACTTCCACATCCAGGCTGTGACACATGCGAACAGCTCCCTACCCCCACCCCCCCAAAAATGTAATTCAAAATATAAGCTGAAAAGAAAAAAATAATAAAATAAAAAGAAACCCAAACCAGCCATATTTTGGAAGCTGCTGGGCTTTTTGGTGCAGGATTGGGAGCCTATGGTTATTATGGTAATACTGTTGCCTCTGTGCCATCTAGTGGCCAAGTGACCCTAAGCACTAGGACAATGTTATGGGTCCTATGGATAGGCCTCAAAGGTACTTGAACATCTCCTGTGTTGGACTCTATTCCAGGGCAAAGTGCCAACATTCTTTAGTTTTTCAAAGGCCCAGGACCATCTGCAAGGAGGAGGAACAGGGAGAGCCTCTCCTTTGCTCCCTGCTGGGCTAAGTCCTCCCTCTTCTTAGGTGTAAGAAGTCTTTTTCTCAAGCTTCAAGAACCTGAATTGTAACAGAATATTTTTACTTATCACACTTATATTTATTAATACTTATCAATCACCTATGAAATACCTAAATCCTATAACCTAAAACCTATAATCTAAAATCTATAATCTATCTAAAAGTACTTTAATATCTAAAAACACTCTAATACCTATCTAAAAATGTTTAACACTATTTTAAGTTTCTTAAAAGGATATTAATATTCTTAGTGTAAGTCCGTGCAGATGGCTTGGTTTACAGCATTCCCATCAGGTAGTATCTTTTAAGCTTAAAGTCCATTGGGCCTTATTTTGCCAGTTCATAAGGCCGGTTTATTTCCACCACCAAATTGTTGATAAAGTCAGTCTGTTCCAACCGCCAACTGAGGGCGGCTTTTTCAATCATCTAATGGTCTCTTTGGGCTAGACAAGTCTCAAGGCTGAAAGCTTCTCCAAGCAGCTTTCTAACTCTGCTTGCCTTGCTCACTTTTCAGGTACTCTGGGGCCCCAAGATGGACACCTTTAAAAGACTATCTCTCAGCAGGTTTATGCAATGCCTTTGCCTTTGGCTATATCAGTCTAAATTCTGTTAATGGCATACCTTGCTGTGCTCTTATTCAGCGCGACTTCTCAGTTGAAGAGGGCAGGAGGAAGAGAGTGACCACGTGGAGTCTCTGCTTATATATGGCATTATCTCATTGTCCTTGGTGGTCTCAAGATTTCTCTCAATGTTCAGCAGTCCTGTTGCTTCTCACAGCAAATAATATCTGCATGGCTTGCAAGGTTTCTTAGCAACACCCTTTCAACAGGGCATATTGTCTGGCCACAACTAGCTCTGCCCATATCAGCAAATAAAGGGACGCCAAGCTCCTTCCTATGTGCTGCCAGATGCTAATCTGAACTGCCTACCAATTTCACCAAAGAGACCTAACTTCTACCAAGAGATGACTCAGTAGTTAAGAGCACCGGCTGCTCTTGCAAAGGACCGGGTTCGAATCCTAGCACCCACATGGCTGTAATTGCCATATGTGGTGGCACACGCCTTTAATCCCAGCACTCAGGAGGCAGAGGCAGGTGGATCTCTGTGAGTTCAAGGCCAGCCTGGTCTACAGAGCCAGTTCCAGGATAGCTAGGGCTACATAGAGAGAAACCCTGTCTCAAAAAAACCTGGATGATGGCTGGAAAGGAAGCAATGCTGTTGAGGCTCACCAACATCGAGATATGTGCAGACATATCCAGGCCTTACTGCCTAGCATAACTGCAACCATTTTTGTCTTTAATCTCGATCTTAATCATAAGGTAAAACTAAATTCAAGTTCTCAGGCTCTGCTGGCCTGACATAAGAATGCCTTTGATTAAATGTTCTTCTTGAATTAATGATGTATGTTCCTTTCTCCCAGAATGGTGAGGAGCTGGAAAGCCTGCCAAGTTTTTCCTACCATAATTCCCAACCAATCCACTTAAAATGCTTTGTCTAGCTGCCTAGGCACAATGTACCTGGGATAGAATTGATTCTTCTTGCTTGGTTAGGAACAATACACCTGGGATAGAATTGATTCTTACTGTTTGGTTATGATTTTTCCCTTTAAAAACCCACTCTGAGAACAGCTCAGTGTCCCAGTCTTGGTTCAGCATTCAATAAACTTCCATCAGTCTGAACCTGGTGTTCCAGTGGTCAATGTGCAGCTATTCCTGAACCCGTAGCAACGCGAAGTGGATGCTTCTGCTCCAGCCTCCCCTTTGCCAAGTCTGAAACCAGGAGAGTCCTGTTGTGTCACTCCCTCCCCCTCCCCACCCTCTTCCCCTCCCTCCTGTGGCTCTGTTCTGAAAACAATATGAGGTTGTTTTCTTCTCCTGTGCTTCTGTTCCCCTGACCAGTAAAGAAGTGACTCAGGATTTTGAGCCAACGGAGGCATCAGGAAGAAAGCTCACAGTTTCCAATTTGGGCTGGTTTGGACCCTTTCCAGAGTCCGCAGACAAGTATAAAGGGGATTCTGAACCAGGGGATCAGGAGTGCCAATTTGAGTCCTATGGTGGTGACATGTCTTTTTTTTTTTTAATTTTGTGAATTTCACACCATGCACCCTGTTCCCTCTCATCTCCACCCTCCCCTCAGACCCACTCTCCACCCTTGAAACCTCTCCCCACATAAAAACAAAAATCTTATTGTGGAAGCTGTAGTGTGCCTCAGTGTGTCCCACAATATTCCATTATGTCCACACTTTTTTGCTTTCAAGTGTTCATAATAATAGTTCCTTGGTCTGGTAAGAGGTCTCTGGCTTCTGTTACTTTGTCAATACTGGAACCTCATTGGAACTCCTCTCAGATATGCTGTTATTGTCCTGTGTCATGAGATGCTGTAGTTTTGGGTCTGTGGAACTGGCCTCTTTATGCACTCCAGCAGTTCATCAGGGGGTAGATGTTGGCGTGGGCCAACTCAAAGCCCTGGTTCTGGGCCTGCAGCCCCCACATCCAGGGCTACCCAGGTAAGGTGCAGGGTAAAACAGAATATTTTTGTTTAAAACACTTATATTTATTAGTACAAATATCTATAAAATACCTATAACCTAATACCTAAGATCTAAGACCTAAAACCTATAAACACTTAATATCTAAGAATATTTAATTGGGACTGGAGAGATGGCTCAGAGGTTGAGAGCACTGGTTGCTCTTCCAGAGGTCCTGAGTTCAATTCCCAGTAACCACATGGTGGTTCACAACCATTTATAATGAGATCTGATGCCATCTTCTGCCCTGCAGGCATACATGCAGACAGAACACTGTATACATAATAAACAATAAATAAATCTTTAAAAAAGAATATTTAATCAACCCCACTTTAATTTTTTTTGGAAAGGATATTAAAATTCTATAATGCAGGTCCATTCGGGCATTTTGGTTAAGAGTACAGCTCTGGCAATTACATCAGAATTATCTTCAGCTTGGTTCAGTTCCCTCCAGACTTAGCTGTGCAGGTTTGTGCGATCAGTTCCACAGTCTCATCAGCCCGTGCATTATTCATGGGTAAGTGTTGAGGAAGGTCTAATAGCATTGCTTCTGATAGGCTGATTTCAGTGCTGAGATCTGGTTACCGCCCCTTCTGAGGCATTCTCTGATTGGTTGAATAAAAGTTGGGGCCTGAGATTGGGCAAAGACAGAGGTAGGTGGGACTAAGGTGAGGGCTTCTGAAGCAGAAAGACTTGGGTGAAAGAATCCTCCAGTAGATGAAGTAGGAGAAGCCTCCAGGAGAAGAAACAAAGAACACATGCCATAGATTAGAGAAAAGAACCTCATTCTACCTGAGCTGGTACATAGGCATAGTGTGGAGAAAAACAGCCCAGGAGATGTATGTATATTATACGGGGCTTTATTCAGAAATAGAATTAAGAGCTAGTTTAGATGTGCCAAGATTGCTCAATTCAGGCCAAGGCTTGTTAAAATCCACATGGTGTCTGTGTGCTCATTTATAGTGGCTGGTTAAGGATCAACAGCCACCAATCAATTAACAATAATATAAATACTGTTAAACAATTTAACTAATTTTTTACAAGTATTTAAAGTCTATAATAGCAATTCCCTGGTGCCTGCCAGTCTCAACTTTATCCTCCACTCAAGCTCGCTTCAGGCTTCACTGGTTTGTTAGTGTATCTTATGCAGTTTTGATTCTGCTGCCCACTGCTATAAGTCTCTTTGGCTTAAAGTTTTTTTCTTTGCTCCGGCTATTTTCTTGTGGCCTCAGGGCATAAGGCCTACATCACTTAATCTCCAGTGAGTTTGTTCCTCTTCTCCCTCATGGAGCAAGAGAGAGTCATGTGAAGCCCCCAAGTTTATATAGGGGCTCGTCTGGTGGTCTTCTGAAATGTCCTGTGGATTCTCGAACTCTCCTGAGAGAATTTGCCATTCTTGGGACTTTTGCCACACCTCCACCGGGTGCCCTTTGCAGGCCTCAGTTCTGAACGTCTTGTAAGGTTATTAGCAGCTGAAAACAATCGTTAGCCAAAAACCCTGTTTTTAGTCCATATGCTGCCATGCCAAATGCCTGCAAGTGCCAAGTTGATCTTCCTGCCCTTGAAGATTCCTACTCTAATTCTAACCTATTACAGCAGGGCCTGGTATCCCGAGTGCTACAGCAGGTAAGGGGCTGGACCAGTTCTCCTCTTCTCATGAGCCACGATGGCAGGGCAAACTCTCCTGCCTGCTACCTGTGTCAAGGGCATCAGAGAGTGGAGGAGATCTCTCCATTGCCAACACTACCACAGACAAGAGGCAGGGCTGGCTCTCCAATACTCACACTGTCAGGGCCAGTTCACAAACACCGCTCACATCCAGGGCCAGCTATGCTGTGCTGTCCAGGCTAGATGCAGGGCCTGCTCTCCTGAGTGCTGCAGCATGTGAGGGGCAGGGCCTGCTCTCCTGAGTGCTGTAGCATGTGAGGGGCAGGGACAGCTCTCCTGCTCTTGTGACCCCATCAGGACCAGATCTCCTGTCGGCCACTGGTAGTGAGGGCAAAAGGGAGGGGAGGGGAATCTCTCTGTCACCAACACTGTAACAGAATATTTTTATTTATCACACTTTATTAATACTTAACAATCACCTATAAAATACCTAAATCCTGAAACCTAAACCTTAATTCTAAAATCTATAATCTATCTAAAAATATCTTAATACCTAAAACACTCTAATACCTATAAAAAAACAAACAACACTATCTTAAGTTTCTTAAAAGGATATTAATACTCTTGGTATAGGTCCATATGGATGGCTGGTTTACGTCTATTCCAACAGGTCTTTCAATCTTAAAGTCTGTGAGCCTTATTCATCAGTTCTTAAGGGCAGTTTATAAAGTTAATCTGTTCTGATCACTGATGTAGGGCGGTCTTTTCAATCAACCAAGAATAGCCTCCACAGTCTCAGGGCCCAATTGTTTTCCAGAATGAAAGCTTATCCAAACCGCCTCCAATTGGTTGTTTTGTTCACTGTTCTGGCACTCTGGAGCTCCAAGGAAGATGATTCCAAAGGACTCTGCCTTAGCAAGTCTGTGACAGGTTTTTGCATTGGATTTCAGTGGTCCAACTCTGCCAATGGTGCTATGCCCTTCACCAGCGAGGACTCCTGGCAAGTAAGCACAAGACGCTGTGGACCGCAGTGTGTGGTCTCTCAGCGAGGTCTTTGCAGAGGAGTCATAAGATTGCATGTTCACTGTCTTAAATCTCCACCTATGTCGTGATGATCTCAGAGAGATTTCTGTCAGAGATTTTCAAGAGCTTTTCAAGACATGCCCCTACAACAGTGTTGACGGCATCTGCGTGGCTTTCAAGGTTTCCTAGCAAGGCTCCTTCAACAGGGCATATCATTCAGCCATAACTGGCTCCACCCAGATCAACTGTAAAGAATGCCAAACTCCTCCCTAAGTCACTAGATACTAATTGTCTTTTTTACTAGGTCCTACCACACACCACCACCACCACAAAGCAGAAAAAAAGCAGAGCTGGCTCTTACACACCCACTCCCTCAGGACTAGCTCACCCATAACCCTTACATCCAAGGCCAGCTGTACTGTGCGGCCCAGGTTAGGTACAGGGCCTGGTCTCCTGAGTGATGCAACATGTGAGGGGCAGGGACAATGCTTCTGCTCTTGTGACCCCATCAGGGCCAGATATTCTGTCTGCCACTGGTGGTGAGGGCAAAAGGAAGGGAAGGAGATCTCTTGCTCAACAACAACACCACCACAAAGCAGACAAAAGGCAGGGCTGGCTCTCCTACACTCACACCCTTGGGGCTGGCTCACCCACAATCCTCTCATCCAGGGTCAGGCAGGGTTCTTTTAGTCTCTGACTCACTTTCTGTCCTGGGAGCCCATCTGGTGCTTGCCTGGTACTGGACTGGTGATCATCACAGGCTAGCTCCCTGTCTAGGCCCCCTGGTGATGAACTGGTGTTGGTCTCCATCTTGATTTTTACCAGGAATGTTAGGCTACTATTCATTCAGATGTTCATAGGTCAGGACATTGAGTGTAAACATAGCTTCTCTTCTTCTGCCACCTACTGATGCACAGGTGACACAGAAGCCACATCTGCAATGCCTCTAGGGCAGGGTCACAAGCCTTTTAATCCCAGTACTCAGGAGGCAGAGGCAGGTAAGTTTGAGTTTGAGGCCAGCCTGGTCTACAGAGTGAGTTCCAGGACAGCCAGGACTACATAGACAAACTTTGTCTTGAAAAACAAAACCAAACCAAAAAAGTTTAGTTTAGTTTTACTAGGAAAGTAATTCATTCCTAATAAGGACTGTATGGTTATTGACTGGCTTATAGTCACCAGTCTGAAAATGGCATTTCAGTGTAGTTTGGTTTGTATTTCCATGGTTACTGATGAGATGAGACCTCTTTCCACAGTTTTGATTTTCTGTGTAAGTTTCTATCCACATTATATATGCTTGTATATGTTCTCTCTCTCTCTGTGTTTTCCCTTGCTTTCCCTCCACATCCTTCTCTTTCTTGTCATTTTCGTTCTCTCCTTCTTTTGTTGCTTCTTTCAAGACAGAGTTCTCCTAAGTAGCCCAAGCTGGCCTCAAACTCACAAATCACCTACCTCAGTCTTCCAACACCTTGTCTCACTACCTCACCTTGGGCCCATTTTTCTATTATGCCGTCTTTCTTGGGGATGGAGATGTTCACCTGTTTTGTTCAATAGCACTTAGAACAATTTGTGGGACCCTGAGGGAGTCAAGTAAAATCGGCTGAATAAATAAATTCCAAGGATCAAGACCTCCAGCCTTGGCTCTTAATTCACTTGCTGGGAAGAGTTTGGGTGGTACAAGCCCAGACTCAAATTCCCACGTTGGTAACATGAGGAGGGCTGTCTGTGTGCCCTGGGTGTCTTTAAGAGGCCATGCTCACAGGATATGAAGGGAGGGAATGCTGACCTGGTAGTGTTTGCTGCCCTCTTGTGGTGGGGCCCATGCTCCTCTTGTACCACTCTGCTGAATGCTACCTCTAACTTCTTGCTTTGCTGCGGAAATGGGTACATGGGAGGGGAGGGTGAGACAGGACATCCTCTGCTCTGGGGGCATTCTTTCTGCTGCCTCAGCTTTTCCAGCCCATCTTAACCCCATCCTCAGCATTTGACATCTATGAAAGATATCTTGCTCTCTGATACTTGCATATCAATTACTGTAACTGAGGATTGAACTCTGGGCTTCATGCTTGCTAGGAAAGCATGCTATAATTGTGCCTCATTCCCAGCCCTAAATTCCTGCTGTCTGACTCATTTGGCCTAATGGTACTCTTGTCATAGCAACTGCAGACAATCTATATATGCTAGAACTCACACCTGTGTTTGTAGTAGTTTAACCTGAGAATTGCCATGTGGAGCTAGGGGTAGCCATTCAAGAGGAGAGAGGGCTAGAGATGCAGCTCAGTGTTAAGTGTTCTTGCCTAGCACATATAACACTCTGGGTTCAAGGCCAGGCACTGCTGAATGAGTAGTGAAGCTCAGGGAAGGACAGTAGAACTAGGATGCTCAAGATGCAGACTCAGCTGCCTGGCTGTTCTTAATCCTAGAGCTTTTCCTACAGCGCCACCCACCTAGACTGCCCCTTCATTAGACCATCTGTTTAGCAAGGATGAAGACTTCCTGATACTCCCCTGCCCCCTTCCTGTTACAGCCCACACTGATCCCCTCCTAGTCTCATTTTTGGGATCTAAACTGCTGCCTCTCTTTGCTCAGCAACACTGTGCTCACTAGGCTTCCTCTCACCCGGGCTCAACTGTTGTTCCTAAGTGTTGCAGAAAAATATCTGCAGTATCTGTTAGTTTATAGGCAGGTTCTCATGTAGCCCAAGCTGGCCTGGAACCTACTATGTAGTCTAGGAGGGGCTTGACTTCAGTTTGATTCTTTCATTTCTCACATGCTACCCACTCCTGGCTTAGTGAAAGGTCCTGCATTTTCTTATTCTTGAAGTAAAGTATATTTAATGTAAATGTTACCATTTTAGCCATTTGAAGTATACAGTTTAGTGGTATCCAACACACTCGCACTGTGGTACCACCTCACCACCATCCACCTCCAGAGCATTATCATAATTCATAACAAAACTCAATCCTATAAACAATAACTCCATCTGTCTCAGACTTTCTTTTTTTATTCTTATTTTTAGGTTTTTCTTTCTTTCTTTCTTTCTTTTTTTTTTTTTTTGATTTTTCAAGGCAGGGTTTCTCTGTATATCTCTGGCTGTCCTGGACTTGCTTTGTAGACCAGCCTGGCCTCGAACCCACAGAGATCCGCCTGCCTCTGCCTCCCAAGTGCTGGGATTAAAGCCGTGCGCCACCACTGCCTGGCCATGTCTCAGACTTTCTAATTGCTGAGACAGCATACCTGGGAGAAGGTTTAAAGGAAGATTTATTTCGCCTCACAACTTCAAAGGTTTCAACAAATTATAGCAGGGAGGATCAATGGGAGAGGAGCCATTCCCCTCATGGCATCCGGGAAGTAGAGAAAAGAGAATGAATACCTGCACTATCTGGCTTCCTACTTTCAAAATTTATTTTATTGTGTGTGTGCATAGTGTATGTGGGGTGGCACAGAGGCTATGGTGCACATGTGGAAATCAGAGGACAACTGTGTAGAGACAGTTCTCAATCCTTCTATCTTTAGGTAGATTCCCAGGTTTGAACTCAGGTTCCCATGTTTGTGTGGCAAGCACCTTACCCTCTGAATCATCTCCCTAGCCTCTTTAAATTTCACTTTATTATTACTGTATGTGTATAGGTGTTTGCCTGAATGTGTGTGTGCATCACACATTGTGCAGTGCCCACGGAGGCCAGAAGGTGGCGTCAGATCTGGAACTGGAGTTACAGCCTTTGGGAGCTGCCATGTGGGTGCTGAAAATCAAACCCAGGTCCTCTGCAAGAACAGCCAGTGTTCCTAACCAGTAAACGATCTCTCCAGTCCTTAATGTACTCTTATAAAAGTTTTTGTTGTCTCCATTTGGCATGAAGCCATGCCCTTTACTGAGTATGGAAAGGTTTTGGTATTTCTGTGCAAAGTGGAACTGACCCTACCTAGAGGAAACCTGTCTTACAAATTCTATACTCTTGGTCTGTACATTATTTCTAAACGCATCTATCTCCACCTTCACACAAACTAGACCTTCTAAACTTCCCCATATCAGTTAACAGCCTGGCAGCTATCCACCTACAGCAGGCAAACTTGGAAATCAACTTTGATCTCATTCCCCAACATACACCCACCCCAATTTAGGATACTTTTGTTTCAAAATATTTCTCAGATGTTGCTCAAAGTGAGTTATCTACCCACTTAAAAAACAAAACAAAACCAAACAAACAAGCCGGGTGTGGTGGCGCACGAGTCGGATGTGGTGGCACGCCTTTAATCCCAACACTTGGGAGGCAGAGGCAGGCAGATCACTGTGAGTTCGAGGCCAGCCTGGTCTACAAAGTGAGTCCAGGACAGCCAGAGCTGTTACACAGAGAAACCCTGTCTCGAAAACCCAAAAAACCAAAAACAAAAAACCTTTCACCCAAAGCCACAATCACCAGTCTCCTAGAAGATTACAAAAGGCCATTCACTGGTCTCTCCGTTTTCCTTATTTTTAAAATTTATTTGTTTGAGACAGTGTATTGTTATGTAGGCCAGTTCAGCCTTGAAATGGCCTAGGCTCCTTCCTCAGCCTCCAGGATGTTGGGATTATAAGAGTGGGCCACCATGAACGACTCCACTATTTATGTCTACAATTTAGTAATACACGCAAATAGCTTAAAAATTCCTGTTTTACAGGTGTCTCCAGAGACAAATGTTCGTCACTGTATATAGTTTCTTCCAGAATCTCAGTCTCCTTAGGTGTTAACTTGTTAAATGTACCCTCAGGTTGAGGAGGGTAGTGATGTGCGGCTGTGTCCTTGCCCCCTCACCGCTGACAGAATGAAGCCGTTGGCATTTTTAGACTGGGTTCCATCCCGCCATACAGTTTGCACTCTTCGCTCAAGGCAGTCGTCATGTCCCCTCTCCCCAGCATCACATTCATCATATTCTCTACTGCACCATTCGTCCTTGTCCTTCACCGCTCTCAAGAAGATTTGAGATTACAAATTCATGGGTGAGTTTTACGAAAGACAGAAAAATCGGAGCGAAGCCCGGAGCTAATAAGAGAACACACCACTCCCAGAAGCCCCTTCAACAGTGGATTGGCTCTTTCCCCGACCCAAGGCACTTCGCGCGGAGAAGACTGAGCATGCGTGAACAGAACTGCGCCTGTGCAAAAGACTACACAGGCGCGGACTGCACCTCCCAGCAGGCTGGGGGGGGGCGTGCGTCATCTCCGCGTGACGAGAAACTTCCGGCGTGGAGGGGCGGGGTTGTGCGCGCGGTAGAGGCAGCTGCTGGAGCTGGGAGGGCCAGGGGCCGCTCGGCACTGCCCGCAATGGAGGCCGTGCCCCGGATGCCCATGATCTGGCTGGACCTGAAGGAGGCCGGTGACTTTCATTTCCAGTCAGCGGTGAAGAAGGTGAGCACACCTTCACCGCGTATCTCCGTCGTCTGCCAGCGCGTGACGCCCCCTGCGCGCCTGTCCCTCCCCGGGTTCCGTCGCAGGTCGGGTCAGGCGTTTTTCCTTAGAATGGCCCGGCCCTCCCCTCCCCTGCCGGCACATCATCCTTATCTCCGACTGGCACTGTATTCTTGTGGAAACCCTCTTTCCGACTTCTGTCGTAGACCACTTCCATTTCTACCGAGGTTCAGCGCTTCCTTGCTGTGACGCCCTGGACCCAGGTCTGCCCTGTTCCTCCCTGGCCAGGGAGCCTCTACGGGCAGCGATGGCGGTCCAGGTTGTGCAGAGCCCACGCTATGCCCGAGCCTTGGTGGGCTCCCCGGACTAGGAAAGAATGTGTTTAAAGACCGGAAACCCCGGTGACCCACAGGAATGCCGGGCTCCTAGAGAATGAGTGTATGAGTGTCTGTGTGATCCCCCAGTCTGTATGACCTCCTTACAAGATTTCTGTTCCAAAGTTTTCTGGGACCAAAAGACACATTTTGTTATCGTTGATAGGAGAGCTTGAGTCACGCTGGAACTCTTGGAGGTATCCTATTAGTCATTGTGCTGGGTAGTCGTTTGGAGTTCACTGAGGCGAGGGGTTTCTGTGGCGAGAGTAGGTGTGGTGATGGGGAATTGGGTACCCTCCGGGATAGCTACTGCATTAGAACCCCCCCCCCCCCGCCCGACAGCATTGAGGGCCAAAGCAGAAATGGACAAGTGGGAAGCTGTTATAGCTGAGGAGTCTTGGGGTTTTAGCACAGCAGCTGTTCGAGTAGACAGTCTAGAATCTCACCACTCAGATGCTTGGGGAAAGAAATAGGAGAAAGAAAATGAGTTTGGACGCAGTTTCTGGTGGACTTGCCTCCCATTTTCTCTTCTTGTCACCTCACCCTCTGTTTAGGCCCTCATTGGTTGTATGCGTGGGGGTGGGTTCAGGTGCTAGGTGTGTGTGCGTGTAGTGGTGGTCCAAGTGGTGGGCATCAGACCCAGAGCCTGGCACAAGAAGCCAGACCCGTGCTCTTCCACAGAGACACACACCCCAGCTCAGACTCCTTCCTCATCTGTAAGACCAGCATATTAAACCAGTTGATCTAAATTTACAGAATTTTGTTAATTCTTACCCATCTTTTTTTTTTTCCGAGCCCATCCATGCAAATACAGTGAGGTGATTTTTTTTTTTAATAAAATGTATCAAAACTGAGGAAGATAGAGACTTAGTATGCTGAGCCCTGGTAATACAGAGTCTTAGGGAGTAAAGCCAGTATTTTTAGTTTCCCATTCAGGATTCTCTCTGATATAACCTAATTCTTTGAGCACTTGTTGCAGTCCTGTTATATGTTTGATCTGTGTTTTTGGTGTAGGTATTCCACATTTTGTTAATCATTACTTCCTTTTTTTTTTTTTTTTTTTGGTTTTTTGAGACAGGGTTTCTCTGTGTAACAGCCCTGGCTGTCCTGGACTTGCTTTGTAGACCAGGCTGGCCTCGAACTCACAGAGATCCGCCTGCCTCTGCCTCCCGAGTGCTGGGATTAAAGGCGTGCGCCACCACCGCCCGGCTCACTT
>CAJQZJ010003646.1:14214760-14231381 GCA_907164525.1 Lophiomys imhausi
TTGTCCAGTTGTCCCTGGATTCCTTGAATGGATGCTTTAAATCTCCTTTGCTCTTGTGGTGCGGCTCGAGTGCAGGCTGGATATCAGGCAGACAGGCGGGGCCGCTGGTCTGTGGCTGGAGCCGTGGGCTGGATCCGCTCCTGGGCTAGATCTCTAGCCAGAGCTCCTCTCCAGACCGGTGACGGAGCTGGCTGATCTCAGGGTTGTGTTCCCGGGAACTGCGTGGGCTGTTTTACCTGGTGTCCAGTCTCAATGTTCGCTGTGGGAATTCAGACACCGTCTGTGTTTCACTGTAGGCTAGGGGACCTCACATTCACTCCACAATGACTAATCTTATTCACCTACTACTCAGATGCACTGCTCTATGGTCGGCGCCATCTTAGATCCTCCCCCACCCAAATTCTTATACCCACTTTTATTCTTTTAGGTCTGTGGATTGTGAGGGTTAGGGTTAGGACACACATACCACAGAGGTCAGGCCACTGCTGCAGTATCTGTTCTCCCTTCTCTCCTGCCATCTTTGTTTGTGTTCTGGGGATTGAACTTGGGTTACCAGGTCATCATGGCAAAGGCCTGGAGTCACCCACTAAACCAATTTGCTGTCCCTAGTGTTGGTTTTGTTTGTTTAGGTTTTTTTTTTTTTTTTTTTGGTTTTTCGAGACAGGGTTTCTCTGTGTATCCTTGGCTGTCCTGGACTCACTTTGTAGACCAGGCTGGCCTCGAACTCACAAAGATCTGCCTGCCTCTGCCTCCCAAGTGCTGGGATTAAAGGCGTGCGCCACCACCGCCCGGCTGTTTAGGTTTTTGAAGCAAGGTTTCTCTGCATAGTCCTGGCTGTCCTGGAACTCACTTGGTAGGCCAGGCTGGCCTCAAACTTGAAGATCCACCTGCCTCTGCCTCCTGAGTGCTGGGATTAAAGGTGTGTGCCATCACCGCCCGGCAGTTTTTATTTTTTAAAATTTATTTTTACTTCATGTTTATGACTATTTTGTCTGGGTGTATATATGTGCACCACATGTGTGTCTGGTGCCTGTGGAGATGAGAGGACATTGGATATACTGGAATTGGAGTAACAGACATTTGTGGCCCACCATGTAGTTGCTGGAGGCTCAGGAAGAGCAGCAAGCCCTGAGGCATTTTTCAGGCACTGGAGGGGTGGGTGGGGTTTCACACTGATTCCTATAGTGACTGTACTAGTTTATATTCCCACCAGCACTGTATGAGGAGGGACAGATCTGTCCCCATCCTGATTGCTGGGGTCACAAGTGTGAACCACCATGGCTGCTTTATGAGGCACTCAGGATCAAATGTTGGAGACAGGAAAGCCCTTTACCCGCTGAGCTATCTCCCCCTGCTGTTTGTTTATTGTTATTGTTATTATTAATGTTTTATTTATGTATATGACTATTTTGCCTGCATGTGTGTCTGTGCATGGAGGCCTGAAGAGGATGCTGGGTCCCCTGGAAGTGAACTTACAGGTGGTTGTTAACTGCCCTGTGGGTGTTGGGAATTGAACCCACATTCTTTGGAAAAGTAGCCTATTTTCTGAACTGTCGAAGCATCTCTTTAGCTCTGTCGTTTGTTTTCAAATGCTGCCCCACTCCATGCTGCTCATTTTTTCACACTCCCTCTGGCCTTTCCGAGTGCAGGAACGTGTACAGTCCGGTTTTCATTGGTGCCTTCCCTGCCAGGAGGGGTTGGGGAAAGATTTGTCCTCTTGCTTTTGTTTGTCCTCTTGCCTATTTGTATTGTGAGTTTAGTTATAGTTGTGACTCTAAAACATACAGGATCCTTGAAGGAGGTTTTAGCTAGAGGATCTTCATAGGCACTATCTATCTCAGATTGCTCTCTGAGCTGGTAGAGTCCTGGCATCCATTGAGAAGGCTGCAGCATGGAGGGGCATGTTGAGGTATTTGCACAAGGTCTTCAGTCCTCAATTTTCCTGGGCTCAGAGGAAGAGGAGGCCATCATAATCAGTACCCATGTGCTATTTGTCACTGAGCAGTGCTCCCTGGCAATTGCCTCAGACTAGAGCAGTTCTACAGATCTTTCTGCTTACACTTTTTTCTTCCTCTAGTTTGTCCTGAAGAATTACGGAGAGAACCCAGAAGCCTACAATGAGGAACTAAAGAAGCTGGAGTTACTCAGACAGGTAGGAGAAGGTATTTTTTTTGTAGGTGTGAATTTAATTGGTTTGTTAAAGAGGTTTTTCAAAACAAAACACAACTCTACCTTCTACCTGTAGTCATACTTGAATTTACTTTTTTTTTTATACAAAAGCACCAAAATAAAAGGAATTTATTTTACCTATTTTTTTTTTAAACATAGGGTGTCAATGTAGCTCAAGCTGGCCTTGCTTCAGTCCCAAAAGTTCTAGGACTATAGGCATTGTTCCTTTATGTTTAAATCTTAGTTATTTTGCTGTATTGGGGATTGAACTCATGTCTTCAGACTTGGCAGCAAGTGTTTTTACCTGCTAAGCCATCTAACTGGTCTGTTTTTGAAACATGGTCTCATGTAACCCACATAGGCGTAGAACTTGGTATATAGCTGAAGACGATCTTGAAGTTTTGATCTCCCACCTCCTCATCTTAAATGCTGAGCTTACAGTTCAGCTGCCACCATTTCCAGTTCATGTGCTACTAGGGATCAGACCCAAGGCATCATGCTTGCCAGGCAGGGATTCCACCAGTCAAACATCCACAGATTATAGTGTTCTTTGATTTTTGTTGTTTGAGACAAGGTCTCTCATGTAGCCCTGGCTATCCTGGATTTCACTATGTAGACTAGACCGTCCTCAAATATACAGAGATCTGTCTTCCTCTGTCCCCAAAGTACTAAGATTAAAGGCATGCACCATCATGCCTGGCTATCCCTTATTTTTTGTTTTTGAGACGGGGTCTTATTATGTATCTTAGCTGACCTGGAGTTTGCAATGTAGTCCAGCCTAGTCATGGATTGAATCCTCCTTTCTTCTATCTTCCAAGTGCTGGGATTATAGGTGTAAGTCTGCAGGCATTTCCACTGGCCTGACTTCAGGGTCCTTAATTGCTTACATCATGTGGAATAAAAGCTCCCCATTAATCTCATTTGTTCTTTCCCCTTTCTCTTTCCTATATCTCTCTTGGGCTCTCTCTCTCACCCTCTCTTCCCCCCCACTCATGGTGGTGCCCTTAACTTCCTACCTTAATAAACCTTATATCAGACCTATTGCATGGCATGGCTTGATTTACCCACCACAGTATCTTAACATTTGGTTGCATGACCTGAAGCATCATCATAACATTGGTGGCCCATATGGGGATAGAGTTTTCTGGTACACTACTCTAACCCATGCACTGGGATCCTATTCCACCGGCTTCATTTAAATCACCTGCCCTCAACGGTTTCCTTCCTGCTTCCTTGATTCCCTGATCTCTGGGCTTTTGCATCCACCACCGGCAGATTGGTAAGTTCCACGGCTCCTTTACCCTTCTACCAGCATGGTCATTTTTTTCCTGAAACTCAGGCATTTGCCCTAGTACCGATCTAACCTTGTGATGACCAGGTTAGATAACTTGTACTGACTTTTCTCGTCTCCGTGGCTTCTCAACGTTCATCCCTGGCTGTGTCTGCTCAGGCATTTTACCTTGGTCCCTGACTGATCTTCTCTCAACCTGATTAAGCAGTCTGTACCTCCAGTACTGCCTTCACTTTTTGGGATGCCTCACCTTAGGTATTTGAACTTTCATTCTACCCCATGGGAACTGTGTCTAGCTTCCAAATTTATCAAATTTATTCTGCCCAAGCAATCAGAGGAAACATGAGGGATTTTCCTCTCTTCACTCCTTTTTCATCACTCTAAGTTCTGCTTCTTTCTCTCTGGTCTGCCTCCCTATGCTGCCTAAGTCTTGTTTGTACCATGCAACCTGCAACCATTAAAGCCGGTGGGAGCAGAGACTACAAGCAAAAAACAGAAAGAGGTATTGCTGGGCGTGGTGGTGCACGCCTTTAATCCTAGCACTCAGGAGGCAGAGGCAGGAGGATCTCTTGAGTTCAAGGCTAGTTTGGTCTACAGAGTGAATCCAGGACAGCCAAGGCTACACAGAGAAACCCTGTCTCGAAAAAAAAAAGAAAAAGAAATATCTTAAGATTATACTATGAACTCTTTTTTTTTTTTTTTTTTTGGTTTTTCGAGACAGGGTTTCTCTGTTTAACAGCTCTGGCTGTCCTGGACTCACTTTGTAGACCAGGCTGGCCTCGAACTCGCAAAGATCCGCCTACCTCTGCCTCCCAAGTGCTGGGATTAAAGGCGTGTGCCACCACCGCCCGGCTTACTATGAATTCTTATCTAAGAATTTATAATGTGCTCATTGGGTATGGTTTAAAATTTATATATAAAAATATATAATTCAACTCTTGTTTAGGGCATGTATATGTATACATATGTCTGTATGTAACTTGGATTTAACTCTACGTGTATGTATATGTTCATGTTACTTGAATGCAACTTTCATTTAAAGATACATATCGATAGAAACATGAATGTTTTTAAATAACAGCCATGTCAACGACATGGCTCACAACCTGCCATGTGACTTCACCATCTCAGATGACCACGTGGTATAAAGCAACAGTTATGAAACTTCTTAGTCCTAATGAACTCTGTTTATTATTGTTACCTTCTTTTACACTAAGAAACTAACAGATCTCATATTATAGATTGTTAATGGGGTTTTGTTTATATAATGGTAGTAATTCAAAGTTATATCTTTACAACATATTGTGTGATGATCCAACCCTGGTTTATATGTCTAACTACTTATGTCTTTGGTAGTTATTGGATATGGTTAAAACTCAGGACTTGGGGTTATTAATTGAAAGTATGTGCTTAGATAATCTTAAGCCATATGACATAATTCCAAAGATACTTTTAAGTTGGGATATTGAGGTATATTATTTCTAGACATTGAATTGAAATTTTTAAGCTGCTGATAGAATCTGGTTTTAGCTTTTAAAATTATGGTTATGGTCTATGTCTACACTCTCAAGAAAAAAAAAAGGTTAAAAATTGCTGCCTTAAAATATGCTTAGCCAGCCAGGCGTGGTGGCGCATGCCTTTAATCCCAGCACTTGGGAGGTAGAGGCAGGCGGATCACTGTGAGTTCGAGGCACAAAGTGAGTCCAGGACAGCCAGGGAAACCCTGTCTCGAAAAACAAACAAACAAAAAAGCTATATATAAGCTTTTATATATAAACATTAGAAAAATTAGCCTTATTTTTTTCTAATGTTCTTAAGACCTAACATAGCTATCGGCTTTAATAGGCTATAGACTTTTTATAGACTAAATCATACAGGAAACTGCTATGCTGTATAGTGATATACCATAGAAAGGCCAGAATGTTCCTAGTCTCTTTACAAATTATGTTTATAGATTAGAAAGTTTTATTTTGATACTTGAAGAGCTTCAATTCGGAGCTATGATTTTTAAGACTCTAAACCTAACAGGGATAAAACCTAAAATCCTAGTCTTTAACAGTAATTAAGAAATACTAGCTAATAGTCACCTTATTTGTAGTTATGCCACGAATTGGTGCAGGTTAAGCTTTATCTAGCCTCCTATGCATGCTTTCTCAGTCAAGCAGAAAGTAACCAACTAGAAACAAGATCCATCTTAGAGATGATGGTCCTGAGACACCTGAGATCTGCAGAACATGACATTTAGATTTTAATGCAAGAAGTATTAAAAGATAGAGCAGTACTTCCTGCTTTATCTTATCCCATTGGGAATATTAATTTTTGCTTTGTTTACTGATTCCACACTGGATCCTATTATTCACAGTCATTATTCACTTAGTAGCAATCTTGGTTATTAGACTGCATGAAATCTTATGATGTTTAAATTTTTGTGTTTATGTACATGCAAGAGAGAGGTGGGTGCCATGTTTGCAAGAGAGGGAAGACACTTGTGTGGCAATCACAGGACAACTTGCAAAAGTCTGTTTTCCTCCCACCACGGTTTCCAGGGACCAAACTCAGACTGCCAGGCTTGACAGCAAGTACTTTCACCCACTGAGGCATCCGGACAGTTCAGTGCTGTGTTTAAGTAACTCTTATTTTCTTCTCTCTCTCTCTCTCTCTCTCTCTCTCTCTCTCTCTTTTGTTTGTTTGTTTTGTTTCTATGTTTTATTTGTTTTGTTTTGAGATGTGTCTCTCAGTATTCCTGACTGGCTGTCTTGGACTTAATTTGTAGACCAGGCTGGCCTCAGAATCACAGAGCTCTTCTTCCCTCTACCCTGAGTGCTAGAATTAAAAGGTGTGTACCACCATCCCCACCTATCCTTATTTTCTTAATAATGAGTCTAAATAGACGGTAATGATGCAAAGAGAAACTGTGAAACATTTTCTTTAAGTTAAACATGGTAGAGTACACTTGTAAAATAGCTTTCAGAGACAGAAACAGGATTGCTGAGTGTGATCCTAGGTTAAAGTGGCACTCTTTCTTGAACCCACATTAAAAACCAAAAAGCCTTTGTAACATAATATTTTTATTTATAAACACTTACATTTATTAGTACTTAAGAAACACTATAAAGCCAGGTGGTGGTGGCTCATGCCTTTAATCCCAGCACTCGGAAGGCAGAGGCAGGTGGATCTCTGAGTTCAAGGCCAGCCTGGTCTACAAATTAAGTCCAAGACAGCCAGGTATACACAGAGAAACCCTGTCTCAAAAAACAAACAAACGCCGGGCTGTGGTGGCAGCCCACACCTTTAATCCCAGCACTTGGGAGGCAGAGGCAGGCAGATCTCTGTGAGTTCGAGGCCAGCCTGGTCTACAAAGCAAGTCCAGGACAGCTAGAGCTGTGTTATACAGAGAAACCCTGTCTCGAAAAACCTAAAAAAAAAAAAAAAGACACTATAAAATACTTAAATCCCAAAACCTATAATCTAAAATCTATCTAAGAGCACCTTAATACCTAAGAACACTTTAATACCTATCTAAAAACACTTAACGTTTTAACTTTCTTAAAAGGATATTAATATTCTTAGCGTAGGTCCATGTAGAGTGACTTGGTTTACAACAGTCCCATCAAGTAGTCTCTTTCAAACTTAAAGTCCTTTGGGCCTTACTTTGCTAATTCACAAGGCCAATTTATTTTGACCACCAAATTGTGGCCAGTTTCTAAAATCAGTCTGTTCCAACCGCCAAACTGAGGCTGGCATTTTCCACAGGCTTCACGGCCTAAAGTTACTCCAAATGGCTTCCAAGCTCTGCCCACCTTGCCACCAGCCTTAATGGGCTGAATTACAGCAAAGGGTCTTTCTCAGGTTAATTTGCAATGAAAAGTCTTTCTCTCTTGGACTCCACCTTTCAGTTTATGACTATTACAGCATACCTTGCTATGCACTTCTCCAGCATGACTTCTCAGTTGGTGAAGGCAGGAGGAAGAGAGCACCGTGTGGAGGTTTCTGGCTTATATATTGAATTATCTCGTGATCCTTGGCAGAGGGTCCACAAAGTCTTCTCCAAATGTCCAGCAGTCCTGTGGTTTCTCACAGCAATTTATGTCATCTGTGTGGCTTGCATGGTTTCTTAGCAACACCCCTTCAACAGGGCACATCATATTTCTCACTTTCAAGAGATGCCTGGCTCCTCCTTATGTGCTGCCAGATGCTAATCTGAACTGCCTACTAATTTCACCAAAGAGACCTGACTTCTACTACAAGCTTTGCCAGGCAGTGGTGGTGCAGGCAGGGAGATCTCTGAGTTCTAGGCCAGCCTGATCTACAGAATGAGTTCCGGGAGAGCCAGGCTGCAAAGAAACTCTGTCTTGGGAAACAACAACAACAAAAAAGGTCAAGGTCATTCTCAGGAGTATGATTTGGATGTTAACCTGGGTTACCAAAGTCACTGACTGGAATTACAGACATGCATGGCAGCTCTGTTTTTAAACACTTGCTGGAGCAGGAAAGATGGCTCAGTGGTTAGAGTACACACTGCTCTCAAAGGACCTGACTTTGGATCTCAGCACACATACCAGCCTATAATTCCAGGTCTGGGACACTGATGCCTGCTTTGGCTTTGGAGAGCAACTGCACCCATGTGCACATACACAGTCATATGGGAATGCACATAACTAAAAATAAAAACTGAAACAGAGGCAAGCAGATCACTGTGACCTCAAGTTCAAGGTCAGCCTGATCTAGTAGTGAATTCCAGGCTACCCAAGACTAAATAGTGACCTCTTCTCCCCTCCTTTTTTAAAGGTAAGGTCTCACTTTGTACCCTAGTTAGCCTGGAACTCACTCCGTAGACCAGGCTCATCTTGAACTTACTGCCTCTCTCTGCTCATTTCTGGGTTAAAGGCAAGTGCTACCACAGCCAGTAAAAAATAAATCCTTAAACAAATATACACAACACTTGGTTTTCATTTAAATTAGCCAGCACTGACTTCTGTTGCTTGGAATGAAGCGCTTGGCTACATATGGCCACTGACAGCTATGACCTAATGAAGTGCGCAGTGCGGAAGGCTTCTTGTCACAGGGGTGCAGGAAGCGCACAGTTCTGGGTCCAGAGCCGACTTTACAAATGGAGGTCACTGTGCTGGGAGTTCACAGTGCAGTGTTCTGTGATCCCAGCATGCTCACCACGTTTAATCTACTAGTCACTCCTTTTAATAGGAAAGCTTAATTGATTTCATTAAATGAGATTACTCATAAAGGATGTAATTTTCATTTCAGTACATTTCATTGTTTGTTTTCTGCATATAATTTGGTTTTTGTTCCTTAATTCTTCCATTACTAATTTTTTTCCTTAAAAATTACTTATTTGAGCCAGGTGTGGTAGCGCACGCCTTTAATCCCAACAATCGGGAGGCAGAGGCAGATGGATCTCTGTGAGTTTGAGGCCAGCCTGGTCTACAAAGCAAGTCCAGGACAGCCAGGGCTGTTACACAAAGAAACCCTGTCTCAAAAAACCAAAAAAAAAAAAATTATTTGCTGGGTGTGGTGGCACTCACCTTTAATCCCAGCACTTAGGAGGCAGAGGCAGGCAGATCTCTGAGTTTGAGGCCAGCCTGGTCTACAGGGTATATTATAACATAATATATTAAAATATTATATACATATAGAATATGAAGAGAAGATAAACTGGGGCTCATTTGGTAAAGCACCAGGCATGCAAACATGAGAACTTGGGTTTGGATCCCTGGAATCCATATGAAATACCAGGAGTGGTCATGCACATTTGTAACTCTAGTGCTTGGTAGGGGGTTAAGGGTGGGGGAGTGGAGATAGGTAGCCAGTCTGTCCAGTTAAGAGAGCTCTGTTTCAAAAGGTAAGGAAGGTAGTGAGTGATGGTGGAAGATACCTGATGTCAACCCCTGATGCACACTCTATACACACAGAAATCACTTCAGTAGTATTACCCATAGATAATCTCCGTCAGCGCTATCTGACAGTGAGGTGTCTTATTTGCTGGGTGCGGTGAGCTATAGGTACAGTCATCTGGACCCCCCACCTTTTTGGTCTGTATATTTGCATATCCTATGCTTTTACAGAAATGAGAGCATACTATGTTCGTCTGTTATATTCTTTTTCTTTGCCTAGTAGCATATTATGGAAATCTTAGTATATCCATAGCAACCTTGTCTTTTGTTTAGCCGGAGTGTTTTCTTTGCGAGTAGCCTTGACACAATTCATGTAAACAGCCCTCTTTAATGGAAAGTCTGATGGCATCGTTTTTAAATCTGATAATGCTGTGAGAAATGCTCTCATATGCACATTCAAGGATTTTTCCCCTTCTTGGATATCTGCCCTCCCACACATCATTTTTTGAGACAGTCCCATGTAACTCAGACTGATTTCAAACTTGCTTTGTATCCAAAGAATGGCTGGCCTTAAACAATTGCTTCTCCCGTCTCTGCCTCCTGGGTTCTGGGATTACAGCTGAGTATCACCATGCCTAGCTATCCTGCATGTCTCTAATGTACAGTTTTAAATGTAGAACACTGGGTCAAAAGTTAAACATAGAGTTGGGTGTGATGTTGCACACCTTTAATCCCGCCACTCAGGGAGGCAGAGGCAGTTGGATCTCTGTGAGTTTGAGGCCAGCCTGGTCTACAGAGTGAGTTCCAGGATAGCCAGGGCTATTCAGAGAAACCCTGTCTCAAAAAACAAAAACAAAAGTTAAATATAGTAAAAAATTTCAAAGCATATTGCAGAGTATCTTCTAGAAATATGGTTGACTTGGTCTTCCAGCCTTGTATCCAACAACTGTAGGTGTAGATGGGGCTTTCTTTGTAATCTGTAATGATGATGAGCCTGTTTCTTTCACCCTGCTTCCCAGAATGCTATTCGTGTTGCACGGGACTTTGAGGGCTGCAGTGTCCTTCGAAAGTACCTTGGCCAGCTACACTACCTGCAGAGTCGGGTGCCCATGGGCTCAGGCCAAGAGGCTGCTGTATCTGTCACCTGGTGAGAACTGTTAGGCTGGGTTGGGAAGTTGAGAACTCAGAAGGCACTTGTAAAGCTGGTATGCTTAGGTGGTAGGCATATCCTTTCCCCTCTCCTCTCCCCTTGCTGCACAGGATAGGGAGTAGGTTAGTGTGATCTCCCATAGACCCCTGTCTCATACTGGGGTGGTTGGTCCCGTTCCCTGGTCCTTGGGCCCAGGCCAGCTCCTGCCTGCTAGATAACTGAGATGACATGTCTGCAGGACTGAGATCTTCTCAGGCAAGTCTGTGGCCCATGAGGACATCAAGTACGAGCAGGCCTGTATTCTCTACAACCTTGGTAAGCTGCTTGATCCTTCCATGGGCCCTTCTCCAAGCCCTGCCAGCCCAGGGTCCAAGTTCATTAGCTCAGATAGCCAAAAAGGCTATGGGTGAATGACAGGAAGATGCCTGGACTCTGACATACATGCCTCTGCCACAGCTACACGGGTACTTCTGCTGTTTTCTGGGGCCCTGGGAAGTCACTGTTTAAAGAGCTACTCTGCGGGGCTGACTATCACAGAAATTGCCACTGTACACTCCAATAGGATACCATGGCCTTTCTTTGCCTGATAGTATCACCCCTACTCCCCAATTAATGTCTTCATATTGCTTCAAGGGAGGACAAGGCTGGTCTTAGATTGTCCTTCAAGTCAGCCTTACTGTTTGTTTGCTGCCTTACTGTTTGTTGGCTGAGGGAAGAGCATGGGGACTTGACACTCCTCCACCCCCTAGAAGTGCCTAACAGGAGAAAGGATCTGGCCGGGTTTGTGATTGTTCTTCCTTGAGTATCCTTGCACTGATTGCCCAGTTCCCAGACCTGCCTCTGACTGTATGACAACAGTGCCCTTCTGTTTCAGTCTTAGCACAGGTGTGGGCAGCCTGGGATGCATCCCCAGGCTCTCCTAACAACATCCCTACCTCTCTAGGTGCACTGCACTCCATGCTGGGGGCTATGGACAAGCGGGTGTCTGAGGAGGTGAGGACGGGTGCAATGTGGACATGTGGATGTGCCCTCAGCCACCAGAGTTTGAATGGCTCTTGCCTTATAGAAGTGGCCATCTTTCACCTCTTCCCTCCCAGGGCATGAAAGTCTCCTGCACCCACTTCCAGTGTGCAGCAGGTGCCTTTGCCTACCTACGTGAGCACTTCCCACAGGCCTTTAGTGTGGACATGAGTCGCCAGATCCTCACTCTCAATGTCAACCTCATGCTGGTGAGCAGGAGTTGCCCTTGTGGAGCCAAATTGTTTGTTTCTGTTTCTGTTTTGAGACAGGGTCACATTCTGTAGCTCAGACTGGTCTGGAGCTCACTGTGTAGCCCAGGCTTGCTTCAAAATCATGGCCAATCATCCTGCCTCAGTCTTTTTGGGGTTAGTCATAAGTCACCACCCCTAACTTTAGGTTGAATTGGAGAAGAAATGACTAAGAGGCAGTTTACATCTAGATCCTGGTCCAGCCATCTACAGGCAGTAAGGAGGCCTTGGTATTGGGTTTTGTTTTTTGAGACAGGGTTTCTCTTTGTAGCCCTGGCTGTCCTGGAACTCACTCTGTAAACCAGGCTGGCCTTGAATTCACAGAGAACCACCTGCCTCTGCCTCCCGGGTGCGGTATTGGATCTTTTGAGTTCCAGGTAGATCAGGCACAGGGTGATAATTCTGGGAGTTGGGGAGACTAGAGGAGAGAGAGTATTTGGTCTGTCCCTTGGCTCCCAGGAAGGGAAAGCCCTTCAGGTAAGCAGGGTATTGACCTGTATTTGTTGCTGCAGGGCCAGGCTCAGGAGTGCCTACTGGAGAAATCCATGTTGGACAACCGGAAGAGCTTTCTAGTGGCCCGTATCAGTGCACAGGTAGGAACAGGGCTGAGGATGAGCATTTGCTTTGCCCAGACCCTCAATGACTGGATTCATCCCTACTCCTAGGTGGTAGATTACTACAAGGAGGCATGCCGGGCCTTGGAAAACCCTGATACAGCTTCCCTGCTGGGCCGTATCCAGAAAGACTGGAAGAAGCTGGTCCAAATGAAGATCTACTACTTTGCAGCTGTGGCTCACGTAAGGCGAGGGGTCACTGGGCATGGACTGGACCAGTGGCAGTAGCTTAGGAGACAAGTCATGATGCCTCTTCTTTTTTCCCAGCTGCACATGGGGAAGCAGGCTGAGGAGCAACAGAAATTTGGGGAACGGGTGAGTGGGTTGTAGGTAAGGGGGCACACAGGGCATGTTCCAGGCTTTTAAGATTCTATGTTTATATCATACTGGAAGTGGTCCTCTCTGCCCTGCCCTTGTCCCCTCCTCTTCCTCCCCACACCATGTGTCAGATCATTATCACCTTGCTGTAGGCTTTTCGTCTTCCCACTTTGCAGCCCTCATTCCTAGGGGTCTCAGGTGGCATGGTGGGCTCCCCACAGGGAGGATGGCTCTTTGGAGGTGTAAGCTACAGTGGAGCTGCTTTGGGGTTATTGGCTTGGCTGGCATCTGCTAACTGAGCTGCTGCTCTTATGACCAATGATCCGATCATCAGGTAGGATGAAGTGGGGAGATGGAGCATTAGGGTCCAAGCAAGATAGGACAGACCAGGCTTTGCCCTCCACAGGTGGCCTACTTCCAGAGTGCCCTGGACAAGCTTAATGAAGCCATCAAGTTGGCCAAGGTAAAGCAGAGTGAGTGTGCTACTCTACAGAGCCATGAAGGCAGATGGCAAGCCTAGCTGACTTGACAGATCTCAACACTAACTTTAGTTATCTCTTCTTATCTCTACTCCACAGGGCCAGCCCGACACTGTGCAAGATGCACTTCGCTTTGCTATGGATGTCATTGGGGGAAAGTGAGTGTGTGGGACTGGGGTGGTCAAGTTCCTTACTCAATATCTTGTTCCTTTGCCTGCATTTTTGGGAGGAAGCTAACAATGCCAGAGAGCAGTGGCCTACATGGGAATCTAGTTTGTGGATCCTTGGTAATCTGTGATTATTTGTTCCCCTCCCCATTCCTGACTCTCAGATACAATTCTGCCAAGAAGGATAATGACTTTATCTACCATGAGGCTGTGCCAGCACTGGATACCCTTCAGCCTGTGAAAGGTCTGACAGCTGAGGGGAAGTTAAGGAGTGGGGCTGGCAGAGGCAGATGGAATAGGGAGGAGACTACCTTGAGTTTTCATATGGGCCTGATCTCTGCGGTGCTCCTTGCTCTTAGGAGCCCCCTTGGTGAAACCCTTGCCAGTAAACCCCACAGACCCAGCTGTTACAGGTCCTGATATCTTCGCCAAATTGGTACCCATGGCTGCCCATGAGGCCTCATCACTATACAGGTGTGTAGGAGGGACTGTCCCTTTCCTTGGCACAGAGGGCCTTCGGGGGGGGGGGGGGCTCTCAACAATACAGGTCTCCAGCACCTGCTCTGTTTATTCCTTAGTGAGGAGAAGGCCAAGCTACTTCGGGAAATGCTAGCCAAGATTGAAGACAAGAATGAGGTCCTAGAGTAAGTGTGAGATGAGTGGTGGGAGGTTTCACACCAGGTCTCCTTGCCTCCCTGTCTAGACTGTGAGTGTTAATGTGCTGTGGAGGGTGTCCTGCCCCACCGTTTCTATCAATGCCTGGGCATAGCCTACCAGTCCATGTGGTAGTAGATGAGATAAAGGTCATAATTTTCTCTTTGCTAAGTCTTTAGTTTCAGTGGTGGGAATCAACCTAGGAGGCTCTTTACGTGGAAGGATTTGGGTCAGCCCAGCATCCATCTGATCCTTTTGTCTTCCCTCTCCCAAGTCAGTTCATGGACTCAATGCAGCTTGACCCTGAGACAGTGGACAACCTGGATGCCTACAACCATATCCCACCACAGCTCATGGAGAAGTGTGCAGCACTCAGTGTCCGGCCTGACACTGTCAAGAACCTTGTGCAGTCTATGCAGGGTGAGCACAGCACAAAGCAGACAGGTGCAGGGTAGCATGCACACAAGACACCTGCCATGGCCTCCTCCACTGAGGGTGCTGGTGAAGCCCTGGCCTGGGCATGTACCACCCAAATGCTTCTGTGTATCACCGAAAGATGGGCTGCCTGTATTTGTGGAGTTTAGCAAGTGCTGGGAAACAAGCTCTGGTCCAAGTGGGCATTTCTGTGTCTTGGGGGCAGAGGGCAGAGTAGTGCCTGGTCTGCCTACCTCAGTGGTTACCCCACTACACCTCAGTGCTGTCAGGTGTGTTCACGGATGTGGAGGCCTCCCTGAAGGACATCAGGGATCTACTGGAGGAAGATGAGCTGCAAGAGCAGAAATTGCAGGAGACCCTGGGCCAGACTGGGGCTGGCCCTGGCCCCTCTGTTGCCAAGGGTGAACTTGCAGAGGTGAGACGAGAGTGGGCCAAGTACATGGAAGTGCATGAAAAGGCTTCCTTCACCAACAGTGAGCTGCATCGTGCAATGAATCTGCATGTTGGTAACTTGCGCCTGCTCAGTGGACCCCTGGACCAGGTGCGGGCTGCCCTACCCACACCAGCCCTCACCCCAGGTGAGCCCCGCCCATCCATCGCTATGGGAAAGGCTTGGAGCTGGGGTTTCTTTGACCTCACTGACTACTGTTGCCCTTCTCAGAGGACAAAGCTGTGCTGCAAAACCTGAAGCGCATCCTAGCCAAGGTGCAGGAGATGCGGGACCAGCGTGTGTCCCTGGAGCAGCAGCTCCGAGAGCTGATCCAGAAGGATGACATCACTGCTTCCCTGGTCACCACTGACCACTCAGAGATGAAGGTGGGTTGGATGAGCAGCGAGAAAGGACTCTGTTTCTGGGCCTTTCCTTAGGTATTGTCCCCATCTTCCCTCAGAAACTGTTTGAGGAACAGCTGAAGAAGTATGATCAGCTAAAGGTGTACCTGGAGCAGAACCTGGCTGCCCAGGACAATGTCCTCCGTGCACTGACTGAGGCCAATGTACAATATGCAGCTGTGCGGCGGGTGCTCAGTGACCTGGACCAAAAGTCAGTACCTGCCTTTGTTCTTGCCCAAGCTCCCACTAGAGCTCTGTCCCTAAAGCGTGCCTCAACTTGGCTTTTTCTTTGGCTCACCAAGGTGGAACTCCACACTGCAGACTCTGGTAGCTTCCTATGAAGCCTATGAGGACCTGATGAAGAAGTCCCAGGAAGGCAAGGATTTCTATGCAGACCTGGAAAGTAAGGTAGCCACTCTGCTGGAACGGGCACAGTCCATCTGTCATGCCCAAGAGGCCACCCGCCAGCAGCTTTTGGACAGGTGGGTGTGGGCTTAGGCTTCACTCTGGATCCACTCAGGCTAGCTTGGCTTATGGGGGCTGGCCTCACTCCCCTGCCTGTCCTTTAGGGAACTGAAGAAGAAGGCACCACCACCACGGCCCACAGCCCCAAAGCCATTGCTGTCCCGTCGTGAGGAGGGTGAGGCAGTAGAGGCTGGTGACCCATCTGAGGAGCTGCGCAGCTTACCCCCTGACATGGTGGTTGGCCCACGGCTGCCTGACCCATTCCTAGGAACTACTGCCCACTTTTCTCCTGGCTCCTTCCCTGGTTCCACAGGCCTAGCAACGCATTACCTCTCAGGACCCTTAGACCCTGGAACCTATTCAGGCCCTACTCAACTGATGCAGCCTAGGGCTGTAGTGCCCATGGCACCCAGGACAGTTCTCTATCCAGCCCCTACCTACACATCGGAGTTGGGCCTTGTACCCAGATCCTCGCCCCAGCATGCAGTTGTAAGCAGTCCCTATACAGGGGTAGGGTTACCCCCACCAGTAGGTCTTCCCTCTGCTCCACCTCCCCAGTTCTCAGGACCTGTGGCGGTTCGGCCAGCTACCACCACAGTAGATAGTGTCCAAGCCCCTATCTCTAGCCATACACCACCACAACCAAACCCTACCCCAGCTCTTCCCCAGCCCTGCTTTTCAGTGTCTCAGCCTGTGCCTCAACCTGTTCCCCAACCACAGCCTCTGCCCACACCCTATACTTACTCTGTAGGGACCAAGCAGCACCTCACAGGCCCTCCACCACAGCACCATTTTCCTCCTCGGATCTCCGCAGGCTTCCCAGCCCCCAGGATTGGGCCCCAGCCCCAGCCCCTGCCTCAGCCCTTGTCCCAGCCCCTGCCCCGGCCTCAGCCCTTGTCCCAGCCCCTGCCCCAGCCTCAGCCCTTGTCCC
>CAJQZJ010003646.1:14237412-14261805 GCA_907164525.1 Lophiomys imhausi
AAGAAAGAAAGAAAGAAAGAAAGAAAGAAAGAAAGAAAGAAAGAAAGAAAGAAAACTATCCAAATGAGACTCCGTTTAAAAAACAAAAACCGTTCTGCAAACACATTTTCTGCAACTGAAAATAAGAGTGAACTATTCAGAGGGTCAATACTCACAATCCGGTAAGAGACACTGTCTTAGAAGGGTAGGAAGAAGATACAGTTTACCCTGGGTTACCCTATGCTTGGCCCTGCTACAAACACTTCCTAGTCTTAAAATGCTCACCAGTTGAATCCCTCGTTTCCACAGGTACCACAGACTGATAGGCCAAATGTCACACCAAGCAAACCAAAGAGGTCTCAAGCCTCAGCAGAGTGGTCTGACGGGTGGGGTGAAACAATGGGCTGAGGCAGGCTGCCAGCAGGGACTCTCACCTCCTGTCCAGGAAGACAAGGGCTGTGATGCCTGAGGTGATCTCCTCATTGCTGCAGCAGAGCAACCCCTCAATGGCGTCCCACACCTGCAAACAGAGGCTGTGAGCACCAACTCTCCGTGGGAACCCCTAACTCGGTGTGGGCAGCCCCTCGGCCCACCTCCAGCCGTCCGCTGCTCCGCCCGACTACGATGAGGCTGCCTTGCAGCTCTAAGCTCCAGATGGAGCCGGCTGCGCTGGGCGCCCAGGCCAGAGGAGGGGAGCCCTTCTCGGGCGGAGTCCCCTCTTCTTGGGAGGCCTGGGGCGGGGGAGGTCCAGGAGAGGGCGGGCGCAGGGCCGGCGCGCGCGCAGCAGCCAGGCCCTCTTCCCGGTACACGCGCTGCACCAGGCGGCTGAAGTCATAGCCAGAGTCCCTAGAGCGGCCACAGCCCGCCCGGTGCCGAGGCTCGGGCTGGGTGGGCTCCGGGGGCAGCTGCCCTGAGAAGTTGGTGTCGATTAAGCAGGTGAGGTCTGGCTGGTCCCCGAAGAGGGGAGGCGGGGGAGGCCCTCGGGGGCGGCGTTGCGGCGCAGGGCTGTCCGCAGGCTCCTCGGGGCAAGCTGTGCCGCCGTCCGACAGCCTCTCCCAGCTCTCCTGCGCTTCAGAAGCTCCGCCTCCGCAGCTGTCCCTGCGCGGCCTGACAGGGTCGAGGGGCATAGAGTGTGAGCCGAGGGCAGGGCCTGCGCCAGCGGCCAAGGGCGGGCCGACCTGCGCTTACCCAGGGCGCGGGATGCGCGTGAGGCAGTCGCCGGTCTGGGCGTCCCACACGCAGACTTGGCCTGCCAGGCAGCAGCTCACTAGCAGCATCCCGTCGCTGGCCAGACACTCGATGTCCTGTGTGAGGGTGCGGTGTTGGCGCGGGCCAAGGCCATGGCGGCCTGCTGCTGTGGCGGAGCCCCACCGCACTCACCATGAGGTGCCCTCGCAGCACCAGCGGCACGATCTCCGTCTCGGGCGGCGCGTAGCCGTAGTCATCGCAGGGCAGCTCCCCGCGCCTCCGCCGGCCCGCACCGCCTCCCGGCTGCCCGTAGTTCCGCGGACACAGCACCCGGTAGAGGCAGAGCAGCAGCAGCACTAGAAAGATGCCGGCTGCCAAGCCAAGCGCGGCCACCCTGCGGGGCACAGCAAGAGGGTGAGCTAGGAGCACCCCACTGCTAGCTCCGCCCTGACACACCCACGGCCTTACTTGTACAAGGTAATGTCGCCGTGGGTCTGCGTTCCACCTGGTCCCTTAGGTCCAGCCTCCCAGAGGCCAGCAGGCAAAGGCTCAGGTGGGGCCCAGGCACTGCGACCGTCCTGAGGGTGCCTCCCCTCCAGAGCCTCCCGAGGGTTCAGGCGCAGGGTGACAGGAATGACGGGCAGCAGGCTGATGTACCTGTGGGTGGGTAGTGTGGCCTGCTTCAGCAGGGCTGCCCTCCTGTGTGGTCTCCCACTGTCCGCAGCCCCCGCCCCAAACCAGGTGTGGCACCTCACTCTCGCCGTTTTCCAGCACTGGCCCCCTAGTTCCCATCGCACGATCCCATCATCTAGCCAGCTGGGGAAGAGGGGCAAGGAGCCTTTAACTCCTGACAACAAGGACGAGGTCACCCTCCCAGGTGCTTCTGCTAGGAGCACTGGCTACTTCCTGTATCACCCAGCGCAGAATTCAGACTAGCTGTCTCTCACCTAGTGGAGGAGGTGCTCTGGGGATGGTGACCTGACACCGAGAGAAGTGACAGCTGGCGTGGCTCAACTTACCTCTTGGCCAGCGTGATGTTGTAGTAGTTGAAGAGTGTGGGCCAGTGGCGGAAGGACAATTTCCTCCACAGCTCCTCATCCTCAGGCCCCCAAGTTACCTCTGGGGCTCGGCTGTCATGGCCACCCTCTGCTGGCACGGCGTGCTCAGGCAGCTCACCTGGCGATGTCTGGTTCTCTGGTAGTTTAGGAGCATCAGGTGGGAAGATGGCGAAGGCAGGGTCCGGGGGGCTGGCAGGCAGCACTCCACTAGGCACGGGCATAGGGCCCAGGGAACCCTCACCCAGTGGGCTCTGTTCTGTCACCTGGGCAGCGAGGTAGGTGCGCAGCCCTGCTGGGTCTGTGTAGACCAGGATGCCAATCCAGACAACGGTACCTGCCTGCAGTGGGGTGTTGGGTGCTCAATAGGGCCTTGTAAGGCAACAGGCAGCCCCAGGCCCCAGCAGTCTTGGCTCGCACACTGGAAGGACCTGGATGTGCAGGCAGGACATGGCCCCCAATCTGTGCTTTTATCTCCCGAGTCCCTCACTGCCACCTGCCAACATTTGTCACTAGATGCCTGGCTCCCTTTGCATGGCTGAGAACTGGGTTTTCAAGGCTAGAAATCACTGGAACCCCTTTAGTTTCCAGAACCTCCCCTGTCTCCTCAGCAGGGCCCAGCAAGCTGACACTATTCCCTGGTCAGCATGACCAGAGGGACCAGCTGCGTGACCTGCTGCAAGCCTTCCCGAGGGCCTCAGTGTCCCCCTACCCTTCAGCTGCCCGGGAGGGATGCTGCCACCCCAGCAGCCAGCACATTCCACTATTCTCTTTTGCTTGCAAGGCTACACGGAGGCTTATTAGCCATGACCCAGGATAACAGACCATGCAAAGTGGCTTCATCCTAGAGAATCACTGTCCCAGATCCCTCTAGAGAGACAGCTCCTACCCTGCTAATTCTGGAGCTACTTCCTCAACAGACAGGCCAGGAATTACTGGTCAAGGAGGAAAGGCATATCAGAGAGCCCAGGAAGTGAGGCTCTGCAGGGCCACCCCTGGGATCTGAATGCTGTCCTCTGCGAGGCAGAACAGGGGTGATGGGTACCATGATGAGGCGCTGTGCTAGGCGAGTACGGGCCAGGAAGTAGATGACGCGTAGCCTTTTGGGAAGCCGCAGGTTGCGGAAGGAAGATGGTTGCAGTGTGATGGTGTGTGGTGTGGATGGCCGAACAGGTAGCTGTCTCTCATAGCGTGCTGGCCTCCCCATAGGCTTGGCTGAGGGCAGGCAGGATTCAGCGGGCAGTCGCTTGTTCAGGTCCGCTAGCTGTTAAGTGCACAGTGTGATCAGGCTCCAAGTTGTTCAGAGGCCTTCTGCCTGGGAGCACTGCCTCTACCTGGGGCCATTCTCTCTCACCCAGAGGCCATCTGAACAGAGCCAGCACCAAATAAGAGAGTGGGTAAGACAGGCTCGGGCCACTCTTACCTCCATCCTGCGAATGTCGATCGACAAGACAGTGGTGAAAAACAGCATCTGGAGGAAAAAGTCAGATACCAGGCCCACAACAGCGAAGAGGCAGAACTCCTGAAGTGAGAGCACACAAAAGGCATTGTGGCAACAGTGCTAGAAGCCTGGGAAGCAGACCCCCAGAATTAGCCACACAGCAAAGACAAAGGAAAGCATTCTTCAGCTACCAGTCTGGAGCTGACAGTAGGGTCAGGATACCAGCTCATTAGGGGGCAGCACAGAGCCTACATACCTTCCTCCAGAGTGGACTAAGAGGATGCTTTTTCCAGAATCTTCTAGGCCCTTGAGAAAGGCCCAAGGGCCCGATCCAACTGGGAAAACTTTAAGCCCACCAGTGTGCTCCCTAAAGAGCCCTTCTCCATAAGCCCTGCCTTGCTCATTTGCCTTTCTGGCCAGTTACCACTGAAAGAAGAGGAATTCTGCCCTGACATGGGAAAGGGGTGGTTGGCATCCTAGGCCTTACTTAAGGGCAGAACTTGCTGAGAGTTAGGTTTTCTTCTCCTACCCTTATTTGAGATCTCTGGCATAGCAACATGGATCCTATTAAAAGCTTGTATGAGGTGACAGGACACGCACACTCCCCACAGGGCTGCCAAGAGGTAAAGCTTTGCTTGGGGCCTTACTTGGATGGCGGGCACAAGGGTGAAGTAGCCAATAAGGATGATGCCCAGTTCAGTTGCCATGTTCTTCATGATGGACCAGCTTTCACTGCTTAAGCCTGCAGGGGAAACCAAAGCACTGAGAGCAGTGAGGACCAACCTGTTTTACATGTCTGCACCTGACCTTGGCGGCCTCAGAAAAGCAGAAGCATGAAGAGGCGGTCCAGCCTCTGGACAGCCATTCCACTCGATGGCCAAACTCTGGGGAGTCACCACCATGGTGCTACAGGGGAATGGTGGGGTGTAGCAAAGCAAAGAAGAACCAGGGTGATGACATAAGAAAACTCAAGAAGCAAGCCCAGAGCCTCCTACTATAACCACATCCACTCCTGACCTGTCAGCCCGTGCACTACACAGGCTGAGAAGCTAACTGGCTGGTCCTCATGTGGTCCCCAGGTCATCCTGCCCTAACTGTCACATGGACAGGTCTCTCTGCATTTACAGTGTGAATGAGCTCACAAGAGATTTTGCCTCATCTCTTCAAAACACCCAGGGCAGATTATAAGGAAGTACAGAAGTTCATCAGAGGTTGGTGGAATGAATGCACAGTAAGTTTCTGGCTGTTCTCACAGAAACGGGCCTAGGGTAAAGTGCCCCAAGAGATCAACCGTCTCTTAGCAGGCATTGTGGCGCACACCTTTAATGCCAGCACTCAGGAGGCAGGGACAGGAGGATCTATGAGTTTGAGGCCAGCCTGGTCTACATAGCAAGTTCTAGGCCAGCCAAGGCTACACAGTGAGACTCTGTTGGGGTGGAAGTGGGGGACTGCCACTGGCTGGCTAGCTTTCTTACTGAAATGGGCCAGGACCAAGTACACTGTAAGGGTATAAAGACTTCATGGTTCCTTGGGGCGTAAGCCAACAGGCTGCCAGGCTTTGTGACCAATTACACACTGCACTGAAGGCCAAAGCAAGGTGTGACCAATTACACACTGCACTGAACGCCAAAGCAAGGCAGGCTTTTTCTGTTGTAGGGCTGTGTAGGTGCATACATATGCAAGTGTGTGTAGAGGTCAGAGGTTACATCAGGTATTTTTCTTTTTCTTTTTTTTTTTTTGGGGGGGGGGGGTTTCGAGACAGGGTTTCTCTGTGAGCCCTGGCTGTCCTGGACTTGCTTTGTAGACAGGCTGGCCTTGAACTCACAGAGATCCACCTGCCTCTGCCTCCCGAGTGCTGGGATTAAAGGCGTGTGCCACCATGCCCGGCTTTATCAGGTATTTTTCTACAGGAGTTATCTACCGTTTATTTTAAGACAGAGTCTCTCATTGGCCCAAGGCTCACTGATTGGGTTGAGCTGGCCGGGCAGCTAAGGATCCACCTGTCTTGGCAATGTTGGGATTACAACTGTGCAGCACTATGCCTGGCCTTTTACACAGGTCTTGGGACTGAATGAGTCCTCGCACAAGTGCAGCAAGCACTTTACTGACTGAGCTACCACCACAGCCCTAAAGGACGCATTTTGAGGGGTCCTTGGATACAAATATAAGAGGAACAGCCCATCACCCCAGCGTTACCTTGTGCGATTCGAAGCTTCACCTCGAGGTCCACTGGGGTTGATACCACTGACTTGGTGAGTACCAACACATTCTCTAACCCAATAACCACCACCAGGTATGGGAAGATCTCACTGGGGGACAGAGAAGGAGACAGTAAGGGAGGTGGCATGATCAGCTCCAACAGATGGGTCATTTTTACCAGGCGAGCCCTAGAAGGCTATGGGGCTTCCAGCCTATAGTAGAAGCTCCCAAGTGGCTTCTATAGCCCAGGGCAGAAACCCTGTCTAATGTACCCTCATCCAACAGGGCTTCTTGTCAACATACTTTTAGCTCTTAGGCAGGCTCCAAAGCTTTGCCAAGGAGGAGCTTGTCTCTTCTACCCAGTGGAGTGGGAGAAGTGGAAGAGGCCCCCTAGAGACCATCACTGTCCATTGACAGACCAGAGCTTTCTTAACCCTTCCCACACGAGACTCCAATGGCTGATGGCATGACCATCTTCTAGGACCTTACACTTGTCACTCCAGGCTAAGATATTCATCTAAATGGTAGGAACGCTCCCAGCCTAAACCCCTACACCTCTGCTGAGAAGCTGTGTCTGGAGAAGTGGAACTGTTCCCATGGGGCATCTGGCTGCTGGCTGAGCCTCGCTCATGTAAGTGAAGATCTGAAAGTGGCTCAGAAAAGGAAGTAGGCAGTCCAGGAGAAGGAACCAAACAGCAGCAATACAAAGGAGCTTTTCTGCACAGCTGTTGCCTAGTGCCCTTGGTGTTGGGTCTGATATCTAGCACTGGGGGGAAAGTGGCTTTTCCTATGACTGCTTGAGAAGAAAAGGTCAGGGACAGGCCAGTCGGGTGGTAACACTAGGCAGGCAGGGCAGCCACTGAAACCAAAGCCTGAGGACAGACACGGGATGGGCTTCTGGACTGAGATTTTCTGAGGAATGAGGAGAAAGGAGCCTCAGTGAAGAAGGCGGCAAACCATTTATCCCCATCTACTGACAACACGGACCTTACGCTTGCTCTGCCTGGCATTTAAATCTTTTTTAAAAAGTGCTTTCATTATATTCACTTATGTATGTATGCATGTACACATGTGTCACAACATGCATGTGGGGATCAGAAGATAACTTGTGGGTGTTGGTTCTCTCCTTCCTTCATACAAACTCTAGGGACTGAACTCAGGCTTGGCAGAAAGTGCCTTACCCACTAAGCCACCTCGCCAGTCCTCTTTTAATATGAAGACACACATGCTTCTGTATCTCACACTTCCGTGACACAAGCCCTCAGTGAGCAGTGTGCAGGCTGGGGAGGTAAATCAGTAGTTAAGACTGCTTATTGTTCTTAGGTTTTTCCACACAGGGTTTCTCTGTGTAGCCCTGGCTGTTCTGGAACTCACTCTGTTTTTGGGGGGTTTTGGTGGTGGTGGTGGTGGTTTTTCAAGACAGGGTTTCTCTGTGTAACAGCCCTGGCTGTCCTGGACTCACTTTGTAGACCAGGCTGGCCTCGAACTCACAGAGATCCGCCTGCCTCTTCCTTTCAAGTGCTGGGATTAAAGGCGTGCGCCATCACGACTGGCTAAGTGCTTGCTGTCCTTGCAGAGGACCTGAGTTCAGTTCCTAGCACTTATATCCGGCAGTTCACAACGCCCTTAACTCCAGCTCCATGGCTCCTCTCCTGGCTTCCGTGGGTACCTGTACTCATGTGCACATTCCCCTATCCCTCAACATATTAAAAAACAATAAAAACAAATCTTTAAAAAAAAGCAGCGTGCATACGGATTTAAAATATACATTAAGATCCATATGTATACATATACCATATATGTGCAAATACAAATATTCTATACATAAAGCACACAATGAATGTGTATATATGTACACACATATACATGCACCTAACTACATACATGTTCTATATATACATACAGACATGCCATATAAATACACATATACATTGAAAATGTACCTCTTCAATGTCAAAAATAATAAGGCAAAGACAATGAGTAATAACAAACATCTAGTCCAATGGTCAACAAGTGCCCAGATATGCAAGGGGCCTGGTGGCGGCTCACTCTGGCCCTGTGAGACCTACCCGCCATTGAGTGTGGGCGTCAGGCCGAAGAGAGTGCAGAGCCCCACAGACATGAGCAGTGAGCTAAGCACTGTGACCACAGCTGCCAGGGCGAGTCCCCACTTGGACTTGACCATGTCGATCTTGCCTAAAGGGCAGAGAGGGCACATCAGGGCAGTATCTCCCTCAGCCCCTGGAACCCTTAACTGAGCTCCTGAGAATGCCAACAGCTGGGGAAGGAAAAGCTCCTGCTTAACCAGAAGAAAAGGACAAGTGTGAACACAGCACAGCTTTTGGGAGCTCTAACTTTTCCTCAGAAGACCCTGAGAATCTATGGGGGAATGGAGCCCTGGCTTTACTGACCACCAGATATGTTCTACATCTCAGCTTCAAGCCATCTCTGACAGCAGGGAGTGGGTGGCATGGAAAAGCTCATTTTGAGACCTACGTGTGGAGAAGTAGATGTAGGCAAACAGGATGATGTAGGTAGTCACGAGGGGGATGAGCTCGGCGATGCCGATCTCCTCTTTGAAGTGCACATGGACCAGGGTATCTGCTCGGAGGGTGCAGTTGGGACTGGGGTGCAGGAGCATGAGCCGGGAACGTAGACTGGTCAGAAATCTGTGGATAAAAAAGTTCCTAGAGGTGCCCAGCAGGGTCTCCTCCCAACTGTTGAAAGGAAGCTATTCTGAGTTGTCTCAGCATCTCGTCTCCACAGACACAGGAAGGATGACAAAGCTGCAAACTTCCTCTCTTGACCTATCTATCACGTGGTTCCAGGTGCCAAAGGCCCAGAAGAGCACATCAGAGGCACTTGTGGAGAGCTGCCTGCAGGGGCTCACTGAAAAGACATGGCTTATGTGGAGCTCAGTAATCAGCTGAGGCCACCTGCCCAGGGCTTTTGGAAGAAACTAGAGGAAAATACCAATCCATGAAAGCTGTCAGACCTGCCTCATTTTCTTTGTTCTTAGTCAGGCCTGAGGGCCATCCTCAATCAAATTACCAGATACAATTCTTCGGTGTAAAGAACACAAACATTTCAATAGGAGACCCAGGGCCACCATGGTCAGAGAAGCAAGCACTCAAGCCCTAGTCTCCCACAGAGCACAGGAGCCTGAGCACCTTACTTGGCATGGTAGTGCTGGAAGACCAGAGTGATGGTGTATGAGGCCATCCTCTTCCTTGTGTAGAGGCTCACCCCACTGTACTTCCCAGGGACACCAAACAGCAAGTCTGTGGGCAGAAACAAGCAACCACAGACACAGGAATGAGAGTCTGTGGGGTGGCTCCTCAGAACCCCTTCTCTGCCCTCCTCTTAGAAGCAGGAGTAACCATGCCACACTAAAGCGCACTGCAGGAAAGACAGTGGCCACACAGGCTCTCTGTAGACTGTGAGCGCCGAGGTACCTTTGAGTGTGGCTGATGTCTGCAGGGTTTTGGGCTCATGCTGATGGATGGTCCCGATGATGTCAGGGTCAGCATGGAATCGTTCCCAGTCATTCTGCCAGAAGTTCCCAGGGGACAGCAGCAGGCAGCCATGTTCGGGAAGTAAGCTCCGGAGTTTCCTGAGGCCTGGCAGCAGGTCCGTCACCTGCAGGCAAACCTCCTCCAGGCTCTTGGTCCCTGAGCTATCCAGAAGATGGGAGGAAGCCTCTGTTGTTTCTGTCAGCATAGGGCCAACACACTGCACTTACGGGTATCATCTGCCATCAGGCTCCTAATGCCTTATTGCCCCTGCTGTCCCCAAAGAGCCTGAGAGAGGCATTGTGGTAAATGCTTCCACGTGCTCAACAAAGAGACCATACATCTGTCCAGCCCTCAAAATGTGCTGGAGTCCTAAAGTCCATATCCTTCCAGGAAAGGCAAATGTATGAGAGCATGCAAACTCCCCCACTAAACACCTTAGACTTCTTAGTGGACAAGCAGGAGCGGAAGAAAATTTAGGGTTTTAGTTCACCAAAACATCCCAACGGTGACAGTACGTCAACCCAGCATGTTCCAGGTAAAGCTTGCTAATGTCAGCAGAGCAGAGGCAGGAGCCATGGGTCAGCTACTTCTCAGCTACCTCCCTACTGTCAGGCCCATTAACACCCGTGCTGTGAGCCGTGAGGATGCAGCCACAAAGGACCCACAAGACCCCGAGAACTGCAAAGCTGGCTGGCTTGAAGTTAGACTAAAATGTAACTCCCTTCTCTACTCGGGAGTTTGGGGTCCCCGAGAGGAGTACCTGTCTCTCAGCACATGGTTCCGGATCTCCTCCACCAGTTGGAATGCCCGGGACAGGGGTGATCGGAACACATCTACAGCCAGAAGGTTTCTGTGCCAGGGGGACACTGATGACTTCACGTATATCTGCTGGATGTATGCCACTGGGGCACCCACATACTGTAGAGGACACAGGACAGGACAGAAAGGAAGCACTGAGCATGTGCTATGGGGAAACGCTAATGAATCAGATATCCGGAAAATATGGCCCCCACAGGCCAAAGCAAAGCCCAGGTTCATTTTGTGTCACTTCTTGGAAGAAAGTTGTGCCCATTGTACCCGCACTGAACCCTGGCTATACTCAAGCTATTACATCAGAGCTGTGTGTCTGCAGGAGAAATGTCTGGACTACCAGACTACCAAGCCTAAATCATTTACTGTCTAGCTCTTTATGGAGCAAAGATGCTGGGTGCTCAGGGCACAAGCTCCCCAGGCATGCAGCTGTCTCAATGATACACAGGTAGTGCTCCACAGAGTTACCACTGTAGTATGTTTAAAAGATCAAGGCCAAGTTTTTAGCTGGGTATAAACACATGATATAATCCTAACAATTGCAAGGCAGAGGCAGGTTTGTCCCAAGTCTGAGGATCAACTTGGTTTAAGTAGCAAGTTCTAGGCCAGCCAGGCTACATAAACAGTCTCAAGGGCTAGAGAGATAGTTCAGCAGTTAAGACCACTTGGTTGTTCTTCCAAAGGACCCAGGTTCAAATCCCAGCAACCACATGGCAGTTCACAGCTGTTTAATTGCCGGGCGTGGTGGCACACGTCTTTAATCCCAGCAGGAAGACAGAAGCAGGTGGATCTCTGTGAGTTCAAGGCCAGCCTGATCTACAAAGTGAGTCCAGAACAGCCAAAGATATAAAGAGAAACCCTGTCTCGGGGAAAAAAACAAAAAACAAAAAACCAGTCTCAAAAGCAGCTAACAAAAAAACAAATTTTCGCTGGGCTAACCCCAGCACCTGGGAGGCAGAGGCAGGTGGATCTCTGTGAGTTCAAGGCCAACCTGGTCTACAAAGTGAGTCCAGGACACCAAGAATACACAGAGAAACCCTGTCTTGAAAAAACCAAAACAAAAAAAAAACAAACAAATTTTCAATCCCAGCTCTCCAATTCTATGGCATTAGAAGCGCTTCTGACCTCCCTGAGTTCCAGGTTCCACACTGTGAAAGAAAATAATACCATGCATCCAGATGTGTCTCACCTAACTCATACAAGAATATGTGTTGGAGTACACAAACACTCTCCCCATCTCCAGAGGTGAGTTTTTTGTTTGTTGAGACAGGGTTTCTCTGTGTAACAGCTCTGGCTGTCCTGGAACTCACTCTGTACACCAGGCTGGCCTCGAACTGAAAGATCTGCCTGCCTCTGCCTCTACAGTATTGGGATTACAGGTGGGCCACCACCCAGCCCAGAGATTTTTTTCCCTTTCCCTTTCCCTTCCTTCTGCGCATTTAATCTTTTAAAAAACTTTTTATTGATTCTTGTGAATTTCACATCATGCACCTCAATTCCACTCATTTCTTTGTTCCTCCATATTCATCCTCCATCCTCACAAACTCCAAAAAGAAAACAAACAAAATCTGACCATGGAGTCTGCAGTGTATCACAGTGTGTCACACAGTATACAGACCCCTTTGCCCAAATGGCTTTACTTCCAAATGCCCATTGAACGAGTCATTGGTCTGGTTCAAGGTCTCTGGGTTCTGCTAAACTATCAATACTGGATCCTCACTGGGACTCCTTTTGGATATACTGTTGTTACCCTCTGTCATGGAGATCCTGCCACTTTGGATTTGCAGGACTGGGCCTTTCACACACTCCAGCAATTCATAGATGGGACAGATGTTGGGGTGGGCCAACTCAAAGCCCTGGATCTGGGCCTGGGTGGTAGCTGAGTTGATCAGCCCACCAGCTCTCCTACACCACCCCCCCAGCCAACTGGGGCCAGCTCTCTGGCTTAGCCCAGGCGAGGGGCGGGACCGGATCTGCATAGCCCTTGGACATCAGGCAGCAGCCCACACCAGGGACATCCCCATGGCTTTTGGTGGTAACATGGGCCACAGGCATTGACACAGACCCCAGCAACTGTAGTGCCACAGATCCAGGCATGGCCTCAGAGGCAGCACAGGCCACTCATATGGGGCTGATCCTCTCCATCCTCAAGTCTCCAGTTCCACCTCCCTTCATAGTGCACAAACAGTGCACTTCTCTCTCTCTCCCATCTCTCCAACACGTACTTGCTCATTGTAGTGGCACCCACCTGCCAGCCTGCCCACCATGCTGCATGGTAGCGGGCAGGCCTCTGAGTGTCTTCTGCCCACCCACACCCACAGAAATGAAATTTTAACAGAAATAGTAGCACTAAACAGCAGGAAGGAGGAAGCAAGGATTGCTCAGGAAGTTTTATAAGCAAACAGGGTACCGCAGAGTCTCCGACCAAGTCTCTCACTAAAGGCCGCACACTTTTCTCACAAGAACTTGGTATGTGCCTGCCTCACTGCCACACCATGCCAGCTAGTGGCCTCATAAACTGCTGCCAGAATGACAATGAATTCTTCCATAAAAGATGCTGACATAACTGGGCCCAGACTACAGATAAGAGGATTCATACTGCAAGTCCCGGTGACAGAAGTGCCATGGAACATTCCCAAAGTGTGCCCTGTGTCAGCCACAGCCGAGCAGCTATGAGAATGGGGAAGGTGGGTAGGAGAAAGGCAGGGAGGGCTTCTGAGGAGCAAGGGGCACTGAGGGTAAGAAGGTCTGGGCAGTACAAAGGAACCTTGGAAGGCTGTCAGGGAAAGTGAGAGGCCAGCTAGGAAACCTGGCCAAACCGCCTGGAAAGTCCAAATGTCCCTGAGGTGGAGGGGCTATCTAATGAAAGCAAGACCCTGGAGGTTCAATGGCAATTATAGACAAAGACAGGCAGGCAAGCTACAGGGAGTTGGACGTGCCTGCAGACTAAGGGCTGCTTACAAGCAGTCAGTTAATTAAGTGGATCCAGGATAGACTCACGGGAATTTACCACTTACTTTGAGAGCACATACATATGCATATAAATCAATACTCCTTAATTGTGTTGTAAAACTATTCCAGCACTGACCACTGAAAGCTCTGGTACCCCGACTTTTGTTTTGGTTTGGTTTTGGTTTTTTTTTTTTTTTTTTGGTTTTTTCGAGACAGGGTTTCTCTGTGTAACAGCCCTGGCTGTCCTGGACTTGCTTTGTAGACCAGGCTGGCCTCGAACTCACAGAGATCCGCCTGCCTCTGCCTCCCAAGTGCTGGGATTAAAGGCGTGCGCCACCACGCCCGGCTAGGTTTTGGTTTTTTGAGATAGGGTGTCTTCTGTGTTGCCCTGGCTATCCAGTGTTGGAGGATGGTCTTGTGCTCTGTGTATTAAGAGGCTGATTTCTGTGGCCCAAGAGAGACAGAGAGAGTTGCTATGAGGCAGGTTGTCAAGAGAGTCAGTCACCATGAGGATATACATGGAGCAGAGTAAGCCAGGTCAAGACTGAGATGGCAAGTAAGGGGCATGTGGCAAGAAAGTAGCCGGATTAGCCATAGAGGGTTACAATAGATGAATTCTGCCCAGGTATATAGTGTTTAAAGCTTGATTTTTTTCTTTTTTTGTTTTTAGTTTTTTGAAACAGGGTTTCTCTGTATAGCCCTGGCTTTCCTGGAACTCACTCTGTAGACCAGGTTGACCTTGAACTCACAGAGATCCACCTGCCTCTGCCTCTCGAGTACTGGGATTAAAGGCGTGCAAACACCACTCCTGGCCATTACAGACAGTTTCAAACTGCCATGTGGGTGCTGGGATTTGAACCCTGGTCCTTTGGAAGAACAGCCAGTGCTCTTAACTGCTGAGCCATCTCTCCAGCCCGAAGCTAACCACTCTTGCTGTCACATAGGGTGTCCTAGTTCAGCAACAGAAGAGTCAAATTCCTAACTAATTAGTTGGCATCAACCAGAAAGGAAGTGGAAAGAAGGTGCTGTAAGGTTAGAGGTGGAAAAGAGGAGTTCTGTCCCAAGCTTTGCTTTTCCTCAAGAAACTCAGGAAGCCCTGCACCAACCTACAGGCCAAAACACCACACATGAAGGACAGGTAAGAAATGCAGACATGAGCTGGTCAAGCTGCAGAGCTTCAAATAGCAGAGATTACAGTGAGTGGGCCCCGTATCAGGGCCCTGCAACTGGAGAGACTTTCTTTTCCTTATTTACATCAGGGTTCAGTGCAGGGCTTGTCAGCTAACAACAGTATAGCCTAGTCACTAGGACTGGGAGAGCAAAGAGCAAAACCCAAGGCTGACCCCATAAACTACACAACTGAGGCACTTAGTTACTTCGGGCCCCAACCTTCCTTCCTGTTTAAAAAAATAAAACCTGTACTTTAAAAACCACTTGATTGGATTATGAAGATTTAAAAAAACAAAAAACCTGCCTAACCAACCTGAGAAAATTAGGTTGAGTCTGGAGATGCTCTGCTATTCTCATGACTACCTAGGATCAAAGAGTAGGCGATCTGTTATCTGGTCCCTGCACATGGTGTGTGAGCAGGCCAGGTATGAACCCAGCTCAGCTGGTCACTGCTAGGACAACTGAAAATTCTCCTTTTTCTAGGGCATTCACTCTTTTGTGTCATTAAGTGTTTTCTTCCAATAAAGGTTACTCATTAAATGTATAACTAAATACTTGTGTTGCCTCTGAAGAGCGGGCGAGGACATGGATTCACTAGTCTGAAGCTGACCACTCTTGGTGTCACTTGCATAACCTGTGTCCACCAATGAGCTCTCGGCTTGGGCTCTCCTCAGCCACACGCTGGGCACCTACCCACTCTGGTTGCTCACTGGGCTCTCCTTGTTTGTGGTCAGAGTCCGCAGGCGGGGGCGAGTAATCCCTCACAGGAGTGGAGAACTCCACGGGTCCCGTTCCAGGCAAGGGGAGCTTCAGCAGTGGGTAGCTGGGGAAAAGGGACAGGAGAGAAGGAGGAATGAGGACCTCTGCGAGGCAGTGTGCTGGGAGACGGTGGAGCTGCCGCCATGCCAGCGGCTTCCCCTTTGCTGGAACTGCATAACAACATCATTTTAGTCACCATAACATTTCAGAGCTCAGATTCGGAAGTCATCTAGATCGGAATTTTTTGAACTTATTTTAGTCACAAAGCCTACAAGGAAGCCCAACGACTATAATAGGCTCGCTGAATGTTTTCTGAGATTTAGACAAGATGCCGAAAGCAAATTAAAACCTTATCAATCAGATATAGGATTAAAAAAAACTAGGGCAGAGGACACAAATCCAGGGGATTTCTGATTGAGAGAGCTGAGCAAGTGCTCCATTTAAAGGGACAGATCATGAAAATTGTGAAGGACAAGAGATTACACAGGTCCCATCATATGTAAAGAAAAAATTGGCCCCATGTCAGCAAGTTATAGATGTATATTTTGTTTCATGTTTCACTTTATAAACAATTTTTTTTGTTTTTTGTTTTTTCAAAACAGGGTTTCTCTGTGTAGCCCTGGCTGTCCTGGAACTCACTCCATAGAACAGACTGGCCTTGAACTCACAGAGATCCATCTGCCTCTGCCTCCCGAGTGCTGAAATTAAAAGCATGCACCACCATGCGTGGCCCACTTAAAATTTTTTTTAACATTCAGAAATAATTTGTATAAGAGGCTAAGGCAGGGGGAAAAAACTGAGGCAGGAAATGGGAAATTTGAGGCTTTCTTATGCTAAAATGCTGAGATGGTACCCTGAAAAACAATCAAACAAACAAAAAAGGAAGCAACCGGGCTGGAGGGATGGCTCAGAGGTTAAGGGCACTGGCTGTTCTTCCAAAGGTCCTGAGTTCAATTCCCAGCAACCACGTGGTGGCTCACAACCATCTACATTGAGAGCTGGTGCCTGGGCATATATGTAGAGCAAATACTGTATTCATAATAAATAAATGAATGAATAAATAAATAAATATTTTTTTAAAAAGGAAGCAATGTACTATAGTTTAATGCACCTCATACATATGGACAGTACACCTCAGGTGTGCAGTTTTCATCTGTGCAGAAACCTGTTACTGATAACTCCCTAGGTCAAGGTACAGAACATTTCTAGCACCTCAAAAGACAGCCCTGAGGACACAATACCTACCCCATGACCTCCAAAGACAGGAAGGAAGTCTCTCCCGTTACAAATTCATTTTGTTTTTTTCATTTGTTTCTGGTGTTGAGCCTCATGCCTCCATGCACATGTTCTACCATCCAACTACACACCAGCCAGAGTTTTGACTTTTCTAGGGCCTATTTCTTTGTTTGTTTAGTGTAGGGGTGTGCATTCCAGACCATGTGAGGAGGTCAGAGGACAGCTTGCAGGAGTTGGTTCTTTCATCCTCTCCACTATGTGGATTCCAGGGACTGAACTCAAGTTGTCAGGCTTAGCAGCAAACACTCTTTCCCAGAGTCATCTTGTCAGCCCAATTTTGCCTATTTTTGAACATAGTATAAAAGAAGTCATCTGTCCTACTTATATACTCATTTCTTAGTGGACATGTGTGTGGGTGTCTGTCTGTCTGTCTGAGACATTTGTATATGTTGGTGCATGCAGAGCCACTCATTTTTTTGTTTGGTTGTTTAGTTTTGACTTTTTGAGACAGGGTTCTCTATGTGGCCTTGGCTGTCCTGGAACTTTATCTGTAGGCCAGGTTGGCCTGGAACTCAAGAGATGCATGCCTCCGAGCTCTAGGATTAAAGGTGTGCGTCACCACTGCCTGTCAGTGAGCACTCATTTATGGACACATATTAGGTCTGGAGATGGGAGTCAGTGGAAGAGCGCTTGCTTAGCATGTCTAAGTCATATGTTCAACCCGCTCGCACTACAATAAAACCCGACATCACAGGTGTGCAGTATTCCACTGGATGACTACATTACAGTACGTTTGTCTACTTCCCTGTCAAGAACACTTGGCTGTTTCTAGTTGAAGCTATTGAGAATAAAGTTTTGGAGGCTGGAGAATGGCTCAACAGGTAGAGTGTTTTCTGCTTTTCCAGAGGAATTGAGTTCAGTCCCCAGCACTCATTTTGGGTGGCTCACATTCATCCGTAACTTCAACTCCAGGAGATTTTCTTGCTTACTCCGGCACCCAAAACATGGCATATACTCATGCATATTTTATTTATTTATTTATTTTAGGTTTTGGAGACAGGGTTTCTCTGTGTATCCTTGACTGTCCTGGACTCAATTTGTAGACCAGGCTGGTCTTGAACTCACAGAGATCTGCCTGCCTCTGCCTCCCGAGTGCTGCATATTTTATTTTTATTTACATATAAAAATAAAAATGTTGTAAATAAAAAATCTACAGGTAATCTTGCTTATTACAGCTTTAAAAAAATAAGGTTATTACAATCACTGATTATTTGTTTTGAGACTCAATCTTCCTATGAAGTCCAAGCTGGCCTTGAACCAACATCCTTTAGCCTCCCAGATGCTGGGATTCAGAGGTGTGTACAACCAGGCCTCGCTGGCTGGGTGATTTTGGTTGCTTTGTGTGGTGCTGTTGTCTGTGGTTCTTGAATTTTGGTTCACACATGTAAGGGGAGTTAGAGTAATATAAATTAGATTTAGTAAATATCTAGGGGTTTCTGATACAGTCTCTTAATCCCGGGCATGAAGATCAACCTGTGTAGGGAATTAGATAAATTAAATTAGATTTAGAAAATATATAGGGGTTTCTGATACTGTCTCTTAATTTGGGGCATGAAGATCATTATCAGAATGTGGAATAAAAACAGGAAATAAACAGGAGACTTAATAGACTGAAAAACAAGGTTGAAGTCAGGAAAAACAGGAAATAATGGGCTGAAAAACAAGGTTGTCAGAAAACCAGGAAATACTCAATGGACTGAAAAACAAGGATGTCAGAAAAACAGGAAAGACTTAATGGACTTAAAGAAACAAAGTATCGGGCTGGAGAGATGGCTCAGAGGTTAAGAACACTGGCTGTTCTTCCAAAGGTCCTGAGTTCAATTCCCAGTAACCACATGGTGGCTCACAACCATCTACATTGAGGTCTGGTGCCCTCTTCTGGAGTGAATGTGTACATGCCGGCAGAACACTGTATACACAATAAATAAATAATCTTTAAAAAAAAAAAAAAGAAACAAAGTATCTGGCCTGACATTGTTTTCAGCTGCTAAGTGGGCGGAGCCCAAATTAAGCTGAAACAGAGTTCCTCCTATTTAAGGACAGTGCATGGAGCCCACAAGAAGAGGCCCCTGATGCTAGAGAGCTCCGAGAGTCCTGCTAAAAAAGTGCTGGCCATCATTTGATGGCCAGATCTCCCTGAGGCAGAAAGAAGCTGGTGAGCAAAGAAAGCCTGAGCAAGACATCAAAAGGCCAAGGACTAAACCCTGTGGCTCAGCTTTTGCCTAGAGGGGTTTGATCTTTCTGAACAGTGGACTAAAGGAAACTGTACCTGGCTTTAAGGACTCTGAGGTAGAGCGGCAGAGTTGCTGATGAGAAGGGGCTGGGGTCTCCCAGAGAGAAGAAAGCATCAAGCCTTATTTAAGGTGAGACTACAATAACCAACTTACCCTGACGAACCTGCATCTGAGAGATCCAGAAAAAGGACTGCTAAGTGCGTTAAAGAATCTACAACAAGTTGGGCGGTGGTGGCGCACGCCTTTAATCCCAGCACTTGGGAGGCAGAGGCAGGCGGATCTTTGTGAGTTCGAGGCCAGCCTGGTCTACAAAGTGAGTCCAGGACAGCCAAGGATACACAGAGAAACCCTGTCTCGAAAAACCAAAAAAAAAAAAAAAAAAGAATCTACAACAAAGACTGTGTTCCTGACGACTGAGGACCTGCCCCAGAGACTGTATCACTCTAAAAGGTTAGAAAAATAGTTATCAATAGGTTTAGTGGATAGGTTAAAGGGGTTGTAGGAATTTATAAGATTAATAGTTAAGAAACTGTTGGTGTTTGTTATAAGTGAATATAGTAATAAATAAATGTTAAATAATAATTAAAAAGTTCGGTTACAAACCTGGCTGTGGGCAATTAGCTTATCAGCTTATGGACTAAAAACAAGGATGAAGTCAGGTGAAACGAGGGGAGTCTCTATGGACTAAACAAGGAGGAAGCCAGGTGAAAGGAGGGGAGGTGAAACAAGGAGAGACTCTATGGACTAAAAACAAGGTTTATGGCCTGGCATTGTTTTCAACTGCTAAGTGAATGGAGCTCAGTTTAGGCCGAGGTGAAACAAGGGGACAAGGAGAGACCCTATTTAAGAACAACCTACGGGCGGCTGTGGTGGCGCACACCTTTAATCCCAGCACTTGGGAGGCAGAGGTAGGCGGATCTTTGTGAGTTCGAGGCCAGCCTGATCTATAAAGTGAGTCCAGGACATTCAGGGCTACACAGAGAAACCCTGTCTTGAAAAACCAAAAAAAAAAAAAAAAAAAAAAAAAGAACAACCTAGAAGTGACTAGTAGACTAGTAGTTTGTATCATCTGATGGAGAAAATGCTGGTGGACTGAAAACCAGATCTCCCTGAGGCAGAAAGAAGCTGGTGAGCAGAGCTCACCTCAACAAAACAGCAGAAGGCCAAGGACTAAACCCTGTGGCACAGCTTTTGCTTAGTGGGGTTTGACCAGTCCAAACAGTGGCCTGAACGGAACTGTGGCCAGTTTCAAAGACTGAGGCAGAGCAGCTGAATTGCTGATACAAACTGAATAAGTTGTCTTACAGACGGTTGAGGTCTCCCAAGGAGAAGAAAGTCTCAAGCCTCATTTAAGGTGAAGCCGCCATAGCCAATTTACTCTAAAGGACCTACGTCTGAGATATTCCTGAAGAAGGACTGTTAACTAAGTGCCTTAAAGGATCTACCCCAGAGACTGTGTTCCTGACGACCGAGGACCTGCCCCAGAGACTGTATCCTTCTAAAAGGTTATGAAAGTAGTTGTTATAGTTATCAATCGGTTTAGTGGTTAGGTAATCGGGGTTGTAGTCATTCTTAGGGCTAGTAGTTAGGCAACTTTTTATATTTGTTATAAGCGTTTATAGTTATTAATAAATACATATTGGACAATTAAAAAGGTTTGGCTTCACAAATATATGTATGTTTCCACCTACTTTTAATTTTAGGCCATGGAGGCAGAAGTCCAGGAAGAAGGTAAATAATAATAATGGACCCTCTTACATGAGGCTTAATATGTGCTAGGAACCATTTTTTAAATTTTTTATGTGCATTGGTGTTTTGTCTGCACGTATGTCTGTGTGAAGGTGTCAGATCTTGGAGTGAGACAGTTGTGAGCTGCCACTGGATGCTGGGAATTGAACCCCGGTCCTCAGGTACAACAGTCATTGCTCTGAACCCCTGAGCCATCTCTCCAGTTCCCTAGGAACCATTTTTTAAAAACATCTAGTTATTTTTATTTTATGTCTATGTGTGTGTTGCCAGCACGTATGTGTGTGTACCACATGCACGCATTGCTTGCAGATGCCAGAAGAGGGCGTTGGACTCCCTGGAATCGGAGTCACAGATGGTTGTGAGCTGCATGTGGGTGTGGGAACCAGACCTGGGTCCTGTGGAAGAGCAGCCAGTTCTAATTGCTGGCCCATCTCTCTCCAGCCCCTGTGCCAGGAATTATTCTAAGCATTTTAAGTGTATTAGGTATGTAAATACTTCTCTGTAGAAGATAAGTCTCATCATTTATAGAGAAGACAAAGAATGATCAAGTAAAGGCTGAAGATCATCTATTGAAGTCAACCAATCCCAATCCAAGCAGTGAGCTTCAAAATGATACACTATTTAAATGGAACTATAAAATTAGCACAAACCTTTGGGGATGCTTGTAATCCTAGTACTTAGGAAGCAGTAGGAATCAAGAGGATCATAAGTTTGAGGCCAGCCTAGGCCACATAGTAAGTTCCAAGCCAGCTCAGCAGTCAGCAGCACAACCTTGAGTCAGAGACTAAAGAGGAGGAAAGCATCTCTCAGAAATGAAGATCTTCCAGGCATGGTAGCACACGCCTTTACTCCCAGCACTTGGGAGGCAGAAGCAGGGGGATCTCTGTGAGTTCAAGGCCAACCTGGTCTACAGGGTAAGTTCCAGGACAGCCAGAGCTACACAGGGAAACCCTGTCTCAAAAAAAAAAAAAAAAGGAAAAAAGACAGACAGACAGAGAGAGAGAGAGAGAGAGAGAGAGAGAGAGAGAGAGAAGAAAGATCTGCTTTCCCTTCCAGCTATTATCCTACAATCCAAGACACGTCTAACCTGGGGATTGCTGGGGGGATGCAACCGGCAAGAGTAAAGTTTCCTTGGCAAGAGAAGTCTGTGCGTTTGCTTCTGTCTCCTTTCTGGACATGGCTTTCTGACTGCTCAGTCCTGGCAGTTGTGTCACCAATAATAGGCAATCAGCCTGGTAGTTTTTCTCAGTGGTCATTCTTTCAACAAATGTTTGAGCATCAGCTCAGGAGCAGGCATTGTGCAAGGCCCAGAGGTGCACAAGACAGACAAGATCTCTATTCTCAAAATTTACATTCCAGTAGGGGAGCAAAACAGGCCAGGTGGGCTTTAGAAGGCATTAAGCAAGGGGGAAGGAGACCTACTTAGAAACTAGGAAAGACCTGTAGCCACACCCAAGGGCTTATGTGCAGCAATTCACAGCTGAGAACTCGGGCCAGGTTACTCCATGCTACTGACTTCCCCGACAACTTCCTGTTAATTTGATTTCTACACTCTTCATCTGTGCCTGTCCATCACCACAGTCCTGGGGGCTAGACCACCCAGTCACTAATCTAATGGTCACTTTAGACCCAAGGGTCATCCTCCTAGAGGCACTTCAACCCATTAGTCTGTCCATCTCTCAGTGCCAGGACATGAGTTAGGCAGTCCGGATGCCTCAGTGCTGTTTCCCTTCAGCCTGAATACAATGCTTTGTTATCTCATGCATCTTTGCTATCTTTGTTATCACAGGCTGTCACTACCTGTAGGTTCCCAGAAACAGGTTTTCCTTTCAACTCTAGACATTTTCCTACCAGCATAAGGTGACTGGGGTCAATAGTGCCTCAAGAAAGACCTGCTTACAATATACTGTATTTTGATATGTTGTAAAAATTTTTTCTGGCTAGCCTGGTCTACAGAGTGAGTTCAGGGATAGCCAGGGCTACACCAAGAAACTCTATCTCAAAAAACCACCACCAACACAACAACAAAAAACTCTAGCCTTGAACTCGGAGATCCACCTGCCTCTGCCTCCCAAGTGCTAGGATTAAAGGCGTACGCCACCACGCCTGGGAGTGTGTTGTAATTTTTATTTTCATTATCCCAAGGTATTTTCTAACTTCTCACTTCTTAGACTCATTGGTTTTAATTTCTACATATTCATGAATTCTGTTTTCTTTCTGTTACTGATCTTATTTTGGTTTATTTCTGCTGTAATCAAAAATGGGACTTTTTGGAACTTTAAAAGTTGAATGCCTGTAGTCTAGCACCTGTGTGCCTGTGGAATGCGTACCCTCAGTGATAGGTGTACTCTGTGGCTGTTGGGTGGAGCGCTCTGTTTATGTTTATTGTCCCATCAGTTATATCGAGCCTGTTTCCTTACTGACCTAGGCTGGTTGTTGCTTTTTATGTTTTGTGGGGTTTTTGTTTATTTTGAGGTAAGTCTCATGTAGCTTGGGCTGCCTTAAACTCTTGATCCTCCTACCTTTGCCCTGTAAGTGTGGGGTTACAGGCATGTACCAGCATGCCTGGCTCCTGTCTGGATGTCATATCCATTACTGAAGTAGAAGACTGAATCCCCTCCATTACTACAGATGGTCTGTCTGGGGCTCTGTAGTCAGCTATGCATGCTTAATGCTATTATGTCCTCCTTTTATCGCACAGTTATCACTTTTATGTCCTTTGCCTTTTATAAGTTCATTATATGAGAATAACATAGCCCTTCCAGCTTTTCTTTGGCTACTATGTGCACGTAATACCTCTTTCTAGCATATCATTTTCTATCTCTTTGTGATCTTATATTTAAAATATAGTACCTACCCATAATAAAAATCCAAATTTTTAAAAATTTTTTTTTTTGGTTTTTTTTTCGAGACAGGGTTTCTCTGTGTATCCTTGGCTGTCCTGGACTCACTTTGTAGACCAGGCTGGCCTCGAACTCACAAAGATCCACCTGCCTCTGCCTCCCAAGTGCTGAAGTGCTGGGATTAAAGGCATGCGCCACCACTGCCCGGCAAATTTTTAAAATTTTTGTTTTTAATTTATTCATATGCTTTGACTACATGCATGTCCACAAAGCACACATATGCAGTGCCCATGGAGGCCAGAAGAGAAGAAGGCATTAGACACCCTGGAACTGGAGTTACAGACAGTCGTGAACTGACATGTGGGTGTTGGGAATTGAACCCAGCTCCTCTGGAAGAACAGCCAGGGCTTGATGGGGTGGTGTTAAGCATTCTAAATGTTAATTAATTGATCCTGCTTGCTGTCTGTTACTTACATTGTCTCTGATTGGTTAAATAAAATCCTGAAGCCTGAGATTGGGCAAAGACAGAGAAGGTGCTTCTCAGGTCTTTCTGAGAAGGGTCCACCAATGAAATACAGTCACAACTAGATTCCAAGAAATAATGAACAAAACTCTAATTGCAGCACGAGATGGCATGGTCAGACCACAGCTTTTGGAATGTTGTTTCTTTGCTTCATTTTTGTTTAGATGGCTTTGATTTTCCTATATTGGGAGGTAGAAAGGATATTTTTCTGGTTTTGCATTGCTCAAACATAAGAGATTTTTGAAGATTTTGGGCAGATTTCGAATTGTCACTACAGTTCAAAGTTGCTCACTGGGTTACAGAGTTACTAATATCTGGGATTTAAGTGAAATATTTGAGCAGGGTGGTACCGGCACACACACTTAATCCCATCACACTAGAGGAAGAAACAGGCAGATCCCTGAATTCTAGACCAGCCTGGTTTAAACAATGAAGGCAGGGTGGGAACCCTGCTGATAAGATAAGGCTGCTTACTAAAGACAGTCTAGAATTCAAAAATGACACATTTTTCCTTGATTTTAAGTTTAATAATGTCCTTACTGATCTAATAGATAAATACACATAATCTTAAATTTACGTAAAGAGAAAAGGATCACAAGCCAGTCTCCTTAGGTGTGGGGCTCCCACAGGAGAAATTGTTTCAAGAGGCATTTTGCCCCTAAAAGACTGGGTGTGGTGGT
>CAJQZJ010003646.1:14261905-14301475 GCA_907164525.1 Lophiomys imhausi
ACACACACACACACACACACACACACACACACACACACACACACACAAACACACACAGTCTAAAGCAAAGTCTCCTTCCTTTCTGGGCCACTTTGTTGAGTCCCAGTAGCCTAATCTCCAGGAAATATAAACAACTTTTGCTACAATGCCTATTTGCTACAAGTTTCATCAGATTTTCCCAGGGGAGGGGCTAACAGTTACTACACTTAGGAACCAGGCAGGAGATATTTACCAAAGCCCACCTCAAGGTTCAGCTCTCAGGCACTGACACCTAGAGCCTCAACACCAGCTTAGAGAAGAAAATCAGACCCCTGCTGCTGTCTGAAGGGAGTCTGATTCCTGTATACACACACAGCCTCTCTTTTTTTTCTTTGAGACAGAGTTTCTCTGTGTAACAGCTCTGGCTGTCTTGGACTTGCTTTGTAGACCAGGCTAGCCTCGAACTCCCAGAGATCTGACTGCCTCTTCCTCCCGAGTGCTGGGAATAAGGCATGTGCCACCATGGCCCAGCTTTCTCTTTCTCTCTCTCTCTCTCTCTCTCTCTCTCTCTCTCTCTCTCTCTCTCTCTCTCTCTTGGTTTTTCAAGGCAGGGTTTCTCTGCATAGCCCTGGCTGTCCTGGACTTGCTCTCTAGACCAGGCTGGCCTTGAACTCAGAGATCTGCTTATCTCTGCTTCCCAAGTGCTAGGATCAAAGGTGTGTGCCACTATACCCTCTCAGTCTTTGATTCTTTAGCCTGATGGAGCAAGGCACATTCCTAAGCCGTCATTAGTCACCACCCCCTTTAGTCCTCCTGTTCCTTTTGGGGGGGACTTGGTGATAAACCGGGGTAAATACAGATATATTGCTATATAACTCAGGTAGCTACTGGATCTGTGTAGGGGTATTATTGTGCAGAGGTCCTTCGGGTCTATGCTTAACAAATCTCATCTGAGGAATAAAAAGCAGCAATTAAATGGAACCTGAATATGCAGCACAATTACTAAAAGCTGGCTGCAGTCCATGCTTTGTTTCTTCTAGGCTCTGACAGACGGGGAATTGTTCCAACAGAAAAACTTCCCAGAACAAGAAATGGCACTGAGGTTTGCATGCCCAGGTACAAGATCTCAACGAGCTCCTGTCAGAGGAGAAGGGAAAAGAGTAAAGACATCCTATGCCATGGCTCAGACAGAGCAGACTGTCTCCAAATCCCTCCACGGTAAAGCACCCAGGAAACGATACAGAAGCAATCCCTAGAGTGCACCCTTACTTCAAGACGAAGAGAGCACTCTCCAGCAGGCCTGACAGTGTGCTCTCTACAAGATTAGACAGTACCAGCAGTCTACTGATTCTCAAGCTCCCCTACCAGTATCAGGTCTGAAAATTGCCCAAGACTTCAAAACAGATCTGTGCTTCCAGAGTAGAAATACTAATGCTTTTTATAAAAGGTCTAACTGGTTAGCCTTTTGAAAGTACCAGCCTATGTGATATTCTTGCCAAATGTGTTAACTAATATGCCAAAAGACAGAGGTAGGGCTGTTGAGATGGCTCAGTGGGTCAAGGACCTGCTGACAAGATGGACTTGAGTTCCATCTATCAGACCCACATGGTTGACAGAAAGTTTTCTTCTGACTTCTACACAAGCACACGAGTTGAATAAATAAAAATGCAGTGAACAATTTTTAAAGATACCCAGGTAGCTTGCCATATAAACAGAGAAGCTGCTTAAGAATCCACTATGAAAAACAAAACAAAACAACAAACAAAAAAAACTATGATGGGAAGTAGTTAATCCTCAAAAAACACTTTGAGGGCTGAGTGTGCTGGCACATACCCTTAATCTGCGTACTCGGGAGGCAGGGGCAAGCGGGTCTCAGTGAGCTCCAGGTTCACACAAATGGAAATATGTTAGTGCTTCCCAGTGTGTGGACCCCAGGCTTGGAAACCTATCACAACAGCAAATTTTTAGGTTCACCAAAAACCTGATGAATAAAAGCCCACCAGTCTATGTTTAGCCTACCTTCCATATGGTTCTGACACTCCTGCACATCTGAGATCTTGCCTTATCTTATAAACCAGGCCTAGACAAGTAAAACACTAAAGAGAGAATTTTGATTTTTGTTTGATTGTTTAAATAGCTATGTTCTCACAGCACTCCTAATTCATCATGTAGCATGTGTCACTGTAAGTATTTTATCATATGCAACACAGTTTGGTAGATTTTAAACACCGATACACACTGAGCCAGAATGAAAAGAGGCAAGAGAGACCACAGGCACAGGCACCAGAGTTCCATTTGCAGCAGTGATGGACCAGGCAAGTCACTAAACTCTCTTTGTGGGATGAAGGGATAACTGGGCCATTTCCTGAGTATTGTGAAGACAGATGAGAAATTTTATTATATTCCTGACATGGCACCATGGAGGAGGCTCTCAATGAATGACACCTATCTTTCTTACTGTACATTAGGGAAAGTCTGAGACCATTTAAAACAGATCTCAACAGGAGGCTCAGGCCCAAGTCAGGTTCTAGCACAACAAACTGGGAAAACTGTTTTTTCCTAATGCTAGGAATTGAACCTAGAGCTTTGTGTGGTATGCACCATTGAGCTACACCCAAGCTTGGAAAACAGTTGTTTTTTTTTTTTTTTTTTTTTTTTTAAGAAACCAAAGGTGAGCCGGGCGGTGGTGGCGCACGCCTTTAATCCCAGCACTTGGGAGGCAGAGGCAGGCGGATCTTTGCGAGTTCGAGGCCAGCCTGGTCTACAAAGCAAGTCCAGGACAGCCAGAGCTGTTAAACAGAGAAACCCTGTCTCAAAAAACCAAAAAAAAAAAAAAAAAAAAAAAAAGAAACCAAAGGTGAGCTCTTTACATGGCTGACATTGTCTTATGGCTCAAGAGGTCATGTTACATCAAGCCCCTCATTTTACAAAGTCATACTCAGTCTCCAGGTTCTACGAGGCCTGTGAAAGAGCCAAGGAACACAGACAGCATCCATGGCTTTTACTACAGACCCTGGCACCACAACAGGCCCCAAGAATTTACAAAGGATCAGAAGAAAGCTCCATATGAACATGAGAAAACAACAAGACTGTGGAGAAGTGAGTCTTCGGAGTCAGCCTCGAGAAGATGCCCAATGAGCTGTCCAAACGCACTCTACCTTGCAGTACTTGAAGACTCTTGCTAGTAACTAAAAAGAAACTGCCACTGCTAGGAAAGAAAAACAGAAGATTATGCTCTTCAGTTTCCTTGAAGTTTCTTAGAAAGAGAAAAACGTCACTGGGGATGTGAGCAAATCTGCTGCATCAGTTTGTTAAGCCACCCTGGACTATTTCCTTCTTTCTTTTCTTTTGATTTTTTTACCCTGTTCTCAATTGTCTTTCACGAATTTCTCCCAGAACACTGCACTATGCAGCTCCAATGAGCGCCCTCATTATGTCCCCACCACATGAGAATGATCTACTGTCACGCCACACCGTTCTATCACATGGAAGGCAAAACAGAAGCGTACCAGCAGGCTAAGATGCAGAGTCCTGTGAAGAGGATGATGGGGATGGGGTAGGATGCACAGAACAGTCCATGGTTGTAGAAGGCCTGAGATATCTTCTCACGTAGCCTTTCAGTCAGGGTCATCCTCAGCTAAGTCACCTTGTTGCCATCCCGGAAAGTGACCATGGATCAGCCCGGAAGATGTTGGATATCAATGACAATGAACATCATCTGCAGGTACCTAACCAGAAGGGAGAAAAATAAATTAACATTAAGTACTTGGGGGCTGAAGAGATGGCTCAGCACTTAAGAGCACTGGCTGCTCTTCCAGAGGACCCAGGTTCAACACCGAGGACCCACATGGCAGCTCACAACTGTCTGTTTCAGGGGATCCAAGACATTCACACAGACATGCATGCAAGCAAAACAGCAGTGCACTTTAAAAAACAAAAACAGTAGCTGGGTGTGGTGGCGCCTTTAATCCCAGCATGCTGGAGGCAGAGGCAAGGGGATCTCAGTGAGTTCTAGGCCAGCCTGGTCTACAGAGTGAGTCCAGGAAAGCCAGGGCTCCCACACAAAGAAACCCTGTCTTGAAAAACCTAAAACAGGAGGAGGAGGAGGAGATGACGACGACTAAGGGTTAGCATAGCAAGGTCTGGAACACTGAGGAAGTTTAAGTAAGTGGGCTTAGAGGTGGGTATGAGATAACCAATCTAGACAGAGAAGAGGAGGGATGGGGTTCTTGTCCAGCTCTCCACCCATACACCTCTAAATCAATTGAGAAATATATGTAAGACACCATCATACTTCCATATAGTCTTGCTTCTAATATAGCTAATCATAACAGACTAAACTGTAAGTAAGGATGGCCTCTGACAATAAGCTCCTGCCTAGTGGATAACCTCAGAGCACCCCATAGACAAAGTGCTAAACATGAGCCAACCAAGAAAGACTGCAGCTACAAACAGTGGCTGTGAAAGAGGCCACACTCTGCTATGGTAAAGCTATAGGCTAGTCATCTAAATATGAAAACACAGCTTAGTGTTTTATATATATATATAAATATATATATATTATACTAATTTATATATATATAAAATATTATATAATTATTTATATAATATAAATATATATAACTTATATAAGTAATGACACTTAGACATCTCCAAGGCTGGGCGGCAGTGACACAGGCGAAGTGGCTGGCAGCAGGTAGACAGTCACAGTCCATGCCTAGCAAAGCTGGAGATGGATGGAGAGGGGCTAACTAACCCCTGGTCATAAACAGGGCTGTGGAAGGTGCTATCACTCTCAGACATTGATCACTCTCACCAATCGAACTAAGCAGGCCAAAGAATCTCCCTTCTAGCTCTAGTTGTCGACTCCCCACCTTTTCCCATATTAGGACTTTTTGGTTTTGCACATGCTAAGAATCAAACCCAGGCCCTCACAAATGCTCAGCAAATGATCTCCTGCTAGCCACACACATCCAGCCCCATATTAGGCATTTGTAAAAGGCCACTCCCAGCCAGGCCGTGGTGGCGCACGCCTTTAATCCCAGCACTTGGGAGGCAGAGGCAGGCGGATCTTTGTGAGTTCGAGGCCAGCCTGGTCTACAAAGCGAGTCCAGGACAACCAGAGATATTCAGAGAAACCCTGTCTCGAAAAACAAAAAAAAAAAAAACAAAAAAAAAAAAGGCCACTCCCCAGGGGCATGACAACCATGCCTGTATGCAGACATCACCTTCTGCTGCTCTGCCAGGTGGGTACTCTGAATGTCCTCTTCTGTGCACAGTGCAGACTGAAATCCTTAGAAAGACCTTGGCAAAGAAATGCATACCCCAAACATACTCCCGAACAGTGATTGCTAATAAAGATTGCTCAGTAAGAGCTCAACATAAAAACATCAAAAAGTTTAGGACCTTGAAATAACAGCCAGCAAAGGAAACTTACTCAGAGGTAGTAGTATCAGGTTGCAGTCTCTGTTCTCGGTCCCAGAGCTGTTCCTTAGGAGTGAGGGCAGAAGAATCCTACTATTCCTGCCTACTGCCAGCTGTCTCCTTTTTAAAGTAGCAGCAGCCCACTGGGACTCATGGACTCCTACTAGGTCCACACGGCCTGGCTATCAGCCAAAGTCCACCACCTTGTCTCAAGCTGGGTGGCACTCCCCAGACACGGCTTCTGAACAAAATGGAGGAGGAACTGGTATTAATGGTGGTTCTTATCCCTCACAGAGACTGCGGCTCCCAAAACCACAGGCTGTTTTGGCTCCAGTCATTTCTAAAGACTGGCTCATCAACTTTTTCTCTCCAGTCTATAAGCCACCCCATAACCTTCCAATAAATCCTTTTTCTTCTCCTAACAGTTTAAGTTAATATGTTAGTTGCTAAATTTTAAACCAATCAAAATAGGACATTCTTACTGAAAGCCAAAGTATCTAGAATTCTCTTCTTGGTATAGTTCTCTAGTAGGATTCAAGTTTAAGTTCACTTCTGTTCCATGTTGCTGTTTCCTTACTCTGTGCCATCAGGAACTTGCTCAGACATGTGCCTTGCCTTCATTAAGCTCACCGATGACAACCCAGGCTATAAAGATGACTCCTCAAATGCAAAGGAGTCATATGCTAACTAACTCACAAATCAACATGAATGCCCACCACTCCTTCTACCTTCCTAGAAGCACTAGACTGACTTAAGGGTCTGTCCACATGCCACTTTCCATCTAGGATCCTTCTCTAGAGGGACACAAAGAGTCTCTGTAGGGCTCCTTACTAGGGAGTGAACAGAGGCAGCGAGTAGGTGCTGTTGATACAAGGACAAAAGTGCTCACAACAGCTCCACTATTCAAGTGGCTCACCCTCAAGGCAGGTCAAGGAAGCCTCCAGTCAAAGGCCTGTTCAACAGCGGGCCCACACAGAGACCTGAGGAAACAGCCTTTTGCCCCAGCAACCCTCTGTCTTCCCTCTGCCCCTAAGGTAAAGCGAACACAGAGCGCACCTGCCAGAGATACACTGGCAAGGGGTTCCCTGGAGACACACTACCTTAACTAGCTGCCTGAATCTCATCCCTTAAACGTTTTCCAGGACCAAAGCCTCAAGGAAATTCCATTTCTAATCCTTGTCTCTTTTCATGGCCTCTCTTGTACACACATTGGCTACCCAGGAAAGGGACCCAACTCTGCAGTCCCCCTCTTACACTTAGAACAACATGAGATGAACACTAAGGTAACATTCACTTCCATTCTGTACAAATACAAATATCTCTCAATTTCATTGATATCACTTACACTAATTGTTAATTTTCAGAGCATCTGGAAAACAAATCCAAATTTTAGCTCATGGCACAGTTCATCTATTTGAACTCAGAAAGAGGAGACATACGCATCTCTACTAAACAATAGAAAAAAAAATTTTTTTTTTTTTTGGTTTTTTGAGACAGGGTTTCTCTGTGTAACAGCCCTGGCTGTCCTGGACTCACTTTGTAGACCAGGTTGGCCTCAAATTCACAGAGATCCACCTGCCTATGCTTCCTCAGTGCTGGGATTAAAGGCGTGCGCCACCATGCCTGGCAACAGTAGAAATTTTAATGCAAAGCTATTCCAAAGCAAAATTTACCCAACCTGAAACAATAACCTGTTTTTCCTATGTTGCCCCAGAGTTACAGGTTACTTCAGATAAAAATCTACAGCCCTTTTCTCTGAATTTAAAGAGATAATCTTACCCTGGAGGTGTAAGTAGACCAAGTTACATAAAAACATAAGCAATAAAAATCTGGGCGTGGTGGCACAAGCCTTTAATCCCAGCACTCAGGAGGCAGAGGCAGATGAATCTCTTATTTCCATTTCTGAGATAGGTAGTTCTCTAACTTAATCCAGACTGGCCTATTCTACAGAGTGAATTCCAAGAAGGCTAGGGTTACACAGAGAAACCCTGTTTTGAAAAAAACAAAACAAAACAAAAACATAAGCAATTCTGCCTGTGACTTTGGGGAAGACCATATATATAAGCAAAAACAAAGGAGCCTGTTATTAGAAGCTCAAATTAGAGTTGTTCATGAAAAGAAAAAACAGCACTAGCACAGGATGGAACTGCACAAGAGGCCTAGGAGAGGACAAGCTCAGATCAAGTCACACCAAGGCAGAAGTCACTAAGGAAAGAATTAAGTGTGTGGGCAGAGGGGAGAGACAGAGTGCCCTGGCCTTGAACTCGTCCCAAAGGAGACTGCTAAATGCAGAAGTTTGGGGAAAGGCACATACGCAGTCTATAGCATATTAAGCAATTCATTTTCTACCCTCTTCCAGAATGTCTCATTTCCTTCAACCATTTTTCTGAAATAAATGCCTAGAAGTAAGAATGCTGGGATGTATAGTATAAATTTCTAAGAATTCCCAAAACTGGGACTAGGGTTACAGTTCATTGGTAGAACACCTACCTACCATGGTTCTATAGGTTCAATCCCCAGTACTGTCAAAAAGGAGAAAGTAAGCCAGACATGGTGGCACACACCTGCAACCCGAAGCACTTGGGAAGTGGAGGCTGTAGATGAGACCAGGAGTTCAAGATTAGCCTTGACTAGACAGTAAGGTCAAGACCAAGACTGAGATCTTGTCTCAACCCCCAGCCCCTCCAAAAAATAAATTGGCAAAATGTTTTTTTTATTTTTATTTATTTTATTTGCATTGGTATTTTGCCTATATGTACATCTGTGTGAGAATGTTGGGTCCTTTGGAACTGCATGGAGTTACAGACAGTTGTGAGCTGCCATGTAGGTGCTGGGAACTGAACCCAGATCCTGTGGAAGAGCAGACCACTGAGCTCTCTCCAGCCCGCCAAAATGCTATCCAAACTCTACTTACATATGCACAGCATCATCCTAGGCAACACTGACCATTTTCATGCATTTATTTCACCACCAGTATGTCTTCTTCCAGGAAATGTCTGGTTTTTTTTTCTTTTTTGTAAAGACTTATTTTTAATCATGTGCTTATATGTGCCTGTGTGGGTGTGTGAAGGCATGTGCACATATGACCAGAGGCTTCAGATCCGCTGAATCCAGAATTACAGGCACTCATGAGGCACCATGTAGGTGCTAGGGACTGAGCCTGGTTCTCTGCAAGAGCAATGTGCCTTCTTAACCACTGAACATCTCTCCAGCCAGAAATGTCTCATTTTCTAATTATATTATTTTTGAAAAAATAAATATTAAATCATTATATTATAGCTCATGCCTATAATCCCAGAACATGGGAAGTGAAAAGAGAACTGCTACAAATTCAAGGTCAGACCAGGCCAGCTAGGACTATACATAGAGAATGTGCTTGAAAAACAAATAATGAGCCGGGCGTTGGTGGCGCACGCCTTTAATCCCAGCACTTGGGAGGCAGAGGTAGGCGGATCTCTGTGAGTTCGAGGCCAGCCTGGTCTACAAAGTGAGTCTAGGACAGCCAGAGCTGTTATACAGAGAAACCCTGTCTCGAAAAACCAAAAAAAAAAAAAAAAACAAATAATGAGGGCTGGAGAGATGGCTCAGAGGTTAAGAGCACTGGCTGTTCTTCTAAAGGTACTGAGTTCAATTCCCAGCAACCACATGGTGGCTCACAACCATCTACATTGAGATCTGCTGCCCGGGCATATATGTAGAGCAAATACTGTATACACAATAAATAAATAAATTTTTAAAAAAAGAAAGAAAAACAAATAATGAATTCATATGCTATAAAAAAAGATCGTCCACCATTTAAAGTGCTCACAGAGGGCACACGCCTTTAATCCCAGCATCAGAAGACAGAGACAGGCAGAGCTCTGTGAGTTCGAGGCCAGCCTGGTCTACAAAGCGAGTCCAGGACAGCCAGGCTCTGTTACACAGAGAAACACTGTCTTGAAAAACCTAAATAAATAAAGGGCTTACAGAAGTGAATTTTGCTGGCCTGCCTGCCAACCATTACCACTATCTAACTCTAGAACATTCCATCACCCCTAAGAAAAACCATATGCTCATTCACTCTCATTCCCCATTCCCTTCACTACTGCCATGCTGACACCCACCAATCCACTCCAGTCTCCATGGATTTGCCTATTCTGGACACTTCAAACAATGAAATCATACATTGTCTCTTTGTGAAGGGCTTCTTGCATTGTGGTTTTTCAAGGCTGAACAATGCTATTAAGTTATCAGTATTCCATTTGGTTTTATTGTTGAATAATATATCACTAAATGCAAAAGTCACATTTTGTTTATCCATTCATCAGTTAACAAACATTGGGTAGTTTCTGCCTTTCCCCCTCAGCTATTGTGAATAGTATACTAATGCATACTTTTTAAAAACTGAATTTAATTCTTTTGGGTATATTAATTTTTAGAAGTGGTACTACTTGGTTATAATGTAATTTTCTCCTAAAATGTGTTCTGTTATACATTAAATCTGTGGTATATCTGAGGCAACTCTGGTTAAAAAAAAAAAAAGCAATTGGCTACTTAGGTGTTGGACACAGGTCTGCAATGTTTTCAGGAGGGAGAAGCAAGATTTCTTTAGCTTGTAAGTTCAAGACCAGCCTGAGTAACACAACAATACACCACACCCACTCCCTCCCTGCACCATCACCCCAAAAAAATGGCTATTCATGCATCTGTTTATGGATTCTCTACTTTTTTCAGTGATCTATTGTTGATTACTACAACTATCAATTTTTTTGTTTGTCCATTTTTTGAGACAGGATCTCACTGTATTGCCTTAGCTGGGCTGATAGACCAGGCTAACCTCCAACTCATGAGTTACACCTGGCTCTGTCCAAGTACAGGGATTGAAGGTGTGTGCCTGCTGCAACTATCAACTTTGGAAATGGATAATGATTCTTCACATGTCATTCTCTTGTCTATATTTTGCAGAACTGGGCTGGAACCCAGAGCCTTGTTCACACCAGGCAAGGACCCTACCACTGAGCTGCATCCCCAATCTTTGGTTTCTCTGAGGTAAATCTTGCCCTATAGCTCACACTGGCATTGAACTTTTCATCCTCCTGCCTTTGATTATCTCTTTTTGCCTAAAACAAATTCTTCTGGCTATTTTAGCTTGCTTGCCTCTTCAAACATTAATAGGTTTTGGAATAATCTTGTCTACTGCCCACATCCATGAAAATATTTCCATCATTCTTTTCCCAAGATAGGGTCTCACTAGGAAGCCCAGGTTGGCCTTGACTTCTGAATCCTCCTGCCTCAGCTTTCCAAGTGCTGTGATTACAGGCCTCCTGTCACTGTGCTTGGCTTGCAGGATTTTTTTTGACACAGGGTTTCTCTGTGTAACAGCTCTGGCTGTCCTGGACTCACTTTGTAGACCAGGCTGGCCTCGAATTCATAGTGATCCGCCTGCCTCTGCCTCCCAAGTGCTGGGATTAAAGGCGTGCGCCACCACGCCCGGCTCAGGATATTTTTTTAAGATTTATTTTTAATCACATATATAAGTGTTGTTAGGACCAAAGTTCACTTGACCAAACTTCAGTTAGGCTTTATAAAGCCTGGGAACTTAGGTAGGCCAGAAACTCCAGGTGAACTTGCCCCAGAATCTATCATGTACTACCTACCCCTCGGGGCTTGAAAGCTCTAACCATTAATGGGAGGCCAAGTTCCTACTTAGGTATGGCTGGTTCCCTGAACAACAAAGAGAACAACAGAAACCCCAGGTTGCCAATGGTCATGAGTTTGGAAATCCCCACCTTGTTTCCTAGGTCACCTGTGCTAGCCAATCAAAGTACTGTTGCTTCATGATGCTTGATTTTTGCCTTGCTGAAAGGTATTTAACCTGAACTGAAATTCAGTTCGGGTCTTGTCCCTCTCCTTGCATGAAGAGTCTGTGAGGTTGATCCCAGCATGCTGGCCAATAAAATCCTCTTGCTTTTTGCAACATTGTCAAGTTCTTGGTGATTCCTCAGTCACCCCAGGTTTGGGTTCAGAAACTCATTCCTTGACCCTAAAATTTGGATGTTCCACTGATATTTGGGGGACCCTAAGTCACCAGGAAAGTCCTCAAGGCAAAGGTAAGCCCTCTAATTGTTCATGAGCTCATTTCTGTCTGTCTAGTCTGACTCTCAGTCTGTGTTTGTCTTTGTTTTAGTTTTGTGAAAGGTTCAAGTTTGTGTGTGTCAGGTAAACGCTCATTTGTGCGTGTCAGGAAACGCAGGCTTTTCTTGTTTCTTGTTTTCAGTTTGTGCATGCCAGAAAATCGCACCAGGTTTGTTCAGGTTCTGCCCAGCCAGTTGTGAGACTGGTTGTTATTGTGTACTGGTTTTAGTTTGTTTTCTTGTTTAAAAAGAAAGAGCTTCCCAGCAAGCTGTGGGAAGCTTTGGTCAGCTGACTCTGTGTTTGTCTTAACTCCATTTTTCTGTGTATGTTTTTGTGTGTGTCTTTGTCTTATTCCGCACAAGAGAACAGGTTTGCATGTGAGCTGAATGTGCATGCATGTCGGCCTTAGACCATGGTTGCTTTTTCCCTTTGTCCCACACTGAAACTGACAATCTCCTCTCCCTGACACCTGCAATATATCTACCCTCTTTGGGCTGGGGATGGGGGAAATGCACCACCAGATCTGCCCCTCAGGTCATGGTTTTTCCCATACTGAACCTAGAACCAAAGGGAATCCAACTGTACAATTAAAACAAAGCATTGCAGAGGAGTGTTGGAGCCAAGCTGTCCCTCCCATCACTCCCCAAGACTCCCCTGTTCCTCCCTCTCTCTCGTTGGTGGGTGTGGAGGCGGAGTGGACTGCCCTCAGTGCGCCCCACGCATAGTCACGCTGTTGGGCTCAGCACTCAGGGGAGTCTCTCTGGTCATTGGCAATGCTCCATGACTGACTCCAGGACAGCTAGGACGGCCTATGGAGAAACTCCCTCCGCTGACAGTTTTGGCAGTCAGCCAACATGATTTCTGCCCAATGCTTTATAATGTAAGAGTTACAACTTGGTAATATTCAAAGTAAAGTTATTACATTGTACCCAGGGCTGACTCCTTATGTCAACAGTCAAGTTTTTAAAGATTTCTCTAAGGGGGACCAGTCATCCAAAACAAAAACAAAAAACAAAACTGGGAACTGGCAACTGCCTTGAAAATCTCACTTTACAGTTTCCTTCTAACAGGTTTACTTTGCCCAAAAATTCAGCAGGAAACAGATTTCCAAGAGAAAGGTACAAAAGTTAGAGGAATTACAAGACAAGTCACTGAAGGACTTAGTACAGGATGCTAAAAAAGTATATAATAATAGAGAAACTAAAAAACAGAAAGAACTTGCCGGGCAGTGGTGGCGCACGCCTTTAATCCCAGCACTCGGGAGGCAGAGGTAGGCGGATCTCTGTGAGTTCGAGGCCAGCCTGGTCTACAAAGCGAGTCCAGGACAGCCAGAGCTACACACAGAGAAACCCTGTCTCGAAAAAAACAAAACAAAACAAAAAAAAAAAACAAACTAAAAAACAGAAAGAACTTAAAAATAAAGAAACCTTAACAGTGCATAAATGAGTTTTGGTTACGGATGATTTATCTAACAATAAAGCTGCCTATATAATTGATGATGTTAAACCTATGTTCTGTTTGCTTCCTTCTTCAGCTCAAATAATAAAATTAAAGACAAACAACTTATTTTTGAAAAACTAGAGCGCTAACAATGCTACAGTGAATTATAAAATATTAACAAGGGAAGGACAGTATCAAGATTTAAAAGCTACAGTTAGAGTCTTTAGAGATCTTGAAGCAAGTTTACTGCTAGTGAAACAATTGGCATATTACCAACCGGTGCTCCTGGTCCTTTGTCCAAGCAAACAATGGGACTGTTACTAGAAAAAAGTGACGCCACCATGAAAGGGATGACAAATAGTCCAACATCATGTCAGAAGTTTGTGTCCCAAACTATTAATGGGGTTAGAGGCAAGTTTTCTCAAATGTATATTGTTCATTATATGGATGATATTTTATTAACAGATAAAAATAAGGACAAACTTTTGCAAGCTTATGCTCAATTATCCTGGTGCAACTCATTTAAAAAAATACTGGAAGCCGGGCGGTGGTGGCGCACGCCTTTAATCCCAGCACTTGGGAGGCAGAGGCAGGCGGATCTTTGTGAGTTCGAGGCCAACCTGGTCTACAAAGCGAGTCCAGGACAGCCAGAGATATTCAGAGAAACCCTGTCTCGAAAGACCAAAAATAAATAAATAAATAAATAAATAAAATAAAAAATAAAAAAAATACTGGGTTATTTCCAATCCTTTTGTGAACTGTTATGTCAATCTATTTTACAAAATTAAGATATACAGATTAATGGATATCTAAAAGTAAAAGAAACTGTTTTGCTGTGTTACTGGACAATCTGGACATTCACAGAGACATTATGAAAATTGGCAACATCTTTAAAAGAAATCAAGTTTGGATACACTGTCAAAGTCACATTCTGGGTCAGGGTTTCATAGAAAGGCTTCTGCTTGTTTACATTCCCATATGTTCTGCTTATTGGAAATGCTAAATTCATTGTTTATGACATGTTATAATTGTTTTATTTCTAATTATTATATTTCTTCTTTTATCATTACACCTGTGAATGTAACTGATCAATGGTATTCAGATAAAGGTTTGCAAGTACTAGAAGAATTAAAACAGGTTCAACACAAAGTAAACACAGGGTAAGGTTGATTATTGCTGAAACTACAGCTTTAATTGCTTTGGTTACTGTAGCTTGTAGTGGTGCTATAGCTTTGACTCAGAAAGTTCAAACTACTACTTATGTTACTACTACTTATGTTATAAAAAGCTTAAACAAGGGGCTGGAGAGATGGCTCAGTGGTTAAAAGCATTGGCTGCTCTTCCAGAGGACCTGGGTTCAAATCCCAGCACCCTCATGGCAGTTCACAACTGTCTGTAACTCCAGTTCCAGGGATCCAAGAGCCTCACACAGACATACATGCAGTCAGAACACCAATGTACATAAATGAAAATAAATAATTTTTTAAAAAAAGTTTAAACAAAATATGATGATCCTTGGACACCTCAGAGATCTGCAGAACATGACATTTAAATGTTTAAAGCAGCAGAGGCAGGCGGATCTTTGCGAGTTCGAGGCCAGCCTGGTCTACAAATTGAGTCCAGGACAGCCAGGGCTACACAGAGAAACCCTGTCTCGAAAAACCAAAAAAAAAAAAAATAAATAAATAAAAAAATAAATGTTTAAAGCAAAAAGGCTTTTTCTGATAGGCATACCAACTCCTGACAGCATTCCTAGTTTCCTCCAAGGAAGAAAACAGGCACAAAAGAACTCCACCTGAGACTTGCTTTAAATGTGACAAAGCCAGTCACTTTGGATTAGACTGCCCAAGCTGAGTGGGCTGGACACAGATGGAGAAGTCGACTGCTGGACTTTGCCAAGACAAGGTAAGCGGTCCTTCATAATTCCTGTCTCACACACAAAAAAAAAAATCTGTCACACCTTGGTGCTGGTGGTCAAAGATGGATGCCCACGGACACAGAGGAACAATGGGTGGCTGTTAAGGTAAAGGCTGATTGGTTTTGCTTACTCAGATGAACTTGTCGTTCTCAGATCCCTGATGAGTCTAAAGACTATCTATACTAGTAAAAGATTTAACAGTTTAACAGTAGAAGCTAAGGCTTCAGATGCCTTCTCAGTCTACCTTCTTACCAGACACAGAAAACAGATAGTGAGCACTCTGGACTCTAAATCCAGCAATCCAAGATAGTTAGCTCTTTACTCTAAGAAAATTCATATTAATTTATTAGCTAGTTAAAACTACTAAGTATCTGTTATTAAAGGACAAAGAGGTTTGCCTTGCCTACAGGCTTTATATTAAAATATATATTTTGGGATCTAAAAGTACTATAATGCTGATAGATACAAACAGAGATGCTTCAGATTTCTTCCCCTTGCTATATTACCGTTAAAGTTCCAGCAAGTTGTTGGTCTAGCTCTGGTAAAACTTACCACTAGATGATTAGTCACAAGTTTAAGATTTTAAGTCTTCTTTGATTTAAAGATTGTTCATGCTAATAACTCAAAGTTGTTTTTCAAGTCTTTGTCATGTTATCCTTCTGAGATCTAGTCATAAAGCCTGGATCTACCAGCCTCACATCAAACAGGACTCCAGATGAGAATAAATGCCTATTCTTAAAAATGAGATTTTCTCCTTGGTTACAGGGATCCTTACTTTCCCCTAATGGTAGACAATTCTAACTTCTGTTTCTAGTCTATGTTTGTCTCAGCAGATTCTCACCTGGCTGAGGACTGCAAACTGCTGAGCCCTGGACTTCCTAAAAGCTGATCTGGACCAGTCCAGCTGATATGATTGCTTCCTGTCTTTCAGTTGGATCAGCTGATTGGATGCTTCTGATAAATGCCCCATTACTCAGCCTTTGACTAGCATTTCAGCCTTCCTGGGCCCTGATGACAACGCCCTTGTATCAGCTGGAAGTAGTTACAGAAGAGAACACACCGTCCATTGTCCCACCTAACACACTGGCCAATAAAATCCTCTTGTTTTTAAATGCAACATTCTCGAGTTCCTGGTGATTCCTTGGTTGCCCCAGGTTTGGGTTCAGGAACTTGTTCCTTGACCCTAACTGTGTATTGGGGGAGCAATATGCATGCAAGTGTCAGTACCCACGCAGGCTAGCAGCAACAGTGCCACCAGATATTGGCGCTGAGAACTGAGCTCTGGTCCACTGTAAAAGCAGTATGTGCTCTTAAGCACTGAGCCTCTGATTTGGATAAAAATTATGTTAAACCTGTACATCATTTTGGGAACTTGATGTAAAAACTCTTCTGCTGAAGACATCTCTATGGTCACAGGCCATAGAGAAACCACTCTAGTACTGACCTAAAGCTTCCTCCCTGATAGCTAGCTTTCAAGTACCAGAAGGTACTTTGTAGGCTGCTGTGGGAGTAGGGATCATCAAATATATATATTATGTGCATTGGTGTTTTGTCTGTGTGAGGGTGTCAGATCCTGGAGTTACAGATAGTTGTGAGCTGCCATGTGGGTGCTGGGAATTTGACCCTGGTCCTCTGGAAGAGCAGCTAGTGCTCTTAACCCCTGAACCATCTCTCCAGCCCTTCATCAACAATCTCAACCAGCTTTGAACCCTGTGAGCTGCAATAAATGGCCTAGCAAGATATGCCCATGGATGCAAACGGCAGCCACTCTCTCGAGTTTAAGGCCCATTCCATAGGACCTTATACATCCATGCCTGATATTATAAATCTGGTCAAGAATTGTGACAGGGGAACTGCCCTCCCAGGGGAGAAATCTCCTAGTGTTATTTTGCTAAACAGATATAGTATCAAATTACTTTTAAATGAGTATCTCTGTCCAACGGATTGGTATAACTCTCAGTGCTCATCAGAGAAACTTCTTTGTACAGTGAGTGGTGGTTAATACAGAGACTCACGACTGGTCAAGGTGCTCAGCCATAAATGGGACAGCCATGTCACGTACCCCCTCTCCCTTACCCCCAAGGCTCAGGGAACATCTCAGAAGTAGGAGCAGAAAGACTATAAAAGCCAGAAGTCATGTAGGACTAAGGTGAAACAGGGTCCTCTGGACATGAGAGGATCATTGCACTCATGAACTTACAACAGCTATGGCTGACTGAATGAGATCTGCATAAGATCAAGCCAACCAACATTCCAGCATGGATGAAAAAAGGGCACACAAGCCCCCACCCAGATCTGAGCAGCTATTGATAGCTGTTGGCTGAAAGAGAGAATAGTCAGTTTTGGCCCCTAGTGGGCTGACCATGATGCTTGAGTGGATGGCCCTAACCAATACACATATGAGCAGCAGTAATCAGACTCAGTGAGTTACTAAAAAGAAAGAACAACAAAAAGATATAAAGTTAAGCCAGGCTATGGGGAGAGTCTTGGAAAAGTTGAATGGGTAGTTGTGAATATGACCACAATATACTGTATAAATGTATGAAATTCTCAAAGAATAAACAATATATTTAGAAAATTAATTTGATCAGGTACAAGCACTCAGAGGGCAGAGGCAAGCAGACTTCTGTAAGTTTGAGGTCAGCCTGGTCTACAAAGTTCTAGGCAAACAAGGGTACATAATGAGACCCTATCTCAAATAACAAAGAAACAAAAAAAAAATTAGCAGAACAAAATAAAAAGCCAAGATCACAGCAAGTTTGAGGCCAGCATAATCTACATAGCAAGTTACAAGCCAGTCAGGGAACAATAGCAATATTCTATCTCAAAAAAAAAAAAAAAAAAAATTCAAGAACTGAACTCACAGCCATACAGCATAAGTTACATAGAAAAAAATATACAAACTTCAGAATATTAAAGTGATCATACTTCTGGAAAATTTATGAATAAAATATGAGATAAAAAGAAGCTGGGGCTGGGCAAAGTGGTGGCGCACGCCTTTAATCCCAGCACTCAGGAGGCAGAGGCAGGAGGATCTCTGTGAGTTCAAGGCCAGCCTGGTCTACAGAGTTGAGTCCAGGACAGTCATGGATACACAGAGAAACCCTGTCTCAAAAACCTAAAAAAAAAAAAAAAAAAAAAAGAAGAAGAAGCTGTGTCAGGTAGAGAAGAAAGAGCGACTGTAATTGTCAAGAGTGGGCAACAGATACTTGGGATTTTTTTTTTTTTTGAGTCAGGGTTTCTCTGTGTATGCTTGGCTGTCCTGGACTCACTTTGTAGACCAGGCTGGCCTCGAACTCACAAAGATCCGCCTGCCTCTGCCTCCCAAGTGCTGGGATTAAAGGCGTGTGCCACCACCGCCCGGCATGATACTTGGGATTTTTATATAGTTCTCTACATGAAATCTTTCTTCCATTAACAAAAATATTTTTAAGTAATCATGCTATTATAAAAGTGATGTTTTATGAGTTGGCAAGATGGCTCAGAGGATAATGTACTAGCACAATTATATTTAGCCACATTTGAATAGATCTTTGTATATTGACATAAATTTTTTTTTTTTTGAGACAGGGTTTCTCTGAATATCTCTGGCTGTCCTGGACTCGCTTTGTAGACCAGGCTGGCCTCGAACTCACAAAGATCCACCTGCCTCTGCCTCCCAAGTGCTGGGATTAAAGGCGTGCGCCACCACCGCCCGGCTTATTGACATAAAATTAAAGGTAACGCTTCCTAATGGTATCGTACCTAGAGATACTTAAAAATGAAATGTGAAGCTCTGGCCTCTTGATACCAACCGTCTTAAACTGTTTAGGATAGTTAAGAAAAACAAACTCCTAGTCACGCATGCATGTCACCTTGTTAGCTACTATGACAGTCTATCACAGATATTCTCTAAGCTACTCAGTAATCAAGTTGTTAAGAGACAAGCAACATTTGCTTATCTAAATACAAGAGATAGATAGGGCATCTTCAAAAACCCCAAGAGATCTGCAGAATATGGCATTCAAAGATGTGGTCTTAAATTAAGATTTTTTTTTTGATATCATGACATATCAGCTCCTGACAGCACCCCCTATTCTACTCCAAGTAGAAGATAAGCATCGAAGAATCTCCAGTGTGAGATGGTTGAATTAGTGGCAAGCCTATCTCTTGGCATGTAAAAACTCCTTGCTTCAACTGCAGACAGACTGCTGTCCAAAAAGGACAAAACTTGGTAGCAGGGAAGTCGACAGCCTAGCTCTGCCAAGACAGGGTAGGTTGGTCCTTCATAATCCCTGCTCTACAATAAATGTCAGAGAAACAGGACCAAAAGGCTGAAGACTGATGCTGGAATGTATGGAGAGAAAATGGGAACTGTCCAGGTAGTCACTGGTTTGTCATTTCTTAGTATTGGAAGCTGCAGGCCCTGCACTTCCTATATAATCAGATATATTTATCCTTCTCAGCTCTCTGAGGTGGTTGAAGAATAGACAGCTTGAGTCTCATAGCTAAATTTTGAGTTGTTTAGGAATCAAGAGGGCGTTCTAGATCTAAGAAGATGGTTATAATAGTGATGCAAGTTAGTATGAAAGCTAAGTCAGTTATAGAACTTTAAACTCATGGAGATGGTTAGAAGGTAGAAGGTTAAAGTCAGGGGCCAAATATGTATGAACTGGACATTGGGAAGGTATACTGGGCCATTTAACTCTCATAAATGTGGCATATTTAATTCTGCTGTTTTGTATAGAATTTACTGTTATAAGAGAAAGAACCATTTTTTTTTCCTGATATCCATGTCCCCCCACTCACAATACAGACTAGGCACAATGGCCTAGGCTGAGGTGTACATGGGGTAGGTTTATTCTGCCTCCTCTTTCTATACAGTCAGTGTAAGAACACAGCCTGTGGTAAGCACACGGAGGCCGAGAAAGAACCATTTGTTGGATTGAAAAGGGAAGCTGTTGGGGGGAAAGAGGGGGGAAGGTGGGACAGGAAGGGGGAATAGGGAAGGATTTGTGACTGAGATGTAACTTGAAGAAAAAAAAATAAAGTACTTATATAAAAAAAAGTAATCATGCTATTATAAAAGTGATGTTTTATGAGTTGGCAAGATGGCTCAGAGGATAATGTACTAGCACAAGCCTGACAATGACCTGAGTTAGATCCTGGGATCCTATAAGGTGGCAAGAGAAAACAGAATCCAGAGGGCTGTCCTCTGGCCTTCACATGTACATGCATGTGCATGCCTTCCTGTCAGTGCTTGCACATGCACAAGTGTGTACACACACACACACACACACACGTTTAGAAAATATTGTTGATCATGATGGCTCACGACGATAGCCCTAGCACTTGGGAAGCCAGGCGCAGGAGATGAGGTCAGGTCACTCTCTAACTGCACACTGACTTTGAGACCAATTTGGTCTACATAAGATGAAAAAAGAAAGGAGGGAGGAAGGAAGGAAGAGATTATTTAAATATATAAACATATGCTCACAATATTACTAAAAGAAACTTTAAATTTCAATATGGATAGGATTTATTTATGGAATAGTGGAATTATGAGTAATTTTTATTTTGCTTTTCCAGTCCATATCTTCTCCCCAAAGTAACTTAATACAAAGTATCAACAGTATCATAGTGACTGTAAGTAGTGAAGTCAAAGTGACAATAATACAAAGTGACAACAGTAGCATAGTGACTGTAAGTAGTGAAGTCAAGGTGACAACAGCTGCAGTACCCAGCCACCACTGTTTATTAGGTGATTATCTTGCACTGAATACAAATTTAAGCACTTTACACACACTACTTTCTTGTTTCACCCCATAAGCAAGCTAGGTCAAACCAGAACCAAGATGGGATTAAGCCCCAGAGATCCAGCCGATTGCCTCCTCAATTGCGGGATTACAAGCACAACTATCATACCCAGCTTTTCACATGGGGCTGGAGACCAAACTCAGGTTTTCATGTTTACACAAGTGCTTTATCAACTAACCTTAGTCCCCTCCCCTAGCTTTTGTTTTTTTTTTAAGACAGGGTTTCTCTGTGTAGCCCTTGCTGTCCTGGACTTGCTTTGTAGACCAGGCTGGCCTTGAACTCAGAGATCTGTCTGCCTCTGCCTCCCAACTGCTGGGAATAAAGGTGTGTGCCACCACACCTGGCAGGTTTTTTTTTCCTTTTTTCCTTTCTCTCTCTCTCTCTTTCTTTTTCTTAGACAGAATTTCTCTGTGTAATAGCCCTGGCTATCCTGGACTTGATTTGTAGACCAGGCTGGCCTCAAACCCAGAGATCTTCCTGCCTCTGCCTCCCCAGTGCTGGGATTAAAGTCATTTAAAGTCATGCTCCACCATGTCCAGCAAGTTTTTTTTTCAATCTTTTTTTAAAAATTTATTTAAAGCCAGGCGTGGTGGCGCACACCTTTAATCCCAGCACTCAGGAGGCAGAGGCAGGTGGATCTCTGTGAGTTCCAGGCCAGCCTGACCTACAAAGCTAGTCCAGGGCAACCAGGCTATTACACAGAGTAACCCTGTCTCAAAAAGACAAAAAAAAAAAACAAAAAAAACAAAAATAACAAAATTTATTTACCTTTATTTTATGCGCACTGGTATTTTGCCTTCATGAGAGAGTGTCAGATCTTGGAGTTACAAACAGTTGTGAGATGTCATGTGAGTGCTGGGATTTGAACCTAGGTCCTCTAGAAGAGCAGTCAGTGCCCTTAACTGCTGAGCCATCTCTCCAGCCCCATCCCCTAGTTTTAATACCATTTACTTTGATTTCTATAGCATTTCAGCTATGTAACCACATACACTCCTGAGTAAAATTTACATGTTGCAAAATCAAGCACCAAAAATAACAGAGCCCAAGGAAACAACTGTACTGTAGTTTACAGAACACTACAGAGTCCAGTGAATAGCAGAATAATCCATCAGTGGTATCCTAATGAAAATTAAATACTGGTATCAGTCAGCAAACTCAAGCATCTGTAATTCTTCCTAGAAGGCATTTACAGCTAATAGAGACCAATATTTGTTTATTTTGTTTGGGTTTTTTGTTTTGTTTTTACTACAATTTGATCTTGAATGTGTCTCATAGGCTCCTGCGTTTAAAAGGCCCAAGTACTTAGTCTTAGGACAGTGCTATTAGGAAGTGATGGAACCTTTGAGAGATGGAATCTAATGGAAAGTCTTCCAGTCACTGGGGCAGGTTCTTGAAGGGGATTATGGGAACCTGGCCGCTCTTCATTTTCTTTTGCTTCCTGGAAATGAAGGTAACAGGTGTGCTCCTCCATGGGCTTCCATTAAGATGTGCTACCTCTACTGGCCACAAGCAACTCAGCTGTGGAATGGTGTAAATGAAAATTTTTATTAACCTATGTTTATCTATAAAATACCTATAATATCTACAGCCTATAAACACCTAATACATAGAACCTATAATAACTATAACCTAATACCCAAGAACACCTAAACAATCCTACTTTAACCCTTTTGAAAGGATACTAGGATTCTCTAGTGCAGGTCCATGCAGGCAACTTGGTCAGCCTTCTACTGTTGGCACACCTCAGACAGCAGTCACAGGCTGATATGGATGGCCCTTATGAGTCCTTACTAATTCACTAAAGTAAACTAATTCCCATTACAGAATGGGACCTGTAAAACTGGGGTTGGGGCATGGTGGCTAGTGACTGTAACCCAGTACTCAAAGAGGTTGAACCAGAAGGATACAGAGTTCCAGTCTGTCCAGAGCTATCAATGAGACCATGTCACAAGAGAAAGAGGAGGGAGGGAGGGAGGGAGGGAGGGGGAGAGGAGGGGGGGGGAGAGAGGGAGAGAGAGAGGAAAAACACTTGGCTCTTTATAAAATAAGTTTATTTTGCTACAGTGACAGAAAGCTCACCAATACATTTATCAAAGTAAAATGTGATAAAAACCCAAGAGATGAGGGCTTGGTGGTGCACATCTTGAATCCCAGCACTCAGGAGGCAGAGGCAGCGAGATCTCTGTGAGTTCAAGGTCAGTCTGGTCTACAGAGAAACCCTGTCTCGAAAAACAAAACAACAAAAAACCCAAGAGATGGCCTAAAAGTTATAAGTGCTTGCTGCACAAGCATGGTGTTTGATCCCTGGAACCCCTGGTAGGAGGAGAGGCCCAATTATGGAAGGTAGTCCTCTAACTTCCACATGCACACCTGCATAAACACACACACACACACACACACACACACACACACACACAAATAAAATAAAGTAAAAAATTTAAAAGGAAGAAGAGAGAAACACACAGAGAGAGAACAGATAAGGATCTGCACCTACACTGTACTCCACTTCCTTAGAGCCCTGATCTGGACAGTGCTGCCACACACCACTCCTTGTACAGCAGAAATTTGCTCCTGTAGAATTCTCAGCTGTTTTTACTCTTAAAAATCTCTCTAATGCTACAGGTTATGAGGTCACCAATCACCATGTTATTGAAACTGCTCCTCAATTTGCTGCTGTAAATGAGCTAACATTGGACAAATCATGAGTTTTACCAACACATTTGATGCATCATTTGTATCTCTCATCTAAATTTCACTCTCTTCTTTACCTCAGAGTACAAGTACACTTTCTAATCTCACTCCTCATCTTGTACTCATATCTGCACAGCCTCCAAGACAGAAACTTGGTAATTTTTCTCAATCCTTCTTGCCCCTTCTCTAAGCCCCACTAACTCTCTAGCTGAGTCATTCCCTTTGCTACCCTTCTTGTCTTCATCTCAGCTACTTCTCTCAGTGGTCATAAAGACCAAGATTATATCTTAACCATAGGCCAGATCCCTTGTACACTTTGAAAAAGACCCAGATGAGCCGGGCGGTGGTGGCGCACGCCTTTAATCCCAGCACTTGGGAGGCAGAGGCAGGCGGATCTTTGTGAGTTCGAGGCCAGCCTGGTCTACAAAGTGAGTCCAGGACAGCCAAGGATACACAGAGAAACCCTGTCTCGAAAAACCAAAAAAAAGAAAAAAAAAAAAAAAAAAAGAAAAAGACCCAGATGTCTGTCCCTGTCTGCCAGAGCTCTGTACAGCCGGCCCTGGTCCTCCTCAACTTCACCTTGAATCACCTCCCTGATTCTGTCCTCTTCCAATCCAGGTGCCAGCCGCATTTCCATCAAGGCCTGGCACATCCTGTTCTTTCTGCTACTTTGTCTTCTTTATAGGCTGGTTCCTTTACATCTATCAGGTCTCAGGTCATTATACAGAAAAGGCTCACCTGACCCTAGGTTCTCTAGGAGTTCCGTCTATTCTCACTGAGCCTGTTCTCTTTCAAGCATTTAAAACTCTGTAATTATGAGTGGTCTGTGCACCCTGACAAAACTATAAACAAATTCCTTGTCTGTGGTTGTACACCAGTGCCTGGAACAGTTCTTGGTACAATAATAGCTTACTGTACTAAGTAGTACACAGCCATAATCCCAGCATTCTGAAGGTAGGAGGAGAATCAGGAGTTCAAGGTCAACCTGGGCTGTGTGGGAACCTGTCTCAAAAAACAAAAAAACCAAAGTAGGATGTGGTGATGAAGATTTTTAATACTAGCACCTGGGAGATAGAAGCAGGAGGATCAGGAATTCAAGACCAGCCTCAGCTATCTAGTCAGTTCCAGGACAGTCTGGTGGGTTACATGAAAAAATATCTCAAACAAAACAAAGCCTCAAAAACTTTCTGGATGCCGGGCATGGTGGCCCACGCCTTTAATCCCAGCACTTGGGAGGCAGAGGCAGGTGGATCTCTGCGAGTTTGAGGCCAGCCTGGTTTACAGAGTGAGTCCAGGACAGCCAGGCTGTTACACAGAGAAACCCTGTCTCGAAAAACTAAAAAAACAAAACAAACAAAACAAAAACTTTCTGGATAGCCTGGTGGTGGTGGCACACAGCTTTAATCCCAGTACTGGGGAGGCAGAGGCAAGCGGATTTCTGTGAGTTCAAGGTTTGAGGCTATCCTGGTCTACAGAGTGAGTTCCAGGACAGCCAGGGCTACACAGAGAAACTCTGACTTGAAAAACCAAAACCAAACAAAAACCTTTCTAGATAAGTATAAGTAATGAGTAAATCAAACCAATCAATAATCAGATACTAATTATCAAGACTCTAGTCACCACAAACCTACCTCTCAACTTCCAAAAGTGATACAAAGCACAACAGAAGTTCTGGCAGCATAGAGGCAACCACACCTTTTTAAAATAGAGTAAAAATAAGGCACACTTCCTAGTGAGATGGCTGGGCACGTAAAAATGGTTGCTGAGTTCTATCTTCACAACCCCCCAAGGAAGGAGAGAATCAGCTACCGAAAACTGTACTCTGACCTCCACACACCCACCATGGCACACATTCAATACACACATACATGTGCAGACAAACGAAGAAAGGGGATGCTTCATCCATCCTGTCTTTCACAAATATTCCTGCCTAAAACCCCTTACGCCTTGCATTTTAAAATTTATAAATCATTCTCTCTACCTGTGAGTGTGTGTGTGTGTGTGTGTGCTCGAGAGCATGCACATGATTAGCAGGGGTCATGGACATGGACACAGACACACACAGAGAATTAGTTCTCTCCTCCCACCTTCATGTAGATTCCAGAGACTGAACTCAGGTCCTCAGGCTTGTGCAGTAAGTACCTTACCTACTGAGCCATTTTATTTACTCCTTCCCTATACCAAGGAAATATTTATTTACTTACTTACTTATTGTCAAGGGCCAGCCTTTGACATCCACAAAACCACTAAGAGTACATAGTAGTCGGCGATAGGGTCAGTCACAACTCTTGGAGACTGACATCTTTCTTTCAGAAACCTTCTAAATTCCGGGGTTGCAACAGACAGCCAATAATGCTGGTTAGTTTAGAAAAGAGAAAGGAGAAATGGAAAAATGATCTAATCTCTATGGCTCAGGGGGGCCTCTTTGCAAAAGTGACTGGAGAAGTTCAAAGCCACCCCCTTGTTTTCTATATGGTCTCAAGCAGCTTTTAGATACCAATCACAGGGTTGTAAACATAGCCCTTTGTACTGTAAATTAATGCTAACACACGCTAGCCCCTAGCCTGCTAGCCAGCAGGCTAGCTGCTGGGAGTTTAGCAGGCTAGATTACTCCTTGGCTGGCTTTACTAAGATTCTTAGTACTGGGAGTCTGAACATAACACCTGGTTCATAAGTATATGGGAATAATAAAAGAGGGGGATGAGAACAGAGGGACTCTCTCACACACAATCACACCAGAAAGAAGAAATGGACGAAGCTAGGATGCAACAACAATTTTAATGTGGTGATCATTTTTTTTATACCTTTAGCAAGGGCTCTTTACATCAAGGAAAGAATTACTTCATAGTTAAAAGGCATTTATCACAAAGACAGATAAAACCATTGCAATAGGAGGGCACTTAACAATAACACATTTTAGTACTCAATTAAAATTTTGCTTTTCTATACACAAGTTAAGTTTAAGATGACAGTATATTATGTCAAACCTGACAAGGTATAAAGAATTATAACAATACAGTTTTTGTATTTTGTCATTAAGATTTGTACCAATATTTAGGCATTTCTTGGTAGCCTCATTATATCCTAAGTTCATGGGAAGTTTAAAACCCTTAACTGGATTTATGGCTTGCATCTGGAGTCAGTCTTATCACCTCTAGAGTGAAAGCTTATCTGAGGTCATAAATCTATCTCAGGCCTGTCTCCTAATGAGATACATAATGTTTGGCAAGAGTATTTACTACAGCTATATGTTTTTCTAACAGCTATCTAACTTCTTTAACTTCTAAAATTGTTTGAACTAAATCAGGCAGTTTGTAAAACTCTTATTAGGAATAATAATATCACCTTAGTAGGTCTCTGTGTGAAGTCTGGCCAAACAAGAAGAGTGGCAATTAGCAATGAGGAATCTTCACTCCATGTCAGTAATAATAACAGATGACAGGAAAAGCTGGGTATTAGCAAGAAGCAACTCTGGGGTACATCTTCAGTGTAGACTTTGTAAAATGGCGATAGCTTTTTAGGAAGTTTACATGTTTATAGAACACCTTTCTCAGAGAGCTTCTAACAGTGCTTAAACACTGTATGTTAAAGGACTAAGAATAGCATATGGACATGAAGGAAGGAGCCTCAAGAGCATTCAGCTCCCAACAACTTATTTATTTGTTTGTTTGTTTACTTATTTATATAGTGGATGTTTGGATTTCTATCGAACACAGTTATGCTGAATTAATATGTAAAGGTTGTGGGAGTGCTTTTGAAAAAGTCATAAAAGTAGCATACTAAATCAACCTAAATGACTTACACCTGTGGGAAACACCTGGGAGAGCGAGTGCTCTTGGAACATGTGTTCCTCAGGAGGAGGGCTTATGGTTGGCCAATGAGAAAACATCCTGATGCATAATTAGAGAGCACGTATAAAAAGGAAGGCTTGGACCCCTCCAGAGAGCTTTTTGCTTGGCATTGCTTCACTTTGAAAGACTCCAGACAGAGCCCTGCCAAATGGTGTGGCTAAAGCCCAAGACCTGCCAGAGACTGCCGTGCTGGTGTCAAGGCCTGACCTCAAGTGGAAGTGCGCCAATGGCCTGCACCTAGGCCAATGGACAGTGAGAAGACCAGGGCCTTAAGTGAGAGATAGCAACAGCCAGTTCCTAGGCCACACGAGTAGAGCACCACCCACAAGTTGGTAAGATCAGACAGTCAGAAAAGGCCATGGCACAGGACCTGCCCAGAGGAGGATCAGAAAAGCGGAACAGCCTGAAGAGACTGCAGAAGCAAGCTCAGGTGCAGTAGCAGCCAGCATTGGGGTCATCAGTGGAGTGCAGCACCTGCCCGTGTAAGTTTGGCAGTCTCGGATGAATAGAGGAGGGAGGCCTCGACCCCAAGTGTAAGTGAGGTGGCAGTCATCGAAATGCCACAGGTAGCTGGCCACAGCAGCTGTTGCTTGCTGTGTTCCCTAAGGCCTTGGCCGATGAGTTGCCCCAAGGAACCATGTCTGAGAATGTCTTCATTTTGGTATCCTTCTAATGTGCCTTCGGTTGGTGTGTTGGAAGGTGTTTAGAAATATTAATAAATAGTTTAAAGTCATACCATCATTTATTTATTTGATTTTTTTGAGACAGGGTTTCTCTGAGTAGTCTCTTGGCTGTCCTGAAATTCGCTCTGTAGACTAGGCTGGTATCATACTTACAAAGATATGCCTCACTCTGCCTCCCGAGTGATGGAACTAAAGGCATGCACCACCTCCAACCAGTTAACCAGACGTTTTAGAGAATGGTCCCCATTCAACAGCAGTACCTGAGACCTTATCAGAAATGTAAATCACTGGTTTTACCCCATATTGGTGAGATCAGAAAGTCTAGGATAAGACCCAACCATCTATGTTTAATATGTGCTTGGGGAACCATTGCCTACCAACTCTGAGAGCCCTACAGTTGCCAAATTAACTCTGATGAAAGTGTCTTTAGCATATACTAAACTGGTGAAATAGGGCAGGAAAACCTCCACAACCCCCAGCCTGCACAATTCTAATGGTTACTAATTTTGCTCTGTATTTGTACCCCAGATCTTGTTCACCTTCCAACCATAACAGCAGGGACAGCTTCCAAAATTAAAGATCTGCTTAAGTCAGTCACCCCTTGTACAAAAGCTTTAAATGGATGCCTACTGTCTGTTCATCAGAGGTCACACTTTTTTATTACATGTTCAAAATGTACTGAAACCCCAGTTTTCTTTGTATCAAATAAAAATAACTGTCGCCGGGCAGTGGTGGTGCACGCCTTTAATCCCAGCACTTGGGAGGCAGAGGCAGGAGGATCTTTGTGAGTTCGAGGCCAGCCTGGTCTACAAAGCGAGTCCAGGACAGCCAGAGATATTCAGAGAAACCCTGTCTCGAAAAACCAAAAAAAAAATAAAAAATAACTGTCATTAAATAAATGGCTGGGCATCGTGACACACCCCTTTGATCCCAGTACTCAGGAGGCAGAGGCAGGCAGACTTTTGTGAGTTTGGTGCCAGCTTGCTCTATAAAATGAGTGAGTTTCAAGACAATCAGGGCTAGAATGAGGCCTTGTCTCAAATAAATAAATAAATGTAGTAAAAACAGAAGCTTGTGAAATATTTATATTTGATTTAACATATACATACATGCATACATACATATAACACAGACTTCAAGAAAATAATTATATTCTGTGGGGAGTGCTGAGGTAAGCCTTATGGAGCCCCACAGGGAATAGCGAGTTAGGCATCAGTGGCTCCTAGGACACCTTCAATGATCCTGATCCACTTCATAGTGTTGATCTACTAGGGACTCCTAGCACACTAGTGAAATCTCAAAATGGATCTGAGGCTAGGGCAGTGACAAGATTTTCCCTTCTTTATGGAAGTCTCCTGAGGTGACCTTGACCACTCCCACACTTCCTCATAGCTACACCAACCTGACTGATTTGATATTGGTGCTTGAGGCTAGCATAGAATGATTTGATTGGCCTTTCAATCATATAAAGGCTTATGCACTGAACAACAAAGTTAGATCTGTACCCTGAGTCTGATTCCCGGGGTTTTTCATGGGCTCCATCGACACTTATCCCCCTTCCTCCTATTTCTGATCCCCACATTATTCTTCTCAACCCAAAGGTAAAATCACTCCTAATGTAACAAACTATTAAAAGAAGAATAACCTGGCATTCAAAGATGTTTTCTTTTTTTTTTTTTAAAGATTTATTTATTATGCATACAATGTTCTGTCTGCAGGTATATCTGCAGGCCAGAAGAGGGCACCAGATTTCATTATGGATGGTTGTGAGCCACCATGTGGTTGCTGGGAATTGAACTCATGACCTCTGGAAGAGCAGACAGTGCTCTTAACCGCTGAGCCATCTCTCCAGCCCCGAAAGATGTTTTCTTAACTTAAGATTTTTTGATATCGAGACATATCAGCTCCTGACAGCACCCCCTATTCTACTCCAAGTAGATGAGCATCAAAGAATCTCCAGTGGGAGATGATTGAATTGGTGGTAAACCTTTCTCTTGGCAAGAAAAACCCCTTGCTTCAACTGTAGACAGACTTCTGTCCAAAAAGGACAAAACTTGGAAGCAGATAAGTCGACAGCCTAGCTCTGCCAAGACAGGGTAGGTAAGTCCTTCATAATTCCTGCTCAACAATCAATGTCTGTCAGAGAAACGGGGCCAAATGGCTGAAGATTGATGCTGTAATGTATGGAGAGAAAATGGGAACTGTCCAGGCAGCCACTGGTATGTCATTTCTTAGTTTGGGAAGCTTCAGGCCCTGCACTTCTTATATAATCAGATATATTTATCCCTCTCAGGTCTCTGAAGTGGTTGAAGAATAGCTATCTAGTTATCGCTAGAGTCTCATAGTTAATTTTGAGTTGTTTAGGAATCAAGAGGTTGTTCTGGATCTAAGAAGATATTTTTAAAATTGTGAGGCAAGTTAGTATGAAAGCTGAGTTAGATATAGAACTTTAAACTCATGGAGATGGTTAGATAGTAGAATGTTAAAGTCAGGTGCCGAATACATATGGACTGGACATTGGGAATGTATGCTAAGCCATATAACTCTTATAATTGTGGCCTATTTATTTCTGTTGTTTTGTATTGTATTTATAGTTATAAGAAAAAGAACCATTTGTTTGACTGAAAGGGAGAGCTGTTGGGGGGAAAAAGAAATACCTTAAACTAAAAAAAAAAAAAAAAAGAAGGGAAGAGGATGGGGGGTTGAGGGGGAGGAGGGGGGAAGGGTGGGACTGGAGGGGGGAGTAGGGAGGGGATTGTGACTGAGATGTAACTTGAAGAAATAAAAAATAAATTATTTTTTAAAAAAGAATAACCAATAATTCAGAGGTCAAACAAGGATGTTCCCTTACTCAGCATCATCTACTGCTCCTGTGGAGTTACTTGCTTATTACAATTAGGCAAGAGAAAGAAACAGAGTATAGGTCGCACTTTCTGTCCCTATGATAAATACCTGTGAAGAAGAACTTAACAGTTTCACAGGTTCTGGGCTATCACTGCAGGAAAGGTATGACTGAGCAGATCACCTCACATCATCATACTAGGAAGTAGGAGAGAAAATACATGTGCTTCAGGCTTTGTCCTTTTCCTTTAATGTAGAGAGCTGCGACGTGCTGCGCCCTAAAGATGGCGCCGGTTTCTGCCTTCCACCACCCTAATGGTGAGCGCTCTCGGTGGTAAACAAGTCCACATTTGGTTAAGACTGCTGATCTGGCTTGCTTCCGCATACGTGGGCCTCTAAGATAGCACCACGTGGCTTTACTTGATTGGCTGTTCATATAGTATTTAGCCTATGGGTTGGGTCTGCCCGGGCATTCGGAAGACTGTTTTCAAGGGACCTGAATAAACTGCTTGAGAAGAGGTTTTGCAAGTTGTGTCGTTCTTGCTGGTCGAGGTCGATGCGACAAGTGGTGGCCCGTACGGGGACCCAGAAAAGACTCAGAACTCCTGCAGTCAGGGAGAGTGCACTGGTAAGTTCCCGGGATAAATTGGGACAATAAATTTTCGCGGAAATTGCGAACTAAAGGTAAAGTTCGGCGGGAAGTTGCGAACTAAAGGTAAAGTTTCGCGGGAAACTGCGAACCGAAAGTAAATTTTTAATCATGGGATCGTCTCAGTCACATCCAATTTTTCTGGCTCTTCAGGAGCTACTTTTAGCTAGGAAATTGAAACTTGAGAAGTCAACCCTAGAAAGATTTTTGAATGAATGCGACTCCGTGGCTCCGTGGTTTGCGGTGTCCAGGAATCTTACGGTATCCTGCTGGGACAAATTAGGCAGGGACTTGGATTTTGCTTGGGAGCAAGGTACTCTGAAGCATGGAGTAAGACCGGTTTGGAAGATGGTGAGGAGTTGTTTAGAAGATCAGAGATGCTGTAACGCAATCAAGGAGGGAGAATCAGCCTTGGAACTGCTGCAAGGGGAAAGATCTGAGCAGGCAGACAGTGAAAAGGGAAGCAAAAAAGGCGAAAGATCTGAGCAGGCAGACAGTGAAAAGGGAAGCAAAAAGAAGGTCCCTCTCTATCCCGATCTTAGAGATTTTAGAGATTTTGAGGACTCAGAGGGCACGGATTCTGAAGGGGAGCTACACGCTCTAATAGAACAGTTGGAGAGGACTGCTATTAGAAAAAGGGAAAAGAAAAAGGTAAAAGAGAAAGACACGTTGTCGCCGCGCCTTCAACTCCCCCTCTATACCCAGAAGCCATTCAGATAGATTAGCCTGTTCAGTCCCTGAAAGTAGGGAGATCTTTCTGCCTGGGAATGTGGACACAAGTAAGAACAGAATTACAGTTTGCCTATCCGGTATACCAAGACCCACAAGGGAACAGGTACGAGGAACTGCTTGATTTTAAAGTAATTAAATCCCTTGCAGAGTCGGTTCGTACCTATGGCATTACCGCTTCTTTTACATTGGCTCAAGTAGAAGCATTAAGCAGACATTGTATGACCCCGAGTGATTGGAGTGGCCTGGCCTGCGCCTGCTTAAGTCCAGGGCAATACTTAGACTGGAAAGCTTTCTTGATTGAATATGCCACTGAGCAAGCAGCCATTAATCAGAGAAATGGAAATCCAGCCTGGGATAGAGATATATGCTGCTTGGGCAGGGTATATATGCAACCAGCAGACAGGATATCCCAATCAGGTTTATGAACAAATAAACCAGACAGCTATCAAGGCTTGGAAATCCCTTCCTAACAAAGGGGAGGTGAGTGGGAACTTAACTAAGATTCTACAGGGCCCCATGGAGCCCTTTTCAGACTTTGTGGCACAATTGGTGGAAGCGGCAGGGAAGATTTTTGGTGACCCGGATGCTGCTATGCCACTAATAAAACAGTTGGTCTATGAGCAATGCACCAAAGAGTGTAGAGCCGCTATCACCCCTTACAAGAACAAAGGGCTAGAAGCCTGGATGAAAGTGTGTAGAGAACTTGGAGGGCCGTTAACTAATGCTGGTCTTGCTGCCGCGGTAGTACAGTTGACCAGAAAAGGTGGAGGAAGTTCAGAAGTTTGTTTTAAGTGCGGCAAGATGGGACACTTTAAAAGACAATGCCCCAGGGGAAGGAGTACAGAAAGTACAGGAAGTGCACAACGCCCCAGGCAGCCGGGGTTATGCCCAAAATGTAAGAAAGGGAACCATTGGGCTAATGAGTGTCGTTCGGTGACAGACATCCATGCCAGCCTTTGACTCAAGGTTATGGTGGCGCTCGTCCAAAAAACGGACAGCGGGGCCCACGACCCCAGGGCCCACAAATATATGGGGCAGTAGAGAATCAGGACAAAGAACAGAATCAAGAGAGATGGCCAACCCTCCGCCATCCGAGAGACCGCGGAGAGCCACTGCAGGCTCAGCAGGATTGGACCTCTGCTCCACCACCAGATTCGTATTAACGCCCCAAATGGGGGTCCAGTTAATTGAAACAGATTTTAAAGGACCCCTTGAACCTGGTACAGTTGGTTTGCTGTTAGGAAGGTCATCATCAGCCTTGAGAGGACTTACTGTCCATCCTGGAGTTATAGATCCAGATTATACAGGAGTGGTTAAGGTCATGGTAGCCTCCCCCCGTGGTATAACAGCTATCTCTCCTGGAGATAGAATTGCTCAGTTGATCATGTTGCCGAGCTTACATGATCGCTATGCGGCAAAGGATCGAGAGAGAGGAAAAGATGGTTTTGGGTCCACGGGCACGGATCTGACTTTTCTCTCCATGGATTTGGACCAACGCCCAGTCTTGGAATTAAAAGTTGATGGTAAAAAGATTTTGGGCCTTTTGGATACTGGGGCTGATAGGAGTATTATAGCAAAGAAAGACTGGCCTTCAGGTTGGACCGTACAAGCCTCTTCTCAAACACTTCAAGGCCTGGTTTATGCTAAGACTCCAGATATGAGTGCAAGATTATTAAAGTGGCAGGACCAAGTAAACCACTCAGGAGAAATGCAGCCATATGTACTTGAGCTCCCTATCTCCCTTTGGGGAAGAGACCTTTTAAAGGATATGGGATTTAAATTGAGTAATGACTATTCTGATTCAGCCCAACGTATGATGCAAGATATGGGATATGCTCCAGGCTTTGGAATAGGAAAATATTTGCAGGGGCGGAAGAGTCCCATATCTATGAAGCAAAGACAAAAGAGACAGGGCCTGGGTTTTTCCTAGGGGCCACTGAGGAGGGCATTCCCATAACTTGGAAGACGGAGGACCCAGTATGGGTTCCTCAGTGGCCACTTTCCTCTGTAAAATTGAATGCGGCCAAAGAGTTGGTGGATGGACAGATGTCTTTAAAACATATAAAACCATCTGTATCTCCCTGGAATACACCTATCTTTGTCATTAAAAAGAAATCTGGAAAATGGAGATTGTTGCATGGCCTGCGTGCCATAAATCAACAATGCAGATCATGGGCCCAGTGCAACGCGGCTTGCCGCTTTTATCATCTTTGCCAGCCTCATGGCCCATTATAGTTATAGATATAAGGGATTGTTTTTTCTCCATCCCTTTGTGTGCCAAAGATAGTGAGAGATTTGCATTTACTGTTCCATCCTGTAACCATGAGGAACCTGATCAGCGGTTTGAATGGGTAGTATTACCTCAGGGCATGGCAAACAGCCCCACTATGTGCCCACTGTATGTGGGGGAAGCCATTGCTCCTTTGAGAAAGAATTTTCCAGATTTGAGATGTGTTCATTATATGGATGATATCTTACTGGCAGCTAAGAGTGAACAAATGTTAGATCAGGCCTATGAAGAATTAGTTCAATTATTAAAAAAGAAAAGGTTGTTTATAGCTCCTGATAAGGTTCAAAGGAAAATGTGATTAATTATTTAGGAGCAAAGGTTGGACCTGAAAAGATAATACCTCAAAAGATTGAGATAAGAAAAGATAATTTAAAGACTCTAAATGATTTTCAAAGGTTGTTAGGAGATATCAATTGGGTAAGAGGCTATTTGAAGCTACCAAATTATGAAATAAGACCCCTATATGATATTTTGAAAGGTGATTCAGCACTTAATTCTCCTAGGCAATTTACGGAAGAAGCAAGAAAAGCTTTATGTAAAGTGGAAGAAAGGTTACAGAGTGCCTTCCTAAAGAGATGGCAGGAAGGACAGCCCATTGCATTGTGCATATTTGCCACCTATGGTCAACCTACAGGATTGTTATGGCAGGACGGACCATTATTATGGACCTATTCAAAGATTTCTCCAAAAAAAATCCATAGAACATTATCCCACTGCAGTTGCTGCTTTAGCCTTAAATGGTATCCAACAATGTTTGCAGTCTTTTGGAGTTGCTCCTGCCAGTATAATAGTGCCCTATTCCAGTCATGAAATTAAAATTTTGTGTGGCACTGTAGATGATTGGGCAATATTACAATGTAGTTTTAAAGGAGTGATTGATAACCATTATCCTAAGCATCCATTGCTATCATTTTTTAAGGAGCACCCAGTAATATTCCCTAAGGTTACTTCAGCAGTACCACTTCAAGGGTCACCAAATGTGTTTACTGATGGCTCAAAGACAGGCTGCGGTGCCTATTTGATAGAAAGACAAGAGCCCATGCTATGCCAATTTCAACCGGGCTCCCCCCAAATAGTAGAGTTGAAAATAGTAATTGAGGTGTTTAAAAGATGTCAATTTGCATTCAATTTGATTTCAGATTCAGTCTATGTGGTCAATGCAGTGAAAGTATTAGAATTAGCAGGTCCTATTAAGAATAGTAGTACTAGCCAGGCGGTGGTGGCGCACGCCTTTAATCCCAGCACTTGGGAGGCAGAGGCAGGCGGATCTTTGCGAGTTCAAGGCCAGCCTGGTCTACAAAGTGAGTCCAGGACAGCCAGGGCTACACAGAGAAACCTTGTCTCGAAAACCAAAAAAAAAAAAAGAATAGTAGTAGTGTATGTGCCTTATTACAAGAGTTACAAGTTTTAATCTGGCAAAGGAAAAGGTGTTTTTATATTCAACATATCAGAGCACATACAGGATTACCTGGGCCATTAAGTGAGGGTAATGATAAAGTTGATCAATGGACTAGGATGGAATGCATTTTTTGGAGCTCATTCCTGGACCAAGCCAGACAGTTTCACCAATTATTTCATGTAAATGCAAAAACTCTACAGCAGAAATTCCATTTGTCTAGAGCAGATGCTAGACAAGTGGTTTTGGACTGTCCTCAGTGTGTGATTCATCATCATCCTCCCAGTGTGGGAGTGAACCCTAGAGGGTTGATGCCACTCAAAATCTGGCAAATGGACGTTACCCACATTTCAGAGTTTGGAACCTTAAAATATATTCATGTATCTGTGGATACCTGCTCAGGTATCATACATGCTACACCTATGAGTGGAGAAAAGGCTCGCAATGTCATAGGGCATTGCTTAGAAGCCTGGGCTGCATGGGGAAAACCACAGCAGCTGAAAACGGACAATGGACCAGCCTATACGGCTCAGTCCTTTGTCTCCTTCTGCAACCAGATGGAGGTACAGCTTAATCACGGATTACCATATAATCCTCAAGGACAAGGAATTGTGGAGCGTGCTCATCGCACCTTGAAAGAATGTTTGCAAAAACAGAAAGGGGGAATAGGCCCAGGCCGTACCCCCAAGGAGAGAATGTCTTTAGCCTTATTTACTTTAAATTTTTTAAATTTGGATACTCAAGGCCGCTCAGCAGCGGACAGACATCAGGATTCCCATGGTCCACCTAAAGGCATGGTGAAGTGGAAGGATATTTTGACAGGCTCTTGGCGGGGGCCTGACCCCGTGCTAACATGGGCGAGAGGGTCTGTTTGTGTTTTTCCTCAGGATCAACAAGATCCAGTGTGGGTGCCTGAACGCCTTGTGAGGAAGATTCGTCATGAAGACCTTCCTAAGGATCCTGGTGATAGTAGCAGTGAGTATGTCAGGAGCGCAGAGCAGTTTGGGTTCAACAAGATTATTTTTCCTTTAGCCCCATGATTAGTAATATAGTGAATAAGTCTTGTACAGGAATGCTTGATATATCTACTAGGATCCTCAGCAGACTGCCACCAATCCTTTTGATTTGTGGCTTTTGTGTGGGGTAAATGGAAGTTGCATGGACTTGGGACCTGTCATTATGCTTGGGGGAGGAATTTATCAAAGAGGTAATTTTTCCCTAAGGTCCGCTACCAAATTGGATCTTTCTAGCGGTAGTGGCTCTGGTACTTCGAATTCTTTGTTTCATTCTTACCGCAACAAGACCTTTTCAGCCTCGCCAGTGTGTCTCTGGCCTCCTTTTCTGTGGATTGTAAGTAATGGGAGTGCATCCTTGGGTGAAGAAAAATTAGTATGCACTCCGGGCATATGTTTTTATGCCCTATGCTGGAATGCCACAGCCTTTCCTGTGGCTGTGGTGACTAGAATGCCTCGATATGTACCAGTTCCTGTAGAGGCCCCTAATACCATGATGCTATTCAGGTTTAAAAGAGATTTTGGCATCACTGCAGCTATTGTTACTGCCATCACTACTGCTGCTGTGGGAGCTACTGCCTCAGCTATTGCCTTGTCTAGTTCTATACAGACTGCCAATGCCCTGAATAACATCTCAGCCACTGTAGCACAGGCATTGGATACCCAGACCTCTATGAATTCTCATCTCAAAGGAGGCCTTATGATAGTTAATCAACACATAGATTTAATACAAGAACAGATTGATTCTCTTTGGCAACTAGCACAATTGGGGTGTGAGTGGAAAATGCAAGGTTTGTGTGTTACTTCGGTGCAGTATCAAAATTTTACAAAGGCTGCTAATCTGTCTAGACAATTGTCAAAGTTCCTCTTACAGGATTGGTCGGCTGAATTTGAAAATTTGATGAGAGAGCTGAGAGCGACAATTGTCCACATCAACTCCACTCGGGTGGATCTGAGCCTGGCTACTGGTTTGACTTCCTGGATACAGACGGCTATGGATCATCTTAAGGAGTGGGCGGGCATAGGCTCTTTGGCGATACTGATGATACTAGCCTCTCTGGTTTGCCTATGGTGCATCTACAAGATGAGAGCCACACAAAAGCGTAATGCAGCCATGATTATACAGGCCCTTGTCGCCATTGAGGTGGGCCAGTCCCCTCAGACATGGCTCGCTGCTGTGAAGCCTTAAATCTTCACTGAGCATAGTCCCTGCCCACTGAGGTATTCGTTCCACGGATATTAGGGTCTGGCAAGTCAATGACGGAGTAGATGGGTAAGTCTCGGCCACCTAAGACAGGGCAGCCCCGAGTGGGGAGGCTGACCCAGAGACGGGTAAGAGTTTGAGCATCGCCCTCCTACAGGCTCAGGCCCACCGTGAGATCCCCAGATATGGGGATTACGAAGCCTTTCCAGGGACTTCTACCTATTTTAGAAAAAATAAAAAAGGAGGATCTGTAGAGAGCTGCGACGTGCCGCGCCCTAAAGATGGCGCCGGTTTCCGCCTTCCACCAGCCCGACGGTGAGCGCTCTCGGTGGTAAACAAGTCCATATTTGGCTAAGACCGCTGATCTGGCTTGCTTCCGCATACGTGGGCCTCTAAGATAGCACCACGTGGCTTTACTTGATTGGCTGTTCATATAGTATTTAGCCTGTGGGTTGGGTCTTCCCGGGCTTTCGGAAGACTGTTTTCAAGGGACCTGAATAAACTGCTGGAGAAGAGCTTTTGCGAGTTGCGTCGTCCTTGCTGGTCGAGGGGGACACGACAGTGCACATTCACACACAGGGGAAAACAGCAATAAAATAAAACATTTAAAAAAAAATACAACAAAAGGAGGGTCACCCTGTAGCTTGGAGCTTTTAAGGTCAGAACTGGGTCAATTCTGAGGAAGGGAAAAAGGACCCAGGGTGAGGATTTGCCATGGAGCCACCACGGGGGGCTGCAATCTTCATATAAATCAACTCTGATGTAAGTATACATACAGTCTCTTGTTTCCTTTATCCACAAAGCATTTTCTTTGCTCCCAAGAATTCTTAGGCCCGGGCAGGCATGTCTGCCAGTGGCTCCTACAACACAAATCTTGTGGGGTTCTGAGATCTTGTCCCAGCAAAAGGCAGGGCACATCTACACCTCTGCCCATGATCATCATAAGGAAGAGGACAGCATTATGAAAATGCAGACTTTTAACAAGATGTTCTGAGTCCCAGAGCAGAACATATCCTAACTCCTGAAAGGATGAGACAAGAGGATTGCTTTAAGGCCAGTATATATTATATAATGAGTTTCCCAAAATAGACTGGAGAGATGGCTCAGCGGTTAAGAGCACTGGCTGTGCTTCCAGAGAACCCAGGCTCGACTCCCAGCACATGGCAGCTCACAACCATCTAACTACAGTCCCAGGGGCCTGACACCCTCTTCTAGCCCTGTAGGCACCAGGCACACATGGAAGTGCATACACACATATATGCTGGCAAACCTATTTAAAAACAACAACCCTGAACATTTTCAGAAAAATAATTAAAAAGAAAGCCAAGCATGGTGATGCACACCTTTAATCCTAGCACTCAGGAGGCAGAGGCAGGCGCATCTCTGGGTTTGAGGCCAGCCTGGTCTACAAAGAGTGTCTTGGACAACCAGGGCTCTCTCACACAGAGAGACCCTGTCTAGAAAAAACAAAAGAAAAGAAGGAAGGAAGGAAGGAAGGAAGGAAGAAAGAAAGAAAGAAAGAAAGAAAGAAAGAAAGAAAGAAAGAAAG
>CAJQZJ010003646.1:14327156-14350114 GCA_907164525.1 Lophiomys imhausi
TGTTAGGGAGGTCATCATCAGCCTTGAGAGGACTTATTGTCCATCCTGGAGTTATAGATCCAGATTATACAGGAGTGGTTAAGATCATGGTAGCCTCCCCCCCATGGTATAACAGCTATCTCTCCTGGAGATAGAATTGCTCAGTTGGTCATGTTGCCGAGTTTACATGATCGCTATGCGGCAAGGGATCGAGAGAGAGGAAAAGATGGTTTTGGGTCCACGGGCACAGATCTGACTTTTCTCTCCTTGGATTTGGACCAATGACCCGTCTTGGAGTTAAAAGTTGATGGTAAAAGGATCCTGGGCCTTTTGGATACTGGGCCTGATAGGAGTATCATAGCAAAGAAAGACTGGCCTTCAGGTTGGCCCGTACAAGCCTCTTCTCAAACACTTCAAGGCTTGGGTTATGCTAAGACTCCAGATATGAGTGCAAGATTATTAAAGTGGCAGGACCAAAAAAACCATTCAGGAGAAATGCAGCCATATGTACTTGAGCTCCCTATCTCCCTTTGGGGAAGAGACCTTTTAAAGGATATGGGATTTAAATTGAGTAATGACTATTCTGATTCAGCCCAACGTATGATGCAAGATATGGGATATGCTCCAGGCTTTGGAATAGGAAAATATTTGCAGGGGCGGAAAAGTCCCACATCTATGCAGCAAAGACAAAAGAGACAGGGCCTGGGTTTTTCCTAGGGGCCACTGAGGAGGGCATTCCCATACCTTGGAAGACAGAGGACCCAGTATGGATTCCTCAGTGGCCACTTTCCTCTGTAAAATTGAATGCAGCCAAACAAGGCCGTACCCCCAAGGAGAGAATGTCTTTAGCCTTATTTACTTTAAATTTTTAAAATTTGGATGCTCAAGGCCGCTCAGCAGCGGACAGACATCAGGATTCCTGTGGTCCACCTAAAGGCATGGTGAAGTGGAAGGATATTTTGACAGGCTCTTGGCGAGGGCCTGACCCCGTACTGACATGGGCGAGAGGATCTGTTTGTGTTTTTCCTCAGGATCAACAAGATCCAGTGTGGGTGCCTGAACGCCTTGTGAGGAAGATTCGTCATGAAGACCTTCCTAGGGATCCTGGTGATAGTAGCAGTGATGATGTCGGGAATGACTGAGCCAAGATGGGGGATCCTGTCGATATTCCCAAAGCCGATGCCGGTCAGACATGACGCAACTGTGTTTCCACGCTTATTTAGCAGTAATAGAAGCTTAGGCTTACCCTACCTTCCCTTTGATGATCAGAAAAGCCCTATAGAGGGTAACAGAAATGTCAGCTTGAAGGGTAGTCTGTGCTTTTTAATGAGCTTCAATAGGTCAGATGATACAAAATGCATTAAATTGTCTCAGCAGTCAGCAGATTTTTTACCACAACTGAGGTTTGGGGGTAGGGGCGGTGGTTTGTTTTCGAGCAATGGTTCTCGTCTTGTGGGGTGGTGGCCCACACGAGTCTCTGACCGGGACCCCCCCAGACAGCCACGTTGGGCACCTTTTTGTAGAGGATCCACAGGAGAGGAAGGACCTTTTCCCTGGACTGGATGTCAGGGGCGCAGAGCAGTTTGGGTTCAACAAGATTATTTTTCCTTTAGCCCCATGATTAGTAATATAGTGAATAAGTCTTGTACAGGAATGCTTGATATATCTACTAGGGATCCTCAGCAGACTGCCACCAATCCTTTTGATTTATGGCTTTTGTGTGGAGCAAATGGTAGCTGTATGGATTTGGGACCTATACTTATGCTTGGGGGAGGAATTTATCAAAGAGGTAGTTTTTCCCTAGGGTCCGCTACCAATTTGGATTTTTCTAGTGGTAGTGGCTCTGGTACTTGGAATTCTTCGTTTCATTCTTACCGCAATAAGACCTTTTCAGCCTCGCCAGTGTGTCTCTGGCCTCCTTTTCTGTGGATTGTAAGTAATGGGAGTGCATCCTTGGGTGCAGAAAAGTTAGTAAGAAAAGTTAGTATGCACTCCAGACACATGCTTTTATGCCCTGTCCTGGAATGCCACAGCCTTCCCTGTGGCTGTGGTGACTAGAATGCCTTGATATGTACCAGTTCCTGTAGAGGCCCCTAATACCATGATGCTATTCAGGCTTAAAAGAGATTTTGGCATCACTGCAGCTATTGTTACTGCCATCACTGTTGCTGCTGTGGGGGCTACTGCCTCAGCTATTGCCTTGTCTAGTTCTATACAGACTGCCAATGCCCTGAATGACATCTCAGCCAATGTAGCACAGGCATTGGATACTCAGACCTCTATGAATTCTCATCTCAAAGGAGGCCTTATGATAGTTAATCAACGCATAGATTTAATACAAGAACAGATTGATTCTCTTTGGCAACTAGCACAATTGGGGTGTGAGTGGAAAATGCAGGGGTTGTGTGTTACTTCGGTGCAGTATCAAAATTTAACAAAGGCTGCTAATCTGTCTAAGCAATTGTCAGAGCTCCACTTACAGGATTGGTCGGCTGATTTTGAAAATAAGATGAGAGAGCTGAGAGCAACAATCGTCCACATCAACTCCACTCGGGTGGATCTGAGTCTGGCTAATGGTTTGACTTCTTGGATACAGGCGGCTATGGATCGTCTTAAGGAGTGGGCAGGCATAGGCTCTTTGGCGATACTGATGATACTAGCCTCTCTGGTTTGCCTATGGTGCATCTACAATATGAGAGCCACACAGAAGCGTAATGCAGCCATGATTATACAGGCCCTTGTTGCCATTGAGGCGGGCCAGTCCCCTCAGGCATGGCTCTCTGCCATGAAGCCTTAAATCTTCACTGAGCATAGTCCCTGCCCGTTGAGGTATTTGTTCCATGGATATTAGGGTCTGGTAAGTCAGTGACGGAGTGGACGGATGAGTCTCGGCCACCTAAGACAGGGCAGCCCCGAGTGGGGAGGCTGACCCAGAGACGGGTAAGAGTTTGAGCACTGCCCTCCTACAGGCTCAGGCCCACCGTGAGATCCCCAGATAGGGGGATTACGTAGCCTTTCCAGGGACTTCTACCTACATTTTTAAAAAACAAAAAAGGAGGAACTGTAGAGAGCTGCGACGTGCCGCGCCCTAAAGATGGTGCCGGTTTCCACCTTCCACCATCCCGATGGTGAGCGCTCTCAGTGGTAAACATGTCCACATTTGGTTAAGACCGCTGATCTGGCTTGCTTCCGCATACATGGGCCTCTAAGATAGCACCACGTGGCTTTACTTGATTGGCTGTTCATATAGTATTTAGCCTGTGGGTTGGGTCTGCCCGGGCATTCGGAAGACTGTTTTCAAGGGACCTGAATAAACTGCTTGAGAAGAGCTTTTGCGAGTTGCGTCGTTCTTGCTGGTCGAGGTCGACGCGACACTTTAACACCACTGGGGCCCAGCCTATAGGACAATACCCTCCATTTAGGGCAGATCCCTCAACCTCTTAGTTAATCCTCTCTGGAAAATCCTTATAGACTTCCTCACATGTGTACTTTACTACTCATCCTGGTACTTCTCAATTCAATCAAGTTAAGAATCACAATTAGGGCTGGAGAAATGGCTCAGAGGTTAAGAACACTGGCTGCTCTTTCAGAGGTCCTGAGTTCAATTCCCAGCAACCACATGGTGGCTCACAACCATCTATAATGAGATCTGGTGCCCCCTTCTGGTGTGCAGGCATGCATACTTCAATACACAACATTGTTTACATAATAAACAAATAAATCTTTAAAAAAAAAAAGGAATCGGGCTGGAGTGATGGCTCAGCAGTTAAGAGCACTGACTGCTCTTCCAGAGGTCCTGAGTTCAATTCCCACAACCACATGGTGGCTCGCAACCATCCATAATGAAATTTGGTGCCCTCTTCTGGCCTGCATGTATACCTGCAGACAGAACATTGTATACATAATAAATAAATAAATCTTAAAAAAAAAAGAATCACAATTAACTACACCAAGGTTATCTACTGTCAATCTGATACCCAAACAAACATATCTTCTGTTCCACAAAAGCCTACTACTGCCCTCCAAATGGCTCATGTCCACCTTATAATACAAAATGCATTCAGCCCACCATAGTCTTAACTGTTCCCACATGTCAAACATGGCCGCACATGCTTATAATCCAAGCACTGGGAAGGCTGAGTCAGGAGGATGCATTCTAGTGTGTGGCACTACCAAGCTTTTCAAAGCTGCTGCACACCAGCTCCAAAGGCTCAGGAACAGAAGGCACGGTGTTACAACAGCAGCCTCTTTTCTCTGAGACCAATTCAGAACGTTACTTAGATATAGTTGGTGTGACAAAATACTAACATAACTTAAAGGAATTATCCACTTTTGCTCAGTTTCAGAGGTTTTAGTCTGGTATGGTGAAGCAGGAATGGTGGAACAATGCAGCTTCATCATGATGAAGAAGAGCAGAGAGGGAGGGAGAAAATGTCTGCAGCAGCAAGCTTTCGCTTTTTTCTCCTTTTATTCAGTTTGAGCCTTGTTTATTCAGTGGAGTTGCTCAAACAGACAGGCCCCTAGTTAATCTTCTCTGGAAATAAGACATGAACACAGATGTTTTACTAATCTAGGTGCCTGTCTCACTCCAATCAAACTGACAATCAGAATTACCCCATTCCTAACTAGATAACTGAAAAAGGTAAAATCAACATTTCTGCAGATGTTATTATTAGATCTCAGGAAATTCCAATAAAATCAACTGAAAATCTTTTACACTTGATAAAAGAATCATATAAGTCAGTAAAAACTGACATGTATGTCAGATCAGTCCATGCCAGAGCTAGCAAGATGGTTCAGCAGGTAAGGGTGCTTGCCACTAAGCCCAATGACCTGAGTTGGCCTCCACAATTCATTGGGTGGAAAGAGATAAACTGTCCTCTGACCTACACACAGCAACAGTAGCACATGTGAGTACACACACACACACACACACACACGAGATAAATCAGCAAATTTTAAAGAGAAATCAATGCCTTCACATTTATCATGAATAAGCAGAAAACAAATAATTCAAAATACTAAAGAAGCAAAACAAGAAGATTTAATAAATAAAGTTCTTTCAGACTCTAAGGAACACAAAAGACTCTAAGCCTGTTCACAGTAAGGATCAGTATCACAAGAATATCACTCACTGGGTGATATTCTTTTTATCACACCTTTAGAACCAGTTCCACAGACTGATGACTTGGACAGAGCTTGGTCTACACAGAGAATTCTAGGCCAGCCAGCACTGCATAGTGAGACACTATCTCAAAAGAAATTATTCTTCCTATGTTAATCTAAAAATATAACAAAGTCCCAATAAAAACATATAAGATTTAGCTGGGCAGTGGTGGCGCACTCCTTTAACCTCAGCATTTGGGAGGCAGAGGCAGGTGGATGTCTGATTTCAAGGCCAGCCTGGTCTACAGAGAAAATTCCAGGACAGCCAGGGGTACAGAGTGAAACCTGTCTCAAAAAAAAAACAAAACAAAACAAAAAAGTATAAGACTTAATTTTTTTAAACATTTTTTCGGATTCACTTAATTTTATGTTTAGGTACTTTGTCTGCATGTATGTATATGCAACTAAGTTTACCAAATATCAAAACATATTAGAGAGAGGTTAAAAATGGGTACTAAAAATAAATATTCAGATTTCTATAACAGAACAAAACCTCCATCAACAGACCCACAAGTACATGTGGCAAAAAAAGTATACCACATATAGAACATAATTAGGAGAAATCTTAAGCAATTGAGACAGAGATGACTTGTTCAACAACAGGTATTTCGCAAATAGGTACACATCTGGAAAAAATTAAGTTCAAACTATATTTCACACTAAAATAACCCCAAATGTATAAAAGATGATAGTACAAAATATGTAAAATATTTAATGATAATTCAAAATATATATCCAAGGATATAATTACAAGACAGGGTTAGCAAGATGGGTCAGTGAGTAAAGGCACTTGCCTGATGGCCTGAGTTTGACACCCAGAAGGCACCTTAAAGATACAAGGAGGCCAGGCCATGTGGAGCACACCTTTAATTCCAGCACTTGCAAGGAAGAGCCAGGTGATCTCTGTAAGATCAAGGCCAGTCTGGTCTACAGAGTGAGTCCCAGGCTAGCCAAGGCTACACTACATTTGTTTGTATGTCCACAAAATACCCTAGAACAGACACATGAGACAAGCATTCTGCTACGAAGGAGAAGAGCTGTAGCAGTAGCAGAACAGAAAGAACACTCTCCTGTGCACACTGTTACAACTTTTGAATTGTGTGTTCTGTAAATAAATTTCTGCATTTTAAAAGCTAAAATTCAAAAATAATGAAGGAAGCTTTCCTGTAGATACAGCAGCTGCCTCCTGAGCTTCTGCAGCTGTATGTCCAGCTGTGTTCACTTAGACACTCTCAGCACCCTTTACTGGCGGCAGTCCCTCGAGGACAGGGTCATGGCTGAGTCGCCTTGTGTTCCCGGGTGCACGTGGTGCCTCTTTTGGACCAGGATGAAAAGTCATTGCAGCTCTGTCCCCTGGGCTAAACTAGTCCACCAGCGCAAACAATTCATCTTCAGAGGGGGAAAGTTGGTTTGTTTTTTTTTTGTTGTTGTTGTTGTTGCTTTACATTATATATGCAATGCTCAGGGCAGGAAATTTAGCTTCTCTAAGCATTAGAATTAGACAAACTGGAGGAATTTTCAGCAGACCAAGATAACTGGACTGAAAATAGAAAGGAATTTACTTTCATTTCAGTTAATGAATGAAATACATTTCAGAGACTCTGAAGCACAAGCACTAAAAAGATGATTTTTGCCACATTTTAGAGTCATTGTTGGGATGGCACAACACCACCTCCATTAACGGAAGAACTAATTGTACTCATTGGTTGTAATAGTTATCACAGCCATATACATGATCTTCACAATCAGGTACCAACAAATAAAGGGTCCATTTTTACTCCTTTGTGACCTAGTCAAGAAATACTAGTAAAATGACTGAACTGACTCATCACTGCTAATATGAGGTAAGAATCTATTTTAATTTTTAAGTATTTACTTAAATGTATATGTATGTATCTGCATATGTGTATGAGCACATGTATTCAGACGCCCAAGGAGCAAAGAAGGAGGTACAGAGGAACTGGAACTACAGGTAGTTGTGAGCTGCCTGATGTGGATACTGAAAACTGAACTTCGATCCTCTTAAGCACTGAGCCATCTCTCCAGCTCCCAGAGAATCTATTTTTAAAGCTAGAAAAATCACCCAGCCAGCCCTTACAAGCCTCACTGCAATAGAAAAAATTGTTGGCCTAGGAAGGTGCTCTCAGCCCCAGCAGGTGCTAGCAGAAGCAAGGCCAGAACCTGGACTCCTGCAGCTAGCCACATACCAGCACAATCAAGTCCACTAACTGGAGGCCTCTTGTCTGATTTCCTGCTGCTGGTAATGTGCTCTGATGGAAGACACCAAGACTCTGGACAACTTACATAGCCTAATCCCCAAAACAGAAGATGTGATGAGTCTTTGGTCTATGACTGCCGTTTCAAGATTCCTTACTGTAAATGCTGTATGGAAGATGGCTCTACTCTATCCACAGTGAATAAAAAGAGCTGTTTGAGTACAGAGTGACACAGAAGAAAGCAGCAGCTCACCTAGCTCCCTTTTCCAAGGGCCAGTCCTCAAAGCTCTCAACACAGTACAGTGGCCCCTTCCAATAATAGACTCCATCCCCGCAACTCTTTCTTGCCCATCTGCCTTCATGTTTCACATCCTTATTCGCTGCTAAGCCCAAACCAGGCTTCAAAACTCCTGTATCTTTTTCCAGTCTTCATGTGTGAATATGTGTTTTTGTATGTGTGTGGATATACACGTGTATGAATGTGTGTGCATGTCCTGTAGTTCCCAATCATCCTCAATCGACTCTCCACCTTATTCATTGAGCAAGGGTTCCTTATTCAAACCCAGAGCTTGCCAACACAGCTAGTCTTCCTAGTCTTGCCTTGGTCTTCCAAGGCTGGAATTACAGGCAGTGGCCATATCTTAACTGCTGAGCTATATCTCCAACCTCTTCTTCTATATACTAGGAGGCAAAGAGTGGTGTGTTGGTAGGCTAGCTATGAAGACACATTCCAAAATGCAATATATCTATAATTTGTTATTTCCTAGTCTCCATTTCCCTAGCACATAATTTCACCTGGCTTGTAAATTTTGTTTACTTTTACTTTTTTTTTTTTTTTTTTGGTTTTTTGAGATCGGGTTTCTCTGTGTAGCCCTGGCTGTCCTCGACTCACTTTGCAGATCAGGCTGGCTTTGAACTCACAGAGACCAAAAGATTAAAGGTGTGCTTTTTCCGTTTTTATGTTTAACTGTGAATACACAGAGGAAGAAACTTAAGAATTCAGAATCTGGCTGGGTATGGTGGCGCACGCCTTTAATCCCAGCACTCGGGAGGTAGAGGCAGGCAGATCTCTGTGAGTTCAAGGCCAGCCTGGTCTACAAAGTGAGTCCAGGACAGCCAGGGCTATATTACACAGAGAAACCCTGTCTTGAAACCCCCCCCCCCAAAAAAAAAGAATTCAGTATCTGTGAAATCTACGAAGGCACTGGATCTCCTGGAGCTGAAGTCACAGGCACATGACACAGGACAGTCAGAAAAAACAAGAGAAAATATCTGCAAATCATTTACCTGACATAGGATTAACATTTACAATATATAAAGAACCTTTTTGGGTTCAGCAAGAGATATCAACACAATTAAAAACACACAAAGACGGCTGAAGAGTATCTCAGTAGTAGGCGTGTGTAGAGGTCAGGTCTCATGAGTGAAATTAGCAGGCAGTTCACATTAACATATGGCAGACACAGGGAGGAGTTTGGCATTCCTTTATAGTTGATGAGGATGGAGCCAGTTGTGGCCGAATGATATGCCCTGTTTGAAAGAGCGTTGCTAAGAAACCTCACAAGCCACACAGATGACATCATTAGCCATGAGAAGCAATGGGAATCCAGGAAGATTCGCTGATGCACTGTTGTAAGGGCATGTCTTGGGAAGCCCTCAAAGAATCACGGCAACGAAAATGCCAAAAATCCCTCTGAGATCATGAAAACATGCAACAAGTCAGGGATTCACACGGCCTCCGGCCCCTCCTCACCCTCACCCACTGGGAATCCACGCTGGGAAGAGCACAGTAAGGTAAGCCATTAGCAGAGTTTGGATTGCTGCAATCCAATGCAAAAACCTGTCATGGGCCTGTTAAGGGAGAATCCCTTGAAATATCGATGGAGCCTCAGAGTGCTGAGAAGGTGAGCAAGAGACTCAGGATAGAAAAGCTGACAGAGACCATAACTGACTCAAAAGACCACCCTACATCAGCAGTCAGAACAAAATGACTTTATAAACTGACCACGACTTTGTGGTAAAGGTAGACTGGGCTTGCAAATTGGCAAAATATTGCCCAACAAACTTTGAGGTTGAAAGGCCTGATGGGACAACCATAGAGTAGGCCATCCTACATGGACCTATCCTTTTAAGAAACTTAAAATAGTGTTAAGTGTTTGGTTTTCTTTTTTATAGGTATTAGAGTGTTTGTAGGTATTAAGGTATTCTTAGATAGATTATAGATTTTAGATTTAAGGTTTAGGTTATAGGACTTAGGTATTTTATAGATGATTGTTAAGTATTAATAAATATAAGTGTGATAAATAAAAATATTCTGTTACATAAGAGTGTGTACTGTTCTTGCAGAGGAACTGAGTTGACTTCACAGTACGCACATTAGATAGCTTACAAACACCGATAACTCCAGCTCCAGCTTCTAGCCTCCTTGAGCCTCTGAACTATGAGATAACACACAAACACCTACATGTAATTTTAAATAATATAAATATGCTGGGTGGTGATGGCACACACCTTTAATCCTAGCACTCCGGAGACAGAGGCAGGTAGATCTCTGTGAGGTCAAGGCCAGTCTGGTCTACAGAGCTGGTTCCAGGACAGCCAGGACAAGAAGAAGAATGAAGGAGGAGGAGGAGGAGGAGGAGGAGGAGGAGGAGGAGGAGGAGGAGAAGAAGAAGAAGAAGAAGAAGAAGAAATAATAATAAATCTAGGGAGTGAAGACATGGTTCAGCAGTTCAGAGCAGGTCCAGAAGCAACTCACAACCATCTGTAACTCCAGTTCCAAAAGATCTGACAGACCCTCTGCCTCCTTGGACACTGCATGAATGTGGTGCATAAACATACATTCAGGCAAAACACTCATACATAAAAATAAATAAACTTTAAAAATAAATAAATCCAAAAATGTGCAAAGAACTTAAATATCATTTATAGTAAATGTGACAAATACCTGCCTCTAGAGGCATTGCAGATGTGACTGCTATGTCATATATGCATCAGTAGGTGGCAGAGAGGAGAGAGGCTACATCTACATTCAGTGTTCTGACCTATGAACATCTGAATGAATAGTAGCCTAACATTCCTGGGGGAAAAAAAGCAAGCTGGATACCAACACCACTTTGGTCCCATGGGGTAGCCTGTGATGACTACCAGACCAGTACCAGGCAAGCACCAGATGGGCTCCCAGGACAGGAAACAAACCAGAAACTAGAAGAACTATGCCTGGCCCTGAATATGGGGGTTGTGGGTGAGCCAGCCCTGAGGGAGTGAGTGTGGGAGAGCCAGCCCTGCTTTCAGTCTGCTATGTGGTGGTGCTGGTTAGGGAGAGATGCCCTCCCTTCCCTTTTGCCCTCAGCACCATTGGCCAACAGGAGATCTGGCCCAGAAGAGGTCACAAGAGCAGGAAAGCTGTTCCCGTCCCTCACATGCTGCAGCACTCAGGAGAGCAGGCCCTGCACCTTTCCATAGTAGAACTGGCCATGCAAGTGGGGGTTCAGGTCCAGAACCAGGGCTTTGAGTTGGCCCACGCCAACAGCTACCACATGGATGAACTGTTGGAGTGCAAGAAGAGGTGAGTTCCACAACCCAGGACTGCAGAATCTCCATGACACAGAACAGTTATGGCACATCTGAGAGGAGTTCCAGTGAGGTTCCAGTACTGATGGAGTAGCGGAAACCAGGGGCCTCGTACTAGACCAAGGAGTCATTATACTGAACATTTGCAAGCAGATGTGTGGACAAAAGGGAATATTGTGGGACATACTGAGATACACTGCAGCTTCCACAATGAGCTGTTATTTTTTATGCTGGGACAGATTGCAAGGGTGAAGGGTGGGTCGGGGGGGAGGTGGGTGGGAACAGGGTACATGATGTGAAATTCACAAAATAAATTTTTCAATAAAAAAATATGATGAATAACATACAGATGGTTTAAAGTATTATAAAGTATTTGGGCAGGTCATATACAAATTCCATACTATTTTATAAAAACTTGTCAAAATTCACAGATTTTTTTTTGTTTTGTTTTATTTTTGTTTTTCCAGATAAGGTTCCTCTATGTAGCCCTGGGTGTCCTAGAACTCACTCTGTAGACCAGGCTGGCCTTGAACTCACAGAGATCCACCTGCCTCTGCCTTCCAAGTGCTGAGATTAACAGCATGTGCCCCCAAGCCTGGCAAAATCCACAGATTTTATTGCCTAAAGAAGATCCTGGAAGCCGGGCGGTGGTGGCGCACGCCTTTAATCCCGGGAAGCAGAGGCAGGCGGATCTCTGTGAGTTCGAGGCCAGCCTGGTCTACAAAGCGAGTCCAGGACAGCCAGAGCTATACAGAGAAACCCTGTCTCAAAAAAAAAACAAAAAACAAAAAACAAAAAAAAAGAAGATCCTGGAACTAATCTCCCATAGATACTGAAGGACAACTATATATCCAAATGAATATGCAAAAAGCATACAATGAACTAAAAGTAAGAATTCAGCTGGGTGTGGTGGGCACGCCTTTAATTCCAGGACTTGGGAGGCAGAGGCAGGTTGATCTCTGTGAGTTCAAGGCCAGCCTGGTCTACAAAGTGAGTCTAGGACACCCAGGGATACACAGAGAAAACCTGTCCCGAAAAACCAAAATAAATAAATAGAATAGAATAAAAAATATGGCCAGGTGTGGTGATGTATGCCTTTAATCCCAGCACTCAGGTGGCAGAGGAAGGTGGACCTCTGTGAGTTTGAGGCCAGCCTGAACTACAAAGTGAGTTCCAGGACAGCCAGTAACAGCGGTTTGGTTTGTTTGTTTGTTTCTTGTTTTTTTTTGTTTTTGTTTTTGTTTTTAGAGACAGAGAAACCCTGTCTCTAAAAAAACAAAAAGAAAAAGAAAAAATAATTCAAAGATATGTCTGTATACTTGTGTTCCTATTGATTTTCAGCCTTTTGACTATGACTAACTATACACTCATGTTCCTAACATCATTCCCAATAAATAAAGGTAGGAATAGCTCCAATATTCATTGAAAGATAAACAGATTCCTTTTAAAATCTGGATATATAGCATCGCCTTGAATCCCAGCACTCAGAAAGCAAGAGGCAAGTGGATTTCTGAATTCAAGGCCAACTTGGTCTAAAGTTCCAGGACAGCCCAAGCTACACTTAGAAACACTTGGAAAAAAATGTGGATATATATACAAAATAATATAATTCAATCTGAGAAAGGAATGAAATGTAACAAGCAATACATGGATGAACCTTAAAAACAAGGTGAAAGAAGCCTGGCGGTGGTGGTGCACGCCTTTAATCCCAGCACTTGGGAGGCAGAGGCAGGCGGATCTTTGTGAGTTCAAGGCCAGCCTGGTCTACAAAGCGAGTCCAGGACAGCCAGAGATATTCAGAGAAACCCTGTCTCGAAAAACAAAAAAAAAAAAAACAAGGTGAAAGGAATCAGACACAAAAGAAATACACCGGGCTGGAGAGATGGCTCAGCAGTTAAAGGTACTTGTTCTTGCAGTGTTTGGTTTCCAGCACCTACCTGGTTGTTCACAACCTTCTCTAATTCCAGTTCCAGGGGATCGGACACCCTCTTCTGATCTCCGTGGGCACTAGGCATACATATGGTACACATACAAACACACAAGCAAAACACTCATACACATAAAATAATCTAAAAAGTATACATTACAATTCCTCTTAGATGAGAGAACTTAGAAGTAAGCTCACAGAAACAGAAACTAGAACAGTAGGCTAGAAGACAGGAGAAAAGAGGGACTTTAATGGGGACAGTTTCTGTGTAGAATAATTAAGAAGTGGATAATAATGACAACTATACAACACTGTGAGTATATTTAATATCCCTGACTGCAATATTTAATCATTAAAATTATAGTTTTATGTTATGTATTATTTTCTACAAATTAATATTTTTAATTAGAAAAGTATAACAAGTACAGTGGGGAAGAGGGATAAGAGGCTTGTCTTACTGAGATCTGCCATCTTGGACTCAGCTCTGTCCCACGGGCTGCTTCCCTCCACTTCTCCACCTCCCATTTGCTAACAACAATGGAGAGACTATGAGGCCAGTGTGGACATCTGCAGGGAAACATGGACTGTTGTCAGACAGACCAGTTTGCACCCAGGCGCAGCCCCTAACTGGCTAGTGACCTGTAGACAGTGAGAAAACCTGCCTGAAATTCACCCACAAAGGAGTTAACACTATCATTTCATCTGTTCATTATGGGGCTTGAGATGAGCTAGCACTGGAGCCCCTAGCACAGTGCCCCAACTAACACCCAGTAAATCCTACCCACAAGTATCACTTTACATGGCAAAAATCGCCTAGATCTTGTTTCCTTAGCAAATGCAGTTAAGTTACAGGGGCAAGAGCTCCTGTGGCAATCTGGAAGACATGGTTTGAAGGCCTGTACAAGCTGGCTGACCCTGGAAACTGGTTCAGTGGGAGAGATAACGAAAGACACACACACACACACACACACACACACACACACACACAGCATTTGTCACGGCCAACAAATAGACGGGTACCCATAGTCAGAGTGAGCAAACAGCACAGATCCTAGAGTCTTCTGGGCCCCTGAGACACATTCGTCTGAAGGGACCCTGAACTGTGGCAACCCTCAAGTTTACCACCCACATTAACAAAGACATATATGGGGCTGGAGAGATGGCTCAGGGGTTAGCACTGGCTGCTCTTCCAAAGGACCCGGGGTTCAAATCCCAGCACCACATGGCAGTTTCACAGATGTCTAATTGCCAGGCATGGTGGAGCACACCTTTAATCCTAGTACTCTGGAGGCAGAGGCAGGCGGATCTCTGTGAGTTCAAGGCCAGCCTGGTCTACAAAGTGAATCGAGGACAGCCAGGGATATACAGAGAAACCCTGTCTCGAAAAACCAACAACAACAAATACATGTACAGCAGGCATGGTTTCTTTCCCAACTGGATAGTTGGCAGCTTACATATGACTTCACACAAATCACAGTTTTTATGGCTCTGTGTTCTAGCCACAAACTAAAAATAGTTTTTTACCCACCTCAGGACAGTAATGCAAATTAGTGGTAAGGTTCACAACCTAATGACTACAAAGCATATGGAAACCTCTAGAGATGTTCAGTCTCTCTCTCTCTCACCACATTAAGAGAGAGTATTCAACAACAAATGAGTTTCAAGTAAGTAAAAAACAGCTCTACCATTTCAATTGTAGCACACACATCTGTTAACCCACATATTGAGGAAACTGAGGCAGGAGGATGAAACTTTGTGGTCAGCCTGGGCAACAAAGCCCAACTCAAAATAAAAAGTCACAGGTGTGGTTCAGTGGTAGACGAATGCTCTGGATCCACATCCCCATGCAATTTAATAATAACTATAGAAATAATGTTTATACTTGTATATACTGTCAGTTGCTTTTTTTAAAGACCATGTGCCAAGCAGAAACGCTGCAAATATAAAAAAAAACTCTTTAGATCTGAAATGCATTAACACATACTTTAAAAGATACAATCTTCAACTAAGCATCACTCAGGATATACCTAAAATGCATTCAGCACTAACTAGATACACTTGATCCTGGCTCTCTAATAAAAGCTTCAGTGTTTAGCACAGCACTCTGAGATGGCAGCACACTGCATAAGCGAACTCTGTAAACGCAAAGATAACATCACTGTTCCTATGTCGACTTCGCAAAAATTATTGCAAGATTGCCAGAGGGAGTTCAATCATCAGCTCTGTCACCATAAAAGATGAAGTAAATGAGCAAAATAAGAGTAGAAAACTGCCAGAACAGCGCCCCCGCCCCGCCCCCCGCCAGGGGCTCACTGCCCTCTTCACTGCCTCCATCTGCACAACTTTCTGTGATGTGGTACGGTCCCGGGAGCTAGCGCTATATCACATTATAACCCTGGTGCAACAAACCCTCCTAGAAGTAGACACAAGCAATATAAGCGATCGAAGTTTAGGTTTGAGCACCACATGAAACCAGAATCCGAGCACGCCTAGCAGAAGCTACATGTTGCCTGGCTATCGGATCTTCTTCGGAAAGGGGCAGGACTGAGTCACCGGCTCTAGCCCCAGCTCCCAGGCAACTCCAACGCAGGTTCCAGCGGCGCGGGGGCCGGAGCCCACTGAGCCTGAACCCATCGCGACCCAGGCAGCTCGGCCCGGGTGGGGGCGCGGTCCGGAGGGGGGACGCGCGACGGTCCGGCCCCCGCGCCAGGCTGCGACCTCCGGAGCCTCCCTCGGGCTGCTGGACAGCGCCCACGCCCGCGCACCCCTGCCCGGGGCTCGCCTCCATCCCGGAACTCACGGGCACTAGCAGCGCGAGGCCGGAGCCGGGGCCCTACCGAGCCGCGGAGATGTGCGCCGAAGGTACCTGTGGCGGCGAGGCAGCTCCCGGGCAGCGGCGACCGAGCGGCGGAGCGCGGCCTGAGAGCTCCAGGCCCGCGCGGTCCGGTGTTGGGAGCCCGCCCTCTCCCTCCCGGCCGCCCGGCGCCCGCGCAGCTGCCCGCCCCTTCACCTCTCAACTCCTACCTTTCCCCTCCCGCTCCGCCGCCCTCCACACGTGCGCCCAGCGGCGTGCGCATGCGTAGTCTGGCTTTGCCTGCGGCTCAGGTTCGCCCCCTGGCGGTCCCCTGCCACACAACTGCGGGAGGAAGTACTGGAGCTGCCTCTGACCTGAAAATAGAAAAAGGTGGCGAGTGGCACCTAGGAGTTCTTTGGTTTTTTCGAGACAGGGTTTCTCTGTGTAGCCCTGACTGTCCTGGACTTGCTCTGTAGAACAGGCTGGCCTCGAACTCACAGAGATCTTAAAGGCATGAGCCGCCACGCCAGCCAGCACTTAGGAATTTTGACAGCACGTTCCGGGAAAGTAACCAAGAACATGCAGAAGAGGCTCATGTTTCATGCTTTATAATACCATTTTTGTTAAAGATAGAATGCATAGGGTAGGGTGGAAAATGATTACTTAGTGTTTATTCCTAGATGAAAGGATTATGGGCGTTCGAGTCTCTTCCACCTGCCGGCCTGTCATCAATTGACTTGCACATGTAACAGGTTATGGTGAGTGATTACTCCCACCCACACCCCCATCTTGCTACCCTAAACATGATTCTGTCACATACTTCACTCTCACTCACCTGCACGGCCTGCCTAGGTAAAATAGACCCTGTTCCTGCACTCAAGGGCAGCAATGGTGGGAGGAACAGAAAATATAAGTATAGTCACCAGGCAAAATAGAAATCAGAAGAGGCTCTCTGGCCAGTTCAGCCCCAATGATCCTCCTAGGACTTCTTCAAAAAGTTTTTCTATGGTCTCTCAGCCCCTTCACACCAAACTGGATTTCCTTTCCAAATGTCACATTGGCTTCCCCTCCTGTTTTATTAGTTGTGCCAATAAAAGAGTATCAAGAACAAATGTCTTGTCCCAGCACTGAGGAGGCAGAGGAAATTGGATCTATATGAGGTTTACATAGTGAGTCCAGAACAGCCAGGGCTACACAGTGAGACCCCGTCTCAAAATCAAGTGACCTTTGGTGTTATTGCCTGTATTCAAGGTTAGGCTTTGGAATAAGATGAGAGTTATTCTCTAAAGCAGGTTTCCAGTAGGGGATGCAGCTTAGTCAGTAGACTGCCACCTAGCAAGCACAAAGCCCCGGGTTGGATCCTCAGCACCAAGTAACCTGGCTGTGGTGGTTCACACTTATAATCTCAGCTCTCAGGAGGTGAAGGCAGGAGGAACAGAAGTCCAAGGCTACTAGTTTGAGGCCAGACTGGTTCACGGTCACTCCCACTTCCCCCACCAAAAAAAAAAAAAAAAGCGGTAGAGCACTTCTTAGCGTCAAGGCCTTGAGCTCAAACCTCAGTACTGAAAACATAAAGCGTTGCCTGGCGCGTTTGCCTTGACTTCCCTTGGTGACAGACAGACTGTGATACGGAAATGTGAGTCAAATGAAACTTTTGCTCCCAAATTGACATTTTTAAAGATTGATTTATTGTTTTCTGTATATGTGTTTCACCTGCTGGTATGTGGTAGGTGCACCATTTGTATTCCTGGTTCCCGAAGGAGGGCTTCAGCTTCCCCTGGAACCGGAGTTACAGACGGTTGTGAGCCACCATGTAGTTGCTGGAAAAAGAACTCTGCACGAGCAATGAGTGCTTTTAACCAGGGAGCTATTTCTCTGGCCCAACCCCCACCTCAGGTTGATTTGGGTTAGTGTTGTATCATAGCAACAGAGAAGCAAACAAAAACACCTGGACTGATGGTGAATGCCTGTGATCCCAGCATTCAGTGTCTGAGGCAGAACTGATGTTAAATTCATCATGAGTTCCAAGTCCATATAGTTCAAGGGCTACCTTATCTTAAAAACTAAAGAAAATAAAACTTTGGGTTTTGTTTTGGTTTTTTTGGTTTTTACGAGTCATGGTTTCTCTCTGTAGGTCTGGCTATCCTGGTACTCACTCTATAGACCAGGCTCACAGACTATAGAACTCACAGAATTCTGCCTGCCTCTGGCTCCCAAGTGCTGGGACTAAAGGTTTGCACCACCACACCCAGCAAAACATTCTTTTCTTTCATTTTACTTTATTTAATTAGAAGCAACAGCAGAAGGGAGGGTAGGGAACCTTATCTTCACTCCTGCCCCATCCTTAGATCACTACCTCCAAGTTGTATCCCTTCAAATACCACATTTGCCTCTCAGAAGCCCTGGGAGTGAAGGATCTCACTTCTTCTTCTCACTGCTGTCTCTTGTTAGTAAAATCTCTCTAGTTTTATTTGTTTTGTTTTGTTTTGAGTGCTCACACTTGAACTCAGGTCATCTGTTATATGAATGCTCTATAATTGAGCCCCACTTAGTTTTTCAGGGCTGTTTATTTCTTTGTTTGCCTTTCTGGGAATCCAAGCCCATGGCCTCAATTGTAAGAAATTGTTTTTTGTTTGTTTTCATTTTTATCAAAGGTAGCCTACCCTCCAATGGCTAATAGTCCATAAATCACCCTACCTTGTAAAATTTTTATGCAGAGAATTAATATCTTTTTTTTTTTTTTTTGGTTTTTCAAGACAGGGTTTCTCTGTGCAGCCTTGGCTGTTCTGGACTCACTTTGTAGACCAGGCTGGCCTTGAACTCACAGAGATCCGCCTGCCTCTAGCCTCTCTAGTGCTGGGATTAAAGGCATATGCCACCACGCCCGGCAAATTAAAATCTTTTAATTAGACTAGAGAGATGGCTCACCGGTTGAGAGCACTGACTGCTCTTCCAGAGGACCTGGGTTCAAATCCCAGCACCCGCATGGCAGCTCACACCTGTCTGTAACTGCTGTTCCAGGGGATGCAATATCCTCACATAGACATACATGCGGTCAAAACACCAATGTAAAATAGAAACAAATAAATAAAAATTAAAAATCTTTTAATGCCTTCCACCTGGTAAAACTTCTATTTTCACAACACACACACACACACACACACACACACACACACACACACACACACAGAGTGGTCCCCTGAATGTGATGGCCTGGCAGAGAACCCCTTCCCTTTCCTTAATTTCCTTTACATATATTCTTTTAAAAATAATTAATCTCAAAAGACTCTGAGGTCGGACTTCAGCCAAAGGGGAAAAGACACAGTCACCACCTACATTAGAATAGAAACCAAGGGCACTTCCTGCCCTGACATGCTTGCCAGCTCATCCCACTTAAAAAAGAAATTGCCTTGCTGAGTTATTTTCACTCTGTCCATATGTCTTTGTTCAACACCAAGAATATTTGTTTCCAACACCATGAATGCTAGACAAGTGCTCTCCGGCAATCTACCAGTATTCAGACCGAGCCGACTGCGACCCTGCAGGGTTGAGCCCTTCCCTTTGCTTCTAGGTTCCTGAGAAGACTGTGGATCTAAGCCCACCTCACAACATAGGCACCTAGGGAATAGTTAAAGACGAACCATAGTTCTGCTGAGCCCTGAGCCCACGGAACTGTCTTCTCTCCAGAGAGTAAACTGTTGGGAACTGCTGTCATTCCCACCCCTACCCTTTCCACACCTCCAAAGCTGTTCTCTTCCAAAACAGCCTCTAACACATAAGCATTTATTCTATTTTTCCGAGCTAGAGTATCACTATGTGGTCATGGCTAGCCTGGGACTCTGGATTTACACCAGGCAGTCCAGGACAAGGAACCAAACAGCAGCAATACAAAGGAGCTTTTCTGCACAGCTGTTGCCGAGTTGGTCTTGGGTCTGATATCTAGCACTGGGGGAAAGTGGCTTTTCCTGACTGCTTGAGAAGACAAGGTCAGGGACAGGCCAGTCGGGTGGTAACACTAGGCAGGCAGGGCAGCCACAGAAACCAAAGCCTGAGGACAGACACGGGATGGGCTTCTGGACTGAGATTTTCTGAGGAATGAGGAGAAAGGAGCCTCAGTGAAGAAGGCAGCAAACCATTTATCCCCATCTACTGACAACACGGACCTTACGCTTGCTCTGTCTGGCATTTAATTTTTGTTTGTTTGTTTTTGTTTGTTTTGTTGTTGTTGGGTTTTTCTTGGGGGGGGGGTTCGAGACAGGGTTTCTCTGTGTATACCTGGCTATCCTGGACTCACTTTGTAGACCAGGCTGGACTTGAACTCACAGAGATCCACCTGCCTCTGCCTCCTGAGTGCTGGGATTAAAGGTGTGCACCACCATGCCTGGCAATTAGACAGCTGTGAGCTGTCATGTGGGTGCTGGGATTTGAACCCAGGTCCTCTGGAAGGACTAGCCAGTGCTCTTAACCGCTGAGCCATCTCTCCAGCCCCTGGGTAACATGTCTATTTAACAAATGCAGAAACCTACTTCTAGGCAGTGGCTCTCAACCTGCAGATTGTGATTCCTTTGGGGGTCACAGGTCAGACATTTACATTATGTTTCATAACAGTAACAAAATTACAGTTATGATGTAGCAGTGAAATAATTTTATGGTTGGTGGTTACTACAACATGAGGAACTACATCAGAGGGTCACAGCATTAGGAAGGTTGAGGATCGCTGGTCTAAAGAGAACAGTGCTGGACACGAGGATGCCACTTTTAATCCCAGCACCCAGAAGGCAAGGGCAGTTCAAGTGAGTTCTGTGACTTCAAGGCCAGCCTGGTTTACATAGTGAGTTCTAGACAAGCAAGGGCTACAAAGACTCTGTCCAAAAAAAAAAAAAAAAAAAAAAAAAAAGAAAGAAAAAGAAAGAGAGAGAAAGAAAACAAAAGTGATTGCAATTGGCAACATGATCAAGCAAAAATGGCTGCTATGCTCCTTAAAGTCAATCCAGTTCAAATATAAGATACAGCTCTGCGGCTGAGAGAACCTATTTAACCTCAGGAAACCTCAACCTGCAAGCCAAGACCCAGGACATAATCAAGAACACCACCCTCTGTGGCTTTTGAAAGAAATTAAATCAGAACATGAACACATAAAATGCCTTGATTCCAGTAAGTGGCAGTCACTATAATTACTGTTACACAATCACCTAAAGATATTCAAACTCTCAATGGTGCACCAGTGTTCATTCAGTGTCTGTATTTCCTAGCAGGATTTCACCATCTGTCATATACCAAGGATACAATAAAATAATTTCCAGCCTATAATCCCAGCACTCAGTACAGGAAGTTCACTGTAAATTTAAGGTTATTCAGACTACATAGCTAGAGTCTTTCTGGAGAGAACAAAAATATGACCTGGGATATAGCTCCTTGGTAGAGTGCTGCCTAGCATTTGTGAGGACCTAGGTTCAATCCTCAGTACTGCAAAAAATGAATAAATAAAATATAGAGGGTGGGAGTGGGGAGCTGGCTCAGCAGTTAACATTGCTCTTCCAGAGAACACAGGTTCGTTTCCCAGCACCTACATGGCAGCTCACAACCATCTGTAACTCCAGTTCCAAGGGATCCAATGCTCTCTGCTGGCATCAGGCATGCACATAGTGCAGACATACATGTAGGCAAAACACCCATACACATAAAATTTCTTTTTGCTGGATGGTGGTGGCACACATCTCTAATCCCAGCACTTGGGGATGGTAGAGGCAGGCAGATCTCTGAGTTTGAGGCCAGCCTGGTCTACAGAGTGAGTTCCAGGACAGACGGGGCTACAAAGAGAAACCCTGTCCCCCCCAAAAAAAATTAATCAAATAATTTTTGGTTTTTCAAGACAGATTTTTCTCTGTGTGGCCCTGGCTGTCCTGGAACTCACTCTGTAGACCAGGCTGGCCTTGAACTCACAGAGATCCGCCTGCCTCTGCCTCATGAGTCCCGGGATTAAAGGCATGAGTCAGTACCACCTGGCTTAATCAATTAATTTAATTAAATACTTTTAAAAATATTAGACCACTGAGATGGCTCAGCAGGTAAAGGTACTTCCTGTCAAGCATGTAATTACTGTCCTGGGATGCAGAGCAGAAGAACCAACTCCCAGTCATCTGAGCTCCATGTGTGTGCTGTGGCACATACAAAACCACACACACACACAATCAATGACAATGTTTAATAAAAATGAAATCAGTACATAGAAGCTATTATCGTCTCACTTTTTTTTTTTTTTTTTGGTTTTTCGAGACAGGGTTTCTCTGTGTAACAGCTCTGGCTGTCCTGGACTCGCTTTGTAGACCAGGCTGGCCTCGAACTCGCAAAGATCCGCCTACCTCTGCCTCCTAAGTGCTGGGATTAAAGGCGTGCGCCACCACCGCCCGGCTTATCGTCTCACTTTTAAGTGAGGAAACTGAGGTGTAGAGAGACTAAATGACCTGCCTCCACAGTCCCACTCCCAGGCCCCAAACAATTACTAATCCATTGTCTGTCTCCACGTATTTGCTTCCTGGACATTTGGAATAAATGGAATCAGGGGCTGGAAGACGCCTCAGCAGCTAAGAGCTCACACTGCTCTTGCAGAGGGCCTGAGCTCCTTCAGAACATCCGTCAGGCTGCTCCTAACTGGCTGTGACTCTAGCACTCTCCTCCGGCTTCCGCAGACACCTGCTCTCGTTTCTATGTGGCGTATATGACACACATGCACACAGATAATTAAAAGATAAACTATTTGTGGTTTTATTTATTTATTTATTTAGAGATTACAATATATGTTTTGGTTTTCTGACGCAGGGTTTCACTGTGTAGCTTTGGCAGGCCTGGAGATCACTAAGTAGACTCTGTTGGCCTTGAACCAATACATCTGCCTGTTCTGCCTCCCAAAGGCTTGCACCATTGTGCCTGGCTTGAAATAAACTATTTTAAAATAATAAACTGGGTCACAGAGGTAGCTCTGTGGTTAAGAGCACTTGCTGCTATTGTACAAAACCTGAGTTTGGTCCCTCTGTGGGAGCTCACAATCATCTACAACTCCAGCAGCAGGGGATCCATTCCCCTCTTCTGGCTCTGCCAGCACTTGGCACTCACATAAAATTACATAGCTAGATATGGTAGCGCACGCCTTTAATCCCAGCACTCTGGAGGCAGAGGCAGGTGGATCTGTGAGCTTGAGGCCAGTTTGATCTACATATTGAGTTCTGGGACAGCCAGGCAAGGTCGCAAACTGCCCTCCAAAACACACACACACACACACACACACACACACACACACACACAC
>CAJQZJ010003646.1:14350124-14363434 GCA_907164525.1 Lophiomys imhausi
CACACACACACACACACACACACACACACACACACACACACACACACTGGTTCCAAGAACTCCCTCCTCTTGTCCCCACTGTCTTCAAAGGAGAGTTATCAGTAACTCATCAAGGCCTTCCAGCCAGGCAGCAAAGACACTTCCTTACTCTTCTCATCAAAGCTATAGTCACCTGTGTCCTACACAGGGCCATGTGACCAAGAGGCTGGAGCCATGTTCTTGAAGGCTAGGACTCCAGCATACTGGCCAGGCTTCAGAAACAGAAGCAAGAGTTTTACACCTTCAGTGGATGGGGGGCAGGGACATCTGCCCCTAGTCTCCAAGGCCAGCAGGTGTGGCTTTGGAGTCCAGTTCCAGCTCAATTATCCACAGCCTGCTCTAAGTCTCCAATGTCCTTACCTCCTCTCCAAGCCCATCTCTTCACTGGACTTCAAGGAAAAGTCCCTTTTGAAAGAAAAGTCTGTGCAAAATGGAAATGAAACATAACAAGACAATCTCCAGGAAGCCTGGTGTGTGGGAGCCTTCTTTATTCCAACCATCATTATTCTAGTTGTCAGCCAGCATGGCTGCCATTCAGGGCAACTTCCCGACTGCTCATTTTACCTGTAGTGGCTCTTCACCGCACAACCGCCAAAAAGAGGCAGGTGAGGCTGTAGCTACATGGGGTTTATGCTGGGGTTCACCATGAAGCCTCTCTCAGCAGAAGCCATGTGCAATTCCTGTGTTTACTGAGCAGAGACCCGTGAAACAAAGGCATTCACACCCTTATAGCACCGTTCCATCCTCCCTGGTCACAGTGGAGCTGCCGACCAGCCTCAAGAGTGTGTCAGTCTGAAGGCCCATTCCCGCCTGGTTGCTTTATCTTCCACATCCAAAACCATCCCAAGTCACTTTAGTTGTCTCTAAACCAGGTCACAGAACAGCAGGAGACATTCCTTTGGCAAAAAAGGACACAGTCTTATCCTGTATCTTGTATTGGTAAATGAGTCTTCGATCTCGCTGGGTTGTGGGCTGTGACGGCCTCCTCCAGAGGATGCTTAGCTGCAGAGAGGGAGAAGGATGAAGGAAGGGGCAGCCATCAACTGCCTGCTCCGCTGTGAATCCCACAGGGCCTCCTGGTCACCTTCCACTGAGGCTTCTATGATAGCTCAGGTAAATGAACCACATGGTAATGGGACCAACTTCTACGATAAACATTACCAATCTTTGCCTCTCCATTACAGTAGGCGTACTGCTTGCTTCTCATAGGAAAGTAAAGGATGAAAAAGTCCCCCAGAGAAAAGCAGGGAAGTATTTCCATGTATTTCCCTTTGGTAATATGTCCCCTTCTCCTCCAGTGCCCTCCCCTCCTCTGCCCTCTTTCTGCTATTTTGGGACAATTGTGCTATGTAGACCAGGCTGGCCACAAACTCATGGGGAGCTTCCTGCCTCTGCTTCCAGAGTGCTGGCACGTGTGACCATTCCCATGCCTCCTCCCCTTCCTTTCTATTTGTTTTATTTTTTTAGTAGGGTTTGAACTTGGGGCCCTGTACATGCTATTCAAGTGCCCAACACACACCTATACATTCATCATCAGTCTTTAAAAACTTATTAATTTTATTTTATGAGTATGAGTGTGTGTTCACCTGCATGTGCACCATACAAGTGCCTGGTGCCCATGGAAGCTAGAAAAGGGTGTTAGATCCTCTGGAGTTCCAGATGGTTGTGAGCCACCATGTGGTGCTGGGAACTAAACCTGGGTCTTCTGAAAGAGCAGCAAAGGCCTGTAACTGCTGAACCATCTCTCCAGTCCATTAGTCTTTTTTCTAAGCATTGCTTTGTGCTTGTTAGCTAGACTGATTTTGAAAATCAGCACACTAGCTGGATGGTGGCACACACCTTTAAACCCAGCACTTGAGAGTCAGAGGCAGTGGCAGGGAGATCTCTGAGTTTGAGGCCAGCCTAGTCTATAGAATGAGTTCCAGGACACTCAGGGATACACAGAGAAACCCTGTCTCTAAAAAACAAAACAAAAAAAGCCAGAGAACAGGGGCTGGAGAGATGGCTCAGAGGTTAAAAGCACTCGCTGTTCTTCCAAAGGTCCTGAGTTCAATTCCCAGTGAACACATGGTGGATCATAACCATCTACAATGAGATCTGGTGCCTTCTTCTGGAAAGCAGGCATACATGCAGGCAGTACACGGTAGTATACATAATAAATGAATAAATAAATAAATCTTGTTTTTTTAAAGGCAAAGGACAACTTGTGGGAGTCATTCTCTCCCTTGAACGTGTGGGTTCCCAAATCCAACTCATGTCATCAGGGTTTGTGGGCAAGCTCCTTTACCTGCTAAACCATCTTGCCAGGCCCCAAGTCTTTATTTTTAAAGGAACTACGCTGAACAGAAAATGCAAATACTGCCATGGTATAAGAAAGGAATTCTACTATTATTTGATAGTACAGCTGTAATCCATTCTAGACAACTGTCCCCTTTTCAGAACACGACTTTGGCCACAAATGAGACCACCAGGAAAAACGCTTCCTGCTCCAGGAGTCTACATACCACCATGCAGGTCACTGACTCACATTCAAAACCTCAGGACATCCAATGTTTCCCTTCAACCAAAAGCAAACCATGGCTCAGCCAGTATACCTGCCCATGCACATCCTTGCAGAATCCAGTGGCCAGCCCCTCAGCTCGCAGGATCAGGTGGCTTTGATGACTGAGGCCATTCAGCAGGATGTCATTCTCCTCATCCTCAGCATCTCCGCTGTCATGCACAAGGGCTACCACATTTCCCTGCATCAGACATAAGACGGAAACCTGTTCCTTACCAAATAGATACCAGGGTCAGAGAACACCAGGTTTTCAGTGTCTCCACATCCCAGCCTTTGCATATCCTCTCCGATCACCCTCCCTGCTGCTGCTACAAAAGATTCTTTGTAAAGGAAGACCCTGAAGGGGCTCCAGGACCCTAATTCCCATCAACTACTGCACACTGTCACCAGCAAGTCCAACCTAAACTTCTAACTCAACTCATTTAACACCAAGCTCATCCTAGGAACTCAGTCCGCTCCTAGATACTGTGGCACCAGGGGCTAGCAAGATGGCTCAGCAGGTAAAAACACTTGTCATCCAGCCTGATGTTGTCTGTGATACATTCATGCCCCCGCTAGCAAATTAAATATTTTTAAAATTTCATTTAGCTGGATGGTGGTGAGATACACCTTTACTTCCAGCACAGGCAGATCTCTGTGAATTAGAGGCCAGCCTGGTTTACAAAGCCAGTCCCAGGACTGTCAGGGATACACAAAGAAACCCTGTCTTGAAAAAACAAAACAAAACAAAAATATATATGTGTGTACATATATGGGCTAGAGGATGGCTCAGCAGTTAAGAGTATGTAACTGTTCTTGCAGAGGACCCAAGTTCAGTTCCCAGCACTTATGTCAGGCAGCTCTGGCTCCAGGGGATCTAATGCTCTAGTCTGGCCTCTGAAATCACCTACACTACATGCACACATAATTAAAAAATAAAAGAACCTTAGGCTAGGTGGTGGTGATGCTCGCCTTTAATCCTAGCATTTGGAAGGCAGAGGCACGTGGATCTCTGGGAGTTTGAGGCCAGCCTGGTCTACAGAGTTCCAGGACAGCCAAGGGTACAAAGAAAAATCAACTCAAAAAGCCAAATAAATAAATAAATAAGTATGAGAATCTTTAAAAAGTTAAAAAACAACAGGGCAGATGTGAGGTCAGTGTGGTGCACACGTCTGTGACTTGGAAGGGGGAGGAAGATCAGAAGTGCAAGGTCACCCTTAGCTACACAGCAAGGTCAAAGTTGGACTATATAAAACCTGCCTCAAAAAAAAAAAAAAAAAGCCAAGTGCAGCAGTGCATGTATAATCATGGTGCTGTGAGCATTAGGAAAGTGCAGACAGGAATCCCTGGAGCTCATTGGCCAGTCTCGTCAAAGAGATGATCTCCAAGCCCTTTCTTTGTCTTTTCTTCCTTCCATGCTGGCTCTCGACTCCCTTCCTCCCTTCCTCCCTCCCTCCCTCCCTTTCCCTGTACCGGATCCTGGCCCTGTAACTGTAGCCAAAACAGTCCCAGCAGTCCCTCAAACACAGCTTCCAGGCAGGATTGTGCACACATGTTTTACACGATTGGCAACACCCCGCTGAGTCATTTGACGTATCTCTACGACTGATATACACCTGAGTCTGGCCTCTGCACACAATATCCACAGGTTCCTACCTATATCCTGTGTCATTTGGGCACTGGAGTAGATACTAAGCCTTGGTTGTTTTGTTGAGACATGGTCATGTCATAGCCCAGGCTGGCCTCAAACTTTAAGTCTGAGGATTATAAACACATGCTGCCATGTTCAGGCTCTCACTCAATTGTTTTGTTGTCTCTTACATCTCTTTATTAGCTCTTGCAGGGGGTATGAAAGGTGCTGGTGCACAGTGCATGTGAGGAGGTCAGAGGGCAAGTGTGCTCTCTCCTTTCACCTTTATGTGGGTTCTGGGGCTCAAAGTCAGGTTGTCAGGCTTGTTCAACGAGCATTTTTGCCTAGCCTAAAACTCACAACCCTTCTTCCACAATGTCCCAAGTGCTGGGTTACAAACGTGTGACATCAGGTACAGCTGCTTTGCTTATTACTCATTCCCTTAGCTGATCTTCAAAACTCACTAAGGAAGGTCCCACAGGGCACCCAGGCGGGGACTACAGCACTGTCACACAGTGCTGGGCAACCTTTAATTCTGAGAGGTCTGTTATTTAGCAATGCCAAGCAGGGTAAAGCAGGATGGGTAGAACAAAGGATTTCTGGGTCTACCAGAAGAGAGCTAAAATCAAAGCAAACACAGAGAAAGGACAACACACAAGTCTGGGCTCTCAGCGGAGTAACTACAGCAGTCTCACTGGTACCTTCAGTTCGCAGCACACCGTGGCTCTGCAGTACTGCATAAAGTCCAGCACAGCACCTGCCCCCACGCCCAGGCTCAGCAGCACACTGAGGTTGTCCACCAACAGCACTGGGTACTTCCATGGAGTCTCCCCACTGTCCATAGGCTTCAGGGTGTCCTGTATGAACTCATACAGCGACCGCAGGTTCCCTGCACTGGCCTCCCTAGAAACACAGGAAAAGGTCACCAGAGCTTTCAGTCATACTACAAATGTGGTGGGACTGTTGAGTATTGAGACAGTCATATTACAAATGTGGTGGGACTGTTGAGTTTTGAGACAGTGTCTCATGAACTGCAGACCAGCCTTGAACTCATTACGTAGCCAAGGGTGTCCTTGATTTTCTGATTTTCCTGCTGCCACATCCTGAGTGCTTCCTGGCACACAGGACGCCTGCTTTGAGGGAGGGCTGACTGGCAAACACAGGGCTTCAGGCACAGTAGGAAAACATTACCAACTGAGCTACAGCCCCAGCTCTTCTTCTCTTTCATAGAGTGACACTTTAGAATCGACCTGGAATTCATTATCCTATCGTTTCTGCCTCCCAAGTGCTAAGATTACGGGCATGTACCACCATGCCCAGCTCTACAAATATTTATCTGGGACAAAGTGACACCAGGGAAGGCTGGGGAAGGCAAAGAACTGTAGTCTTTGGCAACCTGGAAAAGAAAACACACACACACATATACACACACACACACAGAGAGAGAGAGAGAGAGAGAGAGAGAGAGAGAGAGAGAGAGAGAGATTTTACTTTACTCCAATACAAGTATTTTTTTAAAGGCCTACTGGGTACAAAGGTAAAATTTAGAGGGTACAAAAAATGAACAAACCTTGGGTCCCCGAAGAGATAGTACAAAAACCGGGCATGATGGTCCATACCTGTAGTCCCAACTACTATAGAAGCAGAATAGAAAGCCGAAGGCCAGCCTGAGAAAGGCAGTGAGATTGTCTCAAAAAAAGTACATTAAAAAATAAAAAGAAAAGATAGAGAGAGAGAGAATCACACAGCCACAATCCAAGACCTGTAGGATCTAGAAGTAGTCAGAATAGGCAGCAAAAGAGGCCTCCCAGGAGATCCTGAGCTGCTACAGAAGTTAAACAGCAATTCCAGTGTCTTGGTGAGGAGTGGTCTATAGGTTGCTGGTGTATATGCAGAACTGACATGTTTCTGACACATGGTGACCAACCCACCTCCACTTTCCCCACAGGTGTCTCCAGCTGTCATTTCCCAGCAGTGGGAGGAGGAATGGAGCACAGTGTTCAGGGCAACACCCTCCCCCTTAGCACTGGGCTACCCCCACTAATAAGGAGACTAGTCCCACACACTGGGATTTGTGGTGGGAGTTAGTTCTCTTTAGTGTATTAGTACGCAGATCAACCGGGCACCTGGCAGCATATAAGGAGGAGCTTGGTGTTGCTTGGATGCTCCGACATGGGTGGAGCCCATTTGAGGCCACAGCCCCATGAGAAACATGACATGCTTTGTTGAAGGGGCGTGACTAAGAAACCGTAAGCCTGGGATGACATCAATTGCCTGGAGAAGCTATGGGGACCACTAAATACCATGAGAGAACTCATGAGCCCATGACACCCCAGGAAAAGACCGTGAGACTACACCCTATATAACCAGAGAGCTCCACCTGGCTTTTGCTCTGTCTTGGCCCACATATGGAAAAGACAGAAACACATGCTGGAGAAGTAAAGCAAGGTATGTCACTCGATAGCCTATAGGCTGCAACAGTCTGAGGCAAATCCTACAAGCCAGCCTCAGAAGGCTGGCAGAAAAGGCATGGCATAGAACCTGCTGAGAGAAAGCTCTTAAAAACTGGACACTAAAGATATCAGGGTCCTGAGAATACTGGGAGAGTGAAAGAAGCAGGTGGAGTTCAGAGGCCACAGTGAGGAAAACTAGGCCATGGGATACACATGGGCTGAGGAGTCTATGAAAATGGGTCTCAGAGGAAGCTGACATCAGGCTGGTCTCATAAGCCAGCCACAAGCTAGCAGTTACAATAAACTGACTGCACGATCCTGTGAAGCTACGCCCGGAAAAAGCTTCAAATTTAAGCTGAAGATAGGACTGCCATAGCCAAACTGCTAATTCCTATAAGGGTGTGCCTGCAGATAGAAGACTGACTGCAAACCAAGGTGTTCTGAGGACCAATGGCCCAAAATCCTTTTGTTTTTGTTTTTATGTTGTTTGAGACAGGGTTTCTCTGTGTATACCTGGCTATCCTGGACTCGCTCTGTAGACCAGACTAGCCTTAAACTCACAGAGATCTGCCTGGCTCTGCCTCCCAAGTGCTGGGATTAAAGGCAAGAGCCACCTCCCCCAGCGCCTAATATCCTTTTAAGAGGGTAAAAATAGTATTGGTTAGGTGCTCTTAGGTATGAAATGTTCACAGGTATTAGGTTATAGGATATAAGTGTTTTATATATTTGTTAATTATTAATAAATATAAGTAATATAAATTAATAATTAATTAATATAAATCTAATAAATATAAATCTTCTGTGGAAGAGAAAGAGCAGCAGCCAGTTAGATGCTCAGAAAGGATGAGAAACACAGCACAGTCAGTTTCAGAGCTGAGATGGTAAAAACCAAATGAGATGGCAACAATTTTCTATTGTGGTTGTTAAAGTCACATAAGAGATATTTAGTAAAATAAATAAATAAATAAAAATTAAACTCAGGCATGGTGGCGCACGCCTTTAATCCCAGTACTTAGGAGGCAGAGGCTGGCCGATCTCTGTGAGTTCAAGGCCAGCCTGGTCTACAGACTGAGCCCAGGACAGCCAGGGCTCCTCACAGAGAGACCCTGTCTCGAAAAACAAAACAAAAAAGAGAGATTTAGGCTTCCAGGTCATTTTTTTTCTGCCTCAGCTACCTAGTCTGTTTCTATAAAGCCTAATAACCAGGGACAATCAGCTAATAAACAAATATGGCTATGCTCCAATAAAATTGCATTTAGAAAAACAGGCTACTGGCCCATAACCCTTAGTTTCTGTATGAAGGCAAGAAAGAGGAAAGGTGGGTGCCCAGGGGTTTGAGCCACCATGGGAGAAGCAACAAAGCATTTTGCTGAAGCTTTGTATAGCTCTGGGGACCAACACCTACGGCTCAATGATGACCCCCAAGGGCTATCTGACACACAGCAGCCCAGGGGAAGCCTCTGATCACTGAAGCCACTTCTGCCTTCCCACTCAACACAGCAGCCCTTCTCTGGCCTCACCTACGTCACTGCGGTTCTGACCTGAGAAACTGCAGGGGGTGAGGCTGCTCCTGACCATGGAAGAGGATGTCCACCGAAGACTTGAGCCCCTCCAGGAACACAAGCTGCCCCTGATCCCGTGCTGCTGTCAAGCTGACACCCTAAGCATGACAAAAAATGGAGTGAATTGCTGTGTCCTGTGGGAAACCTTTCAGAGAAACTACAAACTTGCTAATAAGAGGGTACAAGACATATTCTAAACCCTGCTAACGTGTTCCTGTCTGTTCCAATCCTGTTTTCAGATATCTGTGATAAGGACTTCGGTATCCCAAGCAGACTTTGACTCAAATGTAGTAGAGAATGACCTTCACCTTTGTTTTGTTGTCTTTTTCTTTTTCTTTTTTCTTTTCTTTTTTTTTGGTCAGGGTTTCTCTGTGTAGTCCTGGCTGTCCTGGAACTTGATTTGTGGACCAGGCTGGTCTTGAGCTCACAGAGGTCTACCTGCCTCTGCTTGCTGAATCCGGGGACTATTTTTACTTTTTATTTATGTGTATGTGTCTGAGCATGCAGCTGCCTCAGAGGTTGTAAGCTGCCTGGCTGTGGTGCTGGGAATATAACTCAGATCATCTGCGACAGCACTAAGTGCTCTTAACCACTGAATCACCTCTGCAGTCCCAACCCTAAACCTTTGTTCTCCTGAGTGCTGGGATGACAGGCATGTGCCACTAGTTTGTGCAGAGCTGGCATCAGAACTAAGGATTGGCACATGCTAGGTGAGATACCTTTTGTTTTTTTGTTTTTGTTTTTGTTTTGAGACAGAGTCTCTCTGTGTAGCCCTGGCTATCCTAGAACTATGTAGACTAGACTGGCCTTGAACTCTCAGAGATCTACCTGCCTCTGTCTCCCGAGTGCTGGGATTAAAGGGGTATGCTACCGCAAGATTTCCTCAGTCCCTCTTCTGCTAGGCTCTTCACAACTCAAATAGAAAAGACCAGCCTCGGGCTGGAGAGATGGCTCAGCGGTTAAGAGCACTGGCTGTTCTTCCAGAGGTCATGAGTTCAATTCCCAGCAACCACATGGGGCTCACAACCATCTATAATGAAATCTGGTGCTCTCTTGTGGCCTGCAAATATACCTGCAGACAGAACACTGTGTACATAATAAATAAATCTTAAAAAAAAAAAAAAAAAAAGACCAGCCTCAGCCAGGCAGTGGTGATGCATGCCTTTAATCCCAGCACTCGGGAGGCGGAGGCAGGTGGATCTCTGAGTTCAAGACCAGCCTGGTCTATAGAGTCAGTTCCAGGATAGCCATAGCTGCACAGAGAAACCCTGTCTAGAAAAAAAAGAAAAAAAAATCCAGCCTCAGCCCATGCACTCATGAACACAGGCTCTTTGATGGGATGTCACCACAGAGGGCTGAGATACTTACCAGCTTCTGCCCCACAATGTTGTAGTGGCTGAAGGACTGGACGAGAGCAACAAAGCAGACTTTACAATTAGCTAGAAAACAATATAAATTGACTTGTTAAACAAATCCTCTCCTTACAACCAGAAACGAATACTTCCTCCCTCTGGAAACAAGAGTGGTGAGGTAGGTCTAGACGACCCAGAGACCCTGTACCCTGATACACTTGTGTTTAATTTCAATCTAAGATGCAACACCCCCCTTATTTTGAGATAGGATCTCCTGTAGCACATGCTTATCTTAGACTCTCTACATAACCCAAGATGACCTTGAACTTTTTTTGTTTTTGGTTTGGTTTAGTTTTTTATTTTTTGAGACAAGGTTTTCTGAGTGTGTAGCCTTGGCAGTCCTGGACTCACTTTGTAGACCAGGCTGGCCTTGAACTCCCTGCCTCTGCCTGTCAAGTGCTGGGACTAAAGGTGTGTGCCAACATGCCCGACTTGTTTCGTTTTTTGAGAAAGGGTTTCTCAGCCCTGATTGTCCCAGAACTTACTTTGTAGACCAGGCTTGGCTTGAACTCAGAGATCTGCCTGCCTCTGCCTCCTGAGTGCTGGGATTAAAGGGTGCACCATTAACACCAAGCTGACTTTGAACTCTTAATCCTCCAGCCTCTAACTCCTGCATGCGGAAATTAGCAGCATGAGTTACCACACTCAGGTTATATGGTGCTGGAAATTCAACCCTAGGTCTCGTGTATATTAAGCAAACACTCTAGAAACTGAGCTATAACCTCAGTGCCCTAAGATGCATTAAAAAATTATTGTGTGCCGGGCGGTGGTGGCGCATGCCTTTAAACCCAGCACTTGGGAGGCAGAGGCAGGAGGATCTCTGTGAGTTCGAGGCCAGCCTGGTCCACAAAGTGAGTCCAGGACAGCCAGAGCTGTTACACAAAGAAACCCTGTCTCGAAAAACAAAACAAAAAAAAATTATTGTGTGTATGCATGATGTGTGCATATAGAGGTCAGAGAACAAGTCTGTGGAGCTGGTTCTCTCCTTCTTCCTTTACACAGGTTCCAAACATTGAACTCAAGCTGCACGCTTTGGTGACAAGCACTTTTAACCACTTACCCTCTTATCAAGCCTTTTTCTCTTTTGTTTTCTAGTACTTGGGATTGAATCCAGTTCTAACACTAAGTTATACCACCATCATGTTTGCTTATTACATTTACTTATTTATTTACTTACTTGCTTATCTAACTATCTATCTACCTATTTATTTATTTATTTGTTTGTTTATTTATTTATTTGTTTATTTATTTGGGGGGGGAAGAAGAGCTGTGCACATGTACCACGGTGTAAATATGGATGACAGAGGACAACTTGTGGGGAGTTAGTTCTTCCCTTCTATCATGTGGGTCCTGGGGATGGAACTCTGGTCATCAGGCCAATGCAGACAGGGCTTTTTACTAACTGAGCTATCTCCCTGGCCCCTAAGTAGTACCTGTATGTGTGCGCATGTGCGTGTCATGTTTCTGTGCATGTATGTACAGGCCAAAGATCACCATCATGTGTCATGCTCAATGTTTCCCCTTTTAATTTTGGAGACATCTCTCATTAACTCTGGAGCTTGCTGACCTGGCTAGGCTGGTTGGCCACTGATCTTCCAGGAATCTCCCCGGCTCTTCCCCCCTCTCCCCAGTGCCGTGGTTACAGATCTGCACCACCTCTGGCTATTCTGGAAGTGCTGCAGATCTAGGTCCTCATGCCTGCATGGCATGCATTTTGCCAAACACACCTCCTCCACAGCTCCTAGGCACTTGATTTTGTTCCGTTTCCAACTTTGTTGTGTGTTCACTGTTATATACAGGAATACAACTGATAAACAGTCTTTTTTTGAGACAGGGTTTCTCTGTGTATCCTTTGCTGTCCTGGACTCACTTTGTAGATCAAGCTGGCCTTGAACTCACAGAGATCCGCCTGCCTCTGCCTCCCGAGTGCTGGGATTAAAGGCGTGCGCCACCATGCCTGGCTAAGTGCTTGCTATTTTGCTTTTCTATGCTGACAATCACATCATTTGAAAAATAAATTAATTCAAAGCTGTAAATTACTATTACCAGGCATGCCAAAGATCTACCTCATGATCACAGCTGGCAGAGCACATTCTCAAGGAGAATCCAATGACGAAGGAGCCATGTGCTGGGGATGTGGCAACGTTGGTAAAATACTTACCTAGTATTTATGAAGCACGGAGTTGAATCCCCAGCACTGAAAAAACCAAGCATGGCGGCGCACACCTGTAAATCAAGGGCTTGAGAGGTAGATAAAGGAGGATCTGACATTCTGAGTCAGCCTCGGCTACATAGCAAGTTCAAGGCTAGCATGGGCTACAGGAAACTCACAATAATAGCACCACCAAAAAAATGGAGGGTGACACTTTTTTCTGATCTATTTCAGAATGTAACCTGCAGTGGCCATATTCTTTAGGAAGCAGCTATTGCAATGACAAATGTCAGTGGGGTTTGGGGGTCAGAGACTTAAACATAGAACTAAGAAATAATTGAGTCAGGAGGCCACCTCAGGGAGGTGGTGGTTACTACACAGTGGATGGAGAAGGGAAGGTGGAATGTAGATCTGATGGGCATGTGCCATTCTTTGGCAGGGTGTAAGATGCTCCAATAACCTGTTACGTAATAGAATAGCTTACTGATTATCCAAACACCAAAGCCAAGAAGCCAAAGGAAGTTGACACTCTTCCCATTGTTTCCTTAGGGTTTTTTCTTCTCTATTTTCTTAGCTACTCTGAGTTTCCTTTTCTTGGTTTTGCTTTTGTTCTTGTTTTGTTTTATTTTGTTTTTGTTTTCCTGAGACAGGGTTTCTCTTTGTAGCCCTGGCTGTCCTGGAACTCACTTTGTAGACCAGGCTGGCCTTGAGTTCAAAGATCCACCTGCCTCTGCCTTCCAAGTGCTGGGATTAAAGGTGTGTGCCACCATGCCCGGCTAAGCAATTACTTATTTTTTGTTTTGATATGAAGTTGCAGGTGGTTGTGAGCCACCATGTGAGTGCTGGGAATTAAACCTGGGTCCTCTGGGAGAGTAGCCAGTGCTCTAAACACTGAGCCACCTCTCCAGACCTGGGTTTCCTTTTCTAACATCAGGGAGTTACATACCTCTGAGGTAGAAGGAGAGGAAGTGATGCACAAGAAAGCTGCCGTCGGTCTTGGCATCACAGAGTAGAGTCAGTTTCCCCTGAAAGTTAAGAAGAACATATGGCAAATCAGACCTCCTGTGAAGAAGGGAGCCCCAGCAGAGAAGTCAAGTCAGTCATACATAATTCTACACTTGACTAGCTAGTTTAACTAGCTGTCCATTAACATTTGCTAATGATGTATATATATGATATGTATATATCATATATATACACTAAATTAACTCAATAATGAATAAACATCAGAGCTGGGGAGATGGCTCAGTGGGTAAAAACTCGCTGTGCAATAATGAGGACCCAAGTTTGAATCCCCAGAACTCAAATGAGGTCAGACCCAGTCATAAGCTCAGAGTTTCTACAGAGAGACAGGAGGCAAAGACAGAATCTCTACAAGTTCTTGGGCCAGCTAGTAAACACAATGAACGACAGTGTCAGAACAAAGAGGACTGACCACCACACCCACCCGAGGGCACGAGTGCAACTGTATTCATTCACACACACACACACACACACACACACACACACACACACACACACAC
>CAJQZJ010003646.1:14379660-14391578 GCA_907164525.1 Lophiomys imhausi
AAGGACAGATTATTGAATATAGCTTTATACCTTTGTATACTGATACAAAATTAATATTATATTTGGCTAAATTGGTATTGATCATTGTATATTAATGCAAATTTAAGATTGTATAAGGCTACATCGGTATTGATCTTTGTATATTGATACAAAATTAAGATTATATTTGGCCACAATGGTATTGACCCTAGTATATTAATGTAAAATTAAGATTGTATTGGGCTACATCGGTACTGATCTTTGTATATTGATACAAAATTAAGATTATATTTGGCCACATTGGTATTGATCTTTGTATATTGATACAAAATTAAGGGTAACGCTTCTTAAAGGTATTGTTCGTAGTAATACTTAAAAATGAAATGTCAAGTTTTGACCTCTCGCTACCAACCGACATAAACTGTTTAGGATAATTAAGAAACGGAAACTAATAGTCATGAAAACGTGTCATTTTGTTAGTTACTATGACAGTCTATCACAGTTATTTTCTAAGCTACTCAGAAATCAAGTTGCTAAGAGACAAGCAATATTTGCTTATCTAAATATAAGAGATAGATAGGGCATCTTCAAAAACCTCAAGAGATCTGCAGAATATGGCATTCAAAGATGTTTTCTTAACTTAAGATTTTTTGATATCGAGACATGTCAGCTCCTGACAGCACCCCCTATTCTACTCCAAGTAGAAGATGAGCATCGAAGAATCTCCAGTGGGAGATGATTAAATTGGTGGTAAGCCATTCTCTTGGCAAGAAAAACCACTTGCTTCAACTGTAGACAGACTTCTGTCCAAAAAGGACAAAACTTGGAAGCAGGTAAGTCGACAGCCTAGCTCTGCCAAGACAGGGTAGGTAAGTCCTTCATAATTCCTGCTCTACAACCAATGTCTGTCAGAGAAATGGGGCCAAATGGCTGAAGATTGATGCTGTAATGTATGGAGAGAAAATGGGAACTGTCCAGGCAGCCACTGGTATGTCATTTTTTAGTTTTGGAACCTGCAGGCCCTGCACTTCCTATATAATCAGATATATTTATCCCTCTCAGGTCTCTGAGGTGGTTGAAGAATAGATAGCTAGAGTCTCATAGTTAAATTTTGAGTTGTTTAGGAATCAAGAGGGTGTTCTGGATCTAAGAAGATATTTTTAAAATTATGAGGCAAGTTAGTATGAAAGCTGAGTTAGATATAAAACTTTAAACTCATGGAGATGGTTAGATAGTAGAATGTTAAAGTCAGGTGCCAAATACATATGGACATTGGGAATGTATGCTAAGCCATATAACTCTTATAATCGTGGCCTATTTATTTCTGTTGTTTTGTATTGTATTTATAGTTATAAGAAAAAGAACCATTATTTGGACTGAAAGGGAGAGCTGTTGGGGGGAAAATAAATACCTTTAACTAAAAAAAAAAAAAAAAAAAAAGAAGGGAAGAGGATGGTGGGGCTGAGGGGGAGGAGGGTGGAAGGGTGGGACTGGAGGGGGGAGTAGGGAGGGGATTGTGATTGAGATGTAACTTGAAGAAATAAAAAATAAATTATTAAAAAAAAATAATCAAAAAGTTTCTTGTATGTGCATAACTACTCCCCAGTCAAGCTCATGACAATTATAAAAGAAACAAAGCCTGGTATGGGTGTGTAACTTAGTTGATAGACTACTAGCCTCACATGCAAGAGGTCCTGGTTCAATCTTCAGCACACCATAGAAACTGAATTTAGGGCTGGGCACATTTAATCCTGGCACGTGGGTGGTAAAGGTAGGAGGATCCTTTAGCAGTGTAGTGAGTTTGAGGCCAGCGTATGCTAGGTGACCCAGTCAAAAGAAATGAAGAGATCTATTCTATTGAAATGGTCCTAAGGCAGAGGTTCTCAACCCTCCTAACGCTTTGACCCTTAATACAACTCATGCTATGGTGATCCCCAACCATAATATTATTCCGCTGCTGCTTCATAACTGTAATTTTGCTACTGTTATGAGTCATAATGTAAATATCTGATATGCAACCCCCAAAGTGGTTATGAACACACTCACTTGCACATGCATGTGTGCACGTACACACTTTTCATTAAGGCCGATTGAGTCAGAGCTTCACACACGCTAGGCAAATGCCCTACCACTGAGCTGCTGAGCTATATCCCTGTATAACAAATAATATAATAGAGTCTCGATTATTTGGATGATATCCAGGTTAAGAGGTTGAATTTTTTTTTTTTTTTTGGTTTTTCGAGACAGGGTTTCTCTGAATATCTCTGGCTGTCCTGGACTCACTTTGTAGACCAGGCTGGCCTCGAATTCACAAAGATCCGCCTGCCTCTGCCTCCCAAGTGCTGGGATTAAAGGCGTGCGCCACCACCGCCCGGCTAAGAGGTTGACTTTTTATTTTGGGAGAAAAGTCTCAATAAATTGTCCAGGTAGGCCTTGAACCTGTGGTCCTCCTGCCTCAGCTTTCAAAGTAGCTTGAATTTCAGACTGCACCACCAGGTGTGGCAACATGCTACGTGTGCTTTCACCAAGGCCACTTGCGGAAGTGATGCAAGTGGTCTTCAAAGGTGCATGGAAAAGATGATTCAGTTCTGCCTGGGGCTCTCAGACGCGTGGCAGTGGAGCCCTGGGGAGACTGTGAGATACCAAAGACCCCCCCCCACTGCGCCCACTGCCAGGCCCCAGACCTGTGATCTTCAAAGTGAAGATCCCAGAGCCATCTCCCGTGTGATCGTAATCTCGGGGAGACATCTAGCCAGAACCCCCAGCTGAGATGGCCACAGGCATCAGGATAAGTAAGAAGCTGGTTGTAGTATTTGAGCCACCAAGTCTGGGAGTTATGTCTTATGCAGCCGTACAAACTGAAGCCTTCTGTTTGCCCGGTCTCAAACGTCAAGTCACACAGTCACCTATCACCCCTCATGACCCCTTCTCTGCTGTGTTTTCTTCGTCAGCATTTCTCACACTGACAATACTATATATGTTTCAGGTTCGTTGCTGAATTCCTAGTGCATACATTTGTTTTGAACAATGTGAGCTCAGAATCTGTTACAGATTATTAATCTGTAATCTCGTAGTGATTCTTCTCACTATGAGAAGAATCAGCACTGAAGTGTGGTTGGTGGTTAGAGAGCGGACATAAGCATCAGGGATTTAATTTCCTGTGTATCCTCTCCCTGCCCCCTCCCTCCCTTCATGTCTGTGCTAAGCATGTGCTCTACCCACTGAGATGTACCTCATATTGTTTTCTTTAAAACACTGAAGCAAATATGAAAGATGTTAAATTTTAATTTTTTTTCCTCAGGATTGGAGACGTGACTCAGTGGTTACAGCTGCTTACTAGTGAGCCTCCTGACCTGAACCAGGTCCCTGGAAACCACATGGAAGAAGAGAACTCACCCCTGAAAGTAGTCCTCGGGCCTCCACCCTAGGGTTGCGGTACTCACAAACACACATAAACATACAAATAAATGAAACTTTGCAAAATGAGATGTGTGATCCAGTGATTAGAAAGTGGAGGCTAGAGGATCAGGGCTTCAAGGTCATTCTGGGTTACATATAGTGAGTTTGAGATGAGCCTGGGCTAGCTACTTTAGATCCTGTCTCAAAAATAACAACAAAAGCTGGGCATGGTGGCACATGCCTTTAATCCCAGCACTCAGGAGGCAGAGGCAGGCAGATCTCTGTGAGTTCGAGGCCAGCCTGGTATACAGAGCAAGATCCAGGCCAGCCAGAGCTGCACAGAGAAACCCTGTCTTGAAAAACAAAAAAAGCAAAAAAAAAAAAAAAAGAAAAGAAACCAAACCAAACCAAATCAAACAAAAAATAACCAACCAGAACAACAACAAAACCTTTTGTCACATAATCTTCTATACTTCCTACCATAAAATTTTTATGTAAATAAGATTGTATGAGGATGTTCATGCCATTTATTTATAATAGATTAAAAAGTGGAAACAAGCCGAGCGGTGGTGGCGCACGCCTTTAATCCCAGCACTTGGGAGGCCGAGGCAGACGGATCTTTGTGAGTTCGAGGCCAGCCTGGTCTACAAAGCGAGTCCAGGACAGCCAGAGATATTCAGAGAAACCCTGTCTCAAAAAACCAAAAAAAAAAAAAAAAAGTGGAAACAAATTAAATATTTGTCAATCGCTTTCTAGAGAACAATCTGCAGATGCTCAGCAATAATGGTACATCCAACACTCACAGCCATTTTGTTGAGAGCGATTACCCACAAGCACACGATCTATCGTTTCAGTTATGAGAGATGCTGGGATAGACAGACCACCCACTGTGGAAACAGATCAGCCTTAGCACCAGACAGAGAACAAAACCCACACCAGGTAGTTCCTTCCCTTGCTCATTCTGGTCCCCACTCTAGCATAGAGGAGCTCTAACACATCACAACGCCTCTCTGTAACTCATGCCTCAGTCTGCCCTGACATTTCAGGACTTTGATTCCCTGGTAAGCCACTGCTGACTCAGTTCAGTCTGTAAATGGTTGCTTCTGTGGCAGTGAGAGGATGCCCCAGGCCCCTGAAGCTTTGGCCTTAGACAGATGTGGTAGGGGGTAGATGCCTCCATCCATCCCTGGTGGGGGCAGGGCTCCCTGGGCTCCTGCAAAGAGATCAGAGGTCAGACCGCCCCCCCCCCTTCACTTGTGCTTTGCAATAAAAACTCAGTCCTGTGAATAAAAGCCCCTTGTCAGAGTTCTGAGCCCTAATCCTCTTATGTATCCCAGCGGAAAGGAAAGCCGGAGCTGGTGGCAACAGGGACTCCCTGATTCCCTGCCAGTTAGCCCTTTGTCCCACACTCTGGTGCCAATTGCATCTCATCACAGAGGGCTGCTGCCCCTGCCAACACAACTGAATGTGATCATCCCTCAGTCCCTGATGATGAAGTGGTTGGAATATGAGCTCTGGATCAGGGCTTGAATGGTGCAGGTAGGTCTGAGGACTCATCTCGTCCCAAGAGAGAGCCATAGGATACATTAGAGCTCCAATCACACCCAGTGTGTCCTGGCCACGGGTTCTGCCTCCCTCTCCTGGAAGTCTGGATTGTTCTTCAAGCAATAGGGGAGGTTAAGTTGGATTGGGTGCTCACATGATCTCTCCTTTCATTTATTCCTTTAGGAAACTCAGATAAAAACCCTTCTTATGATTGAGACTGGCAGGTACCATCGAAGGGACAGACATCCCTGTTGCATGGAGAAGTACCACAGCTCCATTGTGGTCATAAAGAGACACCCCCTCCCCCAGGCCCTAGGGAGCCAAGGTATAGGGTGTTGACAAGTAGGTAAGAGAGGCCAGGGGACTTGGTTGGAGTAGGGGCAGGTGGGAGCTAGCATCCTGAGGCTCTAGGGGGAGCAGCTGGCAATAGGGCAGGGAAACTGTGGAGTGTGTGTATGCTAAGCATCTGAAATGGAGTGTAAGTACACCAGAGGGCAGGGCTTCAGGATGCCTGGGACAAGCCAATTTATTTAGTGAGGGGGGAGTTAATAATTTAACAAGAAAGTGCTTTAAAAAAAACAGTCAATGATTTTAAAAGAAAATAAAAAAATAAATGTGAGGTACTTGGGTGTAATTCCAGCACTCCAGAGGTGGAGACAGAAGGACCAGTAGCTCAGAGTCATCCTTGGCTACACAGTAAGTCTGCTAGGCTACATGAGGCTCTGATTCAAAAAAGATCAAAATTCTCTTCCAGTCCCAAGGCCTTTGGGAGCCACAGGTCACTGTGAAAACATGGCCCAAGTCTCCATAGCACACATCCAGTACCAAATGGCACAGGAATGACATCAAGAAACCACATCACAAAGACAGGAATCTTTTAAGGGGGTCAGTCTTCAAAAGGAACATATGTTTTGCCAAGAAGGATGACAGGAAGATTGAAGAAGATTCTGGCAAACAATGTAAAATAAAGACAGCAGGTTTCCTTGCTAAGGCGATCAAGGCCCTGGTGAAGCCTAAGTTTCCGTCTAAGATGTCAGCGGGTCCCACCGCGAGGTCTGCGTCTGGCCTTCACTCTGCACCCTAAGCTTGGGAAACCGGCCCATGGCTACCTAGCCAAGGGTCTCAGACTCTGCCAACCAGAGGACAAGGCCTAAACCAAGGCTGGGGCTACTATTCCAGTTCAGGCCCAGGCTTCACCTCCTGCTCTCAGTGAGGACGCAGTGAAACCACCAAACTGGACCACTCTTTGGGGAGAAAGAAAGGTTTATTGGGGATCAAAGTGCCAACTATCTCTTGGAGGCGGGGCAGAGAGAAACAAAATGTCAGACAGTCAGTAGGCTGAGAATCAAGAGCTGATGTGGGCCACTGGATTGACCAGGATCTACATGTTCTTGCCTGAGGGAGTTGGTCTTTGAGGGAGATTAAGGAAGATCCTTGTAACAATTGTTCTGTTTAGGACATTGTCACCAGCACTGCCATTTTGGGGCTACTTTGGACCTAACACCTGCTCCACCACCAGCTCAGGCCCCAAAGGTTCCCAGGTTCCTGTGAAGGCCCCATAGCAAAGGCTTCTGCCTGCTAACGTGAGGACAGATGGACTGGTGACCCTGCCCCTCACTGTCCCCAGATGGCTGGTGGCTTGTGCTGTTTCCATAAATAAACTTGAGGCAAAACTCTGTTCTTTGTTTTGTTTTGTTTGAAGCTAGATGTGGTGGGGCACAACTAGAGTCTCAGCACCTGGGAGGCAGAGGTAGGAGGATGGTGATTTTGAGGTCAGCCTGGCCTATAAAGTGACAGCTTGTCTCATAAACAGCTGGGCATGGTGATGAACACCTTAATTCCAGCACTGGAAAGGCAGATGAACCTCTTTGAGTTCAAGGCCAAGCTGGCCTACATAGGGAGTTCCAAGCTAGCCAAGGCTATATAGTGAGACCCTATATCAAAGAAACAAACAAGCAGCTGGGCAGTGATAGTACACGCCTTTAATCCCAGGACTCAGGAGGCAGAGGCAGGTGGATCTCTGTGAGTTCAAGGCCAGCCTGGTCTACAGCGTGAGTTCCAGGACAGCCAGGGCTGTTACACAGAGAAACCTTAAAAAAAAAAAAGAAAAGAAATAAGATTAATTTGGAAAATGTAACAAAGAGGTTTTGAAGAAGTATGCATTTGGGCAACACTTTGGACTCTGCTGGCTTTTTATTTTTGATTTTTTTTTTGAGAAGAAAAATTTTTTCTTTTTTTTTTTGAGAAGAAAAATCTTTATTATTGTACAAGGGTGGAAATGGATGGGGAAGTACAGATGTAGTAGGCAATCAGTGCCTGATTAGCATCGTGTGCCCATTCCGATGGCCATCAATGTGCCAAAGGTGCCTCCACTGCTCATCATGGTTTTCCCAATGCCACCCATCCACTTCCGACCCCAAATTTCAGTCCTGAGAGAGGAGAAGGTGCTGGACAGCACTGTGGTGGCCATCTCCACCACATAACCCATGACAAAGCCCATCTTCTTGAGGTCAAAGCAGCTAGGCTGGGACGGCCTGCAGGGACCCACAGCCACCGGCATCTCCTTTGCCACAATAATCACTCAGCTCTTGCTTTTTTTTTTTTTTTTTTAACAGGGCAGTGACATCTAGGCCACTTTGCCAATCAAGCCAGACAACCTCAGCTCCTACCAATCAAAGAGTGCAATGAGGTGCAGGAAGGAAGGCTCACCACGACAGGCACCTGTTGGGGAAGGTCTAATAACATTGCTTCTAGTAGGCTGATTAAGTGGCTGATGGCCAATTAACTGGGCAGAAAGAGTATAGGAAGGTCAGACTTCCTGAGATTAAAACAGGAATCCTGCCTTTTACATAGAGGATTAGCTCATTCCACCAGGAGACATGGAAGCAGATAGACGAGTTTGAGGACACTGGAAGGTAATCACAGGCACATGGCAGTATGGGATTAGGTGATCCGGGTTAATTTAGAGTAGCTAATTGAGAGTCTGCCCAGCTAAGGGTTAAGTGTTGAAACATTAAAAGATCTTGGTATATTTAATTATTGGGAAAAGGACTGAGGCAGCTTATAGGCCATCAGTCCAACCAATCCAGGAATGTCAGACTCCCGTCAAGCTCCGGCAAATCTCTTGCCAAGCCGCTGGTAAATCTACCAGCCTAATATAACAACTTATATTACTTAACAGAGTTTAGGTTACAGGTGGTGTAGGCCACCCTTGGTCCGGGGCTCTTTCCCCAGGATAAATCAGGCCACTGGTTAAGGTGGGCCAGGCCTGTCGCCTGATATCCTACCAGGCCTACAACTGTTCTGCCAAGCCACCGGCTGCTCCACTGGCATAATCTTACAGTTTATACTTATTAATAAATACAATTGATAATTAAATTGCAGTTACAAATGGCACCTAACATGGGGCGCTATTTGTAGGAAATTTTAATTAAATTGTTTAACAGAACTTATATTATTGTTAATTGATTGGTGGCTGTTGATCCTTAACCAGCCACTATAAATGAGCACACAGACACCACATGGATTTTAACAAGCCTTGGCCTGAATTGAGCAATCTTGGCACATCTAAACTAGCTCTTAATTCTATTTCTGAATAAAGCCCCGTGTAATATACATACGTCCCCTGGGCTGTTTTTCTCCACACTATGCCTATGTACCAGGTCAGGTAGAATGAGGTTCTTTTCTCTAATCTATGGCATGTGTCTTCCTTCCTGTTCTTTGTTTCTTCTCTTGGAGGCTTCTCCTACTTCATTGGCTACTGGAGGCTTCTTTCACCCAATGCTTTCTGCTTCAGAAGCCCTCGCCTTAGTCCTGCCTACCTTTCTCTTTGCCCAATCTCAGGCCTCAGCATTTATTCAACCAATCAGAGAATGCCTCAGAAGGGGCGGTAACCAGATCTCAGCACTGAAATCAGCCCTATTAGACCTTCCCCAACAGGCATGTCAGTAATTACTTAACTAGTTTTTATTTAGCTACAGGGTCTCACTCTGCATCCCAGGCTGGCTGGGGACTCACTATATTTCCCAAACTGGACCTGAACTCTCAATCTTCCTGCACCAGTCTTCCAAGAGCTGGCATTACAGGTGTGAGCCACCGGATCTGGCTCATGGCAGGCAGGCGTTTTAATGTGTCACAGTAAGGGCTGAACCAGAGTATTAATGTATGTCTCCTCAGAGCACAGGACAAGGGCAGGGAGGGTTTGTGTGTGTTGTGTGTCCTTGGACCATGGCAAAAGGAATGCACAACCAAGTGCTACAGTCCTACAGAAGAGCTGGCATCAAACTAGAAGAGCTGAAATAGCAAGGGACATTTGGGGACAAAAGCCAGAGTAGTAGTGAGGGCAGGTGAGACCACAGGTTCTGATGTGAAGACCTGCAGCATGTAAACCCAAGACAGCTGCAGATGCTTGGGGAGGAGTAGGTTCGGGAACTAGCTATGTAGGCTGGCTGCATGTTCAAGAGCGCTTGGTCCCCAAGTCAACCCCAAATAAGGTGGACCATCAGAAACAGAGCCACTCAGGTACTGGGAGCCAGAGCATGGCCTCCAATGACACAGGCACTGGACAGCCCCATAGGGAAACACTTCTGAGCAATGGGATGGCCATGGATTGTGGGCTGTCTCTCTTCTCATGATTTTGTGAGCCCACTCCAACCATACTTCTGTCCCCTCCTGCTCCCCAGGCCTTCTTAGGTCAAAGTAACCAATGAGCCCATGCAATGGCCAGGTCTCTTTCTTCAGTAGGCTACTTCAGCACCAGCATCTTTTCCCATGGTGCATTTCCCTTGCACAAGTTTCCCTGGCTGACTCACCTGTCTTGCTTCCCTGCTTCCCATTCAGTGTCTTTGCAGGTGGTCCCTTCTCTTTCTTAGACTTCCTCACCAGGGTGGCCCCCAGTGCTCAGGCAGAGACTCCACACGGGCCTTGATCTCTACTTTATTACTGGAGGTTGGAGAGACAGCTCAGACATTAAGAGCACTTGCTGTACAACCATGAGGATCAGAATTTGGACTCCAGCACCCATGCAACAAATCAGATCTCTCCTGAACACAGCTATAAGCCGAACTCCAGAGGGAGACAGAGGCATCTGGGATTTCCTGATTTCTGGTGCAGCTGAGAAAACAGGAGCCTTAGGTTCAGGGAGAGACCCTGCTCAAAGTAATAGGTGGACAGTCATTGAGGAAGACATCCAGCATCCTCTTCTGGCTTCCGTGAGTGTATCTCCACACACTCATGCAGACTTACACATTCCCAGATATATATTGTTTTTGATTTTGGTTTTTGGTTTTTCCAGACAGGGTTTCTCTGTGTATCAGCCCTGGCTGCCCTGGACTCACGCTATAGACCAGGCTAGCCTTGAACTCACAGATATCCACCTGCCTCTGGCTCCCGAGTGCTGGGATTAAAGGCATGTGTCACCATGCCCAGTCCAAATAAATATCTTTGAGATAAAAATAAACAGAACAGTTAACTGCCGGTCCTCAACTGGTATTGGTCTTGGCAAATCCTTTTCTTCCTGCTGTGCTTCATAACCCTAATCCACTACTTAACTTCAACCTCACACACCAAACAACCACTACATGGCCTGAAGAGAACAAAAATATGTTCAGCATCTAAAGGCACTTGCCAGGAGCACCTGGGGACCTGTGGTTTGATCCCCAGAATCTACATCAAGGTGGAAGGAGGGTGAGGTAAATACTGTTGTCCTCTGACCTCCACACTTGAATGGCACACATGCCCCACTCCTCAACATCGTGCAAACATAGTAATAAATGCAATTCAGAACTGAGAAGTTAAAAATAGCTCAAAAAGACTTCTCACTTAGTGTAATTGTCGAATATCACTGTGTTACTTCACACTGCGGTGTATCCATTTTTATTTGTTTGTTTTAAAAATGTATCTATCTTATGTCCCTGATGTTTTGCCTGCATAAATGCCTGTGAACCATGTGCGTGCAGTGACTGGGGAAGCCAGAAGAATGAGCGGATCCCCAAGGACTGAGGTTACAGATGGTTGTGAGCTGCCATGTGGGTGCTGGGAACTGAACCCCAGTCCTGTGGAAGAACAGCCAGTGCTCTTAACCACTGAGTGCTGGGATCAAAGGCACACATCACCGCACCTGGCTAATTTATTCATTTATCCTTTAATCCACATGGATCTTCTTTGGGTTCCCATGGAAACACAATGAGAAAGATGAGTGCTGAGAAACCAGAAAAGAAGCAAAAATAAATTTTTGAGACATTATCATGTAATGCAATCCAGACCGGTCTTGAATGATCACCCTAGTTCCCTCTCCCTAGCGTTAGGGTTACAGGCAATACTGCCACCAACAGCTCCTGAGTACTATTTATGTGTTTATTTATTTACATATTTATGTAAGTATGTATGTATTTATTTATTTGAGACAGAATCTCACTGTGTAGATCAGGCTTGTCTGGAACGCACAGAAATCTACTTACACTGGCCTCTTTTTTTTTTTTTTTTGGTTTTTTTCGAGACAGGGTTTCTCTGTATAAGAGCTCTGGCTGTCCTGGACTCGCTTTGTAGACCAGGCTGGCCTTGAACTCACAGAGATCCACCTGCCTCTGCCTCCCAAGTGCTGGGATTAAAGGCGTGCACCACCACTGCCCGGCAGACCCAGGCCTCTTGAATGCTGGGGCTGAAGGTGTGTGCCATCATGCCCAAGAGTAGATTTTAAAATAGAAATTTCAAAGCAGTAGAGAGATGGCTCAGGCAGAAGAGGGCTTGCCTTGCAAACCTGAGTTTGAGCTCTAGGACTCAGATAAGAATTCTGGATGTGATGGCACACGCTATAATACCAATGCTGGGGACAGGAAGGTCCCTGGAATTTACTGGCCAGGCACCTTGGCCTACTTGAACTCCAAGACATGAGAGAGTCTGTCTCAAAGAAGTGGACAGCATTCTTGAAGATGACACCCCAGGAGGCAGACACACACACACACACACACACACACACACACACACACACACACACA
>CAJQZJ010003646.1:14395885-14406707 GCA_907164525.1 Lophiomys imhausi
AGTTGAAAGCAATGCCAGGTCATAAAGTCTTTCCTTCTTTCACCTGGTTTCAACCTTGTTTTTCAGTCCAAAGAGACTCCCCTCATTTCACCTGACTTCATCCATAAGCTGATAAGCTAACTGCTCACAGCAGTTGATCTTCATGCCCCGAATTAAGAGACTGTATCGGAAACTTAGGTATTCACTAAATCTAACTTATATTAACCTATCAGCCCCTTCAGAAAAGTGACCCCTTCAATAAAATGGTGAGAAAAGCGGCAGAAGCAGCGGGGTGGGACAGTTGAGTGGGTACGAGCTATCTGTGCAAACATGGACGAGCTATCTGTGCAAACATGGACGAGCTATCTGTGCAAACATGGACGAGCTATCTGTGCAAACATGGAAGCCTGCATCTTCAGCAGCCTGAGTAGCCATGTGCGCTGTGGGCAGTGCTGTTGCACCCCCTAATTCCCACACTTGGAGGCAGAGGCAGGCAGAGCTCTTTACCTTCAAGACCAGCCTGGTCTACATAGTAAGTTCCAGGCCAGCCAGGGCTATGAAGTGAAACTCTGTCTCAAGAAAAAAAAAAAAAAAAAAGCCAAGGATGGTTACAAAAGCCTGTAACCCCAGTGCTAGGAGAAGTTGGGGCAGGAGGACTGCTGGCACTTGCTGGCCATCCAGTCTAGCCAAAATAGTAAGTTCTAGGTTCAGTGAGTGTCAGAAAGAAGCAAGGTACAATGACAGAGTGGATGCTTAATGTCCTCTTCTGGATTTTGTACACGTATACACATGTGCACATAACACACACACACACACACACACACACACACACACACACACACACACAAAAACCCAAAACAAACAAACAAAAAAAACAGATTGGGCTATGGTGGGAGGACATGGGACACTGTTGTAGAGTAAGTCCAACCGAGCCAGACTCGTGGACTTTGAGACTTCACAGAGGTGATGTCAGCTGCAAACAGGTGACAGGGACAAGCTCATTCTTGCTCTGAGTCTGGAGTGTGGAAGACAAGTTGCCAGGCCCTCTGAAAGAAGCTCCCTTGGCATCTGACACTCTTTTGCCTGTACAGGAAAGGTAAATCAAGGCAAGGGATGGTACAGTGGTGCCTGGAAACTTTGCTTGCCCTGCTAGGTGTCAGTGGGGACCCAAGTCGGCTCTGGTTGGACACAGTTACCTCTCTCTTGTAGACTGGTGGACTCTGGAGTGTGTGACAGTTTTCACATGGATACCTCTTCGTGAACACCAGAAGCCAGAATTCTATGTCTGGTGCTTGACGGGGTCTGGGTGGCCAAGGGGGTGAAGGGAAAATCCTTTTTCCTGTGGGAACTCATTCTACTTGCCAGCAAACAGGGAGCAGAGTTGTGTCACTGGGCTTTTTGAAGGTTACTCCTGGCAACCTTGTTGTGGCCCTGGGCGCGGACCCAGACTGCCCCAGGGTTTCTGTAGAACAAGAATGAACTTCTGCCCAGGCTGGCCACAGAACCAGCTGCACCAGGAAGCATGCTGTCCTCCTTGAGAGGGTGAAGCTGTAGCCAGAGTAAAGACAAGTGAGGCCCGGGGGCTGCCGCCTCCCAAGAGAGGCCCAATTAGAGCAGTGAGCAGTTCCCACCAGAGCTCTGGCTGACCCTCAAAGCCAGCCACGTGGACAGCCCCAGCAGGCTGTGCAATCAACAGAAGAAACCCAGCCGCCTGCTGGGCCTGGCGTCGGGGACATCAAATGAATGTAAGTGCTGCCAAGGAGGAGGAAGGCCAGCTCGCGCTTCCACAGGGAAGCCAGCTGCAGCAGCACCCAACAGGAGGAGGGTGAGTCCAAACAGAGACCTCAGCATAGGCCTCCTTGTGGAGCCAGAGGGAAGGGTATCATTAGAGCAAGAAAGAGAGGACCTCACATGTCCCCATCACTGCCTCCCAAGGAAGGCTCAGCCTTCTTCCAAGATAAGGGTGATGGGTGCAAACAAGCCTGTCTGCCATTCATCTGTACAATCGATTATTCATTCAGTCAGTCAGTCAGTCATTCAGTCATCCATTCATTCATTCCACAAAGACTGCCACCTACTGAACACCTAGTGAACAATTCAGTCTCAAAAATCTTTCTTTTATGGAAGTCAGATGGAAAGCAAATTAACCAGTGGGGAAAACAACCAGACGAACAATGGGGTTGATGAGCACCAACTTGAACCCCAGCTCTGAGACAGTGTCTCAGGTGGCCCAGGCTAGCCTCACTCTAGCTATGGAACTGAAGATAACTTCGAACTTCTGATCTTTCAGTCCCTACCTCTGAGTGCTGGGATTGTAGGCTGATGTCACATGCCCAATTTATGCCTCTCTTTTTCCTAGACTGGACTCAAACTCCCAGGCTCAAGAGTCCCCTCAGCAACAGGGAGAGCTATGTATGAGTTACTATGTCTGGCTCACAGGGAACTATTTATGCTTGCCTGACTTTTCCCTCTGTAAGGTGGGAGTAATTAAAGTACTTGTCACACAAGGTAACGTAGTTAAAAGGGTTAAATAAGTTGGTAATTGGCTGGGCGTGGTGGCGAATGCCTTTAATAGCAGCACTTGGGAGGCAGAGGCAGGCGGATCTTTGCGAGTTCGAGGCCAGCCTGGTCTACAAAGTGAGTTCAGGACAGCCAGGGCTACACAGAGAAACCCTGTCTCGAAAAACCAAAAAAAAAAAAAAAGTAGTAACTGCAGATTGTTCCAAACTATGACTGCTATATAGTGAATATCATGTAAATATATGTTAAATAAAATTTTAAACAGATCTTTAGAGCTGGGAAGATGGCTCAGTGGCCATAGGCTTTCGACACCAGACCTGGGTTCAGTCTCTGGGAGCCACATGGTAAATGGAGAGAACAGACTCCTCCACATGCACACATGTGTGCACACACCAGAAGATAAAGTACATTGCAAAATGAGTATTCAAATCCAAACTTATTAGTGACATAATATCAATGATAGAATGTTTCTGTTAAACAAGAAATATTTCCACACCAGTAAAACCATCCATATGTTGTTTACAAGATATGTCTGCAGTAGAAAGATTCAGGAAAGTTGAAAGTTAAAAAAGAGACTAGAGTTATATACATTTGCAAACACTAACCATGGGAAGGCTGATGTAACCATAGCAACATGAGATAAGATGGGCAAAACCACTGTGTTAGTCAGTTTTTGGTTACTGGGGCCAAATATCTGAGAAAAATAACTTAAAGGAAGAGGTAAGGTGGGGATGTAGCTCAGTTGGTAGAGTGCTTGTCTGGTATGCACTAAATCAGCACTCAGCGCTACATTTTTTAACACAAGGTCTCTTGTAGCCTGTGCTACCATGCCGAGTTTAGGCAGTGCTGGGGACTGAAACCAGGGCTTTGTGAGTGTGATGCAAGCTCTATCAAAGCCCTAGCCCCCAAATGACCTCTCAGTGATTGGATTCACCAGTTGGAAACAAGCCATCCACCATCTTTTAGAAAGTAGAATTCACGGCTGGGCGTGGTGGCGTACGCCTTTCATCCAAGCACTCAGGAGGCAGAGGCAGGCAGATCTCTGTGAGTTCAAGACTAGCCAAGTCTACAGAGATAGTTCCAGGACAGCCAAGGGTACACAGTGAAATCCTGTCTTGAAAAACAAAAACAAAAAAAGGTAAAGAAAAAGAAAAAACAACTTCTTTCATAATACAAATAGTAATACCATTAGATAGACACAGATGTTCAACTCATAATGCTACAAAAGCCAATGCAGAGCCGGGCGTGGTGGCGCACACCTTTAATCCCAGCACTCAGGAGGCAGAGGCAGGCAGATCTCTGTGAGTTCAAGGCCAGCCTGGTCTACAAAGTGAGTCCAGGACAGCCAGGGCTGTTACACAGAGAAACCCCATCTCAAAAACAAACAAACAAAAAAACCCCAAATAAACAAAAAAAGCCAATGCATTATAAAATTGCATAGTGGTAAATCCATAAATCTTTAACAGTATGGCCTCATATTGTGGGAAACACAAACTTATAGGATTATGGCTGGTCTGACAGCCCAGTGGGTAAAGATGCTTGCTATCAAATATCACAGTTTGCTGGGCGTGGTGGCACACACTTTTAATCCCAGCACTTGGGAGGCAGACACGGATGGATCTCTGAGCTCAAGGCCAGCCTGGTCTACAAAGTGAGTCCAGGACAGCCAGGGCTACACAGAGAAACCATATCTCAGGGGAAAAAAATACAACAACAAAAAACAAACCAATCGCCGGGCAGTGGTGGCTCACGCCTTTAATCCCAGCACTTGGGAGGCAGAGGCAGGCGGATCTTTGTGAGATCGAGGCCAGCCTGGTCTACAAAGTGAGTCCAGGACAGCCAAGGATACACAGAGAAGCCCTGTCTCGAAAAACCAAAAAAAAAAAAAAAAACAAACCCATCATAACTTGAGTTCAAACCCTAGGCTCCATATGGTGAAGGAGAGACTTGGCTCACACAAAGTGTTTCCGCTCACCACATGTGTGGTCCCAAATAAATACATAAATACATAAATTAGTATAATACAAACATTTAAAAAATCATTGAATTTATAAAGAAAACTAGGCAAATCCATAGTTATGGTGGGTTTTTTTTTTTTTGGTTTGTTTGTTTTTCGAGATAGGGATTCTCTATGTAATAGAGCCCTCACTGTCCTGAACTCACTCTGTAGATCACGATGGCCTCCAGCTCCAGAGATCAGCCTGCTTCTGCTTACCAAGTTCTGGGATTAAAGGCGTGTTCTAACATGCCTGGCTTATGGTGATTTATTTACTTCTTTTCTGGTTTTTTTTGAGACAGGTTTTCTCTGGTTAGTCCTGGCTGTCCTGGACTCGCTTCATAGATCAGACTGGCTGTGAACTCACAGAGATCTGCCTGCTTCTGCCTCCAGAGTGCTGGGATTATGCCCAGTTTACTTTTTAATTTTATTTTTATTTCTGTGTCTGTGTGTATCCCTATGGGCATATTCCATGTGTGTGAAACTACCCTTGGAGGTCAGAATGGGACATCAATCCCCCAGAGCTGGTGCTTCAGGTGGTTATCAGCTGCCCAACATGTGAACTGAACACAGGTCCTCTGGAAGAGCACAAGTGCTTCCCCTCACTGTGCCATCCCTCCAGCCCCATCACGGTGGTTTAACACCAACACCTCTCACAATCAATTTAAAAAACCAAGCTAAAACCCATGAAAATATATATAGCATGATTAACTACCATGACCTACCCTAGCTGAGACACATGAGACAGGGAACTCCAAACTGTAGTTTCCCATTACAAATTTAGAGAATTTTGAGATACTACAGCCTTATAATACCAATAAAGCCAGTAATAGAAACTTTAAAGAGCTGAAATTAGAGAGACTACGATCTTGTTTTGTTTTAAGACAAAGTCTCACTATGTAGTTCTAACCACCCTAGAACTTGCTTTGTAGATGAGGCCAGCCTTGAGCTTCCAGATATATACCTAACTGCCTCCTGACTGCAGGGTTAAAGGCATACTCCCTCATGTACGGTAGAGTATGTTCTTTAATCTCAATATAAAATCTATCACATCCAGTGTGATGGTGCATGCCTGTAATTCCAGCACTTGAGAGCTGGAGGCAGGAGGATCAGGAGTTGAAGCCAGCCTGGGCTCCTGTCTCGTGGCTGGAGAGTTGGCTCAGCAATGAAGAACACTTGATTTTCTTGCAGAGGACCCAGGTTCAGTTCCAAGCACCCACATCAGGTGACTCATAACTACCTTTCACCAGTTCTTGAGAATCTGATGCCCTCTTCTGGCCTCCATGGGTACTGTGTGTGTGTGTGTATTTCTCAATTGACACAAATTAGCTAGAATATAATCAGTTACAAAATCAGACAATTCATAGTTTTGGACAGAAGGAAGCCCTTGTCTAATAAGAGAAGGAAAAGCACACATGTAACAAACAAAGGCTGGAAGAAGACACTAAATAACAAAATGTTCTGTTTCAAAACTAGTGGAAGGGTTAGGCTGTCTCCTAGTGTTACAATGCTTGCCCAGAATGGGACTCTAGAGCTGATCCCCACTAGTGGAAGCTGGATGAGGATGTTTCACATCTACTAGGATGACTAGAATAAGAAAGATAGACAGTAACTATTGTTTGGTAGGTGAGGTTGGGAGCCTGGTAGGAATGTGAAATAGTGTTGCCATTTGGAAAATTGTCTGGCTGTGCTCCCAGCGTTAAATGTTGGAGTGACCACAGGATCACACAAAAACTTCCATGGGGAAGGAATGCAGTGGTAGAGCTCTTGCCTCTTTCTAAGGGTCTGGGTTCATTCCCCAGCACTGAAAGAATAAAAGCTTGTACTGAATGCTTACAGTAGCATTATTCATAATTGCCCCAAAGTGGAAGCAGTCCAGACACCCAACTGATGAATGGATAAACAAACTGTGGTAAATCTACACAACAGAAAATTACTTGGTAACAAAAAAGAATGAAACACCCTGAACCACATAAGAAACATTGTTCCTAGTAAGGGAGTGGAGTGGAAGCTGCCTGTCCACAACCCAGGGGCTTAAGGATTTTACTTGGTATATATATATATATATATATGCATGCAGCAAAACATTCATATTCAAAAGAAAGAAATCTTTGTTAAATTTTTAAAATAACAATTACATTTTTATACATGCCTAAATGAATGGCTTAAGGTGAGAAAGACTAGTTCTCTCCAGTGTTGGTAAGGATATGAAATAAACATAATACTCATCAACTGGGACACACTGGAAACAACCACTTATAGATTAATTACTTTCTCAGAGTGTGCTGGCTAGTTTTATCTCAACTTGATACAAGTTTGAGTCACTAGACAGGAGGGAGCCTCAATTGAGAAAATGCCTCAATATTATTATGCTGTAGTAAGCATGTGGAACATTTTCTTAATTAGTAATTGATGTGGGATTACCCGCCCATTGTAGGTGGGGTCACCCCTGGGCAGGTGGTCCTGGATTTTATAAGAAAGGAGGCTGAGCTGGGTGTGGTGGCGCACGCCTTTAATCTCAGCACTCGGGAGGCAGAGGCAGGTGGATCTCTATGAGTTCAAGGCCAGCCTGGTCTACAAAGTGAGTATAGGACAGCCAGGACTATCACACAGAGAAACCCTGTCTCAAAAACCCAATAAATAAATAAACAAATAAAAGAAAGAAAAAGAAAGGAGGCTGAACAAACCATAAGGAGCAAGCCACTAAGCAGCACTCCTCTATGGCTTCTGCATTACTTCCTGCCTCTAGGTTCCTGCCATGTTTGATTTCCTGTCCTGACTTCCTTTGATGATGAACATAGATATTTACATTACAACTCGTAACAGTAGCAAAATGACAGTTATGAAGAAGCAACAAAAACTATTTTGTGGCTGGGGGGGGGGTCACCACAACACAAGGAACTGTATTAAAGGGTCGAGGCATTAGGACAGTTGAGAGCCACTGCTCTACGTGGTGCTGTGATATAGAGAACAGAAAACAAATAGACTGAAAGTCAGGGCTCCCATGCCACGGTGGTGCTTGGTAGCCTCGTGCGCCACACCTCAGGAGTCTTGCGAGGAGACCTTGCAGGTGGCAGTGTGTTGTAAGTGCAGTCAGTGCCACATCCTAGGATCCTAGCCCTTGGGAAGCTGAGTCAGGTGGACCGAGAGTCGGAGATGAGGGGCTGGAGTGATGGCTCAGTGGTTCAGAAGATGGAGCTCAGTTCCTAGCACCTACATGAGGCAGCACACAACTACCTGCAACTCTAGCCCCCAGGGATTCAACATCCTCCTTGGTTTCCATGGGCACTGGACTGAACACTCCCACACATATACACGTAATTTAATAAATACAGTCTTAAAAAAAGAAAGACTTGGAGGTCAACCCGAACTCGATGCTTTTGTTTTGTTTTTGACATAGGGCCTCATGCAATCCAGGCTGGTCTTGAGTTCCCTATGTAGCCAAGAGGGGCCTTGAACTTCTGATCTTCCTGTCTCCACCTCCCAAATGCTTAGAGTAAAGGCATGCTCCACCATGTCCAGTTTTTTTGTAGTTCTGGGGACCAAACTTAGGATTTCACACATGCTAGGTAAGCATTCTACAACTGAGCCCCAACCCTGTGACCATGTTTTGGGAGAAAAAACCAGATGAATGTTTTATACATGGTAAGGTAGTGTTTTGGGGTGAATTATACCCCTAAAAGATATATTCTAGGACTGCCAAGGTGACTCAGTGGATAAGGTCACTTGCTACTAAAGCCTGATGTCCTGAGTTTGATCTGCAGAACCACAGAGCGGAGGGAAGGAACTGACTCCAGTAAGTTGTCTTCTGACCTTCATGGACAGCTGCATACACATGTGCACTCCATACGAGCATGCACATAACACATACACACACACATACACACATGTAAATGATTTTTATTTCCTCAGATGAGGGGATGAGATGAAGAACCATATCCAAGCTTTACCAGTACATGGCTTGGGCTGAGCCCAGAGCATTTCTTTTTTTTTTTTTTTTTTTTTTGGTTTTTTCAAGACAGGGTTTCTCTGAATATCTCTGGCTGTCCTGGACTCGCTTTGTAGACCAGGTGGGCCTCGAACTCACAAAGATCCACCTGCCTCTGCCTCCCAAGTGCTGGGATTAAAGGCGTGCGCCACCACCGCCCGGCTAGCCCAGAGCATTTCTATCTAACTATCCCTAGGCCTAGACCTGGGAGCTTCTAGTTTCCATACAATCTAATCTTCTGCAAGCTCACACCTTGAAGGCTTCAGCTTCTAGCCTCTGACTATCAACCCAGCCCCTAGACTGTTTTCAGCCTCCTCTGAGACTTACTGCTGGATAAACTCACCCTTTCAAGTTCTTTCTGAACTGTGGGTAGCTGGCTCAAAACTCCTCTTCAAGCTGACTGATTCAAACCGGCATCTCTCTCTTCTCACTGAATTGCTCTGCTTGGAAAAATTGCCTCTGAACTACCCAAACTGAACTGCACTCAACTGCATTGCACCAAACAGCACTGTATTCCTGACCTCCTACTGTACTGTCTCCACAAATGCCCTGTTTTTTTTTTTTTTTTGAGACAGGGTTTCTCTGTGTAACAGCCCTGGCTGTCCTGGACTCTCTTTGTAGACCAGACTGTCTACCTCCAATATGCATGGATGCAATCTTATTGGAAACAGAATCTATGTTAGCTAGTTTTGGATTCCTGTGACCAAAATATTTACTAGGACTCCTTGAAGGTTTCAGAGCAATGTCAGCTCAGCATGGTGGGGAGGCTTGATGACAGGAGTTGGGAAGGACTAAGGAAAATAACTGATGAGAGAGCATTTATTAAAATAATGTTAGTATATTCTGCTATGAAAAAGAATGCAAATGGGACAGCAGCATATTCTACGTTAAATCCTGAGACTAATTCAGACTCCCCTTCTGTTAGGTCAAATGGGGCTCGGTTGGTCTCTGGCAATGTGCCGGCATTGGCCTGAAGTGGTCCAGGAGCCAGTGGGGCACCAGCCCAGCCAGGCTCCACCTCTCAAGGCTCTACAGATGAAGGGTTTTCTTTTCCACAGTGTCTGTCTCCCACATTTTTATTATCGTTCTTTCTTGGTTGTGGCCTATGCTTGTGGGTGTGAATACACCTGTGGAAACCACAGTGATATCATTCCTGTGTCTCTTCTCTGTCAACATCTCTCTCTGAGACAGGATCTCCCACTGAGCCTAGAAACCCACTGGCTGACTAGGGTAACCTTAGTAAGACCCTGGGGATCCTGCAGTTTCTGCCTCTTAGCATATTGAAAAACTATGATCCCTATGATGAGAAATCACTCCACCTACTCAGGAAAGTAAAGAGAAACTCTTTACTGAGACACTCACAGCTGCCTGTGCCCACTGCTCAAAAATGGGCAAGCCATAAGTAGAAGACTTTACTAACTTATATATACCTTAGGCCTATGCATCCCACAAATGCAGTCATTTTTAAATCTTTTTTTACGTCCTTAAGAATTTTCTTCTTCTTTTTTTTTTCTTTTTGATACAGGGTTTCTCTAAGTAGCCCTGGCTGTCCTAGAGTTCACTATGTAGACCAGGTGGGCCTTGAACTCACAGATGTCTACCTGCCTCTGTCTTCAGAGTGCTGGGACTAAAAGTGTGCACTTCACTCTCACATATAAACAGAGAAGGAAACTACAAATCTGGCTGCTTAGGCAGATGAGAGGTTTACACAGCAAAGATATTGCATATTGTTGGAATTATCTGAAGTACACCTGTGGGTTTTTGTCTTGTGTTTTCTGAATAGTTGTTACCCAGGATGATCTTACCACTGGCAGAATCCCATTGTTTTTGCTGACAAGAGCACAGGAGACTTAATGGCAGACCAGGACATAAGGATGGTGACCCCAGGGTGCCCGGTTGAGCTGCCTGTGTTAGGGAATGGGGCTGGTAAGTCTTTGCTGTCTCATTCATTTCGGGAGTGGAGTCTAATGGCAAGTCAGTCCTGGAGAAAAAAATATTTGCATCCTGGCATCCTACATTTTCTGATCTCTAATTGACCTGGGTGGCAGACTACTTGTCTTTGGAGGCAGCCTCCCTGCGGCTGCACTCTATTTGTGTGACTTGGTGTCCCCTGAGCTGACCGACCAGGAAGTCCTTCAGAACATTGATTCTATCTCTCTGAGTTTCTTCTACATTAAGCACTGAGATTATAAGCACTTGCTGCTAGGCCTAGCTTTCTTTGTTTGGTTGGGTTTTTTTAAATAATTTATTATTTTTTTCTTCAAGTTACATCTCAACATCTCAATCACAATCCCCTCCCCTCCCTACTCCCCCCTCCAGTCCCACCCTCCCACCCTCAA
>CAJQZJ010003646.1:14406807-14416957 GCA_907164525.1 Lophiomys imhausi
TTCGAGACAGGGTTTCTCTGTTTAACAGCTCTGGCTGTCCTGGACTCGCTTTGCAGACCAGGCTGGCCTCGAACTCGCAAAGATCCGCCTGCCTCTGCCTCCCAAGTGCTGGGATTAAAGGCGTGCGCCACCACCGCCCGGCTTCTTCCTTTTTTTTAAAAGTTTAAGGTATATCTTTTCCCCCCCAACAGTTCCCCCTTTATGTCCAACAAATGGTTCTTTCTCTTATAACTATAAATACAATACAAAACAAAAGAAATAAATAGGCCACAATTATGAGAGTTATATGGCTTAGCATGCATTCCCAATGTCCAGTCCATATGTACTTGGCACCTGACTTTAGCATTCTACTATCTAACCATCTCCATGAGTTTAAAGTTCTATATCTAACTCAGCTTTCATACTAACTTGCCTCACAATTTTAAAAACATCTTCTTAGATCCAGAACACCCTCTTGATTCCTAAACAACTCAAAATTTAAGTATGAGACTCTAGCGATAGCTAGATAGCTATTCTTCAACCACCTCAGAGACCTGAGAGGGATAAATATATCTGATTATATAGGAAGTGCAGGCCCCACAGGTTGGTTGGTTTTTTGAGAGGAGGTTTCCCTGGTTAGCCTGGAACTCACTCAGTAGACCAGGCTGGTCTTGAACTCTGGAGACCTGCCTGTCTCAGACTCCCAAGTGCTGGGATTAAAGGTGTGTGCCACCAGGTCTGCCTGGCTAGGCCTAGTTTTTTATGTGTGTGCTGGGGCTCTAAACTCGGGTCCTCTTGATTGTACAGGGCCATCTCCCCAACTCCAGTCTGTTCATTAAAAAAATTAGTATTATTTTGTGTTTGTATGTACCCCTGATACAAGTGTGTGGGCAACAGTCCCGCTACAGCATATGTATGGAGGTCAGAGGGCAACTTGGTGGGGGTGGTTCTCTACTTCCACCTTTGTCTGGGTTTTGGGAATTGAACCCAAGTTGCTGGGCTCATTCAGGAAGCTCTGTTACTGGGTAAGCCAGCTCCCTGGCCCTGGCCTTCCCTTAGAGGGGAAAATTCAAGACGGGGATGGAGAGAGCAGAGAGAAGAGCATGCTGTCTGAAAACACCAGGGTGACAGGTTGTCCCAAGAGTTAAGTAACGTCTGTACAGGGGCATAGGGTTCCCAGAAAGGGCACTGGCCATCACAATCATAGAGCAACACAAAAACCCTGGCAGGAAGGAAGGCGGGCAGAGATAGAAATCAATAGATCCGACTACAACACTCAGCCCCTTCTTCGCCACACAGACTCTTGGCAGTGTGCTGTGGCCCTCCTGAACAGGCCTCTGCTGTTTCCTGCTCCCACTTTAATCTGGGTTTTTCTAGCCCTCCCAGGGACACAGCTGGGTCTTTGAGACACATTTCCTAATATGGTCGTGGGAAAAGCACAACAAAACACAATACTGGATTTGGATTCACAAGCTTCTTTTACATATAATTCCTCTATACCAACTGGTTTCTTTGTGAAAGAATCCAGAGGTGCTTAGCCTTAAAGGGAAGCTTTTCTTGTTCAGAGAATATTCCAGAAATCTCATACAAGCAACATCAACTGCCCCCCAACCCAATTAGATAAGAAATATAGTCAAGGGGCTGGAGAGATGGCTCAGAGGTTAAGAGCACTGGCTGTTCTTCCTGAGTTCAATTCCCAGCAACCACATGGTGGCTCACAACCATCTATAATGGGATCTGGTGTCCTCTTCTGGCCTGCAGGCATACATGCAGGCAGTACACTGTCTACATAATAAATAAATAAATCTATTTTTTGTTTTTTTGAGACAGGATTTCTCTGTATGATAGCTCTAGCTGTCCTGGACTCACTTTGTAGACCAGGCTGGCCTCGAACTCACAGAGATCCGCCTGCCTCTGCCTCCTAAGTGCTGGGATTAAAGACGTGTGCCACCACCGCCCAGCTAAATAAATACATCTTACAAAAAAGAAAGAAAAAAGAAATATGGTCACGAAATTGTGACATACAGTACACAGCACTACCTAGTAGCAAAGAGGAGACTTCAAGGAACTCCAGCAGGAAGGACTTCAAGCTGAGAACACAGGGCTTCTGTTGCCGGCCAATAGGACACTAGTTAATTGGGCTACCTCTTCCTCTAAACACACACAAAAAAAGCATACCAACATCCAACAAATGTCAGCAAACAGGGTGCTACTGAGGTACCAGGCTGACATCCAGAGAGGATGAGAACCCAGACAGGTGAGTCAGCCATCAGGGCTGTTTGAACTCTGGAAGACATTTGCCTGTGTAGGTCATAAGGTGGCTGGCACAACCCACAGGGTTTCTGGAAGTCTTGCAGGGTGGTTGGGATCGGTGCTTGCATGCAGGCTCTACCAGGGGAGGAGCGCTGGTGGACATTGGCTGTCTGTTTTGGGTAGTGGCCCCAGAGGACAGTCCCCTGAAGGTCAAAGAGTTACCAAAGGTGCCCAGCTTGCATAGACTGATTGGCTTAGACTATGGTGGCTTAGGAAACATCCAGCTGGATTTAATGTGATCCTAGGATTCCAACCCCACTGTGTACCTCATAGAAGTGGCCAAAGAGTCAGGAAGGAACCTTCCCAGGTCTGAAGATTGTCCTCAGTTTTTCAAATACAATGTCTATCATGAAATTAAAAAAAAATAAGGCTAGGTGTGGTAGGGGCATACCGTATTCCTGGCACTCGTTTCTATTTGTGTTATTTTGAGAAAAGATCTCATGTAGCCCAGGCTGGTTCACTCTGTAGCTAACTAAGGATGGTTTTGAACTTCTGAACCTCCTGCTTTGTGCTAGGATGATAAGGACCCGACACACCTAGTTCATGAGGTGTTTAGAATTGCACCTAGTGCTTTGTGAATGATAGAAAAACATTCTACCAATGACATCCTCAGCCCTGAAATCAGGAGTTCCAGTCCAGCCTGGGCTACATGAGACCCTGTCCCAGAACAAAGAGAAAGAGACTAAACAAGACCAAATAGAAGCAAATAGAAAATGTAAAAAAAAAAAATAATAAGGGGGAGGGTCTGGAGAGATAGCTTAGTGGTTAAGAGCATTGGCTGTTCTTCCAAAGGACCTAGGTTCAAGTTCCAGCACCCACAGCTGTCTATAACTGCCCGGCATAGTGGCGCACGCCTTTAATCCCAGCGCATTCAGGAGGCAGAGGCAGGCAGATCTCTGGGAGTTCAAGGCTAGCCTGGTCTATATAGTGAGTCTAGGACAGTCAGGGAGGGCTACACAGAGAAACCCTGTTTTGAAACAACAACAACAAAATATAAAAATGGATCTGACAAGAGAAACCAAGGAGAAGCATCCAGAAGTAGCCACAGAGATACACATCCAGTACCTGGAGTCAGATTGAACACAAGCAAAACGTTCTAGAAAATTCTCCCGCTTGTCTATTTAAACTGTTCACTCTCTCAAATTCATCTCCATTCAGTGCCTGAATTGTTACAACCGACTTTCAGCTGGCCTTCACACCATCCTGAGTTAGCTTTTGAAGTGCTGGGGACCGAGCCCAGAGTCCCTAGCAAGTGTCCCAGGGCTCAGTGGCATCCTGGGTTCTCACTGAGAAGGGGAGGGTCTCACTAAGTTGCCTAGGCTGACCTTGAGCTCACTCAATAGCCCACAGAGCTCTTGACTGTGTGATCCGTTCCTTCTGCTTGCTAAGTAGCTGGATTACAGGCCTGGAGTCTGGGCTCCAGCTAGCTTCTTAAGAAACAAATCTGACTGCTCGGCCCTGGGATGACTGAGTCTTTGTGGTCTGTCCTCAAGGGCCCTTCCAGCCCCCTCACTTGAACTCCCTGCTTACACAGCACTGCTTTCCTCAGTGGCTCACCTCTGCCTTGGAGGCCTTCTTCTCTTCTACTCTGAAAAATGTCTCCCCTTCTTCAAAGTCTACTTTTTTTTTTTTTTTCGAGACAGGGTTTCTCTGTGTATCCTTGGCTGTCCTGGACTCACTTTGTAGACTAGACTGGCCTCGAACTCACAAAGATCCGCCTGCCTCTGCCTCCCAAGTGCTGGGATTAAAGGCGTGCGCCACCACCACCCGGCCCAATGTCTACTTTTTTTTTTGTTTTTTTTTTTTTCAAGACAGGGTTTCTCTGTATATCTCTGGCTGTCCCTCGAACTCACAGAGATCTGCCTGCCTCTGCCTCCCAAGTGCTGGGATTAAAGGCGTGCGCCACCACCGCCCGGCTTTTTTTTTTTTTTTTTTTGAGACAAGGCTTCTCTGTGTATACCTGGCTGTTCTGGACTCACTTTGTAGACCAGGCTGGCCTTGAACTCACAGAGATCCGCCTGCCTCTGACTCCTGAGTGTTGGGATCAAAGGCATATGCAACTATACATGATTACACCTGGTCTTTAACAGTAGATGAGACAAGAGTATAATGGATTAAATTGTGGCCCCCTCTCAAAAAAAAAGTTCATATATTGAATCCTCAACCTCCAAAGTGATGGTAGTTGGAGAAAAAAAAAAAAAAAACCTTTGAAGAGCTAGTTACGGTTAAGTGCAGTGTTCAGAAAGGGCCCTGTGACCCTATCTCAAAAAACAAAATCAAAGACAAGAGAAGATATGAGTGACATTTTCCTCTGCCCTTACCATTCCTTACAGGGGCAGAGGTAAGCAGTGTCTGTCCCTCCTAAGACCCCAAAGACAAACCAAGGTACAGTTCCTCCGAAGTTCATTCTGGGAAAACCAATGAGTTGATGGGGCTTACCTACAGAGCACATATGAGGGCTTAGTCACTGGACCGTGTTTCCTCCCAAAGGCTGCTCAGGAGTCATTACCCCTAGGAACTGTGACTTTCCCACACTCAGGCATGAATGGAGCCCCTGCCTCCCTTCTCCACCCCCATATATACTCAGCCCCTCCCTGAGGCTGTGTGCAATTAGGGCCACAACAGGCAGCAGGAAGCAGCTGTGACGCTCCACCTCTCTTTGGTGGCTATAAACCGTCAGGAAGCCCAGCTAGGATGATCTTTTGTAAACGGACATAGCCACATCCTAGAATTGTGGCTGTCTGCCTTGGAGGATGGTCCTGTACTACACCCTCTTCCCATGCATGTTCCTCAAGATGGCCCAGGGAGGATGAGGAGAACACAGCTGTCGGCAAGCCAGGAAAAGCGGCCTCAACAGAAACCAATCCTTTTGGTACCTTCATCCCCAGAACTGTGAAGAAACACACTCCTGTTGTCGACAGCATGTCTGCCCTGTTGGCTACGGCAGCCTAAGATGATGCATTACCATAGCCAAGATTTCAAACATTAAATTTTTAAAAAATAATTTAAACTAGGTGGTGGTGGCACACGCCTTTAATTCTAGTACTCAGGAGGCAGAGGCAGGCAGACTTTAGGTTTATAAATATAGGATATGAGAAAATATTTAGGTTCAGAACTTTAGCCTCACCAGGATAGGATAGATGATTTTTTTCTTCAAGGTTGACTGATATAAATAGGCTAAACATTATGTATGTAATTTTTATATATGATTGTCCTAATTGTTTCCTAATTTCTACTATAGGTAGTTTTAAAAAAATTAGCCTTTTTTTCTTCTCTTTTTGGCTTTTTGAGACAGGGTTTCTCTGTGTATCCTTGGTTATCCTGGACTCTCTTTGTAGACCAGGTAAACATTGAACTCACAGAGATCCACCTACCTCTGCCTCCTGAGTGCTGGAATTAAAGGGGATGTATGTATATTGGGGTTTTATTTGGGGAATAGAATTAAAAGCTAGTTTAGATGGGCTGATTGCACAATCCAGGCTAAGGCTTGTAAAAATCCATCAGGTGTCTCTGTGTACTTTTTTTTTTCTGAGACAGGGTTTCTCCATGTTGTCCTAGCTGTCCTGGACTTGCTTTGTAGACCATGCTGGCCTCGAACTCACAGCAATCTACCTGCCTCTGCCTTTTCGAGTGCTGGATTAAAGGCATGTACCACCACACCCTACTTTGTGTGATTATTCATAAGTGGGCTAAGGGATAATTCTGTTGCCCTAAGAATCATAAGTATCAATTATAATTATTAATAATTCCTTCAACACAGACCTCTGAGTTCAAGGCCAGCCTGGTCTACAGAGCAAGTTCCAGGACAGCCAGTGTGCTTGCATGCATATGAACCATATACATGCCCATTGCTGGAAGAGGCCAGAAGAGGGCATCCGATCTTGTGGAACCTGAGTTACAGACAGTTGTGAGCCTTTTTTGGGAAACAGGGGTGGGGGCTAGAAACTGAACCCTGGTCCTCTGCAAATATCTCTAGCCTGATCCAGTTTCAGACATTTTTAGACACATACCTTCCATGAAGGAAAGGAAAAACAGAAAACTGACAACAATGAGCAGGCAAGAGACACCACAGCACTAAGGAAGTGGACAGCTTTTTAAAAAGTTTTATTTCAAGAACCTTGTTTTTTTTTTTTTTTAAACTGGTATTCCAAAAAAAGGTGGGTCAAAGTACAAAAAAAAAAGTCAGTTGAATAACAGCAGGTTTAGAAATCACAGCTGCAGAAGCAATGTACAGAAGCAGCACAGACAGAACGACCGGACATATGCAACCTGCTAGGCTTCTTTGCTTATTTTAAGTGTTTTCCCTCCTACAAAACACATCAGAGCATGCCATGAGATCAGAAAAAGAAAAGCTTAACAAATGGTTATGAGAAGCCAACTCTGTGCTAGAGGAGACAACGGTCCTTCCCTCCCCCACCCCCCTCTCCTCTCCTCTCCCTCGGTCTCAGGTTAGGTTATTCTGGAGACAGTTCACCTCCAAGTCATCCTGGTCACCTTTGCCACCCTCAAGTTTGGGTGACATGGAATTCTGGATGTTAAAAGATTCTTCCTCCTTCAGACAGGACTTGAGAGCTTCCTGGATTTTGTGGGGAGCGCTGGGGTCGTCCTGGAAGAGGAGAGAGTGGGGGGGAGGGATTGTTGGGAAGAGAGACAACAGGTAGAAGGATCAAAGTGTCTATCCTGACAAGAAGTTCCCAGGTAATGTCAGCACTAGGGAACTGGAAGCAGGAGAGTCAGAAATTCAGAGCTAGCATTGGCTGCATACCAAGCTCAAGAGCAGCCTGAATAAGGAATCAGATTACAAATAATTGTACTTCAGGCCATTCATCTTTTCTCACAAACAGAGATGAGGAAGAAACGGGCCCATTTATTTATTTGTTTGTTTGTTTATTTACTGACAGGGTCTTACTATGTGGCCCTTGCTGGCCTGGAACTCATTATGTAGACCAGGCTAGTCTCGAACTCACAAAGATCTAACTGCTTCTATCTCCCTAGTGCTGGGATTAAAGGCGTGCGCCCCATACCTGGCTGTTTCTTTTTTACACATGGGTCCTCATTGATCACTCTCCACCTATTCTTTTGAGGCAGGGGCTGAACCCAGGCCTCCTGTTCTCTCAGCTAAACTGGAAGCCAGCAAGTCCCAGACATCCCTGCTTTTGCGTACCTTGGAGCTGGGATTGTAGGTGAGCATGGACAGCCCAGCTTGCCGTGGGAGTGCAGGGGTCAGCACGTCAGTCCTCACGACTGTGCAGTCCACCCTTAACTCCGAAGCCAGCTCTCTAGCTCTTGTTTGTTTAAACTCTTAAAAACTAGATATTGATTATTTATGCACGTGGGGGGCAATACCACAGTGCTCATGTGGAGGTCACAAGACAACTTGTGGGAGTTGGTTCTCTCTTTGACCACATGGACTCCAGAAATCAAACTCAGGTCATCAGGTTTGGTGGCAAAGCACCTTTACTTGCTGAAACATCTTGCCAGCCCTGTTTGGTTTTGAGACAGGATCTCATGTAGCTCAAACTGGTCTTGAACTTAGGTAGCTAAGGATGAATTTGAGCTCATAATATTCTTGTTTTTACCTTTCAAATTTCAGAACCATGCCATGCTCAGCTTCCTAAAAGCAATTCTTACTTTGCTTGTCTAGTTATTTTAGTTTTTGAGATAGGTTTCACTATGTAGCTCAGGCTGGCTTTAAACATGCTATGTAGCTCAGGCTGGCCTTAAGATCCTTCTGTCTCAGCCTCACCAAGGACTGGAATTACAAGTATGTGCCACCACATAATGGCTCATTCTTGCTTTAGCCATTTTCAAAGTTCAAGTTAGGGGCAAGAGATACAGCTCAGCTGGTAGAATGGGTGCCAAGAATACAGGAGACCCTTCTCCACTCCTACCTCCTCCAAAAAAGGTAGGATGGTCTCAAAAGCCCAGGAAAGCACAGTAGGGCCTATAGTCACTTCTAGTCTTTACGAGAACCAGGTTTTAGGTTCCTTGAGATAACTCTCACCTTCAATGCATGCTCTTTGGGGCACAGAGAAGAAAAAGTGCAATGGGTAACTTTCAGAGCTCTAATATCACAAAGGTGGGGAAGCCACCAAGGGCTCAGGGACTGCCAACCAGTCCTGGTGACTCAGGTCTGTGATCCCAGCTACTTGGCGGGCTGGGGCAGGAGGATGGCAAATTCAAAGCTAGTCTAAGCTACAGAGAGAACTGCCTTCTGGGCCAGGGGTGGGAGAAACAGATCCTAAAAGTATGGTGCAGAGGAACCCAAACAGGGATCTTGAACAAGCTATAAACTTGCAAAGAGGACAGGGGAAGGAGTGTCTAACCCAAGGTGGGGTTCCTTCAGCCCAACCGTCTCCCCCAGACTGATCCTGTTAAATCCGAGGTCACTGAAGCCACAGCAGATGGGCCCATCTGTCTTTGACTTGGCAGGTGCACCTGGCCATGAGGGGACAGGACAGACACTTGGCACGCATCCCGAGAACCACTGCGAATCCCAGTCATATGGGCACTCTATACCCAGGGGTAATGTGGGCTCAGGCCTGCCTCAGATGCAAACCTCTAAGGGGAAGGGCAGCAGGCTATGTATCGCTACACATCCCAAGGGTAACATGGACTCAGGCCTGGGTGCCCATGATGCAGATGCAGAACTCTACGGGGAAGGGCAGCCTGGATGGAAAGCAGGAAAGATTTAAGCAGGAGATGAAAGCACTAAGGAGGATTGTGAAGAAAAACAGATAAACAGGACTATCCTAGGAACTCTCTCAGGTCTTCAGGTATCCCCTTGAACCAGACTGCTGAGGAACAAAAGGGTAGCTGAGGGCTGGTGGGCAGTCTGCCTGTGGGTTTCAGGAGACTTTATTCAAAAGGTGCACTTGGACCTTCCCACACGGTCTCCAACCTCCTCCCTGATGCTCATCTTCAGGGAGGGCTGCTCAGCCTCAGAGACAGGACCTGAGGCACAGGTGACAGTCCCTCACCTTAGCTCAGAGGAACAGAGGAAGGAAGGGGACACTGGCGGAGACAGCAGGAACTGATGCTGCCCAAAGCAGCAGAGATTTTTAATTCTGAAACCTTTTTAGAGTACAACAGAGGAGTTCACTGCAACAGGTGGGAAGATGACCAATGCACTCTATTTTAACTACTACAAAAGAAATAACCCTTCTATTAAAATGTATAAAGCTGAGCTTGTGAGAGGGCTCTGGGGGCAAAGGTGCCTGCTGCCAAGACTGATGGCTTGAGTTTGATCCCTGGGACTCACAGGGTGGAAGGAGAGAACTAAGTTCCTCAAGTTATCCTCTGACCTCCACAACTGAGGTGACACATGCAGAGAGAGGACGCTCGTGGGCGTAAGCTCAGGGGATGATGAGGCATGTGACTGTTTGTGTGTGTGCACACATGTATATGTGGTGTGTGTGTGCACGAAGGGGGCCAGTTACTTCTCAGCTGAAAATTACCTTCAAGATCCAAGAGGAGCCAGGAGACTACCACAGCCTGGTCCTGCCACCTCCCTGAGGGTTGACCCAATTGCTGTGTCAGCCTGCCCCACAGCCCCTCTTAGGCAGGGTCCAAGGCAGCTGACTGGCTCTCTACTCTGTTTTCAAAGCTGGGTCTCCACAGAGCCCAGCCAAGAGTTGCTCTTTGCGCAGGCTCCTGCAGACATGCAACTCTAGGAGGAACTGTGTCCTTACCATCCCCTTCAGAAGGCAAAGGGGTCAGTGACTTCAGGGAAGCTGCCTGAAGAAGCGAACCTTTCTGAGGGCATTTGCACTATTAGGCAGGATGAACCAGTGGACGGCAGCAACTCCATAATGGTCACGTCTGCTGCCCTATGCACACAGGATGGCAGGTCCTGCAG
>CAJQZJ010003646.1:14416967-14434642 GCA_907164525.1 Lophiomys imhausi
ATGGTCACGTCTGCTGCCCTATGCACACAGGATGGCAGGTCCTGCAGAGGCACCAACAACAGGCCATCCTTCTCTAGAGATCCGTGAACCCTGACGGAAGGGATGTCATGGACTAAGCTACCTGCCCAGCCCTTTCAATGATGTTACTTTTTCTTTTTGAGACAGGATCCCAATATGTCGGTCTAAGTTAGTCTCAAACTCTCTGCCTTTTTTTTTTTTTTTAAAGATTTATTTATTATGTATACAGTGTTCTGTCTGCAGGTATATCTGCAGGCCAGAAGAGGGCACCAGATTTCATTATGGATGGTTGTGAGCCACCATGTGGTTGCTGGGAATTGAACTCATGACCTCTGGAAGAGCAGCCAGTGCTCTTAACCGCTGAGCCATCTCTCCAGCCTCCCCTTTTTTTTCTTATCAGACAAGGTCTCAAGTGTGGATTGAACTAATAACAATCCTCCTGCTGTAGCTTCCTAAGTGAGTTAGCACAATCAGCTTCAGATAGGAAACATTCTTAACCTACAGGAGGGACCTTTGGACAGAACATGTCTACAATATTAAGGAGCAGCGAAGTCAGAGTCTCTGAGGTCAAAGAGCTTTTCAAACCTCTGCTTCAACTCCATTGCCTGGGTCAGAAGTGTCTCGGTCCCTGCATCTGTGCAACTGTGATCTGTATACTGAGAAACTGCTCATCTGGAAGCATGGAGCCTCCATCACATGCGAAATCCCTGGATCTAGATATGACATCATTTGGTTCAGATGGCTCTTACTTTGTTTTTTAAGATTCTCAGAGCTGGGCAGTAGTGGTGCCACCTTAGGAAGAGGCACGTGGATCTCTGTGAGTTTGAGGCCATCCTGGTCTACAAAGTGAGTCCAGGACAGCCAGGGCTACACAGAGAAACCTTGTCCCAAAAAACAAACAAAAAGTTCTCTGATAGTATACAATATTATACTGCTGGTAAGTTAGCCAGTGTCTTCAGAACATCATTACTGTGATCTTTTTTGGCAGGTTTCAACTGGTATTATGAACTTATCCTTTTAAGAACGGAATTAGAAGCCTGGAGTGGGTATACACACCCGTAATCACAACATTTAGGTGACTGGGGTGGGAGGATCAAGAGTTCAAACCCACTGTAGGCTACATAGGAAGTTCAAGGCCAGCCTGGGCTACATAAGACCAGTCAGTCATGATGGTAGCTCATGGTTACAATTCCAGGAATTGGGAGATGGAAGTAGGAGGGTCCACTGCAAATTCAATGTTAGTCAGTTACATAGTGAGCATGTCTCAAAAAACAAAACACCCCCCACCTACACATGGATCAGAATTATCCTTAGACTAACGATTCCAACAGTTTCTGTGCTTGACTCAACCCTACCGAGCATGTGTAAGTCTGTCAGCTGTTATAGTCCTCAGAAAGCACCAAGGAGTGGCAGGTTTCTCTATCTATCCCAAGGGGAAATCACCATTTGCTTCAGTGACCACCAGGAAATTCCCCAACAATGCAAGGTAAAAGTCAATGACCCAACCTCTACAGCACAGGTGAAGCTTCAAATTATAAGCCATTCTAGAAGATTCCAGCACCTGTAACTCTGCCTGTCAGAGACACGATGCTGCACAAAATGCTAGTGCCCACCTGCCCTGCCCCACTGGGTTGCCCTGAGCTGATCTTCAAAGCTGTCTGGAGACTTCCTACAAGGGGATGGAGCAGGGGCAGAGGCATGCAAAAGGGGAGATGTGAAGAAGAGGAGTTACCTGACAGACAATGTTATCATAGTGAGCCAAGGCACGGGCATTGGGGGAGGAGACACAGGGAGTGTCGCAAAGTTTCCTTACATTTGGATGAGAGCCCTCGGCAATGGTGGACAGGGAGAAGTTATCATTGTGGAGCTCAGACGGGGTCCGGAATTTGCTGGAGCGAGAGAAAAGAGAAGGGGAAAGTCAAGTGATCATAGTATAATCGTAGGAGTGATGCCTGGACTCACAGTCAAATATTGTCACACCACGAACAGAACAAGATGCAGTGGGGCATGACTTACCCCTGGGAACAACCTTCCGCCACTTAAAGTGATCCGATGCTTTCTTACCCCCTGGGATTTTTATACTGGAAGAAGCGCATTTTAAAGGGCTGCCGACGATATGAACAGCTATGACCGTGTTTGTGCATGCCAGGCAATTGCAGCTGCGCCAAGACAACCATCTGGCCAACGGTGATTGCAAGATGCCAGCAATTGTAAGACACTGTTCAATTTCAGAGATGCTAATATGTGAGAAGAGACGTGCATCTTAGATTCGATAAATGTTGCATCAGTGGCAGGGCTGGGCGCACGCGGTATCCTCAGAGCAGACACCCACCATCAACAGTGCCCTGACTGAAGTGGCCCTATGTCCCCGCTCCCTGCACCCCGTAGCCATGGAATGAGGAACCAAGGGTCCTGGCTTGTGTCCCTCTGGAGTGATCATGTGCACAGATTTATGTCCCTGCCTTGATGCACAAGGACAATAGAAGAGGGGCCCTTTCAGCCCCACGATGGTTAGCTGGAGGTCACTGGGTTGCCGCTGTCTGCACACTGTCTGTCTTTACCCAGAACAGGACAAACACATGGTGTTTTGTCTTTTTCCCAGGACCCAGGGAAAGTCCCTCAGCCACACTCTGCAGAGAGAATCTCAGGCCAGTGGCGTTTATTCGGGACGAGGATGAAAGGGAAGCAAAGCCAGTCTTGGGTCCCAAGGAAGTTAGGAGCTAGTCTTCTCCTTTTGAGACCCTGTGACACTTTATAAAGGTTTTTTTTTTTTGCTTTGCTTGGTGATCAGACAGCTCATTATCTAGTCCATAAGGTCACATTAGAGTGTTCAAGGTGTGGACTTAATGGTAAATGCAGCTCAACTCTTAGATGCACATCTAAGAGACCCTATGTTCCTTAAAGTACACAGGGCAGGAAGAGAACTTGACCGCTCATCACTGCTCAATTCTATTCTGTTTGGAATAGGGGCTGGCCAGCGTCTGTGTGGTGCACACTCGCAAATGTGCACGAGCCTACATGTATGTGTATAAAATAGGTACAGCTTTTTTTTTTTTTGGTTTTTTGAGACAGGGTTTCTTTGTGTATTTCTGGCTGTCCTGGACTCACTTTGTAGACCAGGATGGCCTTGAACTCACAGAGATTGGCCTGCCTCTGCCTCCCAAGTGCTGGGATTAAAGGCATGTGCTACTGCTCTCAGTAAAATGGATCACTCCTAAAGGGTGAAGGTGGACAATGACCAGAGAGACTATTGCAGACTAGTTCACACTCTCAAAAGATGAGAATGAACAGTGACTAAGAGACTATTAGATAGGGCATGCTCTCAAGGGGTGAGCCTTTATTTTATTTTATTATTTATTTATTTTTCAAGAGTCTCACATAGCTCAGGCTAGCATCAACTCCCCTATGCAGCTGAAGATGACCTTGGATTTCTGATCCTCTAGCTTCCATCTTTCCTGAGCACTGGTATATACTGCCACACCCTGTTTATGTGGTGTAAGGGATCAAAGGGTAGTTTTGAGCACTGAAGGCAAGCATCCTTATCAACTAAGCTAAATTCCTAGCCTAAGGGGGGAGCTTTTAAAAGGCAATGGCGTATGGCGCTAACATCGCTTTCCTCAGTGTCCACTGAGGAGGAGGAGCTGATACTAAATGATAATAGATTTGAAGGGACTGGAATTACTCTATACTGATTTGTGAGTAAAATCTTTGCGCTGTCCCCTTGGTGTCAAAGACCAGGGAAGCAGGTGTAAGCAGGCAGGGTGGGCAGAATGAGTATAGTAATTTACTTGGAGAGAAGGTATGTGCTGGTGGCCCTCTCTTTACCACGCTCTTTCCTGGGTTTTAGGTGCTGGAACGTGGCTGATAGTTGCACAGGCTCCAAGGATTCACATGGCACACTCTACATATGGATAGATAAACTTGGGTGAACTTTTAGCATGAACCAAAGGGTTAGAGAACAGGTGCCAGAACCCCCCCCCCCCAACAGCTGGGGTTGGGGGCAGTGGCTTGGCTGACAAAGGCTGCAGAGTTCAAACTTACTTGGTCCTCCGCAGCTTGGTATTCTCAGTCTTGAGCAGATAGAGCTTCTTGGCAAAGAACACAGTCATCATGAACAACAGGAGCAGCACAAGAGCAGCAGAGCCAATGGCCACGCACATCACCTGGAAGTCCGTGATGATGGACTCACAGCGCATCCCCTTGTGCCAGATGTAGTCCTGAGTGTTACACCTACAAGGTCACAGAGGGACTCAGGCGACAGAGCAGGCAGTCTTGGCCACAGCAAGAGCCTGACTCCGATGCCAGCAACACTCAACTCAACAGACCACAGGACTGCAGCACCCCCAATCTGAGAAGACCCATCACTGTCTTCACCCCAGCTTTACATCTGTTCTATGAAGTGGATCAGGTGTTCTGAGTCCCCGAGGGTATAAATGAGGTGAGCAAAGCAGAGACAATGAAGGAAACTCTCTAAGTTACATGACTGGTTAGTGACAGGGGAGGGAAAGTCCCAGAATTCTGCCCGCCCTTGCTCTGGGTAAAAGATGGATAATGATGTCACTCAAGGTGAAATACTGGGACCTGCCCTGCACACAACTGGCCTCTATCCTATCTAGTTTATATGACACTGAAAACAAAGCACCAGACAGACACACAGAGGTGGGTGGATATTCTCTTCTTCCCCCTACAGCCCCTAAACCCTCTTAGGACTGTGAGAACTACCCTGCCTGCACAGTGAGAATCAACCCCTTGAGGGGTGGGTTTTCATCCTTTTGTTGAGTGACTTTCTCTTGCCCTTGGGGACATTCCCAGGCTCCAACTCTTCCAATGACACTGCTGTTTCCATGGGAACCAGGCTGCTTCAAAGAGGAGAGATGTGGAAGGATACAGAGGCAGGCAAAGGAGGGAGGACATGAACCTTGGGTGAATGGCAGACTAGAGAAAGGGGCAGAGATGAGGAAATTACCCATTGGCAAAATGGCTACTTCACACCCAGAACAGGGTGGGGAGATGTGCCTCCAAAATTTTTGTTTTCCACCTGAATTTCTGTGCAATGCAAAGTACAGATGATCCGTTTAAGGTGGCCAGGGAATGCAGACCCTCTATGTGGGGCCCTCTCACCCAGTGTTCTAGAAAAGTTCTGCCACAGCTCAAGCGCACATCCTCTCCCTGTAGTGGGTCAGGGTGAGGGAGACAAAGGCATGCTGAAGTCTGCAAGGAAAGACTCAGCAGTCTCCTGTGAGTGGAATGTAAAACAGTTTGCATGCAGCCGCCAGGCCTGGGTGTGCAAAGCTGAAGAGAAGCCTGGGTGGGGAGGTCTGCACATGACTTAGGGACAGGAGCTAAGCAAGGGGAATAGGTGTGGAAGACTCCATGTTGGGGAAAGCAGCCGTGCAGACTACTGAGGAGTACAATCTTTTTCCTATGGAAAATTTCCTGAGGGCGATTCCTTCAGACTTCACACTGTGGTGGGAAGCTCACTTTGAAGGCAGAAATGTCAGGCCTTCCAGTAGGATGGAATATGATTTTGCAGGGAGTCTGCTTAGTACTGTGAGAACTACCCAGTCCTGAGCCAGACTGATGTCATCACCACAGTTCCTGTGGCTAAAGATAGAACAAACTCACAAGGCCCTTTACATTTTGGGTGGTCTTTAGCTAACTGGGAAGTTCTTTCTAATACCACCATAGTTTTTTTTTTGAGTCAGGATCTCACTTAGCCCAGGGTGGCCTCAAACTTTACTATGTAGCTGAGGATAGCCTTGAACTCCTGTTCTTTTGCCTCTGCCTCACAAGTGCTGAGATCACAGGCATTAGTTACTATATTCCTCCACCATAATTTTTTTTCTTTTTCTTTTTTTTTTGTTTTTTTGTTTTTCGAGACAGGGTTTCTCTGTGTAGCCCTGGCTGTCCTGGACTCAATTTGTAGACCAGGCTGGCCTCGAACTCGCAAAGATCTGCCTGCCTCTGCCTCCCAAGTGCTGGGATTAAAGGCGTGCGCCACCACTGCCCAGCTTTTTTTAAATTTTTCGAGAGGGTTTCTCTGTGTAACAGCTCTGGCTGTCCTGGACTCACTTTGTAGACCAGGCTGGCCTCAAACTCACGGTGATCCAGATCTGCCTGCCTCTGCCTCCTGAGTGCTGGGATTACAGGCGTGTGCCACCATGCCCTGCTCACCATAATTTTTTGACTTAAGAAATTACTCTTAGAAATGGCTGGACAGCTCCAACCAGAACTGTACAGTCACACCCTATGTGGATGATCCTAGTACCATGACCATCTAGGAAATGACATCGAATAGAACTGGAACCAGACCTTTGATGCCAAAGTGCTGCAACTAAACCTTAAGCACTTGTCACAGGAACAAAAAGAAACACTGAGACACTGAGCCATAGCTAGGAGTGCGTCAGGCACTTGGGAGGTGGAATCAGAAGGTTCAGGAGATCAAGGATATCCGTGACTATACAGGGAGTTCAAGGCCAGCCAGCGTAGACTACATAAGCCCTTTCTTCTTGTCTTTTAAAAACACTTAAAGGTCCTGTGAGAAAAGGACTGTTCTTAAAGAACCACCCAGAACACCCTTGCCTTAGGACCCTTCCATAAGGAGCTGTGTTTTCCATCAGGTAAATCTCTCTCTGTGAGGCCATTCCCAGAGATGAGGTCACTGAGAAATTATTGATGAGGCTTGGGATGGTGGTTTTAGACAGTGTCCTTAGGGATCTCAATACTCTTATCTTTGCCTGGCAGGAGCACTGGGCAGCCATCACACTCCACAGCAGGGTTCCAGGACTGTTCCCTTTAGAATGGCTGCTGTCCAAAGCCCTTGGAGAAATCCATTCACTTTGCCTTTAAAGATGAAATATTACTTCTAAAGAACTAGTCCTTAGCCGGGCGTGGTGGCGCACGCCTTTAATCCCAGCACTTGGGAGAGGCAGAGGCAGGCGGATCTCTGTGAGTTCGAGGCCAGCCTGGTCTACAAAGCAAGTCCAGGACAGCCAGGGCTGTTACACAGAGAAACCCTGTCTCGAAAAACCAAAAAAAAAAAAAAAAAGAACTAGTCCTGGTGGCAAGATCGCAAAAAACATTTTTTTTTTGAGACTGTGTAGCCCATGTTGGCTTCAAATTCACAACTGTCCTGCCTCAGCCTCCCCAATGTTGAGATTACAGATGTGTACCCAGCATGCCTGGCTCTTAGCAGTCCTGGGAATCCTGTGAATATACCTCCTCTGGGAAGTTGTACCTCTCAAACACCCCTCATTGCTGAGTCTGTCCCATCTACATTGTTCAGGCAGTTTTACCAGCCCCTGAACATCCATCACTCCCTTACCTGCAGAAAGCTCCTATGTTCTCCACCAGGTAGCACTGGCCGCCATTGTGACAGTAACTTGGGAAGAGGTCACAGACTGACCGACAGGAGCCATTGTGCCTGACAAAACCAACTCGGCACTCTGTGCCATTTTCTCCTGAGGCCAGGTCCCTGCCTGGATCTCCAGGGCGGGGCCTGAGAGAAATGCTGCTGCCAGGGACCATCCCCAGAGTGTGCTGTGGAGGAACAGCATGCCACCGACTGGTGGGCTGTCCTGTCCCAGGCCCCACACCAGGCTTTTGAGTGGGCAGGAGAAGGTCATTTTCATCTTCCAGGTCAGGACCTCCCACTGCATCCTTATCATCCTCCTCTTCCTCTTCCTCCTCCTCTAAGTCATCATAGAAGGATGTGGTGGGGTAGAAGTCAGACTCGTCAAAGGGGGTGAAGTCATCATATAAGTCAAGCAGGCTCCAGGAAGGGGTCTCTCCTTCAGTATCAGGGTGATTCTCGGAGGTTCCTGGTGACCCTGGGAAGCTGCCCATGTCTACACCACGACCCTCACTATCCAATCCTTCAAAGTAGTCGATGTCAATCACATCTGAGACTGGTTGATTGTCTAGAGTGCCTTGAAAGGGATAAGTGGGCTCTGGCCGTTGAGGGTCAGGTGTGCTGCCTCCCAGGTTTAGCCAAACCTCCAAGGGGCTCTCCTTAGGGAGTTCAGGGCCTGGGCTAGGCTTATCATGGGTAGTCGGGGAGGGAGGTCCACTGGCTTCAGTAGCCTCAGGGGTGGCAGGGGGCACTGTAGACGATCCAAGAGCCTCCTCAGGAGACTGGAGCGTAGCTGGAAGGGTCTGGGCGTCGCCACTGCCAGCCTCTGCAGTCACTCCACCCTGACCTGGGCTATCTGCCTCCAGCCAGGCAGTGCCAGTTACTGCAGCCGATGCCTCCAGTGCTTCCTCTGGCCGGACCTCAGGGCCCACCGCAGCCAGTTCGCTGCCGGGCGCTATCCACGAGGCTTCATTTTCCCCACTTGCTGGCAGGCCGGCTTCCTCCCGCGTGTCATTAGCACGCGGCTCCCATGCAAGGCCGCTCCTCACCAGCTCCTCAGCCTCGACCGCGCTGCCTGTTTCCCGTGCTGTGGGAGGGAGGACGAGGGGCAGGATGTCAAGGTGGCGCTTGGGGTGAAAGGCTCTGAGAGAGATTCAGTAGACCTGCATCCACCCTGAGACACTGCTTGTTTTCAAGGCCACGCCCCACTTTTAAGGTACGCCCCTAAGTCCGCATCCCAAGCCGGGGAAATACACCTTACCTATGGTTTCCCGCCCCAGAAAAGCACCCGCAGTCTCAGAGGCGAGGTCAGGGTCGTCCCCCAGCTCGGGCTCTCCCTTGCTACATCGTCCAGACCACGCCCCTCCTACAAGCCCCGCCCACAAATCGCCTTCAGGCCCCGCCCCGCTCCAGATCCCGCCCCTCCCTCAAGACCCCACCCCCGCCTAGCCCACCCTGCTGTCTGTCCACGGGCTACCGGTGGCTCCTCGTTGGCCGGTGTCCCCTACAGGTCCTCTCCTCCTCCCCTTTCCCGCCCGGTCCCCGGCTGCAGGCCGTCCGGTGCCCCGCCCCCTTGTCACGGCTTGGGGACTCCACCTGGACCTGAACGGGACCCCGGCACGGGGAGGGGCGCGAGGGCTAGCTGGGGTCGCGGTCGCGGTGGGTACCTACCCGGCACGGCCCCAGCGGCGAGCACCAGCGTGGCCCCCAGAAGCAGCAGTGCCGGCGGCGGCCCCCAACCCGGGCCCCCGCCTCCAGCTCGGCCCATTGCGCGGAGCCCCGGCCGCTGTGCGCGACGCGCGCGGCTTGGCTGCGCCCTCGGCTTGCCTGGCCGCCGCGCCGCGCCGCGCCTGCCACCCGTCTGCGGCCGCCTCAGCCCACGGTGGGCAGCATGAGCCGCCGCATGCCGCGGTCAGCCTCTGTCCTCCGCGCGCCGCGCCTCCCCGCCTCCCGCGCCGCCGCTGCCGCTTGCCGCCGCCGCACTCGGCGCCGCCCCCACTCCGCCCGCCCCGCCGCACGTCGCGTTGACGCCGGCCCTTCTCGGTCCTCCTCGCCGGGGGCACAGGCAGACGGGACGTGGAGGGCGAGCGGCGGACGCGCGGCGCGCAGGGGCGGTGGAGCCGCTTGGGTGAGCCGACAGGTGCACGGGCGGGAGCCGCGCCGGCCTGCGCGGCCTGCGCCCCCAGTGCTGAGCGCGCTCGGCCACTGACCTCCGAGGAACCCACCCGCCACGCGCGCGCAGGGGAGGCGGGGACGTCGCCCGCTCCGACACCCGCAGGCTCGGGGCGGGGCTCGGAAGGGCCGCAGGGGGCGGATGCCCGCGCCCCCCGTGTGGAAAGCAGCGGAGCCCGGGGCACCGACTCTCGGGTTTCTGCGCCAACCCGGTGTTCAGGGCAGGGAAGGTTCTCCAGCTGGTCTGTGAGCCTTCTTCCGGAGAGCAGGGCGAACGTCGACAGAACCTGGCAAGGAGGCGAATACGACGACGGCCTAAACTCTAATCGGATCAGACCTAATCCGTCCACAGCCAAAGCCACTAGTTTAGATCTTGCACAGCCAGGTTCACCCAACGCATTATCGGGCAAGGGGTGAGACCGGTCCCCAGTACTCTGACTTCACCTCGCCTTCTCTAAATCCAGGGCAGCATTTTCTACTTCCCAAAGTGACCAATACTACCCAAACCCAAGTTCCTGGTTAGATCAAAGAGGTCAGATCACTGCCAGGTGCACAGGGAAGGTGGAACCAGACCATCTGATCTCTGTTCCTAACACAGGTTCACGGCTTATTGGGAGATCTGTTGGGAGGGAAGGCAGAAGTACAGCTTAGTCACTAGTCATGCCTGTCAGAGACCAAATATGATCAAGATGGAGCCAACATTTAATCTGTCTCACAAAAATCTAGTGGGGTTGCCTTGGTTCCAGCACTTCTTTTCTCCCACAACTGTGGCTGCAGCCTATTTGCCCAGCCTAGAGTTCCCTCCAAGCTGACAAACTTAGTGCCAGAAAAGTTCAATTTTCTACCACCCTGCCCTCTGAGGCCCACTTGGCCCGTTCAAGCACTTATAGGCACTTACATCCTAATCGGTACCTGGCTCGGAGGTAGCTCTGTAAGGCCTGTAGATGACATTTATGATGTGGCAACCTGACATACTTGTCCCAGCTCCTTGAGTTTGGAGTTCTAGTTAAGAGGGAACTTGCTTCTCTCTTCAGTTCTTGGGTGGAAATTGCCAAAAGTGAATGTTGGTAGAGTAAGTCTGTCTGGGAAGGTCCTGTGTAAGTCCCTTTATGTCTAGGGCATGGTCACAATAAAGTGTCTTTCTTACTTATGGTAAAACACTAAGGGTGAGGGAGAGCACCTGCCTAAAATGAGAATCTAGGTTCAATTCCTAGAATTGAAAAATAATTGCATTTGCTGGGCATAGTAGCTCATGTTTGTAATCCCTGTCTAGAACCAATTAACCAATCAAATCCCTCTATCTCTCTTGTTTCCCACTTTTTTTTTTGGACAGGGTTTACTGGCTTTGTAGACCAGGCTGGCCTCAAACTCACAGAGATGAACCTGCCTCTGTCTCCTGAGTGCTGGGATTAAAGTTGTGCACCACCACACCCAGCTTGTTTCCCATCTTTAACTATCCTTCTGAATTCAGTAAAATAAACATATGGTACAAAATGTGAACTATTTCCTTCAATTCTCCTCTCCCCTTCCTGGAGACAAATTCTGCTCCCACTTTGTTCAAGTGTGTGTGTGTGTGTGTGTGCGCGCGCGCGCGCACACACACACACACACACACACACACACACACGCGTGAAGTGCTGTCAATGAGCTATATATCCAGCACAAATTTTGAATTAAAAACCAACCAACCAAGCCAGGTGTGGTGGTACACACCTGTAATCCTAGCACTTGCAGGCGGATCTCTGTGAGTTCGAGGCCAGCCTGGTCTACAAAGTGAGTCCAGAACAGCCAGGGCTTGTTACACAGAGAAACCCTCTCTTGGGAAAAAAAAAATCATTTTTGTGTGCATGCTGTTTTGCATATATATGTATGTGCACCACACCTGCATCTAGTATCCGGGAAGTCAGAAGAATGTATCAGATGCCCTGGAACTGGAATTACAGACCATGAACCATGTGCTCTACAGGAGCATTTCTGCAGACCCTCACTTCCTTTCTTACATCTCAGAAGATGGGGCCTGTCATGGTGCATGGTAGATTTCTTTCATGGCTTTTAATGTTTTCAAAAGGGTAAAGACCACTGATAGCAGCCTGGTGGTGGTAGTGTACACCTTTAATTCCAGCATTTAGGAGGCAGAGGCAGGAGGATCTCGAGTTGAAGGACAGACTGGTCTGCAAAGCAAGTTCCAGAATAGCCAGGGCTACACAGAGAAACTGACTGGGGGTAGGGGTACATGGGCTAATGGGAGAGGGAAAAGTCAGGGAACCAATTACAACTAGTACCCATGTACCCTCCATGATTACCACTTATGCCCTCAGAAAGCCTTTGCATGCTCTTGTAGCTTCATGGAGAGCAGTCATGTAACCTGTGTTGGCAGTAGCTTGACCCTTTATAGAAGTCACTACCCTAAAGGTTTATGAAGACCTCAGGAAAATACCCATTGTAGGGGTGGGGTAGTTGAGACAGGGTTTTTCTCTGTAGTCTTGGCTGGCCTAGAACACACTCTGTAGTCCAGGCTGGCCTTGAACTCAGAGATCTACCAGCCTCTGCAAAAATGCCCATTCTTTACAGTGTATGGATACCACCTGTAGAAACCTGACAGTAGAAAAAAAGGATGTCTCACTCTGATTCCCTAGCAGCTTGTCGTCTGCTCTGCTGGATGGAGCTGGTGTGGGGGCGGAAGTGGCAGCTCTCAGGGATTGTGACAGGCTGTCTTGTGTCTGGTTTGGCCTTGACACTGACAGACTTCCAGCAGCCATCTGGACTGTAGCATTCTTCACCTCACCATCAGCTCACTTTTGCTGTTGGTTGAGACAGGTCGTCATGTATCCCAGGATAGCCTTCAACTTTGGAACCTCCTGCCTCTACCTTCCATGTGCTACCATGTCCAGTTCTGGGTTATCTTAGTCAGCAGCATCTACAGGGCACCTGAGAAGTACTTAGTCCTCTGCCAAGGCAGCAGTCTCTACAGTCTAGCTAGTATTGTGTGGTTTTCTCACAGCTGGCCTAGCTTTGAAGTTAATACATTCAAAAGCTCTTCCCAACCTATTGATAAACCATTGTCTGGCAGAGGGAAACCCCCAGGTTTGTGACACCCTTTTCTGAGACAGGAACACTTGGTCTCCAAAGTAAGTAAGTTATATCAACACAAAGGCCCTTGGCCTCTCCCCTCCTACCAGGAATGGTATGAGTAGATCTGTTCTTAGTAGCCCATTATCCACCTAACCTCCCAACATAAAGGAATAGTTTGTCCCCAAGGCTAGGATCATAAAGCCTGGTCATTCTGTGATGGTCAATACTAATAGCATAGCAGCTAGGAATAGAGATATTCCTGTAACCCCAGAATTTGGGAAGTGGAGGCAGGAGGACTGGGAATTTAAGGCTAGCCTCAGTTCTATAAAGTTTGAGATTAACCTAGGTTAATGGGGGGGGGTCTCAATGGGGTACAGAACATAACATTTAACACCCAGATGAAAGCGGAGGCTCAGCTGAATAAGGAAGATAGGGCTTGTATTATTACCCTTTTCTGCCTCTTGATTCCTCTTCTGAGACGGTTTTTGGTTTTCAAGACAGGGTTTCTCTGTGTAGCTCTGGGTATCCTGAAACACTTTGTAGACCAGGCTGGTCTTGAACTCACTGCTTCTGCCTCCTGAGTGCTGGAATTAAAGGTGTGCACTACCACCACCCTCTATCAGCAGTCTTTAGTCTTTCAAAAACACTAAAAAGCTATGAAAGAAATCTACCATGGCCATCATGCCTGGCACCTGTTACCCTAATTCATTTTTCGTTTTGAGACAGGGTTTCTCTGTGTATCCCTGGCTGTCCCGTACTTGCTTTGTAGAGCAGGCTGGCCTCAAACTGAGATCCACCAACCTCTGCCTCCTAAGCACTGGAATGAAAGGCCTGTGCCATCACCAGGACAATCAGTTATTTACTTACTTATTTTTGAGACAGGGTTTCTCTGTGTATCCTTGGCTGTACTCGACTTAATTTGTAGATCAGGCTAGCCTTGAAATCAGAGATCTGGCTACCTGTCTCTCGAGTGCTGGTATTAAAGGCATGCACAAACACAGCCAGCAATTAGCTGCAAACTGCCATGTGGGTGCTGGGACTTGAACTTGGGTTCTTTGGAGGAGCAGCCAGTGCTCCTAACTGCTGAGCCATCTCTCTAGCTCCCATCAGTCATCCCATCACGGCAGCCTTGTCTCAGATCTGTCCTAAGGTCAGGATCAAAACACTCCACCTCACTATGTAGCTTAGCCCTAAGTGGTCTCACACAGATTTACCTGCCTCTCTGCCCTTTATGATAAGAAACATGAATTCCCAGGACTTAGTCTAGCCCCCAGGATGTCACAGGCAGTGCACAGAAGCCATGTCCTATCTCCATCTAAGCGACTGAATTCAGGATATCATGAAGAAATTATAGTTCACTCAATTCAGATTTTATACATTATCTCCAAGGTTTCTCCAGGAAAAAAATGTTTTGTTTGGAGATAGGTTTTTTTTTTTTTTTTTAATATTTTATTATGTATAGTGTTGTCTGCATGTGTGCCTGCAGGCCAGAAGAGGGCACCAGATCTCAATACAGGTGGTTATCAGCCACCATGTGACTGCTAGAAATTGAACTCAGGACCTCTGGAGAGCAGTCAGTGCTCTTAACCTCTGAGCCATGTCTCCAGCCCCTGGAGACAGGTTAGTGTCTAAAGGCTAGTGTTAAACTTTGGATTCTCCTGAGCTGTGATTATAGGCTTGTACTACTATGCCCTCCCTGCCTTCGTAATATTCTAGTTACTTTGATTTTCTTCAAGAATGCTTGCCTTATGTGAAATGCTACATTTATTAACTGTTTACATCTTGGTGGTCTGGACAGGACAGCCTGGCTTTTACTGACCGCCAAGGTTATGCACCTCAAACAAAGCAGGACCTCAAACTTCTTTTGGATAAAATGCCTTGAGAAGGATCTGTAGAGTTTTGTACTACCACATAATCTTTTGAAGGAGAGAAAAATTAAAGCCAGATGAGGTGGCACGTGTCCTTAATCCCTACTTGAAGCAGGTGGATGTCCATTAGCTCAGGACCACAGTGGTCTGCATAGTGAGTTCCAGGCCAGTGCAAGACTACACAGTGAGACTCTATCCCAAAAATAAAATCACATTTATTTGTGTATATGTTTGTGCATACCAGGGTGTATGAGAAGGCCAAACAACAACTTGAAGAAGTCAGTTCCCTTTTACTATGTGGGACGCCCAGGATTTAACTCAGGTCATTAGGCTTGGTTGCAGGCACCTTGATTGGCTGATACAAGACCAAGCTTCGTCTAAATTGTATCCTACAAACCTCTTTGGAGGCACCAGGATATTAGGTTACCCTCCTTCTGGGCAACTTCCGTTCATCTTTCTTTGATTGAAGGGGAAGGTATCCAACTTTATGTCCAATATTGAAGCACCTTGAGAAGGATCAGCCTAGCAGGGCCTGACCCGTGGAATTTTACCTGGTAACCAAGACCAGGTGAGACGGGATATCTTGGTTCTTTATAGGACACAGTATGAAATGTGGATGAATGCAGAGAATGGGACTAGAGTTCATAAATGGTATTTCATTTATTCAATGGAAAAGGAGGGAAATTAAGCCACTTTCATTCATTTTCTCCCAAACTCTCAAAATTCCCTTCCCTCATTAAAAACAAAACCTAAGGCAGGGATTGGGAGGTGAGGGGAAACGCACACCGAGAAACACATTTGTACAGAACCCACAGTATCCCAGCCCGCCCCTCACAAAATTGGATAGGTGTTAATACAGGAATGATACCTGGATTGACAGACACGGAAAGAGCTGCGTTGAACTCAGGTTCTGTAGATTACCAGTGCTGTAAAAATATCTCCACTTGTATCTTTCAAACTGGAAAGTGATCACGTTACAGACCTGAGGTTACAAAGGACCACAGTATGAACCGGAATCCCACTCTCCTTTTAGCACTCAGGGGAAAGGTGAGTGTCTAGAGCAATTTTCCTTTGGGAGAGAATGGAAGGAAGGAAGGAAACCTTGGTCACTGTCATCAAAAGGCACTGGGGTCTTCCTGGAGGCAAACAAGTAAGGAACAAGGTCACCTCCACTTCTACTCCAAGACTCTAGAGTGCACAAGGAAGGAACAAGGTTGCTTTAACTTTAGAACCCCAGGACTCTGGCAGTGACCAGCGCACCTGGTTAGACGCAAACCTGAGGGTCTCAAGGGGACATCTCAACTGTGGATTTCTGTGTTCGGACATTAAGGGGAAAGTCTAAGGTGTTAGATACCTCCCTACACCCTCTTATATGTAAAGCTTTAAAACACACATAGAAAAAAAAAACCCATAAGGCATTCTACCTTGCATTCTCAAGAAAAACTGGCACTTTATGTGAAGCTCTGCCAAAAACGCCCTCTAGCTACTCATGGAGGGACAGAGGGAGGGAAGGACAGCTGACAAAACCAAGACCCATCAAATCACCCACCAGCAGGGGTAGATACAGGCTCAGATTAAGGCATTTTGTGGCTCTTCCTCTGGAATGGTACCCCACCCTTCCAGTGTGAGTACCCCAAGCCTTAAAGCATAAAGCTTTGGAGTCAAGTGAGGTTCTTGTGCTCTTGGTACAATCTCCACAATCCTGTGACAGATGAAACATGAGGTTTCAGAAAAAGAAGATACCCGAGGCTTCTGATTGTGCGCCACTTTTCCACTCCCATTCTGAACCTCAGTACCATTTAAGAAATCCCACTCACCTTGGCTACAGCAAGGGGTACTTTAGGGATTTGTACCCCCACCACCCTAACCAAGTTTCATGAGATAAAACGTTTAGCACAATCTATTTATCCATTTCAGTACTCCCCCTTTCTTATAGGAGGAAGGTTAAAAAACAAAAAAACAAACAAAAAAACTACACACACACATATAAAATTCGGCTAGATTTAGGGTGGTGAGGGAATAAGATGTGTGTATTGGGGGAGGTGTGTAGGCAGGGTCCTGACCCTTTAACTTTCCTGGCAAGTATAAGAAAACTGAGGGAATGCCTCCCCAAATTCTAACCTTTAAAGCTCACGCTGCCCTTAGGAAAACAACCCACCTAGTTCTAGCACTGCACATCTTCTGCACAGAAAACCAGAATGGTGGGAGAGGGGAGGGGTGGGCTTGTTCTAATTGACTCTCTGCTATCATGTACTAGGAACAGTGGTGTGTGCTGCCAAGCAGAGCAGAGTCCTGCAGTCATAGACAGTCCTCACCAGGAAATAAAAGCAACAGGATACCTCCTCCTTCCCCAGCTCCTCTCATTTTGGTGCATTTATGTGTGGCAAGTCTCAGGGACTTTACCAGTAGCACCACTCTCAGCTTAGATAAGCAGAAATAAGGTCACTTATAATGCCTTAAGGTGTGTCCCTCTGTAGCTATCTCCTGCCCATCACCTTTTTTTTTTTTTTTGGTTACTATTAACTTAGGATACTTTCCTTAAAAACAACCATAACAGAGGAAGAAAGGATAATAATTATAGAGGATTATCCACTCAGGCATAAGACAAAACAAAGAGAGACATAAAATACTAATGTCAACAGAACTTGCAGACCAACTGCAACATGTGCCATACTGGGACAGGGGAGACACGGTTACTCTTCAAAGGACCAGGGCACACTGGTCACCACAGGCTTCCCACTGGGTATCAGCTAAGGACCCGACAGAAGTTATCAGAGAGCGGAGAGTCATGACTTGTGTTTGGGGCTGTGAAAAAAAATTCTGAATGAAAACCAAGGAGACCCAAGTCTTGCCATCCCCATTTCAGCTTGTGGTGGGTGTGGAGGCGCCCTGTATCTTCCAGGCTAGGGAGTGGCTGAGGCTGGAGGGCCTTGAACAGGAGGTGGAGCGACCCCATCTGCAGGTGGAGGCGGCGGCTGCTGCTGTGCTGGAGGAGGATCTGCAAACACATTCAAGGCAACTCGTCACTGCTGGGAACACAGGGAGACTTGGGAAAGCCCTTTCAATGAGAAGCGACAGGGTTTTTGGAGGGGTGAGGGGCAGAGATAAGTTTTGGAGAGGGGTGAGGGGCAGAGATAAGTTTTGGAGGGGGTGAGGGGCAGAGATAAGTTTTGGAGGGGGTGAGGGGCAGAGAT
>CAJQZJ010003646.1:14434652-14475090 GCA_907164525.1 Lophiomys imhausi
AGAGATAAGTTTTGGAGAGGGGTGAGGGGCAGAGATAAGTTTTGGAGAGGGGTGAGGGGCAGAGATAAGTTTTGCTATGTAGCTTTGGCTGGTCTTGAACTTGCTTTGTACAGCAGACTGTATCAACCAGAATGGCTGCCAGAAGCCAACCAGCCACTGCTCACTTGCTCACCCTAATCTAAGACACAGGAGGGGGAGGGGTCAGAGCTCACCCCACCCTTCTCCAAGCACCAATCTTTTCTTTTCTTTTGGTTTTTTCGAGACAGGGTTTCTCTGTTTAACAGCTCTGGCTGTCCTGGACTCGCTTTGTAGACCAGGCTGGCCTCGAACTCGCAGAGATCCGCCTGCCTCTGCCTCCCAAGTGCTGGGATTAAAGGCGTGCGCCACCACCGCCCGGCGCACCAATCTTTTCAAGAATCACTCCAGACTCTTATTTTTTTATTTAGAACTTAATCGTAGTATTTCCATTTTATTGTATTCTAATTGTTCTCTCTACTAGCTGTGTTTCATCAATTAAATAATCAGAGCCTTGATGGGCTAGTTCTTTATTTTTCTTTATTCCATGGTTTCTAGCCTAGCTGGGCACAGGAGAGATTATCAATAACTTCTTGCTGATAAACTATTTTCACCAGGGCCAAAGAACTTCACTGAGGTAGCTGCTGACAAGCTGGAGAGTCCTGGGAGGCCCTTACAGTTCCTCAACTGCCATTCTTGGATCTCAGGCCCAAACTAGGTCAGGTCCTGAAGGGAACAATTATCGTGAGTGTCATTTGATCCAAGACTTTAAAACGTCTAGATCTTGGCAGAAATGAAGACATCAAACAAATAATTAAAGTCTAGCCATACTAATCAGGCATTCACCCATCCATACTCACGAAGTTCCTTTCAAACCTCTAGAGCTTTTCAAAGTGTTCTGAATCCTATAATCTCATCTCTTTGTGATCTTTGAGTAGAAGACAGGAAGCTTGTAGCTTTGTGGCTCTCATGTACTGTGGCCTGTCCAGACTCCAAGAGCCAAGTTAGAAGCTCAGATTCCCTAAACACCTGTTTATACAAGGTAAAATACTCCACATTCTCAGAGTGTTCCTCGCGTGACACTTCAGGATGGAATCTTAAGGTCAAAAATCAAGTGGACCAGTGATAAAATCCAACGATATTATTCATTCATAAGAGATGGTAAACTGGGTCAACTCTCTTGGAAGGCCAATTCTTGCCTGGGAGGTGGCTTGACAAGCATTTTTTTTTTTTTGGTTTTTTTGAGACAGGGTTTCTCTGTGTAGCCCTGGCTGTCCTGGACTCACTTTGTAGACCAGGCTGGCCTCGAACTCACAAAGATCCGCCTGCCTCTGCCTCCCAAGTGCTGGGATTAAAGGCGTGCGCCACCACCGCCCGGCTGCATTTTTTTTTTTTTTTTAATTCACTTTACATGGTATCTGACCATGAGCTCAAGGGAAGTAATTTTTCATATGGGCCAGATTCTATAAACTCAATTAAACCAAGACAATCCTCTGTGCATTTACTCTGTCTTAGCCTCTGGGAGTCACAGATAAGATGAGCATGCCTCTCTCTGCATGAAGCCACCTTCCCTGCAAGGAACTCTCCTGGAGTATTTCAGTGCATTCCCTGTTGTAACTATTATTTTTCTCTGTGTGTTCTCAATGCATGCATAGTTGTTCTGATGCTACAGCATGTGTATTGAAGTCAGAAGACAACACGTGGGACTCTGTTCTCTCCTCCACCATGTAGGTTCCCAAAGATCCAACTCACATTGTCAGGTTTGGGTGTTAAATGCCTTTACCTGTTGAGACATCTCATCAGTTATCCTGTAATTTTTACTAAAGTCAATCAATTTTTTTAAAGGATGGGTTTATTTTGGTTCATTGTTCTAGAACACAGTCGTTAGAGCAGGAAGTCACAGTAGCAGTTGCTTAAGGCCATTAGTTACATTTCATCTATAGTCAAGTAGCAGAGAGATGAACATTCCTATTAAAGTTTTCATTTACTTATTTTCCTAATTAAAAACTCATGCAAGTCAAGGATTTTTTTTTAAATAAATAAAACAAAACAGGGCTTCTCTATGTAGCCCTAACTGTCCTGAAATTCACTTTGTAGACCAGGCTGGTCTTGAACTCAGAGATAGATCTACCTGCCTCTGCCTCCTGAGTGTTGGTGGGTGGGCCATAACAGTCCAGCAGGCCAAGGATTCTGTTATTTATTCTTTCTTGTGAATAGGAGCTAACTTCTGGCCACAAACATGACAGGATCCTTCTTACTGAGCATGTCTACCTGGCTAGAGGCAGACTACAGCTTCTGATGCATGCCTGTAGATGTCAAGGCTTGAGCTGGGGCGGGGGGGGGGGGAGTTACAGGAGAAATGACCTGGGCTCTGAACACAAGCTCAGAGGGATGCTACCGGGGCTCACCAGCATCTTTCCACCTCATGTTCTTTCTTTGCAGTTCCTGAACCCTCTCACTTACGTAGGGACTACCAACGTATCAAGAGCTTCCCGTATCTAAACCAACTTCTGTCTTCCTTTTTTTTTTGAGACAGGGTTTCTCTGTGTTGCTCTGGCTGCCCTGGACTCACTTTGTAGACCAGGCTGTCCTGTCACTGAGAACTACCTGCCGCTGCCTCCCGAGTGCTGGGATTAAAGGCATGCACCACGAAGCCCAGCCTTCAAGGCTAAGAGAGGGTCTTACTATGTAGCCTTGGCTAGCCTGTCTGGTCCAGTTACTTTTTTTCCCTACTCACCACTTTTAACCTTCAGTTCTTATAGGGGAAATAACAGCCAGGGGGCTATGTATGTCGGTTGAGATTCAAACTAGCCAGGTTTAATCATGAGTGACAGAGAAATAAGTGGCTTACCCACAGACCTCAGCACTGAGTACACAACCTGAGTTTCACACCAAAAAGTCATCTTTCACGACTCATTGCTGCAGGCTAGACTGCCTATGGGCTGGCTACAACTCAGAAAGAGAAGAAAGTCTTTCTTCCCTATCTGCGGCCCCCAAGTCAGGGGGCTGGGAAATGTCTTCTCACTGTGCTACTTACACATGCCGTTTGGTGCTGTGAGGGGTACCCGGGGTCCTAAGATGTTTCCGGGCATTGGTGGCATACCAGGAGGGACAGGGCCACTCCCAGTAGGGTGGATGTTGGCTGCCACAGTGGGAATCATGCGGCCTGGCATGGACTGCCCGGGCATCATGGAGCCAGGGGCTGGTATCTGACCTGTGGAAGGAGATTTAAAGTATTGTAAGTATACATGTACGGAGGGAAAAACTTGATGTCCATGACTGTAAAACATAGACAAAATAAGATTTGTTTAGTGTATGTAAAGGCACATACATGCCATGGTACCAGTATGGAGGTTAGAGGACAACTTGCAGGAATAAGTTGGGTATGTGGTCATATTTTAGAGCAAGTACTCTCACTATCCCATTGGCTTTGCTCATTTGATTTTTTTTTTTTCCCCAACACACAGTATCCCTGTGTAGCCCTGTCTGTCCTGGACTCACTTTGTAGAACAGGCTGGCCTTGAACTAACAGAGATCTGCCTGCCTCTGCCTCCCAAGTGCTGGGGTTAAAGGTGTTTGCCACCATATCCAGCCCAGTTTTGGGGTTTGTTAACTCTATGAGATCAACAGCTAAAACAAACACAATCAAGCAAACCCTTTCCTTCACTTACTATGAAATCTGAAGTGTGAAAAAAAAATTCTTCTATTGTCATAGACACGATCATAAAGCCATTCCCACTGGAAGGGGATGGCAGCCAAAAGGAAAGGCTAAGCAATTACTTCTGCTTTTGACATTCAGGTAGGCTGGCTGGCCAGCAAGCTCCAGGGATCCTGGTCTGTACCTGCCCAGCCATGGAACTACAAGTGTGTGACGCCAGACCAGGCTGTTACGTAAGAACTAGCCCTCATGCTTGCACTAGCAAGCAGTTTACCAACTGCACCATCCCCAAAGCTCTGTAATAGGTGATTTGGGAGGACCAAATTTGAAAGGGAAGTTAAGGGCTGGAACAAAGATAAAAATCAATGTCTTGTCTATCTGAAACCTGAAGAATCTTTTTTAGGAGGAGGGAGGTGGTACTTGACACAAGGATCACCACTTGAAAAATAAAAGTCTCAAGATGTTGTTAATTCTTATAAGCTTAACGTACAGTTCACACAAATCTAAAATACCAAGATGTTACTAAACAAAATAAAATGTGTGTGTGCATACATAGTCCATCAAAACACACAGAGGCGTTTCAATTTCTGAGGAGGGGTCAAGGAGGCAGAAGAGGTGAGAGAAAGGAGAGTAGAGGGAGGAGAGACAGGGAGGAAGCTACAGACAGCTGTGGGAAAGCAGAGGATGGCGGGAGGCTGACCTACATACAAGCGTTTTTTAAACAGCAGGCATCTGAAGCCTGGGAAATGGAAATGTTTGCTAAAATTAGGTTTAGCTAGTAGAAAACTCCTCACACTGCCATGTTTATTAGATCTTTTACTAAAGCCTTACACCTATCATGTCTAATGGGATATTAGCTGAGGATTTTATTTTTTACACACTGGAAGAATAAGGTGAGAAAAGAGAATGAAACTGGGAAAGGAACCTGTGAATATCTAGTCTTAAGCAGGTGTCATCCATCCACTTCTAACTACGCACAGACATCTTTGGCTGAATCCCCAGGAGAACGGAAATAACACAACTAGGGCCAAGACAGGGGAAGCCCAGGATCCTCGGAGGCCTCTTCCCCACAGAAGCTTCTGGGGGCGCCTGTCACAGATGCTCTTTGTTAAGGACTGAGCCTCACTGTTCTCTTTGTGAGGGCAACCTGCTACTCCGGAAAGTGGCGCTGAGCCTTGTTATCAGATGGTCTAAGAGTAGAGGTACCATAGACTACAAAAACGAGGCAGATGAGATGAGCCATTTTTTTTTCTCTTTTCAGCGTAGGGCTGAGTGCACAGTACTGTGTAGGAAGCCACAAATACCTGTTAATCTTTCTTGAATACTGTATTTTTCATGGATAGGGTTTCAGTAACTGGGTTTAACTGAGGGGCAAAGGTTGGGATTGGAGGGATGGTGCAGCAGTTAAGAGAACTTGCTGATCTTTGAGAGGACCTGAATTCAATTCCCAATACTCATACTGGCTTACACCCAACCACTTGCAGCACCAGGTTCAGAGGATAAAACACCCACTTCTGCATCTGTGGGCAATGCCCCCTGGCCCCCACACTTGCATGTCTCACATGTGTGTCCACAGGGTCTAGAGGAAATAAGGCAAGAGACTGAGCCAGGAAGACTACGGATTAGAAGCTGCTTTGGGCTACACAGTGAGACCATCTTGGTTTTTATTTCAAGAAAATGAAGCTCAGTAAGTATCTAGTGTCTCAACTGAGAAAAATACCCTACTTTTCTTATTGAAATAACATTTTAGAGAAATAACATTTGCAGGTTGGAGAGATGGCTCAGTGGCTGTTCTTCCAAATGACCCAGGTTCAAATCCCAGCACCCACATGGCAATTCAAAACTGCCTATAATGGCCAGGCATGGTGGCGCCAGTCTTTAATCCCAGCATTCAGAAGGCAGGTGGCACATCTCTGTGAGTTCAAGGCCAGCCTGGTCTACAGAGTGAGTCCAGGACAGCAAGGACTGTCACACAGAGAAACCCTGTCTTAAAACAAAACAAAACAAACCCCAAAACTTAAAAAAAAAAAAAAAAAAAAACATTTTCTCACCAAACCACACTGATGACTTTCTTTTTTGGTGATGCTATAATGGGTCAGGTCACAGGGCCTTGGGCATGCAAGGAAGGTGTGCAGCCAGAGCCCACATGCAGCTGTCACCAGACAGGGCACTCTGTCCTGTGGTTCTGCATGTACTTGGATACCACACAGTCAAGCTAGCTGCACACCACCAACAAATGGCTCACTCAAGACTTGATAGCTGGGCCAGTGAGGTGGCTCAGAAGATAAAAGGGCTTGTGAGATTTGACAATTAAGTTCTGTTCCTGGAATCCACATGGTGCAGAGAACTACTTTGCACATCTGAGATGACATACAGGCACCTTCCTTCCCCTCCCCCCGCATAGACACATAAAATATACATGAAGCCATATTTAATGATGTCATGGTGACTATTCAGCTTGCAGAGCATCACAGGCAGAAGTTACTTTTTTTTTAAAGCAAATAGGCTTCTATATAATAATTTATTTTTATTTTATGTTCATTGTTACTTTGCCTGCATGTATGTGAGGCCGTCAGAAGTCCTAGACTGGAGTTACAGACAGGTAAGAGCTGCCATGTGGGTGCTGGGAATTTAACCTGGGTTCTCTGGGAGAGCAGCCAGTGCTCTCAACCTCCAAGCCATCTTTCCAGTCTCAGTGGTTAAAGTTTTAGGTGAGAAACTGTCAGGTACCATTTACAGTTTAGGGGGAGAAGATGAAATTCAGCACTGTCTCTTTTAAAAAAATTCAGCAAAACATAAGACAAAACAAAAATAAATGTGCCGACCATACAGCAGAAATACTCTGGGGTGGAGAGAGCGCTCAATGTTTAGGAGAGCACCCTGCTCTTCCAGGAGTCAAGCACAATTCCCAGCACCTATATGTGGTGTCTCACAACTGCCTCTAACTACAGCTTCAGAGGATCCAAAGCCTCTGGACTCCAGGCTCCAAGGTGCCCGCAATCATTCCATCATCCACACACACAGACAGAAACACATACACAGAAATATAATCAATACAGGGGACTGGAGAGATGACTTAGCTTTTCCAGAGGACCTGCATTTGATTCCCAGCACCCCCATGTCAGCTCACAACCTCCTCTAACTCCAGTTCTGAGAGATGGAACGTCCTCTTCTGGCACAAGCGGTGCACAGACGCACACGAAGACAGAACCTCCATATACATAAAGCAACAGCATTAAAGTAAACAAAGTCAAGCTAAACATTATGCTACTACATATAATTTCCTGGCCTTTTTGTTTGTTATGAAAAAACTAACATGGGATACTCTCTCTCTCTTGGAGGTAAGAGCTAACAAGAGAAAAACATACAGACAGGACTTTATGCACTTGAATAAATAAAGTAAAATTACTGAAATTAATGAAAAATAAATGAATAATTTAAAGTCTGGGGAGACAAGATTGCATATGCAATCTGTATAGAGGTGCGGTTCATAGACTGAACACCAGCTACTGGGTAACGGCCCCACCTGTGCTCATAGCCTAGGAGACTCACAACAACGGACACTTAGTTTCATTTTTGTTCAGATAAGGTCTCCCTATGCAGCTGTGGCCACTCCTCCTGCCTCTACCCCCAAGTATTGAATTATCGGTGTGCTATCACACCTGGATGAAGCGCTATTCTAAGGGGTCCTACCACCATCGACGGACAGTTCTGGTTTTGCGTGTGTGTGAGGTGCAAGTACACACAGTTTTTTACACACACCCTGAGGATGCTTAGCTGTACTCTATCACCCTCCACTTCACTCTTTTTTTAGGTGGCAATAAAAACTATCCAGTACAGGCTTGCACACATTTCTCAAATTGTATTAGTAACAAATCAGAGATGGAAGACAAGTCTATCCCACCAGCTTCATTTGAAAGGCAGAGATAGGCTAGGCATGGTAGCAGAGGCAGGCAGATCTCATCTGAATAAAACAGCAAAAGGCGCTTGGCTGATGCTAAGTGTACGAAGTCACTAGCTTTATTGTCTTTTGTTTTTTGTTTGAGACAGGATCCCTCTGTGTATAGCCCTGCTGTCCTGGACTCACTTTCTAGACCAGGCTGGCCTCAAACTCTGTCTCCGAAAAAACAAACAAAAAACAACAATAAAAATCACTATGAAAACAACCAATGAAGTAGTCAAGGTGTATGAAGTTGAGAGAGCTGTGCCCTGGGAGGGGCAGAGATGAAGAACATGATGGGAGTCTGTTATAGAGGCTATAATCTACTAAAACTCATCAAGGACGGGCTGGAGAGATGGCTCAGCGGTTAAGAGCACTGTCTGCTCTTCCAAAGGACCCGGGTTCAATTCTTAGCACCCACATGGCACCTCACAGCTGATGTAACCTCCCTTTCCAAGGGATCTGATATCCTCACACCAATGCACATTAAATAAATTATTTAAAAAAATGCATCAAGGAAACACTTATGATTTGTATATTCTCCCAACTATACACTAGTTTTTATTTAAAGTTTCATTAATTTTAATATTCTGTGCATGGGATTTGTACAAATGCAGGGATATGCATGCATGCCATGGCAAGAATGGTGGGGGTCAGAAGAAAGCTTTTAGGGATCAATTTCTCCTCCTAACTCAGGTGATGAGAATTGGGTGTCAAGTGCTCTATTATCTACTGAACTATTGTATGGTTCTGTGTATTATATATATAAACACAAACTTACATGGGAACAACTTGTCACAAATCAAAAAAATTATCCCTGCTTTCAATGAATGAACCTTTCCCATTACATATTCCATGTAGAAAAGCCTATTTTGGTGAGAAAGTGAGGACAAAAAAAGATTACTTTTATCATGGAATGTGCTGGCACCACCTCACTAGGAGGAGCTGCATTTAGTCCGCTGTGAGTCGCCTCAGCCCAGGGGCACAGTAGGCAGCACTATGGAGCTGGCTTTACTCTAGAATCAGATGCAGCTCAGTGAGAATCCTAGCTCCACCAAAGCTATGTGGCCCTGCCATGGATCACATCTTCAACTACAGAGCAAGGATAATGAGGAATGAGATGATGTCAGTGAAGAATGGCAGCACAGTACCTACCAACCGCAGGATGTGTTTGTTCTTTTGCTTTTTTTTTGAGACAGGGATTCTTTGTGTCTTGGCTATCCTGGACTCACTCTGTAGACCAGGCTGGCTTTGAACTCACATAGATCCACCTGCCTCTGCCTCTCGAGTGCTGGGGTAAAGGTGTGAGCCACTACGCCCAGCGTGTTCTGCTTTTTAAAAGTCCAAGCTGGCCTTAGCAGCTGACACTACAGCTTAAAGCAGTTCTGAAATAATTACTGTGCTTGAAAGATGCCCTTCAGTCTGTGCTGGTGAGCTCACATGCCCTTCAAAGGCTTAGCTCTGGATCAGATGAGGGGCTTCTACAGAGAGTTTAAGACTCATCCAGTAGGACAGAGAAAGGTGGAGAGTGTGCTGTGGTGTGAATAGGTCAGATATTGATAATGATGCAGTGGAACTTCTGAAGATGTTAAAAGATTTCCTAACTGGGTGTCCCCACACATGAAAAGTCAACATTTCCCTCATTACTATGGGTCCTTAAAAAAAAAAAAAAGATTTATTTTATTTTTTTAATGTGCACTGGTGTTCTGGCTGCATGTATGTGTGAGAGTGTCAGATCCCCTGGAACTGGAGATACAAACAGTTGTGAGCTGCCACATTGGAACTGAACCTGTCTCTTCTGAATAATATCATGCAAGTTCAGGGTAGTATGGCCACAGACTAACTCGGGTCCTCTAGAAGAGCAGCCAGTGCTCTTAACCACTGAGACACCTCTCTAGTCCCGGTTGTTTTATTTTGTGAATCAGGGCCTCTCTATACAGCCCTGATTGTCTTGGAACTCACTACATGGACTAGCCTGGCCTAGAACTCAGAGAACACCGTAGAACACCCTGCCCTGTGGAGCCTGACTGAATCCATCTTGAAAAAAGATTCCATTTTGTATTAAGTTTGACTCAGAACTGACCTCTAGTTCCAGAACAATAACAAAATGTACCCGACCTTGTATTCCAGGGGTGTTCCCTCGTCATCACCGGACAGCTCACTCTGAGAAAGCACCCAAAAAGTCTAAACAAACTTTCTGATGGTCAAGCTGACCTCAGCTGGTTAGTCAGTAACAACGAGCCAATCAGAAATGGACATGAGCCGGGCGGTGGTAGCGCACGCCTTTAATCCCAGCACTTGGGAGGCAGAGGCAGGCGGATCACTGTGAGTTCGAGGCCAGCCTGGTCTACAAAGTGAGTCCAGGACAGCCAAGGATAAACAGAGAAACCCTGTCTCGAAAAACCAAAAAAAACAAAAAAAAACAAAAAAACAAAAAACAGAAATGGACATGACTAGCTACCCAAATGTCATCCAATCATATGGTAAAAAACCTGCTTCTTTGTCTAAGTCTGTATATACGTCGTATGTTTTCTGGGCTCAGGGCTCTCAACTCGAAATGCTGTGTCAGTGAGCCTTGGGAGTCCAAGCTCTGAGCTTGAATAAACAACCCTCACACATTTACATTGGAGTTGGCTCCTGGGTGGTTCTTGGGGGTCTCGAGAACCAGGCAGAACAGTCCCTGCCTCTTAAGTGCAGGGATTAAAGACCTGTACCACCATGCCCAGTTATGGCTCCACTTTTAGTTAAAACCAGTAAAATTAATCAAAGTTTACTTTGGCTTGTGAATAAGATTCACATTGATAATATAAGCTGTCAGATCACCACTGTATTCAACTCTGGTTTCTAGAGGCAGATATGATTGATTGGTATTACTCTAGAAGAGTATTCAGAAATCTGTCCTTTGAAGAATTCAGTTGTTATGACTTTCTGAGGCTTCAAAGAGTCTCCTGTTTTGATTATTTATTTATTTATTTAAGGAGGCAGGGCTTCTCTGTGTAACAAGTCCTGACTGTCCTGGACTATATTTGTAGAGTAAGCTGGCCTCAAACTCAGAGATACTCCTGCTTCCGAGTGCTGGGACTAAAGGGGTGCACCACACCTGGCTTGCATACCTTGGAGAGAAGGTTTGTTATTCCATTACAACACGCACAAACATTGGCTCTAGGAAACCGTTTGTAAAGAATGTAGGATTCAAAATATAGGACAACTACGAAGAAACCGGCATCCAATTATCTCATATTCAAGAGAAAATATATATATATATATATATATATATATATATATATTTTTTTTTTTTTTGGTTTTTTCGAGACAGGGTTTCTTTGTGTAGCCCTGGCTGTCCTGGACTCACTTTGTAGACCAGGCTGGCATTGAACTCACAAAGATCCACCTGCCTCTGCCTCCCAAGCGCTGGGATTAAAGGCGTGCGCCACCACCGCCTGGCTTCAAAAGAAAATATTAAAAATGGTAGAAAGGTAATGAGTCATGAGAAGTTCATGTGTCTGACAAGTTGTCTTGAATTGATGACAGTATGCAGTCAGTCTGAGAAGAGTTTCCCCAGCTGGTGCTAGGTCTAGCTCTGAGACACAGTGCCGATTCAGAGCCCAATGTACCCAAGGAAAGCATCTACAAGAAAACATGGTGGAGACAGCTGGCCAGATTTATGTGATGGCAATGACAGAACTCACCTGCCTATGATTTTGTAGATGGAAATGGAAAATTTCAACAGGTTTTGTCAGAAATGACTCCTTGGCATGTTCCTTGATGATCTATTACAAGATGGACAAACTTTTTCTGCTAGCAAAGCTTTTCTCTTACCTGGCTGGGGAGGATGGGGTGGTGGCATCTGATGGTGCATCAGAGGGTAGGGAGGTGGCTGCTGATGAGGCATCATGCCAGGGTGTCCTGCTGCACCAAGTGGGGCCAGCCCAGGTCCTCCTGAGTGTTGGTGTGCTTGCTGAGGGTTCTGGCCATGTTGCTGCTGTTCCATTTGTTGTCGAGCACGTAACTCAGCATATTTCAACTGGTCCATGTGGAAATTCTGGCGTTCAGTAAGCAATTGCTGTCTCTGTTGTTCTAGCTGTAATAAAAGAAGTAGAAGAAAAACGGGACCATGGGGCTTCTCAGGACTTTGTAACAAGTAGGGAATTTATTTGATATCTGAGTTCCATCCACACCATGCTACAGGAAGAGACCCCTTACCAGGGACATCACTACGGTTAGTCTAAACTCTGCTTTTCCTTACACTCTACAGCATCAGGGCGAACACGCTCTGGCCCTACTTTAGACAAATCGGGAAGATTTCATCATCACCACCATCTTATTATTGTGATAATTATTACTGGAGACAGTATCTAGCTCTGTTGTTCAGGCTGCCCTTGCATTCCTGGGCTCAAGCGATCTTCTTGTCTTAGCTTATAAATAGCTGGAGCTAGATACTGGGAAGCTTCAGCGGGCCTTAAATGTTGCCTGTCAGCAACAAGTAGACAGATTTTTTTTTTTTTTTAAAGATTTATTTATTATGTATACAGTGTTCTGTCTGCAGGTATATCTGCAGGCCAGAAGAGGGCACCAGATTTCATTATGGATGGTTGTGAGCCACCATGTGGTTGCTGGGAATTGAACTCATGACCTCTGGAAGAGCAGCCAGTGCTCTTAACCACTGAGCCATCTCTCCAGCCCAGATTTTTTTTTTTTTAAAGCTAGGGCAGTATCAAGATCATCATGGAACATATTTTTAAATGTTTACAGGCATGGCTGGGTATGCTGGCGCATGCCTTTATTTAATCCAAACATTTGAGAGGCAGAGGCAGGCGAATCTCTGTGCTTGAATGCAGAAAGACTAAATTCTGAGACTCTGTCTTCAAATAAATAAATAAAATAATACCTGCAAATCACCCAGATACTGGCACCTGGGTCCTGGGGACTAAACTTAGGTTTTAAGTACCTTATCCACTGAACCATGTTACTGTCCAGTGCAAAAAAAAAAAATAAATAAATAAAATAATACAAACAAAAAAAAAAAACCCAAATCATTTTGATTATAAGCATAATTAGTATTGTCATATTAAATTACTATAATTTCCGTTGTTTTAAACTTTGTTAACATGACTGGTACAAAATCTTAATTTCATGTAAGGCTCAAGTTTTACTTCTGCTGAATATCACTATTTTCAGCCATTTAGTAAGTTAAGGAAATGTAACATTTTGGTTTTGGAAGAAGCCAGTTCTGTGAATAAATACAATGTATATATAATTAGCAAAAACTAGGTTAAAAAAAAAAAAAAGGCATGACAATTAGCTTATAAAAATTAGCAGAGGTGCCGGGCCTGGTGGCACACGCCTTTAATCCCAGCACTCGGGAGGCAGGCAGATCTCTGTGAGTTCAAGGCCAGCCTGGTCTACAAAGTGAGTCCAGGACAGTCAGGAATACACAGAGAAACTCTGTCTCAAAAAACAAAACTTGGCAGAGATGATGTGCTGTGGCATGGAGTTAGGAAGATCTCTGCATGGCGGAAGGAACACCTGGGGAAAATCCCATTAGGACAGCAGGTCCTGAGACTTAATCAGCTGGCCTGCCGAGGGAGACAGAGCTACACACCACAACTGGCATACAAGGCTTGGGACTGGCTAGACAGACTTCTAGTGACTTGAGAACATGGGTAAGAAGTCCATTTCTGGTAAGCTCATGCTTGACCTCAGGAAACTGCAGAGTCCTAAGTTTCCTAGAGAACAGTTAGGGGTGCAAAGCATTGCTGTAGTCAATCTAGCTTCTTCTACTGTTTGATTACTTAGATGTCACTGCTTAGTCTCCTTCCAGAGACTCAAAAATCTACACAACCCTCTTTACCTGAGGAAAATGGGAAGAAAGCCAAATATGGTGAACTATGGCCAGTCCTTGAGAGATTTAGGCAAGGGGATTACCAGTTTGAAGACAGTGTGTCAAAAGCCACTATCACACCAGAAAAACAAAGAAAAGATGCAAGGAGAAACTTACTCAGCTTTCCTACCTACAATTAGCTACCCTCAATTATACTAGTTATTTGTAAACTTTTTCTGTCATTTCATTTCATTTCAATTTTTTTGAACACTGATGTCTTGACTGCATGAATGTCTGTGTGAGGGTGTCAGTTCATCTGGAACAGCAGTTACAGACAGTTGTGAGCTGCCATGTGGGTGCTGGGATTTGAACCCAGGTCCCTTGGAAGAGCAGCCAGTAGTCTTAACCACTGAGCCATTTCTCTAGCCCCCAAAATTTGAGATTTCTTTATGTATTTTAGATATATGAGTACTCTCACACTTATTTGCATATGCCAAGAGGGCACTGGATCTGAGATTATATTATAGATGATTCTGAGGCACCATGTAGGTACTGGGATTTGAACTCAGGATTTCTGAAGGAGGAAACCAATGCTCTTAACCTCCAAGCAATCTCTCCACCCCTCATTTTTATTTAAAAAAAATTTTTTTTAGGGTCGGGCACAGTGGTGCACATCTTGAATCACAGCACTTGGGAGGCAGAGGCAGGTGGATCTCTGTGACTTCAAGACCAGCTTGGTCTACAAAGTGAGTCCAAGACAGCCAAGGCTACACAGAGAAACCCTGTCTTGAAAAACCAAAACCAAAACCAGAAAAAAAAAAAAAAAATTTTTTTTTTTTTTTTTTGAAAAGAGGTGAGATAAGGTTGGGCTCAAGGAAAAAGGCTTATGATTGGGTCTCTTGTAGCCCAGGCTAGACCCAAACTCACAGTAATTACCTGGCCCCCACCTTCCCTGGCTACCTTGCCAAACTGCATCTGTCATCTTAGAATACAGAAAGTAATTAAAAGGAATTAATTAATGTAACTAAAAAAAGTAACTAAGTAAGGAAATGATTAAATACACACATATATACAGCTGAAAAGAAAACCTAGTTTAAACCCAAAGGTTTAACGTAGGATGAAGGAGTGCCTGAGGCAAGAGTAAGGCCCGTTTGTGGTTCCCAACTGGCTCCAGATGGCTCTGGGTTCCCAGATGCCCTGGGCTCATGTCTGCTCCAGGCAGAAGCAGAGCTTAAAAAGCTGCTACATCCTGGTCTCATCATGTAAATGAAGTATTCCGCTATTTCACTTTTATCAAATCAAGTCTGAAGCTGTCCATATGGGTACCTAGTATTTGATAAAGGTATCAAGAAACAATAGAAAAAAAAAAGACAACCTCTTCACCAAGTGGTTCTGGGAAAACTAGACACCTAGACATATAAAAATTAATTGTTATCTCTCTTTTACAGTGTTCAAAAAAGAAAAACAAAACAAAACAAAATGTTCCACTCAAGTTAAGAATAGAAACTCAGCTAGGCATGGTGGTGCATGTCTTTAATCCCAGGACTTGGGAGGCAGACTCAGGCCAATCTCTAAGCTCAAGGCCACTCTGGTCTGTAGAGTGAGTTCCAGGACAAGACAGGGCTACACAGAAAAATTCTGTCTCAAAACCCCCAACTCCCAAAAGGTTAGAAACCCATATATTGTAAAAAGAAAAACAAGATACAAACATGGCCAATTGAGGTAGCTCATGAATCTAAGTCCAGCATTCAAGAAGCTGAGGCAGATGAACTGCCAGGAGCTTGAGATCAGCCTGGGCTACAGAGTGAGCTCAAAAAGATAAAAGTAGTGGCACACTCCTTTAGTTCCAGCACTCAGGAGCAGAGGCAGGTGGATCTCTGAGTTTGAGACTATCCTGGTCTACTGAGCAAGTTCCAGGATCACCAGGGCAACATAGAAAAACCCTGTCTCAAAAAAACCCCCACAAAAATATAAACAAATAAAACAAAATAAACGACATAAACAAATTATTGGTAGAAATGAAAACTAGCGGAGCCACTGTAGAAACCAGTATGAAGTTCTCCAACAGACTTAGAGCAGGACCCAGGTGTCTATATCCAAGGGGACTCTAAATCAGCACAACACACAGACACCTGTACGCGTCTGGTTATTACAACACTACTCCAAGGCAGAGTCAGCCTAGATACCCATCAATAGGTGACTAGTTCAACGAAAATGTGATATACACAGTGAAGTTTCACAGAGCTATAATGAACGTCTAGTCACTCCTAGTAAAATAGGCTAGGCTTAAAAAGAGAAAGTACTGGGCTGAAGACATGGCTCAGAGGTTAAGAGCACTGGCTGTTCTTCCAGAGGTCCTGAGTTCAATTCCCAGCAACCACATGGTGCCCTCTTCTGGCCTGCAGGCATACAGACAGACAGAACACTGTATACATAATAAATAAAATAAATCTTAAAAAAAAACCAAAAAACTAAAAAAGTACCATACACGTATCTTATATGTGGAGAGCTCAGCATAAACCCGTGGGTGGGGGCTATTACACAAAGAAACCCTGCAGTTTGTTTTGATTTGTTTTTTTGAGACAGGGTTTTTCCGTGTTTCCCTGGCTGTCCTGGACTCTGTAGACCAGGCTGGCTTTGAACTCACAGAGATCTGCCTGCCTCTGACTCCCATGTGCTGGGATTAAAGGCGTGCGCCACCCATGCCTGGTTGAAATAGTTTTTAAAACAATGAAAAAACAAAATAAACCACAATGAAATTCACTGTTTTGTACACTAACAAATTAAAAACTATCAGAGAAAGAGAGAGAGAATTAAGACCAATTTTGGTGTCCCAAACAACAAAATTGTAGTAATATTCACGATAATCAGGGCAAATGGGAACAAGAGATTTTCTAACAAAAGTTGGCAGTATTAAGGCATATTTCAAATGTATTCAACCACTGAGCTATGATTTGACATCTGGAAATCTCTCCCAGTAAATTGTTCATCTGTGGGCACAAAGCCAGTCAGTAAAACATTATGTTTGATCTATAGTTACATCAGAATCTTAGTGGGAAGAAAATAAATTTGCAACAGAAAATATTTATAATCCCAAGTACACACAAATGCTGTGATCATGTATAAACACAGTGAGAATGTTCTGGAAAATACCAAACAGTGACTATCTCTAGAACAAACCTTTCCATAGTATCAAGTATATTTTATGACATATGCCATGTAGCATGGGCAGATAGAGGACATATATTTTAATCACTCCACTTAAATGAACTGTCAAGAATAAGCACATTGGGCTGGAGAGATGGCTCAGTGGTTCAGAGCACTGGCTGCTCTTCCAGAGGACCTGAGTTCAATTCCCACCAACCACATGGTGGCTCACAACAACAATACTGGGATCTGATGCCCTCTTCTGTTATACTGGGAGATATGCAGTATACTTTATATATTTAATATATGTTCTAAAACATAAAATAAAATAAAATAAATAAATCTTTAAAAAAAAAAGCCCATCTACAAAGACAGAAAGTAGATTACACCAGTTGGGAGGTAGGGTGTAGGAAGAGACACTGGAATCAGTTGAAAAGCGTTACTGCTACAATGGGTACATCTTTTTTGGGTGACAAAAATGTTTTTAAAATAGATAATGCTGACAATTGGGAAACCCAGTCTCTATTCTGAAAACTGGAAAGATGCCCACTTACCTTAGTGTGTGTGTTGTTGGCATACACCATACTGAATGTATGGTAGCCAGAGAAAAACTTGTAGAAGCCTCTCTTATCTCACCATTTGAGATTCAAGGATCACTGGCCTTGTCTACTTAAAAGGTCTTATAAAGCCTGGAATGTGGCACATGTCAGTCACCTCAGAACCTGAAGGCTGAGGTGGGAAGAGTTCCCACTTATGATCAGAGACACCTTTTCTTTTGTTTTTTTCTGACACACGATTTCTCTGTGTAGTCCTGGCTGTCCTGGAAACTCTGTAGGCCAGGCTGGCCTCTAAACTCATAGAGATCTGCCTGCTTCTATGTACTGAGTGCTGGCATTAAAGGTGTGGGCCACCACACCTAGCTAAGATTTAACTTTTATAAAAGGGATAGTTTAATATTAAGTATGTATACAGAGAGCCAAGACATAAAAAGTGATAAAATTTACAATGTAGACAAAAATCCACTATTTACAATCACTGATTCATCAAATACAGGGAAAAACAAATTATTTAGAGGGAACAATAGAACAGGTCACCATCACACTCCCTAACATACATAGGTGCTGTGATGGGCATTACCTCTAAAGGGCAGTCAGGGTTAATTCTCAGAACACCGCCATTCGAATTCCTCTTACTTACAGCCTCTTTCTCTCTGTCCATAATAGTCTCCAGTTCTTCAAAATGTCGCAGTTTGATCTCTAGTTTCTTCATCTGTGTCTCAACCAGCAGAGCTACCAGCGACTTGATCTTTCTCTCCTCCACGGCAGCCAGGTGCTATGGGCAAAGATCACTCCAGTTATTGGAGAAGATGCTAAAGTTGAGATTTAGAGGAATAAGCTTTATGGCTCTACCTTATGTTTCTTCCAAACATTTATTTCAATTGAAGTAATAACTCTCCTTGTTCTATCCGAGAAAACTTCTGGTTCTTATAGAGATAGAGACACCACCCCACTCCCAACCCACCTCTCATACCAGAAACAGTAAGTTATCACAAAAGAGTCGAGGAAATTCCACACTCTTCCTATCAAAGAACCTACCAAGGAGGAGAGGCTATATATTAGGCTTAAAGGTGTTCACCACCACGCCTGGCTAAGATTTAACTTTGTAAAAGGGATATTTTAATTAAGTATGTACACAGACAGACAAGACATACAAAGTCCTAAAACTCAGAGGGTCACCTGCTTGTGACACCCAAGTACTGAAATTAAAGGTGTGTGCCACCACACCCAGAACAAAGCCTCTTGATAAGCTCTACCAACCAATCTACCTACCTACATATCTATCTGAACTGAGACAATGGATGAACTAAATAGAACAACAAAGAAGATCTCCTCACATCCGTCTTCACCACCCTTTCCTTGCTATCAATTTTCAGGGATAAGCAAACATAAGCATTTTTTTCTCTCTAGCATCAAATGCCCTGTTGCAAAGTTTTCCTATGGTAAGCAGACTGTGTGGGGCAAGGAAGACCAGACAATAACTATTTCACCCTAAGTTGAGGACAGTATCCTGCGCTACACATACAAATACAGGAGCAGAAAGAAGTCTCTCTGGAAGATGGCTGAATGAGTCCACTGCAATGGGCCTAACATCGAGTTGCATTCGTGCTTCTTGCTTACTAAACAGAACAAAAAGAAAAGTGCCACACGAGAAAAACCTGACCAGACTCTCACTACCTGGAATTATCAGTCCCCAACAAATTCCAAACCACATTTTGGAGTCTCATTATCATTATACGCTAAATTTTGTGTGCATCTTATTTGTATACAAAATAAAGCAATATGCAGGGATGGCTATTAATCTAATCTCTTTATTTCCTTTAGAACCTAAGATTTGACATGTAGAAAGCATTTAAGATAGGCTTCTGGAAGCAAAGCTGAGATATGATAGCTGTAACTATCATTTTTTAAAGATTATTTCTTTCTTTTTTTTTTTTTGGCTTTTCAAGACAAGGTTTCTCTGTGTACAGTACTGGCTGTCCTGGACTCACTTTGTAGACCAGGCTGGCCTCGAACTCACAGAGATCCACCTGCCTCTGCTTCCTGAGTGCTGGGATTAAAGGGGTGCGCCACCACACTCAGTCTTCAATTGTCATTTTTTTACAAATAACAACAATGCAGTGCATGGACAAGCAATGCAGACTAAGTAGTTTGTGAAATTTAAGAAAAGCTGACATTAGATTCCTATGGTCGTGCACGTAAATCTTTCATGACATACACCAACGACACAAATATGTATTAATTTTATTTTACTTTTTTTTTTTTGGAGACAGGGTTTCTCTGTATAACAGAGCTCTGGCTGTCCTAGACTCAATTTGTAGACCAGGTTGGTCTCTGCCTCTGACTGCTGGGAATTAAAGACATGCGTCACCATGCCTGGCTCTAAAAGCTTATTTATTTACTTAACATATATGGGTGCTTTTTCTGCATGCATGCCTGGACACCACAAGATGGCATTAGATCACGTTACAGATGGTTGTGAACCACCGTGTGGTTGCTGAGATTGAACTCAGGACCTGTGAAAGAGCAGCCAGTGCTCTTAAGGGCTGAGACATCTTTCCAACCTCCTATAATTTTATTTAAATATATAACTTTTATTTCATTATTGAGTGGGTAACTATGACTATAGGTGCATGGGTACCACAGCAGATTTATGGAGGTCAGAGGACAACTTTAGGGAGTTAAGCTCTCTTTTTAAAAGGTATTCAGGTCTACAAATCCTTTTTAATCTAGTGGCTCATAATGTCCAATTTTGAAAAAATAAACAAAAAACCCTATGTATATGACACAAAATTGAGAAGTTACAAACAGATATCAAATACAAAGGAAATTAACTCTTCAGTTGTGTCACTCGGCCACAGCAACCCCCTTTCTATGACAGGCCAGTATCACTAACTTCTAGACTCATTTTTATGTGAATCAGACTCACTGAAAAGTATGTTTTGACAGAAAATATTCTGTTTCTTTGAGATCTATATAGCATCACCATATACTATTAAATACAAAATGCTAAAAATATAGGGGGCTGTGATGGAGATGTAACTTGAAGTAATAAATAAACGTAATTAAAAAAAAAAAGCTAAAATATGTCCCCTCCAACCTACAGATGGGCAATTGCAGAGATGCAAGGTAAAAGGGCATGGTCAAAAAAATTTAAATAAAAGTATCAGTGTCATTGGTAATTTAAGAATGAAAATCTCAGTGTTCCACAGAGGCAAGAAACAAGTTACAAAGAAAGAAAAATCAATTCAAAATGGTTTTGTAGTTCTTTATGTGGGGCTTAGGCCCCACAGACTTGTCTATTGGTGTTATCCTTGTTTAGCCATGTCTGGGCAATCATGTTGCTGAAACTAGATTCTGACATACAAACGGGTTACATTTAGGAATATACATCTATGCAAGTAATAACAAGTAACAAAAGAGGTCATGAATTTGAAAGAGCAAGCAGGGGCATCTGGGAGGGTCTGGAGGAAGGAAAGGGAGAAATGCTGTAACTATAATTTCAAAAATAAAATCCTTTTGGATTGCCAGATTCCTTAAAAATACAGTTTTTTTTTTGAAGAGTTACACTATGCCTTCAGAACCCTTGATGTATAATGAAATTCAAATTAGAGTCATGTACAGTAGCTAGTCGGTGAAGAGTATTGAATACATATTTCTGAAGTCAAGAATTGAAAAAAAAGCTTTCCTTCATATATACGCTAATGAAAATTAAGGACATGCTCTAGCAGATGCAGAGAAAACTAGAAAAGTCACATTACTCAGGCACCAAGGGTCTCCACAGAGGGATCAGAGGAAGCACCCAACTACTCAAGCAATGGGGACCCACCAAGAAGATATATGGAACGTGGGGAAAACAACCAGAAGAGACAACTAAGAAAAATAAAGTAACTGCTTCACTAGAATAGGTTGAGGTAGGGATTCCAACAGGAGAGTTAATTTCTGCTGATTCATACAAGGATGAAAGCAAACAGGGCTAACTGCACACAAAATGGTCCAAGAGACCTACTTTTCTTTGGTCACTTGTCCACAGTAGTGTTAGAGAAATGGCATCCAAGACTCAACCCGCTTAGTTTATGTATACTCAGCCAACACCCGCAACATAAGCAGCCATAATGATGCATGTCTGAAGGGTTAAGAAAATGTCTTTCTGTTACCTAATTTCCAAGAAAACAAATCCATGTTTGCTATTTTAATTTGTGTGGACATGGAGTAGGTTATGAAGAAATCTGAGGCAAATATAAATGATTTTGAGAAAATGAATATATTATTCTGACCAAAGAATATATCCTAGATCTGAGGTTTCTACATTACCCCAAAAGTAATTTTCAGCTCCCCCTTCTTTCCAGTCTCAATACACAGATGGAAGAAAATCCAGAGCACCTAGCCATGTGTGATATGCCTGCTCATACTCCCACAAGCCTACAGTAGGTGTGGCCCATCACAGCTTGTCAGTAAATGAAATGTAAAAAGGGACATGTTCCTGAAAAGCTCCTCCCATGGCAAGGAGGGTGAACAGTCAGAAGTGACCCATCATCTAAGAGCTAGATCCAGAGACTCTAATTACCTCTCCATGCATGAGGGTGACAAACACTGAATAGGAAAGCTGTTTGGAGACAGAGAAGAACAAAGTAAGAGTAAAAGAAACTCGGAATGCTTGGTGAAGTTCTGCTAAATATAGTAATTTAAGTGAATTCCTTGGTCCACTGATTACTATGCAGCACAAAAATGATTATGCGCTGTGAGCTCTATCAGATCTAGCTATAAGGCACTAAAAACTCACATAGGTAACCTATACAGCAGGAATTTGTACTAGTGTCACTAATTAGAGGGAAACTTAATTAATACTGAACACTGGAAGCCAGGAGTGGTGACACAAAGCCTTTAATAGCAGCACTGGTGAAGCAGAGGCAGGTGCATGAGTTCAAGGCCAGCCTGGTCTACAGAGTTAGTTCCTGGTCAACCAGGGCCACACAGGGAAACCCGGCTTTGGGAGGGTGGGGGAATGAACAGTCAACCTCCTAGTTCTGGAAAATAAAGCTGATGATGAGGAAGTACAGATTGAATGATCAAAACCATAGTCTTCTCAACTATACAGAACAGCAAGGTAAGATCTGGGGACATATAACACAGTTCCTAAAAAAGAGAAGGGATCTAAGAGCCATGGAAAACGGTCCCTAGGATACAACAGATAAAACAGGTAGTCTACAACAAAATATAAAAGAAAAAAGTCTATTAACAAAATAATTCCAAAGGAAAAGCAATAAAGGAGGCTTAAAACTAATCACAAAACAATTCTAAATTACCTACTAGAGAATTTAAAATTTTAGTTGAGTGAGAGAAAGGGAGGTTACTGAAGAAAGTACTATTTTAAGACAGGCATGGTGGTACATATATGTAATGTGAACAGTGTAGGTGGACACAGAAAGATCTTGGAATGAAAGCAGCCTGGCCTACGAAGTATGAGCTTTGACTGGACTGTAGAATAAAGGAAAACAACCAACCAACCAAAGCAGTAATTGTTCATTAATTTGCACTTTCATGAGATTTTTTAACTTTTAAAAATCACTATTATGAGATTACAGTTATAAACAGTAAAATGAAAAGGGACCCGTGAGACGGCTCGCTGGGTAATGAGTGTCACCAAGGCTGATGGCCTGAGCTTAATTAATGCCCAGGCCCTCCAGGAGGAAGGAGAGAACCAATTCCGTAAAGCCAACTCTCTGAAGTCTTCTCCGACCCTCACACACATGCAGGGACATGTGTGCCTTCACCCTCACATTCACACATACCAATGACAACAGTAAATATAAAATTTAAAATAAAAACTACAACCAGAAACCGACAATGCTATTAGGAGATAAGCTGGGGCAACCCACTCAACAGAAGGGGCATGTGGGAGCTCAGGGAGGGCAGTGACCTTGACTTCTGGAGCAGGTGCTTTTTGGAAACTTCAGAGCAGAGCTTGTCTGCCCTACTTTCAATGTAAATACTTTTTAAAAAAATGTAAAAAGAGATGACTCAGTGGTTAAAAGAACTGGCTGCTCTTGGAGAGGACCTGAATTTGACTGCATGCATCCAACAGTGGGTCACCACTGTCCAGGTCCAGGGGACCAGATACCCTGTCCTAGATTCAGCAAGCCCCAGGCACACACATGATACAGATACACATGAAGGCAAAATACCCATACACATGAAAGAAAAAGGGGAAAAAACCCCTCAATGTTTAGAGAAAAAGCTCAGTATTACTTTTGTGCACTGCTCTCCAAGAGGGACCTAATTCAACCCCAACACCCACATCAGGAGGCTCCCAACTACCTGTACCTCCAGCTTATAAAGATTCAACGGCTTTGGACTCCATGGGGCATGAAACACATGTGGCACATACTCACACAGATTAAAAATAAAAAAACAAACATTAACAAAAACACAAAAGATCACTTCAGCTGCATGGTATATAATGTAGTGGAAGCAGGGTGGATTAAGAGAGGATCATCTAAGAGTAGCTGGTCTCTAGCAGATGAGAGAAAGGGCCGTTGCAGGCGTGGTACCAGAAAAACCACAGAACACCAAAGACCAAGGAATCAAAGATCAGCAAAGGTTACAAGTCTGAAGACTGTAGGTACCCCTTAATCTATTACTAATGAGACAATCCTCAGTGATGTTATATACAAGTAAGAATTCATACTCATATGGGCATGGTGGAGTACACCTATAATCTCAGTATTCAGAGGCAGGTGGGTCACCAAGGCTACCTGGTGATATCCTGTCTCAAAACAACACAAGCAAGCAAAACTCCATACTGTTCAGAGACAAAAAAAAAAGATGATGTCCCAGTAACCCTGACCTGGCAGAAGATAGGAGGGCACGAGAAAAGAAAACTTTCCAATGAAGGGGCAAAACCAGAGAAAAGAGAAGCAACAAATTACACCTCCATTAGTACTTACTTTACATAAGACCATGCCTCATCGGGCATGGTGGCTGCCTTGAATCCCAAAACTCAGAAGGCACAGGTGGATCTCTGTGAGTTTGAGGCCAGTCTGGTCTACAAAGTGAGTCCAGGACAGTCAGGGGATACACAGAGAAACCCTGTCTCGAAAAACTAAAACCTAAACCAAACCAAATCATGCCTCAAAACTCACAAAAAAGCTAGGCACGGTGGCGTGCCCCTTTAATCCCATAACTGGGAGGTACAGGCAAGTCAAGGTAAAAGGCTGGGTAGACCGAGTGCTACTGTGACCTGGACAGGGCCTCCTTCAGGGGGTTTCTATCTACTTGGTCAGGGCAGCAGAAACTCCAAATAGTGGCTCTTTCGTCTAAATCAGTGTACCTGAGACTCTGCTACGAATCACACCTCACAGCTTCAAGTCAGACTTATTTTAGAGTATTTGCAGTAGCAAAGTGCTTTGAAGAACCATGGAAGAACCCCTGTACCAATGTAAGAAGGAACGCCCAGGAGATATCGTTAGGAATGCTCTAGAAACTACTGGTTCTTGAAATCTGGTAAATTATAATGGAAGGAAACCACTCACGATGAAATTTTAACAAAATTTCATAAATTCATCTTTAGAATGCTTTAAAATGTTAAATTAACACGAAGCGTGGGAAAATAACATTTTCCTGTCTTCTTAAATATGCAGTGCAGCCTATGGTATGATATAAATAGAAAAAAACACCCCCAGAAAAGCTGGCAAGTTCAAGAAGAAAAAGCTATTTTAGGTTCTCTCTTCAGTCTGTAATATTAGGATGAAGTATTTATACAAAGAAGCAGATTTTGTCTTAAAATTCATAAATATTTCAATCTGGTAAAAATTGTTGGAACAATGATCCAAGACAAGTTCCGCAGACAAATGAAAAATAAAGACGCTTAAGGGGAATTCAAAATATGCTTTCACTTGGTGGCCTTCACAAAGCTTCAGGCAACAATGAATGGAAGGAAAACTGCCCAGCATAGGACCGGATCTACTCTCAACACCCTCCTCCTTCTCCTGGGGATTTCTTAGCCTAGAAATGCCATTCAAGCAAACAGTCATCTCCTGCCGGGAGGGAGGTTCTTTATGCTAAATGTTCCCAATTAACTAAAAACAATATGACCATTCATGGTTTAAGAGAACAGGAGAAGGGGGCTGTTGGGGCAAACCTTGGCTTTGGTGGCAGCTGAGGCAAGAGCAGCTGCTGCGGCTGTGGCAACATTTCCTTCAGAAATCTCATGTTCCACTTTATTCTTCCCGGTATCGCTTTCTCTTTCTTTACACGTATCAGCAAGTTCTTTGTTCTCTTCACTCTCCTTTTCTTCTGAAAATATTTTTAAAGAAGTTTTATTATGAATGTACTCCTCTCAATATCCCATCTTAACCATTTGCTACATGGTTTCATTTCCCTTCTCTACCTTTTAAAAGAGTTTTGTTGAATCACCCCCTGCATTTAAGTATGCATATTCCAAAATATCGTATTTTGGGAGTGGTACACTGTGTAATTTTTCTCAGCTCTGTGGACAGTTCCGTTGGATATAAAGGTAAGTTCAGGAAAGCACAGCCTCAGACTCACATATGTGTTCTGAGGACGACCCTGAGCCTGGACACAATCACAAATAGAACAGTACTCCACAAGTCTGAGACAGCCATGACTCAAGAGACGGAATGAAGTGGCAGAAACAGGACAGACAGACAGAGTGACAAACCCTCCAAAGAACAAGGGAGATAATAAACTGGAAGGAATAGTAAACAGACAGACACAGACCAAAGAACAAGACAATTTATTTATTTATTTATTTATTGGTTTTTTTCGAGACAGGGTTTCTCTGTGTAGCCCTGGCTGTCCTGGACTCACTTTGTAGACCAGGCTGGCCTCAAACTCACAAAGATCCGCCTGCCTCTGCCTCCCAAGTGCTGGGATTAAAGGCGTGCGCCACCACCGCCCGGCAGAACAAGACAATTTAAATGTTGGTGAAAATTTTGTTCTACTGGAAACGAGGGAACAAGAAGCAGTAGTATCTAACTGTTAAATAAAACCCCAAGAGCCAGGCATGGTGGCACCAAGTCTTTAATCTCAGCAAACCAGAGGCCTGTAAAGTCAGTTTCTCTAGAGGCTGATACAAAAGGATAGCAAGTACAAAGACTGCCTAGACTATACTCAACTTAAAGCTAGCCTGGGCAACTTAATTAGATCTAACCTCAAAAAATTTTAAGTAAACAAACCACCAGGCAGGACCATGGATACAGGACCCAGTGGTACAGTGTGTGAAGTACCCTAGGCTCAATTATCCCCCACCACCCTGAATAAAAAGCAAATGAAGAAAACCAGCATAGAGGCAAAAACCTACAATCCTACTACTTGGGAGGAAGTGGCAGGAAGATCAGGAGTTTAAAACCAACATCAGCTACATACCAAGTTTCAGGTCAGCTTCGGTTATTCGAGCCACTGTCTTTTTTTTTTTTTTTTTTTTTGGTTTTTCGAGACAGGGTTTCTTTGTGTAACAGCTCTGGCTGTCCTGGACTCACTTTGTAGACCAGACTGGCCTCGAACTCACAGAGATCCGCCTGCCTCTACCTCCCAAGTGCTGGGATTAAAGGCATGCGCCACCACGGCCCGGCTCGAGCCACTGTCTTAAAACCACAATGAAGACACAATGAAGACCAGAGCAACGTGGTTAAGAGCACTCACTGGCTGGTCTTCCCAGAGGACCCCATCTCAATTCTCAGCACCTGAATGTCAGCACATAACTGTCTAGAACTCCAGTTCCAAAGGTCAAACACCCACCTCTGGCCTCCAAGGGCAATACACACAGATGGTGCAGACATGCACACCTGTGGCACGTAAGACATGCACACAGGCAAAACACCCTTGCACATAAAATAAAGTAAATCTCAAAAACTTAAAAATACATAAGAAACCGAGGTAGAAAGATCTCTGTGAGTCCCAGGCCAGCCTGGGCTACACAAGTGAGACCCCCATCACACAAACATGTAAACAAACATCCCCAAAACACTTCTAACAATAAAAACAAATACATTGTTCTTAAAAACTAATAAAATGTTTGTAAAGGGGTGAGGGCAGAACTTGTGGAGAGCCTCTGTGAGGTGCAGGCTGACACAGTCTAAGTCCACCTGAGCTGAGTCACCTGGCTTGACGTCCTCGCTGACTTCACTGTCTTGTCCCTTCTCACTGTTTTTTTCATTTTCTCCATCTTGTGTTTTATCACCTTCATCCAATTCATTTTCTACTTTGTTTTCTGCCTGAAAGTTGTACAAATCAAGAACAGAGAGAGTAAGTAAAACAGTCCTTTTAAGAGTGAAAATACATTAAGCTAAAAACAGGTTTCACTATTTTTGGCAACAAATAGACTAGATTTGGAAGGGCTAGGAAGACCTAGAAAGAGACTAATTCTGATATACATATTTTTATCCAAATGTAAGCTTACATGTTCATGAGATGATAGGTCTCAAGCACGTAGTGCCTGTTACTTCTGCAACCTCTGCTACCAAGATCAGGTTTACAATCTCAAAAGATCAGAGTAGCTAACCAATATTATTTACTGATTTAACAAACCATAAGAACTACACACACAGTTGATCTTCTACTTTCCTGCTCATTTTCATGTGTATGATGTGTGCATGCATGTTTGTGGATACCAATGCACAGAGTTCCATGGTTGACATCGGCAATCATCCTCAATCATGTGTCCACCTCACTCAACGAGGCAGGGTCTCTTAAGTCATCTTGTTGGGGATCCAATCTCTGCTTTCTGAGGCTAAAATTACAGGCAGGCCATCATAGGAACTGAGTATTTATGTGGGTTCTGGTGATCTAAGTGAAAATTGTTGAACGAGCAATCTCTCCAACCTTCAATTGTTTGAAAGGGCTGAATGCATTTGAACTGCTTTGGTAACTGAACCCACCATTCAGCATTTGGGAATTTTGAAATTTCTGTGACCTTGAACACACTACAGAACACAGTCTATAAAACAGAGACTATCACTGACTTGGTGAGGCTATTTTAAGAATTAAACTGGAGGGGCTCGAGAGATGGCTCAGCAGAGCACCGGCTGCTCTTCCAAAGGACCCAGGTTCAAATCCCAGCACCCACATGGCAGTTCACAGCTGTCTGCAATTGCCGGGTGTGGTGGCACACGCCTTTAATCCCAGCACTAGGGAGGCAGAGGCAGGTGGATCTCTGTAAGTTCAAGGCTAGTCTGGTCTACAAAGTGAGTCCAGGACAGTCATGTATACACACAGAGACCTTGTCTCAAAAAACCAAAAAATAAATAAATAAATAAACTGGAGAGGCTGGAGAAATGGTTCAACAGTCAAGGGCACTAGCTACTCTTCAGAAGTCGCAGGATGAATTCCTAGAATCCACATATAGCTCACAACCATCTGTAACTCTGTACCAGGGAACCAGATGCCCTCTTCTGGTCTCCTCAGGCACCAGGCACACACGTGGTACAGACATACGTGAAAGTAAAACACACAAACACATCAACCAAAAAAACAAACAAAAGCACAGTGCAAATGCTCAGCACGGAGAAGACAGGTGCAAGGGAGGAACGTGAGCTTCAAAGACTGTCTACAGAGTGAGTTCCAGTCAGCCAGAGCTTCACAGTGAGACTGGTCTCAACAAGAAACAACCCACAAAGACAACAAAGTAACCCAAAACAAGAGAATTAAATGAAATCACAAATGTAAACCTGCTGTGCTGGAATAGTGTGGAACTATAACAGTTGTACTAAGTGGAGCCTCTCCTTATCTGTCATTTCACAATGCCACATGTCATCAAGACCTTAAATCTCCACTCATGTATATTCACTCCAATATTAACTGAGTGTCCTTTAGATCCTGTAACTGATAACGTATGCACCAATGCTGCCCTTCAAAGGCTTGTTCAGTCCAACTCTGCTGAGCTGTTACCCTCTCTTGTGAATGGGGACTGGGCCGACAGCACATGGACCCTTAGATGGCAGTCACACACAGGCTCTGATTCCTGACCCTCCACCTTAGACTTTACAGTTTCTTTTTGCTCTTTAAAACCTACCTCAATGTCAGCTACTTGTAAATTCTTTACTGAATATGCTTCTGTTGGCAGATAACTCTCCTAGGAAATCATTTAGTAGTCTGAAATTCTCCTCTAGTGCAAGTGTAGGACCCAGGTCTTACAATTCAGTATTCACAATAACCAACTTATTTTATATTCATTCTCTCAACTGTGCCTGAATAGGGCCCAAAGAGGAGGACAGAGTGTGGGTGAAGCTGTAGTGAAGATCAATGGAATCCGCCCACAATATGCTTTGCCAGACTATAACCTCATTAACAAACCCCACTGGTAGTCCTCCTGAAGGCGACCTGACAGACCACAAAATCTGAAAACCAGTGTGCCCAGAAGGCGCTGTAAGGTCTTTCTGTGGGGAGACATCTGAACAGACTACCTTTTCAGGCTGCTGACCATCAGGATCTGTTTCCATCTTTTCTTCTTCAGACCCTTCTACAAGTGAAAGAATGAAAATAAGTAAAAATCAATGTATTGTAGAGCATTTGAAATATATTTCTATGTGGTATAATTAATTAGTAACCTGGTTGCAAAAGAAGTCAGACATACAGAGCATATACTTTATGAGGAAGTAAAAAGGGCACGAGAGTAAAACTGTCAAAATAAATGCTGTCAAAGGCAGGGCAGTGGCTGAGTAAGGAAGGGAGAGGGAGCTGAGACATCAGGGTAAAGGGACAGGGCTGGAATGATGCTACTATCGTTTCTTGCTCTAGAGCTGTTGATGGAAATGAGTTCTACTGAGGAAATGCACTATACTCAAGTGGATTTTCTGTATATAATAAGAAAAGGGGTTTGGAAATGTTAATGAATATAAATTCATTATATTCTAACATATATATTTAATGAGCGCATATTTCAATCAGGTATGGTAGAAACACTGCTTAGTCCTATATTTGCTGAAATCACAAGAGGACCTAACTCTGGTCAGTGAGAACAGGCATCAACTAGCCTGCCACAGCACACAAGAGTGTGACCTGCCCCAGTCACAGAAGCACGAACAATGACACGAGAAAAGTATTTATCATCAGTAAGAGGATCTAAACACTTTAAATTGGCTTATTTACACGAAAAGCAGCACTCAAATCTACTGATTAGGAAAATTGTTGTCTACTTGTTAGACACGAGTCAACCGATTTCCTTGTTTCCAGAATAATGGCAGAGCAGCAGCCATTGACCAACACCTTCCCAAGGGCCCAAGCACACAGTGCCACAAGTAGCACCAGATCATCAGACTCTAGGACCAGGACTTGAACAGCGCAATCTGCCACTCTTCATGGATTCTTGGCTTTCACTCTTTCATGGATCAGCCAAGACATAGGAAAGACAGTGCAGTACGAAATTGTCTGTAATGGCTGGGTGTGGTGGCGCACATCTTCAATCTCATCACTCGGGAGGCAGAGGTGAGTCTATCTCTATGAGTTCGAGGCCATCAAGGTCTACAGAGTGAGTTCCAGGATAGCCAGGGCCACACTCTAAGAAGTCAGAACTGAGGGAAGACCACAGGAAGTGATCAGCAGGAACTTTTAACAACCAGGTAGTGTCAACGTTAGGCTGACAGGCTGTCAGTACAAGTAAAAACTTGACAACCAAGCTTTGGGGAAAATGGCATTACCTAAGACACTCTTAACCATAGGGCCTATTTAAACCCATATTTAAAACTGAGCAAGAATGTACAAGGTTAGAGAATGCTCAGTGTTCCAGATTTGAGGAACAAATCTTATGAAGAAATACTGTCAATAGCCAAGTTAGTGCTGTGGATCCTTCATCTTGATATGTCAGGTAGATCAACAATATGCCCAGCTACATTGTAGTTAAAAAACTATATTAGAACACTATGAATCATGTAAAGATGTACACAGATGCTTTAAGTAAAAAACAAAGGCAATGATCCAAAATGTCCAATCAAAAGAACGGGTAGAAGAACTGGACTGTAATCACACAAAACATTTTACAGGAGTGAATTGAACAGCTACTTGAATCCTAAAACCACATGGATAAATCTGAAAAGAAAATACTGAGTGGGAAAAAAAGTAATCTCAAAAGTCTAAATATTCCATATTTCATAAAGACTAAAACCCAGCAAAATTATACTTAACATGTTGTTTAGCTGCATCTTATTAGTGATAAAAGTCATTTTTAAAGTATATAGAACTACTATTTAAAATATAGGATTCTGGCTGGGCGGTGGTGGCGCACGCCTTTAATCCCAGCACTTGGGAGGCAGAGGCAGGCGGATCTCTGTGAGTTCGAGGCCAGCCTGGTCTACAAAGCGAGTCCAGGACAGCCAGAGCTGTTATACAGAGAAACCCTGTCTCGAAAAAACCAAAAATAAATAAATAAATAAATAAATAAATAAAATAAATAAAAAATAAAATATAGGATTCTTATTGCTAGAGTGGGAAAGTGAGAAGCAAACAGAGGAAGAGAATTATCAGTAATGTTTTGATTTTTAGTTGAGATTTTACTTTATTTTTGGGTTTTTTTGAGACAGGGTTTCTCTGTGTGGCCCTGGCTATCCTGGAACTCACTCTGTAGACCAGGTAGCCTCAAACTTATAGAAATAGACCTGCCTCTGCCTCTGGAGTAATGAGATTAAAGACGTGCGCCACCACACTCAGCCATTACAGACAATTTCCAACTGCCATGTGGGTACTGGGATTTGAACCCGGATCCTTTGGAAGAGAAGCCAGTGCTCTTAACCACTGAGCACTCTCTGTACAGATTTTAAAATGTAGCTTTTGGCTGGGTGTGCTGGCCCACCTCCTTAACCCCAGTACTCTGAGGCAGACAGGGGATCTGTGAGTTCAAGGCCAGGCTGGTCCAGATAATAACATCCAATCTCAAAACATATGAGTACATATTAAATTGTTAAATTCTAAGAAGAAAGCCAAACAGAAAATGTAAAAATACATGTTTTTAAACCCAAGCTTTATGGGTTAATAAATATGCATCATCATCAAAAAATGTTAGACATTTTTGCTTTTGACTAACTACCCACAATTATATATTCTATTTCCACATTCCAAAAGTATTACAGAGTCATACAGTCACATTCTCAATGATAAGGCAAGGCAAAGTTGACATCAACTTTTTAAAAACTGGCTGTGATTCTAAGACAAAAATCTATGTAAATTTTAATATCTACTTACAAGATGATGGTGCAGTTAAAGAGCCACTGAAAGTAGAAAAAACAAGAAATAGTGCTTAAACTCTTAGGAGATGCCTAAAAATAGTTTAATTATGTGCTGTGTATGTCTTAGTGCTATAAAAACACAGCTTCTGTTTGAATTATGGTATGAACTGTCAACTCCCCATTATTTATGTGTTTACTTATTTATTTGAGGCGAACTCTCTATGTAGCACCTGGCTGTCCTAGAACTCAGTATGTAGACCATGCTGACCTCTATCTCACGGAGATCCACCTGCCTTTGCTGGGATTAAAGATGTGTGCCACTACGTCTGGCTAGCAAGTACTCAATTCATTCATTTATTCATGTGTGTGGATGCTTTGCCTGCACATTACTGTGAACCACGTGTGCAGAGCAATGCCCCTGAGGTAGAGAAGAGGGCATCCCTGGAATGAGTTCTAGCCAGCTGTGAGCCTCCATGTGAGTCGGAAATCATACCCTGGTCCCCAAAAGGCAAGCAAGTGCTCTTAACCACTAGGGCATCTCACTAGCCCCTAAACTGCCAACACTAGAGAGGATACAGACACTCATTTCCGTTACTATTTTCATGGTGTTGATAGACCAGAAGGTTGGAAATCCTTTGTTCCAGCTGACAGAATGACCCACATATGCAGAATTAAGGAAATAATTAGGCTGGGCGTGGTGGTACAAGCCTTTAACCCCCAGTACTCAGGAGGCCAGGCTGGTCTACAATGAGGACTTGCACTTTTTAGAGGAACATCATGTATGAAGCTTTCGGGCAGACAGCTAAAACATGCGCTTGTGAATGCTTTTAATTTTGTTTCTAACTTTAAAATGGTGTGGCAGGTAAAACCCATGGTCTCACACATGCAGATGGGCTACTGCAGCCTCAACAGTTGTGGTTTCTAAAATAGTAAGTGTGGTGTACACCATAGCAACAGATGCATCTTGAACATCTCACTCTCTCTCAAGATGACGGAAAGGCCTGAGAACTGCCAGTGCAATAAACAGTTTTGCCAGGAAGAAGAGAATTGCCTGCACTGCATGACTACAATTCGTTACCAGAGATTTCCAATGTCATGCCCCACATTAAGGTAAAGTACTGCACAAACCAGTAATACACAGTACAGGACTCATACACCTGTCATCACTCTGTGTTCTAACTGCACCAACCACTGTGGGCTACTCTTTTCACAGCTGAATAAGAACCTTGTCCTGTGGCAACCAGGTTTTTTTTCCACTCTCTAAATAACCTCCTCAATGTTTCTGTGCCTTTGTTCTCACTGTTCAACAGAACACATACTTGAATCTGCTCTTGGACATTCTAAATCTTCCCAACATTCAGCTCAACCCTGCTTCCTTTGGGAAGCTTTCCTCAGTCTAAAATCACATCTACCCTTGCACTGTTTGTTACAGGAATATTTGCTCTGTACAGTGCTCCCTGAATAATTATTTCTGTGCTTTCCTCTTATCCATACATCCTCAAATGCTGGAATGAACATTTTCAACTATGTGCAAGTGAACAAGAAAGCCTTGCCTGGAGTGGTGGTTTAATCCCAGCACTTGGGAGGCACAGGTAGGGGGATCTCTGTGAGTTCAAGGCTAGTCTGGTATACAGAGTGAGTCCAGGACAGCCAGGGCTCTACACACACACACACACACACGGCAGTGTCCATTATTAGACAGTTCTACAAGTTATCTTACTTCCCAGAGAGGCGTGTGTGTATCAAGTGAACAAAGGACCTAATTTGACACAACAGCCCACAACAGGCAATTATATGCTACATAACAAAATCCTACCACTGTCCCCAGAAAGTAAGGACAATCAGGAAGTCACTTAAATCTTAGCCAGCCCTAATGGCTAAAAGCCCAATTATGAACTATTCAGAAGATTTCAGTCTGTACTTCAGAACTGTTTGAAACGGACATGAGACACTTAGCCTGGGCTGGCCTCAAACTCACAGATTTACCTGCCTCTGCCTTGGGTGCTGGGACTAGGTGTGGAATGCCATGTCTAGTTTGGAGATTAATTCTTAACCCTCCTGAATTGATCAGTTGGCCCCTCGTACACATGGAAAATGATTCAGACTTACACAAACTGTTAAGGAGCTCAGTGAACAATCTGCTAATTGACAGGGTCTTCCTATTTGTTAGAACACAATCCATCATGTTAATAATAAAGAATTAAGCGGTAGGCTGGGAGTGGTGGTGCACACCTTTAATCCCAGCACAGAGGCAGAGGCAGGTGGATCTCTGTGAGTTCGATGATAGCTTGGGCTACAAAGTAAGTCCAGGACAGCCAGGACTCCACAGAGAAACTCTGTCTTGAAAAACAAACAAACAAAAAAATTAAGCTGTAGGTAGCAAAAACTTGACACCAAGAAACATAAACAGGATTTAAATAAAATGTCTGATAGAGCAAACTTGCTGGCCTCTGAATGCTCATGGTCATTCCATCCTTCTTGATGCGAAAGTTAAGTCCTTAAAAGAGGGCTGCAACAGGTAAGGTGCTCATCTGGTAAAGGGACTTGCCACTGAGCCTGGTGACTTCAGCACTGCACTGAGGAAGGAGACCAGAGTGCTGCAAGGAGCCCTCTGTGCCCTTGCCAGGTGAAAACAGTTCAAGATATATGTGTGGTGTGGAATGGAGAAACGGCTCAGTGGCTGAGAGCTCAGAATACTTTTTATTTTTATTTTTTATTTTATTTATTTTTTTTTTTTTTCCGAGACAGGGTTTCTCTGTATATCCTTTAGCTGTCCTGGACTCACTCAGACTACTTTTTCAAAGTATCAGTATTTACTTCCCAGTACCCACATCAGGTGGTTCACATCCACCTGGAACACCAGCTCCAACGAAATCCCCTTTCTGGAGTTTGCTGGACCTACACTCACAAGCACTCATAAACACAAATATACATAATTAATAACAGTTTAAAAAAAAACTGATATTCATTCCATTATGATAGTTATTGAGGAAAATCATCCTAATATTCACAAAACACATGCAAACTACTTAAAGTTCACAGAACCACACTCACTACAAAAACAACTTTAAAAAGCCAGGTGTGGTAGTGCATATCTTCAATCCCAGCACTCAGGAGGCAGAGGCAGGCAGATCTATCTCTGAGAGTTCAAGGCCAGCCTGGTCCACAAAGGGAGTCCAGGACAGCCAGGGCTTAATACACAGAGAAACCCTGTTTCTAAAAACAGAAAGAAAAAGAAAAGCTCATGACTGAAAAAGAAAACAGCTAAGATGCCCACCAGCCAGTGGATGCACATGAATAAAGTACCTCCGAGTGACAGGGTAACTACCAAAGGAGCCACGTGGCTTCAGATCAGCTCCAACAGTGACATGCTTGTCTCATTTGCACAGCTGTGGATTCATGTCCCCGGCACAACACAAAGACAGGTGTGAAAAGAGTAGGCAAAAGTGCCTATTCACTCAATGACTTTCTGTCCCAAAATGCAGGATACAATTTCATACGTACGTATTTACATTATAATTTGCAAACAATACTACACATTGTTAGTGGCTAAGTAAAAAGTCAGAATTTTAAACATTTCTAGATAGTATTTGGAACAAAGAAATTCTATTCTAGCAAGGTTAAACCTAGTGGTGCTAGCTAGGTTTTCCTGACTCCTAAGTGATTGCCTGCACAGAATGTCAAGCATAAAGCAGACTACCACCTAGAAGAATCATGAGCCTAAAAGGGATGTTCATTCTGAATTTGTTTTTTTACTAATCATTGGGCAAAATGTTGTGCTTTGGTGTGTAGAGGCCAAAGGAACTCTGTACTGACTCCTGCCTTCCACCTTTTCATGCACTTTGGGGACCAAACTCAGGTTGTCACACTTGTTTGGCAAGTGTCTTTACAGCAGCCTACCACAACTCTTCCTATCTGTGATACATACTCACCAGTGGCAGCAACAGAATCTCCTTCCCATACACTCTCATAAGGACTAATGATTACAAATGTACCCATGTTTGAGAAGCAGTTATGCGGAGGTCTCCTTAAATAATGCTGATCTACTATACTTAAACTTATTCTTCTGAGCTGAAACTAAAAGAACAGTTAGGAAACAGCAAACATTTCTCCATTGGGACCTTGCTGAGCAAAGAGAGTAGGAAGTTAGCAGGGTTATACCTGTTGGAATATGGTCCAGGAATGTAATTGTGTGAGAATTCTGAGTGCTTGTGAGAAAACTACAAGAAAACAAGAGTCCTGTGACCTCAGTTTCTTCAAAACACAGAATTGTTCTTGGAATATGTTTTAGTGTTCCTCTGAAGAGTAGTAGACCAAGAAGTAAGTTTACTTCAGATTACACAGTATTGCTTGCTGGTGTTATTCAATTAAATGTATAAACTAGGGCTGGAGAGATGGCTCAGAGGTTAAGAGCACTGACTGTTCTTCCAGAGATCCTGAGTTTAATTCCCAGCAACCACATGGTGGCTCACAACCATCCATAATGAAATCTGGTGCCCTCCTCTGGCCTGCAGGCATACCTGTAGACAGAACAGTGTATACATAATAAATAAATAAATACAAAAATAATTTAACATTTAAAAAAATGTTTAAACTATCCTTTAAACTTTATGTATCTATGTAAAAGAATTTGAGGGGCTGGAGAGATGGCTCAGCGGTTAAGAGCACTGCCTAGTGCTCTTCCAAAGGTCCTGAGTTCAATTCCCAGCAACCACATGGTGGCTTACAACCATCCACAATGTGATCTGGTGCCCTCTTCTGGAATGCAGGTGTACATGCAGATAGAACACACATATGCATAAAATAAATAAATAATAAATCTTAAAAAAAAAAAAAAGAATTTGAAATTTATGTATCTATGGAAAAAGGTTTTACCACATGTAGCTTGTCCTTACGATGGTATTCAGTTTGAACTCGTGTGACCTTTCTGAACCTTGAGAAAATAAATTGTGTGATGCTTTGAATAATGTCTGTTATTGTATGAAACTTCAGTCTGCCTCATTTATTGGCTCCATTCTCCCTGGTTCCACCACCTCTAGAGCTCTTAGGTTATCCACAGCAAAATAATAATCTACACACTTGTTGGAAATAGGATGATGTAGGATTTAAAGCCTTATCTATAAAGGAAACAATGTATCAAAATAATCCCAAAACCAATTAAAATAATCCTTAAAAGCTGGGCGGTGGTGGCTCACGCCTTTAATCCCAGCACTTGGGAGGCAGACGCAGGCGGATCTCTGTGTGTTTGAGGCCAGCCTGGTCTACAAAGCGAGTCCAGAACAGCCAAGGATACACAGAGAAACCCTGTCTCGAAAAAAAAAAAAAATCCTTAAAAAATAAAATGTAAAATGACTTCCTATTTTACATTTTATTTTTTAAGGATTATTTTAATTGGTTTTGGGATTATTTTGATACATTGTTTCCTTTATAGATAAGGCTTAGGAAGTCATTTTAAGAGAGCGCCGTCCCATACCCAGAGGGTGGGGAGGGTGTTTCTCCAACCCCCCCCCCTTTTTTGGTTATTTGAAGGACAACTGAAAACTCTGTTATTTAGGGGAAGAGATTACAAGTTGTTAAATGGTCCTGTTTAATGGGTTTTGGAGGTTAGACCCAGGGTATTCCTTCTTTCCCTTTTCTGTATCCTTCTTTATCTCCTATGTAGGAATGCACGGACTTGAGAAAAATTGAGACATAGACACAGCATAGGAAGGACCAAGAAGAAGGGTCAGATTATTGAATATGCCCTTATATCTTTGTATATTGATACAAAATTAGTATATTTGGCTAAAGTGGTATTGACCATTGTTTATTGTGCAAAAATAAGATTGTATTAGACTACGTCGGTATTGATATTTGTATATTGATACAAAATTAAGATTATAGTTGGCCACAATGGTATTGACCCTTGTATATGGACGCAATATTAAGATTGTATTGGGCCACACAGGCATTGATCTTTGTATATTGATACAAAATTAAGAGTATATTTAGCCACATTTGAATAGATCTTTGTATATTGATACAAAATTAAAGGTAATGCTTCCTAATGGTATCGTACCTAGAGATACTTAAAAATGAAATGTGAAGCTCTGGCCTCTTGATACCAACCGTCTTAAACTGTTTAGGATAGTTAAGAAAAACAAACTCCTAGTCATGCATGCATGTCACCTTGTTAGCTACTATGACAGTCTATCACAGATATTCTCTAAGCTACTCAGTAATCAAGTTGTTAAGAGACAAGCAACATTTGCTTATCTAAATACAAGAGATAGATAGGGCATCTTCAAAAACCCCAAGAGATCTGCAGAATATGGCATTCAAAGATGTGGTCTTAAATTAAGATTTTTTTTTTTGATATCATGACATATCAGCTCCTGACAGCACCCCCTATTCTACTCCAAGTAGAAGATAAGCATCGAAGAATCTCCAGTGTGAGATGGTTGAATTAGTGGCAAGCCTATCTCTTGGCATGTAAAAACTCCTTGCTTTGCCGGGCGGTGGTGGCGCACGCCTTTAATCCCAGCACTTGGGAGGCAGAGTCAGGCAGATCTTTGTGAGTTCGAGGCCAGCCTGGTCTACAAAGCAAGTCCAGGACAGCCAGAGATATTCAGAGAAACCCTGTCTCGAAAAACCAAAAAAAAAAAAAACTTGCTTCAACTGCAGACAGACTGCTGTCCAAAAAGGACAAAACTTGGTAGCAGGGAAGTCGACAGCCTAGCTCTGCCAAGACAGGGTAGGTAAGTCCTTCATAATCCCTGCTCTACAATAAATGTCTGTCAGAGAAACAGGACCAAAAGGCTGAAGACTGATGCTGGAATGTATGGAGAGAAAATGGGAACTGTCCAGGTAGTCACCGGTTTGTCATTTCTTAGCATTGGAAGCTGCAGGCCCTGCACTTCCTATATAATCAGATATATTTATCCTTCTCAGCTCTCTGAGGTGGTTGAAGAATAGACAGCTTGAGTCTCATAGCTAAATTTTGAGTTGTTTAGGAATCAAGAGGGCGTTCTAGATCTAAGAAGATGGTTATAATAGTGATGCAAGTTAGTATGAAAGCTAAGTCAGTTATAGAACTTTAAACTCATGGAGATGGTTAGAAGGTAGTAGGTTAAAGTCAGGGGCCAAATATGTATGAACTGGACATTGGGAAGGTATACTGGGCCATTTAACTCTCATAAATGTGGCATATTTAATTCTGCTGTTTTGTATAGAATTTACTGTTATAAGAGAAAGAACCATTTGTTGGATTGAAAAGGGAAGCTGTTGGGGGGGAAGAGGGTGGAAGGGTGGGACAGGAAGGGGGAATAGGGAAGGGTTTGTGACTGAGATGTAACTTGAAGAAAAAAAAATAAAGTACTTATAAAAAAAAAATAAAATGTAAACAAATAGAAAAGCATCTATTTCTGAACTAGAAGGTAATACAGTAGCAATATTCTAGAAATTGTACAATTTCTACCAAATCCCATTTTTTTCCCCTAAAAGGTTATTCTAAGACTGATATGTGAAATTAAAAGAAAGCCCAGATTGCTGGACATGGTGGCGCATGCCTTTAATCCCAGCACTCGGGAGGCAGAGGCAGGCGGATACATGATACTGAAGGAGAGGAATAGGTATGAAGGCTAATATTACTGAGCCTTAAAATTTAATTGAAATTATTTGGGGAAATAGTCTTAACAAAAAAAAAAAGGAAGTAAAAGATGCATCCTCCAAGGAAGAGAATCATGGAGAGATACACTTCAAACCAATAGGATGGTAAAGTACAAAACAAATACCAATAAGAATGTTGAGAAATGGGGACCTTTGTACATTATTGGTAAAAACATAAAATATACAGGGACAATGGAAATGTTTGCCATTTTCTTAAAGAGTTAAAGATAGAATAGTAACACAAAACTCAGAAATCCTGTGATCACAAAATGGTACAAAATGATTACCTAGCATTATTTGGAAGTAGTTCAAAAGCAGCAGAAGTGTAAAGGGAAATGTCTATGAGCTGAGGACAAATCAATAGACACAGAGCACTGCTCAGGAGAGCAGAGAATGGAATGCTCACTGACTTATGCCGCATGGATATCCTTGAGAACACTGTGCTAAGTAAAAGAAGCAACACATAAAAGCTGCATG
>CAJQZJ010003646.1:14475100-14555318 GCA_907164525.1 Lophiomys imhausi
CAAACTTAAGAGGCAAGTTTAAACTGATCATTTTGAATGTTTAAGTGTAAGTGAACTCCATCCTGTTGCACACTGACAGGAAATACAAACATCTCACAAAAGTGCTGGGCACAGCAGTAACTCACCAAGCTTCTCTGGCTCCTCAGGCCCTGTGCCTGCAATGCAGCTGCTCTCCAAACCATAGGTGGGATCCACCTTCCCAGAGGCTCTCGCAGCTTCTTGTACTTTCTTGACATGTGCTTCAACCAATTCCAGGGGTACTTCTTCTCGAACTCGAGAAAACTCCTCTGATTCAGGATCAAAAAGAGAACAACGACTTCATTTTGTATACCTGCTTGCTTCCTACACGTGATCTAGACTATCTGGCACAATACCAGCAGTTTGGTTGCAATGAGCTCTTTGGGGCAATGGCAAAATGAAACAATTCAATCACTACTCCAGGTTTTTAACCTAAATATCATCGTCCCTTCTTAAAAACACTTTTAAAGCCGGGCGGTGGTGGCGCACGCCTTTAATCCCAGCACTTGGGAGGCAGAGGCAGGCGGATCACTGTGAGTTCGAGGCCAGCCTGGTCTACAAAGTGAGTCCAGGACAGCCAAGAATACACAGAGAAACCCTGTCTCGAAAAACCAAAAAAAAAAAAAACACTTTTAAAAGATTTTCAAAGATCTACTGGTCACAACAAAAATTGTAGCCTTAATTTTATCTCTCTGCTGGTAACTGTTAAAAAACCACGGATCAAACAACCTCAAAGCTGTAACATAAAAGATGTCTGGATAAAATTAATATACTGTAAAAATATTAAGTCGCTTCCATTCCACAGCTCTACCAATTTCCTAATACCACAAACCACTTCTTTTCCTTTATATATGTGAGTGAAAAAAATTGTGTGTGTACATGTATGTAGTTTTGAGACAAGATCCATTGTGGTCCAAGCTGAACCTGAAACTCGTGATTCTTTTTCCTCTTCCTCCCCGAAGCTGGGATTTCACAGATATGCCAACACATCCAGCTGCTCCCCTGAGAACAAGTATTTAATGGGCCAGCAAGACAGTCAGCAGGAAAAGGCACTTGTGGCCAGACTGACAATTTAATTTTTGAGGCACACAAGGCAGGAGAGAATCAACCCTCCCACTGCTAGCCCTCTGACCTTCACACATATATCATGGTAATTGAGTGCACACATTCACACACACACACATTTTAAAAAGTGAAAGAAAATTTAAAACAATGATCTTACAAAGTGTATTTTCATACAGGAAAAGATTACTAATAATTTTTATGAAGCACATTACCGTCAGGGTTTTTCTGGGTGATTTACATAAGAGACATGAGTATTAACACAACTGATACATACTTTTTAACTTTTGAGTGTGTGGGGTGGGCTTGTGTCTGTGTGTAAGCACACTTGCTAGCTCATCTGACTGGGCATGTATGCAGACCAGAGGCTGACGTCAGCACAGATTTTCTCCCTCCATCTTATTTTCTGAGATTCTCACTGATCTTCCTGTCGGAGATCAGTGAGACTAGCTATGTCTGTCCCCAGTGCAGAAGCTACAGGCACATATGTGGAGGTCCAAACCCAGGTACTCACGCTTGCATTAGCAGGTACTTCACACCTGAACCAAATTCCGAGCTCCCCGCTAACAAGACTTAAGTGTGAGCTCAGACTTTTGTGCGGGGAGAGAGTTTCCGTAGGTCGTACATACCCAAAGCTGCTCTGGCCGCAGCAGAGGCCACACGAGGGTCAACCACAGAAGCTAAAAAGGCAACAGTGCTCATCACGGGGTTCCCTGACTGGCTGAAAGGGACAGGCTGGTAAGCTAGCGGCCCAAGGGAAGCATCTGAGTTTTCAAGGTATGGGTCTTCAATGGGAAGCCTCAGAAAGTGGAGGATGCATTCGTCCTGAGTACGACTTCCAACATGTTCCGACACTTTATTCCAGTCATCCTTGTACATTTCCAGAGCCTAAATGAAAACATAAATGACCATTAATATCAAATAGCAAGGAAATAATATGGAAGGAAAAATGGAGCCTGTAGGGTTTTTGTGTACCCATTTGTTCCAAGTTTATCTGTTCCCACTTTATCTAAACTGCACAGGGAGCCTTCTGTATGTGCCTTGCACTGCACAACTCCACACACATATTTTTGGTCCTATCTGTGTCACTTGTGATCTTCTTAATGAAAAGGAAATGTTCCGTTTATCCTTATCTGTAGTGTCTGTCATAGTGCTAAGTCAAAGTGACAACTGAAATTTAACTACCATGGCCCAGATTAACCTAGAAGAGGAATCTCTCTTTCCTGTATACTCCAATAATGTAACATTATGTACAAAGAGATATTTTTTCTACCATTTGAACTCAAAAACCACCATGCTACCACTGAGCTACATCCCAGCCATGATGTCCAAATGTTAAAAAAAAAAAAAGAAACAAAAGAAAAGAAAAGATCTGCTGTGCTGGTTTGAATAGGCATGGCTCCCACAGACACATGTACTTAAGTGCTTGGCGCATAGAGAGCGGCACTTTTAGGAGTATGGGCTTGTTGGAGGAAGTGTATCACCGAGGAGGCAGGCTTTGGGGTGTCATGCTCAAGTTAGGCCCAGTGTGGTAGTCTTCTTGTGCGGCTGCCGATGTAGAGCTCTCAGCTCCTTCTCCAGCACTCACTTCAGTACCCAACATTCAGATGGGCAAAGCTTTCCCTAAACTCACACAGTACAGAGTAAAATCTGACAAGATGAAGTATTTCCTGAGTTATTTATAATTTTGATGTTTCTAAACCGGTTTTTCTCATTCTGACCTTACATAGTAACTTAAAAACAAACACACACACAACCTAGGAGCTGGAGAGATGGTCGCTGGTTAGAAGCTCTGGCTGTTGTCCAGGAGCAGGGTTCAATTCCCAGCACCAAAGTGGCAGCTCCCTCCTGTCTAAAATTCCAGTTCCAGAGCTTTTGACATCCTCACACAGACATACATGCAAACAAAACACCAATACATAAAATAAAAATAAACTAACAAAAATCAAAGATATTATTTTCTATTTATAAAACAGATTTATTACAAACTATTCTTTTCTCTCTGATATAGAGTCTACCTTTGGTTATTTTAAATCTTGAAATTATGCTTCCAGTATTTCTTTTTTAAAAAAAAGATAAAGAGAACACAAAGGCATTAATTTTCCACCTTCACCCAGGAATTATGCTTTAATTAAGGATCATAAAAGTGGCCAGGCGTGGTGGCACACACCTTTAATCCCAGCACTCGATAGGCAGAGGCAGGTGGATCTCTCTGAGTTCAAGGCCCGCCTGGTCTACAAAGTGAGTCCAGGACAGCCAGGGCTACACAGAGAAACTCTGTCTCGAAAAACCATAAATGAATGGATGAATAAATGTGAGGCTGGGTGAGGTATATCATGGCTTTAATCCCAATACCCAGGAGACAGAGGCAGGCAGATTTCTGACTTTGAGGCCAGACTACCTAGTGAGTTTCAGGACAGTCAGGGATATGTAAAGAAACCTGGTCTCAAAACAAACAAACAAGCAAGAAAACAAACAAAAATAGGACAGTCTCAAAAATATCTAGAAATATTTTTAGAAATAAATTCCAGTGAAACAACAAGATTTATCTAATGGGGACAAATCTAAATTTCGTTTTGTTATAATTCAACCCATAATCTTTGCTGGTTTATTGTTCTGTAGCTTATTTGAGGCGCTGTATGCACAGGCCAGATGTCAAGGTCAGGTTCTCTTCCACTATTGTCCTCCACCCCATTTTTGGACACAGGCCTCTCACTGAAGCTGGAGCTCACTGACTGGCTAGAATGCCTGGATATCAAACCCAATGATAACGCCTGCACCTTGTTCAGTTGGTTAAAGAACGTGCAGTCAAGCCTATACACCTGAGTTCCATCCTTAGAACCCATATGGGGGAAGGAAAGAACTCCCTCTCATGAAGTGTAAACAAGCAAACACCACCAAAGCTCCTAGCTACCTCTTCTCCTCCTTTTGTGGTGGGATTATTGAAGATTATTGATGATAATGCCACCAGCCCATCTATTTAAAATTGTCTTGATTGACGACCTAAATCACAGAAATGAATTTTTAAACAATTCTGAAGGTTGGAAGAACAAGACTCTGATGCAAATATGGAAGGACAGACAGAAACATGGTTTCTGGGGCAAAGCAAACTATGTAGCCTGAGTGGGGTTCATCCTCTTGAATGCGGGGATTGCAGGCATGCATCACCAGACCTGGCACTTGATGGTTTGTATGCTTGCACATTGTTTTTTCTTTGAAGTTTTTAAAGACAAGAGTTGTCCTGTCTAACCATGGAAGGCAAAGAACTTGCAACCGTCAGACACCAGTCTTCAAATGCTATGATTAGAGGGGTGTATACCTGGAAACCCAACTTTTAAGCTAGTGATTGCTCTAAGCAAACTGCATTTATGGTTGGTGTTAGTGGTAAACAATGCTGCTGAGCCTTATTTCTTAAGTGAAGAATCAACATAAACATGTTGATGCTCTCTGATTAAAAGAAAAGGCAACTCCAACACAGACTCCATCTGCAGCCAAGAAAATGTTTAAAGATGCAGCAGTTTTTTCAGTATGTTTAGAGTAAACAGTAGCTCAGGAATTCGTACCTCAGCCTGTATTTACTATCCACTAATCTTCTATTTTTGGTTGTGGGCCAGGTCTTTAGCGTGTGAGCCGTTTCTCCAGCCCTATCCACTAACAGTTTTTTCTTTTTCTTTTTTGTTTTTTTCCCAAGACAGGATATCTCTGTGTAATAGCCCTGGCTATACTGGACTCTATCTATAGGCAGGCCTCAAACTCACAGAGATCTACCTGTCACTGCTTCCAAAGAGCTGGGATTAAAAGTATGTGCCAGCAGGTAGATATGAAGGTAATTTAAAACATCAGTGTGCAGAAGAACTGTTGTTTTTTCCTGCAGTAGTAAAATTAAATTTCTCTTCACGGCACAAAGATTCCAAACATCACTAAAAAACAAGCTGTATTCACTTCTGAGTACTGAGCACACGGTCCTGTTTAATCACCATCCGTGACAGTAAAGAGTTCTAATTATAAAAGGTGGGACTGTAAAGCTGAGTGCTTAGCACTGATATCAAAAGGATAGATTAGAATAATTTAAAACAATAACAAAACAAACAAACAAAAACCAAGAAAGAATTTCTTTCAATTTTTAATTGAAAGGTGAAGAAGAAAACTGAGCAAGTAAAAACTTCCATGCCCCAGCTGTGAAGTAGGGGTTGCCACCACTGGTCAGCTTACCTCTAGGAGAAGAAGGGTCTCCTGTTCTGTCCACTCCCTTCCGGCACTAGCACCTTTACTCTAAAGAAAAAAGTCAGATATGATTTACTTGTCAAAATGCATACTGATGGGACTCAAGCAAGATTTTTTTCAAGTTCACAGAACTGTTTTATCCAGACCACAAAGGGGAGTCCCACAATAAGTAAACATTCAAAAACTTCAACAGGAGGTCTGACATGCTTCAACAATTTGTTTTCATTAGTCACAGGAACTACTTCCATGTTATTTCTACTTGGGAAGATATATAATTTTAAAATTCATTAGTAAGATAAATCATCTATAATTATACAAAAAAATAACTTATAAGCCATCCAGATGGCCCCGAGTCTGACTCTCTGGAAGCACACGGCAGAAACAGAACAATGACTTCCAAGAGGGGTCCTCTAACCTCCACACAATAATGAACGTGCATGCATAAATGAATGTAATAAAAAATTTTAAGGTAAAAATTTAGAAAAACTTGAAAAAAGAATGTTCCCTAGGATTCTAAGATAAATACTAAGATTATTTTAATTATTATTTTTTATTTTAGCTGTATGAGTGTTTTGCATATACGTGCACTGTGTACATGCAGTATACGCACAGGGCAGAAGAGGGAGCAGGTCCCCTACAACTGGAGTTACCGATCGTAGTAAGGTGCCATGTGGGTGCTAGGAATCAAATCAAGGTCCTTTGGAAGAACAGTTAAGGTTCCTAACCACTGGGTCGTTTGGCCCAAATGCTCAGATTCTGAATTCCAGTCCTAACAATTCCATACTATTCCCATCAAGTTCTTTTAGAGGTCTCCAAGACCTCTTTCTTGACCATACCTGGCTAGAGAATCATTAGGGCACAGGTGCCATACAGGTTCTAAGTCATCTTTGCTATGGCAAGAGAACACAGAATGCTTTATAGAAGATACACTCAGCCGGGCGGTGGTGGCGCACGCCTTTAATCCCAGCACTTGGGAGGCAGAGGCAGGCGGATCTTTGTGAGTTCGAGGCCAGCCTGGTCTACAAAGTGAGTCCAGGACAGCCAGAGATATTCAGAGAAACCCTGTCTCGAAAAACCAAAAAAAAAAAGGAAGATACACTCATGATCCTTGATTTGCAGTCCATGTTCCATTCATAGATTTACATGGGACAGGGTACATGAAATAGTTGATAATATTCTCTACTTTTAAATGTATGTAAAACAAAAGACCTATGCTAAAATGTTATAAATGTTCCTATGCTGATTTCTCTAATTTCTGAAAGATTGTAATATATGAATAGAAAAAAAAATTCCAGTCCAGAACTTCCTAACCTTCCCAGTGTGAATAAAACGACTTCCTTTTGTGTGTAATACACACACAGTGAAAATTGGATCATGATTTGCTAGGCCTCTAGAGCATTCAGTTTCAGTTTTCTATTACTCTGGAATATCTGATCATTTACAGAATAGAAAACAAAAGTGAACTAAACACAAAAATCCCCCAATTTCAGTTTTGGGTTTTTTTTGTTTTGTTTTGTTATTTTCTTTTGGTTTTTAGAGACAGGATTTCTCTGTGTAACAGCACTGGCTACCTAGACTCACTCTATAGACCAAGCTGGACTTGAACTCCGAGATCCGCCTGCCTCTATCCCCTAGGTGCTGAGATTAAAGGCGTGCGCCACCACCCCCAGCCCCAATTCAGTTTTTAACCTAAGTGTTTTCTTGTTTCGTGGAACATAGGAACCAACCCAGAGCTTTGTGTATGGCAGGAAGGTACAGTCTTATTAAGGTAAAACCTCAGCCCTAATAAGTGACTTTATTAAAAGAAAAGATGAACTATGACTCACAGTATACTGCTGTATAGGAGGAGCAAAGGAACTCCTTAATCAACAGAGGTGACTATTAATCAGACTGAGAAACAAATCATTAATATTTTATCTGACGTCAGAAAGAGCCAAACCCAAGAAAACCCAGGGACAATTATACAATACAGACATTAACAACAGATGGGCAGACCTCAGCAACCATCTCTCCATTTTGTAGACATAAATAAAGAATCCTCTCCAACCCATGGTATGCAGCAATACATATTTTCTCTTTTTTAAAATTTTGTTTTCCAGAGACAGGGTTTCTCTGTGTAGCCCTGGCTGTCTTGGACTCAACACTGTAGACCAGGCTACCCTCGAACTCACAGATATCCACCTGCTTCTGCCTCCCAAGTGCTGGGATTAAAGGCAAATGCCACCATGTCCAGCCTATTTCTTCTCTTAATAACAAGGAACTTATAGATGCCTCATTGGAGGCTTGAAAATGTGTGCAGCAGAATTTTGTAGGGTTTGTTTCTCTTGTATTTTCTGACGTATGAGACATATATTTTATTTTTTTAATGTATACAGTGTTCTGTCTGCAGGTATGCCTGCAGGCCAGAAGAGGGCACCAAATTTCATTATAGATGGTTGTGAACCACCATGTGGTTGCTGGGAATTAAACTCAGGACTTCTGGAAGAGCAGTCAGTGCTCTTAACCTCTGAGCCATCTCTCTAGCCCAAGATATATAACATATTATACAAATCTCTCTACTTCATTCTTCCTTCTATTTCAAATTTCCTTCTATTCATGTTTTTTTTTTTTTTTTTAATGCAAAAGAGACATGCTTCAGTGCTTAAGGGCACCTACTGCTTTTGGAGAGGAACCAGGTTCAGTTTCCAGCACCAACATAATGGGGTAAAACCGATTATAACTACAGATCAAGATATATAATGTCCACTTCTAACCTGTAAGGATACTAACAACACAAGTGTAGCCTAAACATACAACACACACACAGATAAAACATTTCTACACACACACAAACACATTACTCAAAACAAAACCCTTTTTCTAAAAATGGCAAAAGGGGCTGAAGAGACGGCTTAGTGTTAAGAGCACCACTGGGTGGTCTTCCAGAAGACCCAACCTCAGTTCCCAGCACCAACCTAGCAACTCACAGCCATCTCTAACTACAGTTCTGAAGAACTGATACCCTCTTCTGGCTTCCACGGGCACTAGACACACAAGTGGTACACATATACATATACAGGCAAAATATGTATACAGAGTAAGTTAAATAAACTTATTTTAAGAAATAAAAATAGGGGCTGGAGAGATGGCTCAGTGGTTAAGAGCACTGACTGCTCTTCCAAAGGACCTGGGTTCAAATCCCAGCACCCACATGGCAGTCCACAGCTGTCTGTAACTCTTATTCTAGAGGATCTGACACCCTCACGCAGTCAAAACACCAATGTACATAAAAGTAAATAAATAATTTTGAAAAAAAAAAACAAAAAAAGAATTAGTCTGGCAGCTGGAGAGATGGCTTAGTGCTTAAGAGCACTGACTGTTCTTCCAAAGGACCAGAGTTCAAATCCCAAAACCCACATGGCAGTTCACAGCTGTCTGTAATGGCTGGGTGTGGTGGTGTAAGTCTCCAATCCTAGTACTCGGGAGGCACAGGCAGGCAGATTTCTGTGAGTTGAAGGCCAACCAGGTCTACAAAAGTGAGTTCAGAACAGTCACAAAGAAACTGTCTGATACAGACCACAAAAGTACCCAGTATTTTTGCCATTAGGTTTTACTGGCTCAATCTTGTTTTTGTTTTCTTTTTTTTTTTTTGGTTTTTCGAGACAGGGTTTCTCTGAATATCTCTGGCTGTCCTGGACTCGCTTTGTAGACCAGGCTGGCCTCGAATTCACAAAGATCCGCCTGCCTCTGCCTCCCAAGTGCTGGGATTAAAGGCGTGCGCCACCACCGCCCGGCTTTGCTTTCTTTTTTAGTTTGTTTTAGATTTGTGCAGACTGGAGTTTTGCCTTCATGTATGTTTGTTTGCCATGGACATATCTGGTGTCCACAGAGGCCAGAATACGGTGTTGTGTCCTCTCGAAGCACAGTGATGGGTGGTTGTAATTACCCAGGAAGTGCTGGGAAGTAAATTGAGGACACCGACAAGAGCAGACCTTACTGTGCTAGTCTCTAACTCAGGGTCATCAGCCTGCTAAATGCTACAATTACAATCTTGAGCAATCATGTCAAGTTTGGGGAACGGATTTTGTCTTACACTATTACAATGATTGAACAAAACAAAAATTATTTACAAACATTTATTTATATTTGTCAGTTATACATAAGATTCTACAGTTGCTCTGGATTTTTGTTTTCACGTTGGAAGACACTAAGTATATATCTATCTATCAATAATTGCATACCTATGCTTACTTTTCCATACATTCCCTCCACTTTTTAAGTTCTGGAAGAGTCCATGTACACTGGAATTATTTCTTGGGTATCTGCTACAGGTTTAGAGTGGAATGTTGTTTTGGGGAATACATCTAACGTACCTGGTGGCACAGGTTTAGATGTAAGGCCATTTTGGTGTTGACTGTTTCTCGTTCTTTCAATTTTTGTTTTACATATTGCTATGCTTTTAAAAAACATATGCACATATATGTATGTATGTATTGGTGTGGAATCTGAAAATATCATGCCTTCTCAATATTTCTTTTCTTTACTTTTTTTTTTTTTTCTTTGTCAAGATAGGGTTTCTCTGTATAGCCCTGGCTGTCCTGGAACTAGATCTGCCCGAGCAGGCTGGTCTCAAAGTCACAGAGATCCACAGGCTTCTGCCTCCTGAGTCCTGGGATTAACAGCGTGTGCCACCACCATCTGGCTAAATTATTCTTTTTATTTATCACCAAGAAATGTACTAAAATAACTTCATCTGCTGTCTGTCTACCCTAATATCGATACAACGTTCCAGCTCTGGTGTGTGCAGAGTTTTACTTTTGCGTGTTTTACTTTTACTAGAGTCTCTGTTCTACACTCATTTTCTGGAAGACATTACTGATTTTTTTTATTTTATTTTAATCCAAGTTGACTATATTTGCTGTTTCAATGAAGTATTAAAACTGTAGTCAAGAAAATAAAAATGCATGTAAGAGAAGGGCTGGAGAGACAGGTAAACATTTAAGATCACTGGTTGCTTTTCCAGAGCACACAGGTTCAGTAATCAGCCTCTATATGGCAGCTCACAACCATCTGTAAATCTCCAGTTCCAGAGGATCTTCTGGACTCAGAGGGAACTGCATGCAAATGGTACACAGACATACATAAGTATAGTGTTTAAAAATAAAGACTACGACATTCCTCATTGTATGCAGGACTGGGAATCAACAAAGGAGCCGTTGTATTTGTGAACCCCTAACTACAATAACCAACATGGTGGCTAAGGGGTGGACTGAGAGAACACATACATGTGTGTTGTTATCTCTAGAGTAAATTCAGAATCTACAATCTTTCCTGTTTTCTACTCTTATTTTTTCATTTTGGTTTTTTGAGACAGGGTTTTTCTGTGTAGTACTGGCTGTCCTGGAACTCACTCTGTTGACCAGGCTGGCCTCGAACTCAGAGATCTGCTGTCTCTGCCACCCGAGTTCTGGATTAAAGGTGTGTGCCACCACTGCACAGTTTCTACTCTTCTTAAAATGCTCCTTATATTGTACTCTCCCATGCTGCAGTGAGATTTTTTTTCCCGCACTTCTTAGCTCTGGCAGACTTCAAACTCAGGGTTATACCCAGCCTTTTATCAAACTCACCTTCATCCTCCCCAGTGCTGCAACTACAATCATTAGTCACCATAAGATTATGTTTTCATTATTAGACATAAATATCTCCTAGTTAACTATACTTCTTTAAATAACTGTGTTAACACTTACAACATTGCCGGGTGAGGTGGCACACGCCTTTAATCCCAGCACTAGGGAGGCAGAGGCAGGTGGATCTCTGTGAGTTCAAGGCCAGCCTGGTCAACAAAGTGAGTCCAGGACAGCCAGGGCTACACAGAGAAACACTGTGTGTGGGGATAAAAGTGTAGAAATTGCCATTAGCATTGTGTAAAAAACTGCACGAAGTTCCTTAGTATGAAAAGAAATAAAAAACAAAACAAAAACAAAAAAACCCAAAACAACAACAAAAAAGACTTAGAACATTATTTTACAATTTGTCAGTATGATTTCAATTATTATTTTTGCATTTCATATAAAATGTAGGAACTTCTGTAGAGTATACTTCCATTTCTACAACCTGTTCTGTGCTATGTATGGATATGGTCTGTCATATCCACTCATCATGGACCTTAATACTGAACAGTTACTACTTTTATTTTGTAAAAACTCAATGACATATCACTACACAGGGCAAAACAATTCTTCTGTACTGGATAATATATTACTATATATTAATAAAGTATACTTTATTCATCTATGTTCTTGGTAAATTATAACTGAAGGGAGAAATGGGCTGGGGTTAAGAGGACTAGATGCTCTTTTAGAGGACCTAGGTTCTTATCCCAGTAACCACATGGCAGCTCTTAAATTTTATTAAAGATTTATTTATTTATTTTTATGTCTGAGTGCTCTGCCTGCATGCACACCTGCATCCAGAAGAGGGCATCAGATCCCATAAATGGTTGTGAGCCACCATATGGTTGCTGAGAATTAAACTCAGGACCTCTGGAAGAGCAGCCAGTGCAGTGCTCTTAACGGCTGAGCCATCTCTCCAGCCCACATGGCAGCTCTTAAAAGTGCTTGTAATTCCAGTTTGACCCGATCTGACAACTTCATCTGAGTGTCACACAGCACCACACAAACATAGTGCGCACACATGCTGACAAATACTCAGACACATAAAAATAAACAGGGCTGGAGACACAGCACAGCAGTAAGAGCAGGTGCTACTCCTCCAGAGGACCCAGGCTCAATTCCTAGCACCCACATGATAGCTCACAACTACCTTCTTAACTTCAGCTCCAGAGCATACAACGTCCTCTTCTGACCTCTGTCAGCATGATGATAGCATGTAGTACAAAGACACGCATGCAGGCAAACACCCATACACATAAAATATTAAAAATTTAAAACTATGTAAATGTTTTAAAAAATGAATAAAGTACATAATGCTATGCCGTTTGAGTTAAGCCAGCATGAAGGTCACCCATCGTGGAGCAGTGAGAATTTCTGAGAAAAAACTACAAAGCCCAAATCAAGGGCGTGGCCAAAAGTGTAAGGGAAACAAATGCTAGGAAAGGGGTCTAAAGAGGGTGAGACTCACACTTCCTGGGCAATTTAGAAAGGCAGAGCGACTCGGGATGGTGTCTTGCTGTGACCCACTGCTCACTTGTTAAGTCTATTTGGGTTTATTTCTTTTCATACTAAGGAACTTCGTGCAGTTTTTTACACAATGCTAATGGGAATTTCTACACTTTTTTCCCCCCACACAGGGTTTCTCTGTGTAGTGTAGCCCTCCCTGGCTCTCATGGAACTCACTCTGTAGACCAGGCTGACCTTGAACCCAAGAGATCCGCCTGCCTCTGCCTTTGGATTAAAGACATGTGCCATCACTGCCTGGCTTTGGCTACACTTTTAAACATCTTAAAACATCTTATTTTTACTCCATTGATTACAAATTTCCAAAATGAGTTTTTATTATTTACAATAGTATATCCTTTTAAACATCTACAAACATCCTGTTTTAACTTATTACTTAATACAGGTTTCCTGTATTAATATAATACAACAATTAATACAATAAGTGAGTTATTACTTAACAATGTCCTTTGACTTCTATCAGTGATGTTGTAATTATCAGCCATCGGTTTTATTATGCCTTTAAATTCAATTTCTTTAATCCATATCATTATCCCCCTTTTACTTTTATCAGTTTTAAAACTGTATTAATTTATTTTTGAATGAATTGTGTTGTGTGCGTATATTCATTTGTGAGGTATGCACGTGGAGGTGAGAGGACAACCTCGGGTGTAGCTTCCTTCCACCTTGTTTTTGGCAATGACCCTTTTACTGTGTAACTCTGTGCTGCCTACTCCAGGCTACTGGACCTGTACACGTCACAGGGATTCTCCTGTCTTCTCCTTTCTTGCTGCAAGAATGTGCTACCAAACCCAGATTTTGTGTGTGTGTGCTGGGGATGTGAATTCAAGTTGCAAGTACTATGAATGACTGATGTACCTTGCTGGTCTCTGAGTGTATCTTATTAGTTCTAGAATAGTGCTAGCCATTATTCAGTCAATTTATCAATCCTATTCCTCCACCTTCTTCTCTTCCAGTAATATAAATTAATTCTTTTGCCTGTTGACATGTCTCATACATTCTACTTTTATTGTTTTGTCCAATCTTTACCATTTTCTGCTACTATTTTTCTTAGTGCTTCAGTGACTAAACCCAGCTTTCAGCTCACTAACTTGTTTTATAATCTGAATGGTCTGTTGAATCGCTACAGCTCATAATGCTATATTACATGATTCTTAATATATGTTCTAATTTACTTTTCAAATTGTACCCCATCAAAAAAATACTCTGTATTTCTTTTAAAATGTCTTCCTGCTGCCGGGCGTGGTGGTGCACTCCTTTAGTCCCAGCACTCAGGGGGCAGAGGCAGGTGGATCTCAGTGACTTCAAGGCCAGCCCAGTCTACAAAGTGAGTCCAGGACAGTCAAGGATACACAGAGAAACCCTGTCTCGAAAAACCTAAAAAAAAAAAAAAAGAACTGTCTCTCTGCTAACAGTATAAGTGACCGTTAAAATGTGCAGGCCCTGGTCAAATCTTGTTGTAAGACAAAGAAGACATGAGAGTGGGTGGTCCATGTGGGCTTAAAAAAAACATATACAGTTATTAATCTTTACCTTTGCCAAAGTTTTCTTAGAGTAAATGTCAGTTCGAAGACCAAAGTTCTGCAAATCAATTGGTTTTTCCTTGTTCTTCTCAGGAAAATTTAACATCTGTTGAGCAGCAGGGACCTTTGAGGCACATAAATGACAAAATGACTGTATTAACCTGTTCAAATTCGCAGAGATAAAAGCTTTTAAAAGTTACTTAACGCTGGGCGTGGTGGTGCACGCCTTTAATCCCAGCACTTGGGAGGCAGAGGCAGGCGGATCTCTGTGAGTTCGAGGTCAGCCTGGTCTACAAAGCGAGTCCAGGACAGCCAGAGCTGTTGCACAGAGTAACCCTGTCTTGAAAAACCAAAAAAGAAAAAACAAAAGACACAATTCCAAAACTATCAACTAAGACGCAGCACTAAGAGAATTATCCTATCACCAGAATGAATACCAGGCAGACCTACAGAGCTGTTATCACTACCTTACCTGAGGTGATCGAAGATGCAGAGGCACAAGCCCCGAGGGGGTATCAGCCAACACATTGAAATGAGGAGTAGGAGGAGGTCCCATTGCCATGGGTCTACTTTCTGGATCAACTTGGTAGTTAACAAGACCCCACTGCTCTAAGAAGGCATGAACCCTGAAAGATATAAGTTCTGCATATCACAATCTGGTGAATCAATCTCAACTGTGAACCCATAATCATGCAATAGAGAAACAAAATAGAATGGAAAAAGAAAAACATGTTCTGCAAGTGTTTGTTTTCTCTTTTTCTTTTCTTTTTTGGTTTTTTGAGATACAGTTTCTCTGTGGAATAGCCCTGGCTGTCCTGGACTCACTCTGTAGACCAGGCTGGCCTTGAACTCACAGAGATCCACCTCCCTCTGCCTTCCAAGTGTTGGGATTAAAGGTGTGTGCCACCATGCCATGTCATTACAGACAGCTGTGAACTGCCATGTGAGTGCTGGGATTTGAACCAGGGTCCTTTGGAAGAACAGCCAGTGGTCTTAACCACTAAGCCATCTCTCCAGCCCCTATTTTCTATTTTTGAGGTGGTACTACTATGTACTTCTGGCACCTCACTGTAAGGACCAGGCTGGCTTTGAACACACGAACTTCTGCCTGACTGTCCTCCAAGGCTGGAAATGAAGGTGTGTACCACAATGGCCGTCAAATAAACAGTTCTAGTCACAGGAAAATAGGAGGAAAAAAAAAATGCTCATTTAAGTCCATGATGAAAGAACTCATTCTCTGACCCAATTCAGAGAAGGAAATCCAAATTTAAATTTTGATCTGGGATGGCATATATACTCCCCATACAAACCTCTTATCATTTTATAATCTCACCATAAAACAAGAGACACAAGCTATGTATGAAACACGGGTTGCTAAACTGAGTATTTAGAATACAGCAGCAGTGGGAGAGCACAAAGAAGGCATCCAGATAAACTGGCTGGTGTGAGGGCAGGCTCGCTCAGAAACCCAGGATGCTGCAGCCTCATGCTGCCTGACCGCAGGGGAGCTGACACATGCCTCTAGACTTCAGGCTCATCCTCGTCCTCAATGACACACATAAATAAAAGTAACAAAAACTTAAATACAAAATTGGCTAGAAAAACAGCAGCGAATCTCTAACCGCCTATAGCAGAGGGTCTAAGTCAAACATTCTACCTCATCACAGCACACACATCTCCAGTCAAGTTTCTCCGACAAGCAGTGCTGGTTAAATATTCTTGGGGGTTTAGACGGTATGTGTCAATCATAAAATTCCTATAAGCCAAGTATCTAAAAAAAAAAAAAAAAAAAAAAAAGGCAAAGTTTATAAGGTGGACATGCATCTTTTCGATAAAATATTCCCAAAGTCAAAACTAAAATTTTTTTTCATAAAGATTTGTTTATTATGTATACAGTGTTCTGCAGATATGCCTGCAGGTCAGAAGAGTGCACCAGATCTCATTATAGATGGTTGTGAGCCACTGTGTGGGTGCTGGGAACTAAACTCAGGACCTTTGGAAGAGCAGCCAGTGCTCTTAACTGCTGAACCATCTTCTCCAGCTCTAAAACCAAAAACTTTTGACAAGAATAGGCAAAAAAAAAAAAAAAAGACAGCAATATTAAAACACAGCAACACTGATATTGTACTAAATATGTAAGTAATCCAAATAAACTCAGAACCCGTAGGATGCAAAAGAAGTATAGAGCACATTGTAACAGAACATGGGGTAACCTGAACACTGACAGAAATCTAGTCTTGGTTGCTAAGCAGTGTTCTCCACACTGTGTGAAGGGCTCACAGAAAACGAGGTCCATCATTCCTCTCACATGAAGAAAGCGAGGGGCAGAGCACTTCATGCACTGACCTGGACTATGGCCTGGAAAGTGACATGTCATCTAGGGCCTGAGCTCGCAATCTCCGCTGGAACTACTTCCCACCCAAGGACTTGACTGACACAGGGACACGCCTTCTTAGGCAACGCATTGATGGGGATGAAGCCAGACAAACAACCAAAAAAAATGAATTCAGGAGAAGACAAAACCATAGACACAAAAAGAAAAAAAAAAAAAACAACAAAAATTGTGACTCTGTGTCACAGTGTACTGAAGCATTTCTGCCTGAAATACTACTACTCCCTCCACCCAACAGGGTTTCTCTGTGTAAACTTGACTGTCCTGGACTCACTCTGTAGACCAGGCTGGCCTTGAACTCACAGAGATCTGCCTGGCTCTGCCTCCCTAGTGCTGGGATTAAAGGCTTGAACCACCACCCCCAGCAATTAGACAGCTGTGAACTGCCCCATGATTGCTGTGATTTGAACCTGGGTCCTTTAGAAGATTAGCCAATGCTCTTAACCACCAAGCCATCTCTCCAGCCTCCAAAAAATGCTTTTTATAATGAAGAGTGTTAAGTATCATGACATCTACCAACAATTTTTAGTATACAAGCAAAACAAAAGGCTGAGAACATACAACAAGCAGACCAGACACAGTGGTGCACAACTTTAATCGCAGCATTCAGGAAGCAGAGGAAGGCAGATCATTTTGAGTTCTAGGCTACTGTGGTCTATAGAACAAGACTCTTTAAAAAAAAAAACAAAACAAAACAAAACAAAAAACAATTTCCAGAAATGTTTAACAATGGTCACAAGGAAAAGACAATTATACTTCCTGACAAGCAAACTCCTTCCAGCTATTTTTAAGATTTTAAATTTTATTTATTTATTTTATGAGTGCTCTATCTACAAATATGCCTGCAGCGAGAAGAGGGCATCAAATCACATTGTGGATGGTTGTGAGCCACCATGTGGTTGCTGGGAATTGAACTCAGGATGGAGGAGCACCCAGTGCTCTTAACCGCTGAGTCATCCCTCTAGCCCCACTCCAGTTATTTTTAATTCTAGTACAAAAGCAAATGCTTTAGAAAATTTAATTTAATTCAAATGCAGCTGAATAATCCTATATAAATGCTTGTAATTAATAACTTATCATGAAGTTTCTATTCACAACCAGATCATTATGTGCAAATCCTAACACACAGAGACAACACAGAGAGCTATTATGACAGATGGGCAGTGGTGGTGGAGGGAGAAGCAGGCAGATCTCTTGAGTTTGAGGCCAGCATAGTCTAGAGAGTGAGTTCCAGGACAGCCAGGGCTACGCAGAAAAACTGTTCTTGGGTTGGGAGGGGCTATTATGACAAACCTCTACTAAACACATTTAAAATTTAAGTGCTAGAACTGACTTACATAATCTAGAGTTTAGGATGAAGAAAAACTACAAATTCTTTTGAGGATGGTACAAAAATAAGATATGAATAATTTCTGAGTATACACAATATTTGTAATTTTTTTAAAAAAAGCATTAACAGCCAAGTGAGAATTACATTTTAATAATTGGGAGGAGCCGGGTGTGGTGGCTCACGCCTTTAATCCCAGCAGAGGGAGGCGGATCTCTGTGGGTTTGCGGCCAGCCTGTCTACAAAGTGAGTCCAGGACAGCCAGGGATACACAGAGAAACCCTGTCTCAAAAAAAAAAAAGAAAAAAAATCAGGAGGAGTGGGAAGAAGGCTCAGTGGATAAAAGAACTTGCTGCTGGTCTTGCAGAGGACCCAGGTTTGGCTCATAACCTTCTATAATTCCAGCTTCAAGAGAACCAATGCTCTCTTCTGGCCTTTGCCAGTATTTCACACATACTCATATAGGCAGAACACTCATATACATAAAACTAAGCCAACAAATTCATCCTATGAACACAAAAATGTCTATAAAATACTCACATTTCTGGAGTCTTGGATTTGTTTTTCCCATTAAAAAACTCAGGAAGAGCTCGCCGTTCAATCACATGAATACTGAAAGAAAAGCAGTAAGCAGATTGAAAACTTCTGCTGGGAACAGTGGTTCAAGTCTATAACACCAACAACTAAGACAATCAAGACTGACAGAAGTCTGATGTAAGTGTGGAGTGTATAGCTCAAGACCCAGTCTCAAAATAACAAAAGCTATGTGGACAATAAAAATTGTAAATTTTATTACTCTTTTTCATAACATTAATACAACAGACAAGCACAAAATGATAAGACTTCTATTTTGTGTTGCTGTTCTTGGAACCTGAACAGCAAGAATCAGAGTAGTAAATACGGCAAAACTGGTAAAGTTAATCAAGACTTGGAGTTCCTAAGAGCTATTCAGACTCCTAAGCAGCAGTGCGTCATGTTGTGATAAAATTATCTAACCGTTACTTCATAACTTTAATTTTACTACTGTTATGGATCATAATATAAATATCTGATATCCCAGGTTTCTGATATGTGACCCCCACTGGTTGAGCACCATTACATAGTGAAAAGAGTCTACACAATATAACATAAAGTAAAAATAGCATGCTCAGAGGCTGGGGAGGCGGCTCAGCAGTTAAGAGGACGGGCTTCTCTTCCAAAGCCCGGGTGCACCACATGGTTAAAGTTCACTCACCAGTTATAATCAAACCAGGATGCATAGCTGGGAATGATGATGTGATTGGTCTGTTCCGTCACATTGTCTTCACCTGGGTCAACCGAGCGACCCGGATCGCCTCTGCTAGGATCCTCATCTTCCTATACAAATAAAGGTGAAGTCACAGAGAGGACAGACAAGTCACACGATACCAGGTCAAACATGGAGATCTTGGATCTGACTTGGAGAACTAGAAAACCAACTCTCAAGCACAGACATTTCTTACTTCCAAAGGTATGAAAGTGGTGAAGGATAGAAGAACACTCAAATTATCTAACAACAAGATTAATTATCAAATAAAAGAAATATAAAAGAAATGCTGTTTCACTCAAAAACTGTATCAAATCTTTTTTCACGGGAGCTTTTATTTTTTTAATTTAGTTTGGTTTTTTGAGACAGGGTTTACCTGTGTATGCCTAGGTATCATGGAAATCACTCTGTAGACCAGGCTGGCCTTCATTTTCAATTTTATTTCATTGTTATTTTAAGTGTATGCTGCCATGTACAACTTGAATGCAGTGTCTAGGGAGGCCAGAAGAGGAGGTCAGTTCCTTTAGAGTTACAGTGTCAAATGTCACCATGTGGGTGCTGGGAATCAAACCTGAGTCCTCTGGAAGTGCTCTTCAATAGACATGTTTCTGAAACCCTTAGAGCTTCTTTTTCACTCAGTTTTATGATCACGAATCTCAGCTACAAGTTTTCACATTATTTACAAAAAGATTAAGGATACTAACAAAGAATGAAGATAAGATTGCTTTTACTCCAAATACTAAAAATAAGTACCTACGGATAGCCCAACATACAGTACCTCATGTACTCCTCAGAATGATCCAAAAGTTACAGTAGCAACTATTTAGTATTTCTGTATAAAAAGAAAAGTACACAGAAGTACAACATATCACACATCCAGGAAGTGTAGCTAAAGGAACTATGCTAGGAGCCAGCTGGCTACTAAAAATTAGTTTTGTAGCCGGGCAGTGGCGGCGCACGCCTTTAATCCCAGCACTTGGGAGGCAGAGGCAGGCAGATCTTTGCGAGTTCGAGGCCAGCCTGGTCTACAAAGCGAGTCCAGGACAGCCAGAGCTGTTAAACAGAGAAACCCTGTCTCGAAAAAAAAAAAAAAAAAAAAATTAGTTTTGTAACAAATGAGGTGGTGCACACCTTTAATTCCAGCAAATGGGAGACAGAGGCATGAGGATCTCTGAGTTTGAAGCCAGCCTTGTTTACATAAGTGAGTTCAAGGACAAGTAGGGCTATCATACCCAAGCCCCACATGGTAGGAGAGACCAACTCCCCCAGTTTTTTCTTTCACAATTGCATGCACATAAACTACATGCAAAGCCTGTGTTACATACTGAGACCCTGTTCCAATCCTATGGAATCACATCACTACCATACAGTTTAAAATGAAATTGTCTCAGAAAGTTTTTTTACTGGTATCTCTTTTCAGACCAAACAGATTACACATTACAAATAATAGTCACGCCGGCGGTGGTGGCGCACGCCTTTAATCCCAGCACTTGGGAGGCAGAGGCAGGCGGATCTCTGTGAGTTCGAGGCCAGCCTGGTCTACAAAAGCGAGTCCAGGACAGCCAGAGATATTCAGAGAAACCCTGTCTCGAAAAACCAAAAAAAAAAAAAAACAAAAAACAAATAATAGTCACATCTTGTAGGTGTCTTTAAATGTTGCCCTTTATTTTGTTTTTGATACTGTGTGACATTTTTCTTATTGAGATTGGAAGGTGTGTGAAGGTCAGAGGCAGCTGTGGAGCTGGCTCTCCCCTTCTGCCTTTCTGTGGGTTCAGGAAGTGCACACTACCTGCTTTAACTAGCTAAGCCGTCTCAGCATCCCTGACAACCAATTTTGAAGAAGACAGACCAAACATTTAGAAAATATCTTAAAGCCTCTGACTGACTATGCATGATCGGCATGAGCACTTTTTAATCAAAAATACTACGGATGCCAGGCATGGTGGCACACCTCTTTAGTCCCAAAACTTAGGATGCAGAGGAAAAGGGAAATTTCTGAGTTGGAGAACAGCCTGTCCTACATAGTTAGTTCTAGGACAATTATCAATTTTTCGTGTGTGTGTATTTAAACATTGTTTGCCTATGAAGTGTCAACATGGATGTGTGCAGGTAAGTGTATAAGCACAGAAGTGTCTTCCTCTATCACTATCTGGCTTACTTTTGAGACAGGGTCTTTGAATGAACCTGGAGAGCCCTGACCTAACAGTGCTGGATGGGCAATGAGCTCCGTGGATTCAAAAGTCTCCACTCCTCCAACCCCCAGAATTGGACTGCAGGTTCCCACACTGCTCCTTCATGAGGCTCTGCTGTGGGGGTTGGAGATCTGAATTCAGGGCCTTAGGTTAAATAGCAGGTACTTCACAAACTGAGCCATCTCCTCCCCTCCATATATATATTTTTTTTGGAGACAGGGTTTCTCTGTGTAAAAGTCTTGGCTGTCCTGGACTTGCTTTGTAGACCAGGCTGGCCTCGAACTTGAAAACACAGAGATCTGTCTGCCTCTGACTCCCAAGTGCTGGGATTAAAGGCGCATGGCACCATGCCCAGCTATTTTATGATTTTTAAAGCTATGAAGTATTTTTCTACTAATATGTTGAATCTATATTCTTTTAACCTTAATTTGACCAAAATTTTCTATGCCATACTATTTAACATGAAGAATTGTTGCCAGTACATATCAGTATATTCTTTAGCATAAATTTTATGGGGTAGTGAGAAGGCTTAGTGAGTAAAGGGGCTTGTGTCTAAGTCTGGTAACCTGGGCTCAATCCCCAGGAATGACTATAACAAGTTGCCCTCTGACCCTTCTTAGGTAAGCTACAGCGTGTGTGTTCACGCACACACACACACAAAGTAAATTAAGATCAATTCTTCAAAAGGATGAAATTTGCTGGGCAGTGGTCTTACACCTTTTAATCCCAGCACTCAGGAAGCAGAGGCAGGTGGATCTGTAAGTTTGAGGTCAGCCTGGTCTATATAGAGTGAGTTTCAGGACAGCCAGTGTTATTATAAAGAGAAACCCTACTTTCAAAAACCTAAACAAACAAATGAATAAGAGGATAAAATTTGATGTAAAAGTAGGAAGCATTGGCTGGTATTTAAATGCTGGAAGGCTGGGCATGGTGGCACACGCCTTTAATTCCAGCACTGGGGAGGCACAGGCAGATTTCTGTGAGTTCAAGGTCAGCCTTGAACTACCAAGTGATTTCCAGGATAGTCAGGGCTACACAGAGAAACCCTATCTGAAAAAACAAACAAACAAAATTGCTGGGTAAATGTTAATGATGTTTAACAAAGTTGACTTCTTACATTAAGAAAGCTAGCAAAGCCGGGCGTTGGTGGCGCACGCCTTTAATCCCAGCACTTGGGAGGCAGAGGCAGGCGGATCTTTGTGAGTTCGAGGCCAGCCTGGTCTACAAAGCGAGTCCAGGACAGCCAGAGATATTCAGAGAAACCCTGTCTCGAAAAACCAAAAAAAAAAAAAGAAAGCTAGCAAAAATATTGTCAGGATTAATGTGCTGTTTAGGTTTGGTTAAAGTATGTTTGAGGTATAGTTTTATAATTCATTTATGATCTTTACAATTTTTCCCTTGGAGCACGATTGCACCAAGGAAAGGAAAAAGTACTTGCCACCAAGAGTTTGAGTCCTGAAACTCCCATGGTGGAAAAAGAACCTACTCATGAAAATTGTCCTCTGACTACACACATGAAGGGGCACACATGAGTATGCACAGGCAGAAAAATGTAAAAATTAGTATTTCCTTGGAAAAAAAAACACAAGAAAATCCAATGATTGCAATATTCCCAATCAGAAAACAAAGAAAAGTTTGTTGAAGAAGATACCTCATTTTTTTGGAGGAGGAAGCGCTCCTTCACTGTGTAGGCCTGGTAGCTAGGCTAGGCTAGCCCTGAACTCTGCCAAGACCAGAACATATCTCTTTCAAATTTAAGTTACATGAAAAAAAGCAATCAGGATGCAAAGATGGAGTCAGTCAGCACCACCCTCAGCCACACAGAGAATATGAGTAAAGAAAAAAATATATGAGACTCTAAAGAAACCACCTATACCAAGCCTTAAATCCCAGCACTTGGAAGGCAGAGGCATTAGGATCTCTTGAGTTCCAGGCCAGTCAGGGCTATGTAGAGACCCTGTCTCAAAACACAAACCAACCAACCAAACAAGCAATCAAGCCACCTATCAATAAATAATATTCCGACTTGTAAAACAGATTTTAAAATCTTCGCATAAATGCATAAAACAACAACAAAAAATTAATGTTGAATGTTACTTTGAGGCATTTCTATTACTATTTACAAAGTAAAAAAGCTGCCGGGCCGTGGTGGCACACCCGCCTTTAATCCCAGTACTTGGTAGGCAGAGGCAGGCAGATCTCTGTGAGTTCGAGGTCAGCCTGGTTTACAAAGCCAGTCCAGGACACCCAGAGCTCTGTTACACAGAGAAACCCTGTCTTGAAAAACCTAAAAAAAAAAGTTGTTCCAAAAAACTTACAGGCTAGCTGTACTTACTGCCAGGCATGGAGGTACACAGCTTTAACCACAGCAGAGGAACTCTTAAGAATTCTAGGTTAGCCAGCCAATAATAAAAATTATAACCATGCACTGCCAAATCTAAGAGTTTGACTGAAATTGTTCCCCACACTACCTTACATCAAATGCCCATCTCTACACAATGACCTATCTCTCCACCAGAACTGGTGAAAGGGAAGCAGGTGATTAGAAAACTGGTGGCAGGGAAAGAGGTGCCTCGGTGGTTAACAGTACTTGCCCGTCCTATAAAGGACCCATGTTTGGTAACCAGCATCCAAATCAGGCAGCTCACAACAAACTTCAAAGGGTCAAACTTCAGGCCTCCATGAGCAACCAATGTTGGCCTGTGGCAACAATACCATACACTCATACAGATACATACACATGAATAAAAACAAATCTCCATAAAAATAAAATTAAAGCTTTTGAAAGGTTAAAAGTATGATAAATAGTCTACCTTAGCTCCAATCTATATTACACCTCTACCAACAGGAAGGTGAGGAAACCAAGGCAAGGCATGGTATACTACCAATCAGAATTGATAGCTACACCAGCAACAATGTAGTCAACTGTGATTACTGCTTGGTAAATAGGAAAGTGTGAAACTAAAAATGACGCCCTATGAGGGTGATCTTTGAGAAACGCTAAGGTTCTTCTCAATAAAATTTTTTAAGAAATAGAACTAGGGGCTGGAGAGATGGCTCAGAGGTTAAGATTGCTCTTCCAAAGGTCCCAGGTTCAAATCCCAGCACACACATGGCCGTTCACAGCTGTCTGTAACTGTTGGGCATGGTGGCACACGCCTTTAATTCTAGCACTTGGGAGGCAGCAGCAGGCAGATCTCAGTGAATTCATGGCTAGCCTGGTCTACAGTGAGTTCCAGAATAGCCAGGGCTGCAAAGAGAAACCTTGTCTTGAAAAACCAACAAAACAAAAACCAGATTATGTAGAATAGTATATGCAAAGGGTCTCAACTACTTAGGAGACCAAGACAGCATGGTTGCTTAAACTGCAAGAATCAGGCTAGCCTGAGAAAAAGAGACCCTGTCACAAGAAGAGGAATGAACTAGGGGTCAGGTGGTAGGTGCTTGTCCAATACATATTCAAGTCCCTCCAGCACGATCTGGCATGGTACCACAGTCAGGATTGGATAGGCTGCAGGATCAATAGTTCAAGGACATCCTAAGGACACAGTTCAGTCTGAGACCAATCTGAACATATACAACTCTGCTCCTGCTCAGTGCACATGACTAAAAGCAACCTCTCTCATCTCAGCCTCCATGAACTTTTACCTTTCCTCCTGTTGTAACAGCTTCTTCATCTTGCTCATCTGCAAAACCAAAATAAGTTGTTTTAATAATCACTCACTCCCATTTGAATTATGTTATCTCTATATTCTATAAAACTGATAGTGGAGCCGGGTTTGGTGGCGCACACCTTTAGTCCCAGCACTCGGGAGGCAGAGGCAGGTGGATCTCTGTGAGTTGAAGGCCAGCCTGGTCTACAGAGTGAGTCCAGAACGGCCAAGGAATACACACAGAGAAACCCTGTCTCGAAAAACAAACAAAAAACAAAAAACAAAAAAACTGATGGTGGAGGGAGAAAATAAATAAAATAGATTATTACTAAAACAAATTTATAATGAGGAAATTATTTTACACAAATGCATGGAGATGGAAGGGTCATATCAACAATTAAAAAAATGAAATTAAAAAAAAAAGAAATTTTATACGTAATTTGTAACAGTTATATTTTTTTTTCTTCAGTTTTTTTCGAGACAGGGTTTCTCTGTGTAGCACCGGCTTTTCTGGGCTCACTTTATAGACCAGACTAGCTTCACACTCAGAGATCCGCCTTCCTCTGCCTCCAGTGCTGAAATTATCATAGCGTAACAATAGGGATCTTATTGGTAACAAGATCTTGTAAGAGAGTTGACTGAAGAACCAGTCTCTGGAGAATGGGTAAAGCAAACTGTTTTGTGGATTCCAGGGAAAGGAGAGAGCAAAAATGTTAGTGACTAAAGGAAGCATGGTGGCACAGGTCTCTGACCCCAGCAGTACAGAAGAGGCAGGGAGTTCCCAAGTTTGAGGCCAGTCTGGGCTACATAGCATGATTTAAGCTTTTAAACAGGAAAAGAGTATATTACTACTGGGGAAAGGAACTCTTAAGGCATAAGTGTTGATTATGAAAGAATAAGAGAAAATTATAAAATTCAATTAGGGAAACAAAGAGATGACTCAGCAGTCAAAAGCACTTGCTACTATTCCAGAGGACCCACCCTCAGTTCCCATCACTCAAACGGTGGCTCACAATCATCTATAACTCCACGTCCAGGGGATTCAATGCCCATAGCTACTCCACACATGGTTAATATCAATACATGCAGTCAAAACATTCATCAACAAAAAGCAATAAATCAATTAAAAGGAAAAACTTAAACAAAGCCAGGAGGTGGTGGTTTTAATCCTGGGAGGAAGAGGCAGGCAGATCTCTGAGTTCTAGGCCAACCTGGTCTATCTAAGAACAATAAACAGTATGAAATCCCTTTAATAAAAAATTATAGACAAAATGTAAAAGAAAAACCCACAAAACTATCTGATGTAGCTGGGCATGGGAGCTCATGGCCCTAATCCTAGCAATAGGGAGACAGAGGCTGACCAAGATCTTTTGAGTTCAAGGAAAGTCTACAAAAAGAAGTCCAGACCATTCAGTGTCAACAGTGAGACCCTGTCTCAAAAATCAAACAAATAAAAGCTGGGTGGTGGCAGTGCATGCCTTTAATCCTAGCACTCAGGAGGCAGAACCAATCAGATCTGGTTTCCAGGCCAGCCTAGTCTAGAGCTAGGTCCAGGAGAGCCAGGACTAAAGAGAGAAAAAAATAAGTTGATGTCACAAACAAAAAATTAGTAAACATGAAAGCAAATACAAACACACACACACACAAGTCTCTCAGGTCAGAACATGTCCTGAACATAATGAAGACGGCACTATCACAACAGTACACAATGACAATGTAAATCAGTGATGATACAGACACAACAGAACCCAAACATGGGCCAAGTCACTAATATTAGAATACATGGAAAAAGCCTACTGAAACACTCTGGTCTCATTTCAAATCAGTGAAATACATACATTTTATTATTTTAATCAAATCCTTCATTTTAGTAGTAAAACAGAGCTAAGAGGGTTTAACAGTGAGGTGTATGACTAATACCCAAAAATATCTAGGCAGTACAGAAATGCACATCACTCAGCTGCTAAAAGTTAACAGAGGATTCAGGAAAAGCAATTATGTTATGAAACATACACACACAGAAGAAGAGAGAAGAGAGAAGAGAGAAGAAGAAGAAGAAGAAGAAGAAGAGGAGGAGGAGGAGGAGGAGAAGAAGAAGAAGAAGAAGAACAAGAGAAGAAGAAGAAGCAGCAGCAGCAGCGAAAAGGAGAGAGAAAAAAAAAAGCACAGTTCTAAACTAACAGACTGTCCAAAATTATGTAAATTAGTTATAACAACTAATGAGCAATGCACAGGAAGGAATGAAAAGCATGTCTGGCCCACTGTGTATGAGTAAACCCAAGGAAAGTGAATCTCTTACAAGATGCTGTTACAGTAATAGTTAAAAACTATAATTTAAGCTTGGAGTGAAGTTCAGTGGTAGAGTACTTACCTTGAATGCACAAGACTCAGGATTTCATCCCTCCCTCAAAATCCAAAAGCTTTCTATTCCTTAACACATTTCTGTGACTAAGAAAGTTTTTTTTTTTTTGGTTTTTCGAGACTGGGTTTCTCTGTGTATCCTTGGCTGTCCTGGACTCGCTTTGTAGACCAGGCTGGCCTCGAACTCACAGAGATCCGCCTGCCTCTGCCTCCCGAGTGCTGGGATTAAAGGCGTGCGCCACCACCGCCCGGCAACTAAGAAAGTTTTGACACCTACCAAAACGGACATATAGTTCTCTCAGATCCTAACAATAAATTCAATAAATGTGCTATGCTTCTCTGTATGGGCAAACAAATCCATTTTGTTTTCTTTTTTTCTAATACCTCAAAAATAAAAGGAATAATACAGACTTGCATGACTAAGTAGCAGAAACTAAAAGAGCTAACAACTTTGAGGAGCTGGAGTGATAGCTCAGTGGTTAAGAGCACTGAAGATTCAGGTTCTGTTCCCAGTAACTACAAGGCAGCGTACAGCATCAGTGACTCCAGTCCCAGGACACTCGACAAGCTCTCTTTGCATCTGAGGGCCCTGTACACACGGTGCAGTCATATATTCAGACAAGCACCCATACACATAAAATAAAAACAAATAAAATTGGAAAAAAAATACACAGTGCTCTTGGTGTCAAGGTTCATATTATACCTGAGACAGAAATGAAGTGCCAAAAAGGACAGAGGCATGGTGGCGCACGCCTTTAATCCCAGCACTCGGGAGGCAGAGGCAGGCGGATCTCTGTGAGTTCGAGGCCAGCCTGGTCTACAGAGTGAGTCCAGGAAAGCCAGAGACACAGAGAAATCCTGTCTCAAAAAACCAAAAAGAAGAAAAATTTCAAAGTAAAGAACATCCAGTTTTAATCTTTCCATATTGTTGGTACAAAAGGAAGAAATAAAAGGCTACTTGTAATTAGATTTTCTTTTTCCAGCCTTTGAATTAGTAATTATCAAAGAAAAATGTGAAAAGATAAAAACATATCTAAGGTATAAATAACAGGTTCTGATAACAACAAAATATGGTAGAAACATTTTCAAAGTCCATCTGTTTCTGTTCTTGAATGACATGCTGACGTCAGAAACGCTGTTTAAACTTCAAACATTAAAGTAGAACCACGCACCAATAAGCAGTACTATAGCATAAGCCAAAGCATACAGCATGAACAAATTAAACGAAAACTTAAGTGTCCGCAGTGGCTGCAGAGAAGGCTCCACACTCCAACGGGCACTTGTCACACTGAAGATCAATCAGAGGATGGTCTAACCCCAAGGGGGGTTGGCCTCTGCCTCAACACACCAACTGAAACATTCATACCTGCACTATACACAATAATAAACAAGAATTTCAAATTTTGTTCAAAGAGGATGGTATTGGGGGAAGATAAGGTTCTTTACCCAGGCTGGCCTGGAATTCAATACGTAGTTCAAGACTTGGCCTCAAACTCATGATGAATAAATATTTATTATGAATATTCTTGAGCCTCTAATAATGCAAGAATCTACACAAACACTATAAAATATTATAGGGACACTAAAAACCATATTTTAATTAATTTTTTTCTCTTAGACTGAGATAATAACTACTTTCAAGTGAAAGTAAATATTCCCAAGTTTATTCTAGTTTGTGAAAAAATGTCATGCTGCAAGTCGCTGGGAATGCAAACAATGGGTCATGGTAGGAAACTAAACGATGACAGTAAGGAAGACTGCTGGTTATTCTTGAAGATCAGTAAACACAGCAAATGCCAGTAATAATCTGAAGTAATTAACAGTCAAGAGGCAAAGTATTTGAATATGGTTTCTTTACCTAGATCTGCAACTGTGCCTCCTTTAACAGGTGTGTTTTCACTGTCTTTCTTTGGGTTTACTAGGAGGGGAAAAAAAAAAAAACAGAATCATATGTTAGAGAAAATAATCACACTGACTTTCAGAATATACAGTGAGGAGCTGGACAGATGGAGAAGCAGTTAAGGGCAAGATGGATCAGATTAACACCAATCCCAAGGGATCTGACACCCTCCTCCAGCTTCCCAAGGCCTGCACGTATACATACATGCAAATAAAATACCCAGTAACATAAACAAATAAAATTGAAGACAATGCAATAGAACATGATCAAAATATACATGTGTATAATTACTACACCAGTCAGTGTAGTACACCACCACTACTCAACTTTATGTAAAAATGTCAACTACCTGCCACATTCCATAATTCTACAATTACTCAAATAACAATATATTTCTATTTTACAAATGCAGAAAAGTAGCTGGGTGTGGTGACACATGTCTTTAATTCCAGCACTTGAGAGGCAGAGGCAGGAGGATCTCTCAGTTCAAGGGCAGCCTGGTCTATAAAGCTAGTCCAGGACAGCCATGGTTACAAAGAGAAAACCCAAAACCCAAAAGACAAATGCAGAGAAGTTAATTCATCAACACACAGGGAAATTCATCTCTTCTCCAATGTTTCTGTGTATTACACACTTGGGATATCTGTTTTTTTTTCTTTTCAGTAGATAAATTATTTTTAACGCCAGGCGGTGATGGCACATGCCTTTAATCCCAGTTTTTGGGAGGCAGAGGCAGGCAGATCATTGTAAATTCGAGGCCAGCCTGGTCTACAAAGAGAGTCCAGGACAGCCAGAGCGGTTAAACAGAGAAACCCTGTCTCGAAAAACCAAAAAAAAAAAAAAAAAGATTTTTGATATGTTTTTTATATCACTGTTTTTTCTCTTTTTAAAAAATTTTTGGGGCATGAGACTGAAAATTGAACATAGGAGTGTCATATGTGCTAGGCAAGCACGCTCCCACTGAATTATTATTCCCAGTTCTTATACTATCTTTATTTCTTTCGTTTTCAAAACAAGCATAAATTCATGATCCTCCTGTCTAAGCTCCCTAAAGCTTTGAATTATAGGCCTATACCACTATACAAAAGACAATTTTAAAGTTATGCACCTGTTTGATTGGTGTTTTCTCAATAAAGAAATTATGTATACACAGAAATACAACATGGACCAATAAGTAAAATGAGAAAGTGAGAATTTTTTAACACTTATAGGAAAAAAAATCTATTCATATTTGAAAGTTAGGAAGTATGTGGTACAGGCAGGGTAGCACAAGTCTTTAATCCCAGCACTCAGGAAATGAAGACTGTAAATTCCAGGCTAGCCTCAATCAACATGTGATTTCCAGGACAGCCAGGGCCACACAGAGAGATGCTACTTCAAAACCTAAATAAAGAAAGAGGGCCACACAGAGAGATGCTACTTCAAAACCTAAACAAAGAAAGAAATGTATACCCAGAACATGACATCACTTGCTTTATGGTGAAAAGAAACTCAAGTCTCATCTAGAATACCAACCGTTCTTAGGGAGGACCACTTCCTCTATATTCGGTACAGGTGTGGGGTCTTCCATGTCCTTGGTAAGATCTTCTTGCTCATCTTCTTCTTTCTGACTTCTACGCTTCCCATAAAGGCTAGCTTGTCTAATACACAAGGGGTAGAAAAAGGCTAATTAGAGACACTTAGCAGAATGGTTGAAGTTCTATCTAAATTATTATTTGTATTCAGAAACACTTTTAAAAACAAGAAATAATCAAAAATTAGACACCCGACTCAAGTAACATCAAATGAGCCTCAAACTCTGAGTGATCAGTAAAGAAATGAGACCGTCATTCCACTATGCATTCGGGGATCTGAATTAGCATAATAAAAACACTTGCTAAGGAAATACAGCACTCTCTGCTTATACCTGGTAAAATTAAAGTTTATAAGATGGCTAGGTGTGGTGGCATATGCCTTTAATCCCAGTACTTGGGAGGCAGAGGCAGGCCTGGTCTACAGAGTGAAATCCAGGACAGCCAGGGCTACACAGAGAAACCTTATCTTGAACCATCCCCCCACACACAACTGCACCAAGAAAACACATGACAGGAAAAAGGAAGAACCTGGAGGTAGGGTGATACAGAGGGCATGGAGGAGTGCTGCTTACTAGCTTGCTCAACCAGAGTTTTTTTTTTTTTTTTTGGTTTTTCAAGACAGGGTTTCTCTGTGTAGCCTTTGGGTGTTCTGGACTCACTTTGCAGACCAGGGTGGCCTTGAACTCACAGAGATCCACCTGCCTCTGCCTCCTGAGGGCTGGGATTAAAGGCGTGTGCCACCATGACCAGCAATTAGACAGCCGTGAACTGCCATGTGGTACTGGGATTTGGACCTGGGTCCTTTGAAGAACAGCCAGTGCTCTTAACCACTGAGCCACCTCTCCAATCCCTCAAGCAGCGTTCTTCTAACACCCAGGACCACAGAGGTGGCACCACATACAGTGAGTTGAGCCTCCCCTGTCAGCCATCCATCCAGGAAGTGCACATAGGCTTGCTCACAGGACTAACTGGTAGTTCTTCTTAAATGAAGTTTCTTCTTCTCAAATAACTCTAGCTTGGTCATGTAGAGGTAGAGGGATGTCTCTGAGTGTGAGCCAGCCTGTTTACATACTGAGGTCCAGGACAGACAGGAGATTACATAGAGACCTGCCTCAAAATAAAATAAACGCAACAAAGCAGCATGTGCTGGGTGTGGTGGTGCATGCTGTGACTACCAGCACTCCGAAGGCAGAGCCAAGCAGACTTCTGTGAGTTTAAGGTCAGTCTGGCCAACAAAGTGAATCTAAGACAGTTAGGATCATTACATAGAGAAACTCTGTCTTGAAAAAAAACAAAACAAAAACAAAAACTCCAAATTGTCACTCAATCAAGACTTTGTCAGGTATGCTGTTAGGCTTGTAGAACATCCAATGCTTCAACCATTACAGGTTCTAACTCTTCTGTCAGCCAATTTAATCACAAATGGGAGGTAGTCAAAGCCAATAAAGAGACAGTAATTGCGGTGTCTCGGAATCAAGCTCTGAGAAAACACACCTTGCAGAGAAGGTTAGACTCAAACCTGCAGTTTTCATCCTTGCCTCCCAAGTGCCACAATAACAGGCTTGTGCCACCACACATGGCTCAGGACATGATCTCTAAAACTCTTTACTTCCCACCTTCTTCTTTTTTTTTTCTTAAAGAATTTATTTATTATGTATACAATATTCTGTCTGCAGGTATGCCTGCAGGCCAGAAGAGGGCACCAAATTTCATTATGGATGGTTGTGAGCCACCATGTGGTTGCTGGGAATTGAACTCAGGACCTCTGGAAGAACAGTCAGTGCTCTTAACCTCTGAGCCATCTCTCCAGCCCCTCTCACCTTCTTCTTAATATGTACTTACCTACAAGAGGAAAAGACTGTATTCAAGATGCTCCTATATAAATAAGATTCCTGTCAAAACTATCTAATCATGGCAGCAAGATGGGTTGGCAGGTAAAAGGCGCCTAGCCTGACAACCGAGTTACATCTTGAAACTCACCCTCATGGTAGAAGCTGAGAATTGCCTCCAACAAGCAGTCTTATGACGTCCACACTCATACACACAAACAGAAATATAAATTTTTTTTAATGTAATAGTAAAAACAAGATAAAAAGACAAGCTATCGCTGGGCATGGTAGCGCACACCCTTAATCCCAGCACTCGGGAGGCAGAGGCAGTTGGATCTCTGTGAGTTCAAGGCCAGCCTGGGCTACAGAGCAAGTCCAGGACAGCCAGAGCTGTTACATGGAGAAACCCTATCTCGAAAAACCGGGAAAAAAAAAAAGACAAGCAATCAAAACAAAAGACTTCAAAGTCAAAAGGATGATTATATGGCAAAATATCTAACAGGAATATGATTTAGGAAAGCTCTTCAGAATTGTTCTCACTGACTTCTGATCATGCTACAAACATCCTTACCCTTTCTTCCCACTCTTCTTCCGGGACTCTGTGGGTGTGGGAGGAGGAGGAGAAGGGGAATGTTTCCTCTTTCGAGCATTAGCTGATGCTTTTCTATCTCTCCTCTCGGGACTTCTGACTGGCTAGGAAGAAATGAAAATGAAAATAAGTATCAGACAACTTTTTCAACTCCTCAGTTCCTACAAGCCCAAGTGAAAAGACACCTGGTGCCTCCCCACACAGCACCAAACCTCCTGGACCAGAACAAATGAAGCCACAACATCAGCAACAAATACCAGCAATGAAGAGACATTCCTGACCCTCTAAGGTCAGCAGTTCTCAACCTGAGTTCTGACCCCTTTGGGGGATTGAATGACCCTTTCACAGGAGTTGCCTAAGACCATCGAAAAACAGGCAAATTTACATTATGATTCATAACAGTAGCAAAAGTAGCCAAGAAGTAGCAGAGAAAATAGTTTTATCATTGGGGGATCATCACAACATGAGAAACTGTATTTCAGGGTCGCAGCACTCAGATGGTTAAGAACCACAATCCTAGGCGACACCAAAACTGAAATGCTAATCATAATCCCAAACATTCTCAAAATACACTACAAAGACATATCTGACCCCTGCAAAGAAAAATCATCACTGTTCAACATTTATATTCTCAGAGAGAAAAAACATTTCAGTAACTACTAACATAATGAGACATACTACTGAACTAAGAAATTATGAGGTCAAATTAGCCTGTCAAAAATGTCATTTAGAGCTGGAGAGGTGGCTCAGTGGTTAAGAGCACTGGCTGTTCTTCCAGAGGTCCTGAGTTCAATTCCCAGCAACCACATGGTGGCTTACAACCATCCATAATGAGATCTGGTGCCCTCTTCTGGTGTGCAGGCATACATACTTCAATCCAGAACACTGTACACATATTAAATAAATCTAAAGAAAAAAAAATTTTTTTAAAGTGTCATTTATAAATAGTCTGATAGCCAGTGGTGATGGCCGTGCTCGGTTTTAATCCCAGCACTCAGGAGGGAAATACAAGTGTAATCCCAAGCACTGGGGAGGCTGAGGTTGGAACGGCAACACAGGTCAGCCTGAGTGACATACTAAGGTACAGGCTACATGGCAAACACTTGTTTAAAACAACAAAATGAAACAGGAAGGAAATTTAAAAAGAAAACATATGTACCTGTCACAAATAAAAATCTTAAAATCACAGGTCTCTTCACTGGACTGCCACAAACCCTCAGCAGTTACAAAAGGCTCTCTTCTTGGTCCTAAGTCTTCCTCTAGTGACACATGATGCAGCCCACAAGCTGTGAGGTTTTCTTTGTTTCTAGAGACAGGGCTTACCATGTAACTGTGGCTACCTTGGAATTGCTGTGTAAACCAGGCTGGCTTCAAACTCACAAAGATCGATCCTCCTGCCTCTGCCTCTTAAGTGCTGGGATTTAAGGCAAGTATCACCATTCCTGGCACAAGTAGTGCTCTTTATGGAATTAGGAGTAAGTAGATAGAAACTTTAACTTCATTAGGTTACCATATGAAGAAATAGGTTTTACTGTAGTAACTTCCTTCATATAAGGACTTAAGACTTAATAGCAATAAAGAACAATATTTGCAGAATTCCCTACTCTCTGTCTTTTTTTTTTTTTCCTTAGGTTTTTTCAAGATATGGTTTCCCTGGCTGTCACGGAAATCACTCTGTAGACCAGGCTGGCCTCGAACTCACAGAGATCTGCCTGCCTCCGCCTTCCACGTGCTAGGATTAAAGGCTTGCACCATCATGCCCTGCCAGTTCTTTCTGAATTCCCTACTCTCAGAAAGCACTGCAGCACTTTAATTCTTGAGATATTTTAAGGTCAGTATTTTGTGGTATTGTGTTTGCACTGAAGTTATAAAAATACATTAAATAAGAAAATTGGCTTTCCTAAGGAAAACTGGTACCTCAGTTAAAGCTATGTGATATTATTTAAAAATGTGAAAGTTACTATTATTCTGTTGGCTAAATTTCAAAATGCACTTAAAAATCAAACATGGGGCCAGGCGGTGGTGGTGCACACCTTTAATCCCAGCACTTGGGAGGCAGAGGCAGGCGGATCTCTGTGAGTTCGAGGCCAGCCTAGTCTACAAAGCGAGTCCAGGACAGCTAGAGATATACAGAGAAACCCTGTCTCGAAAAACAAAAAAAACAAAACAACAACAAAAAAAAAAATCAAATATGGGTCAGTACTCACATGGGGATCATAGTTCCAGGGGACCAGCAACCTCACAGACATACATGTAGGCAAACATCAATGTACATAAAATAAAAATAATTTACAAACAAAAGTGCCAGGGCTGGTGAGATAGATGGGCCAGTGAGAAGAGCACTGGCTGCTGGAGGGTGACTGGCAGCACACTGCAGCTCTGAAGCTGATGCTGCAGAGGGCAGCACACCCTCTTCTGGCATCAGGACACCATGCATGCACAGAATGCACATAACTATCTGCCACAAACATATACAAATTAATTTCAAAAACCTAAACTCCAATCTAGTGGACAAAATCAGCTGCAGAAGCACCATACTCCCTGACCCATTACATCTTAATGATTGGCTAGGATTTCCATCCCTCTTTCTGGTAGGACGCCGACAGACGGCTTTCAAGTCACTCTGTAACGTGCACGTGTCCATTCTTGGTCGATGTCTCTCAGTGTGCATGTGGCAGATTATCAAGAAAGAAAACACTTAGAACATGAAATCAAAAACCACCAGTGGTCAAGAAATAGTGCCAAGTGAAATACCTCTTCATTCTTTGTTGAAATTCGCTGACGAAAATTCACTGGCTTCCTGTTCTCATCCACTTCATAATCCTCTTCATTCATCCACTCATTGAAAACATCAGTGTCCAAAATCCATTTCACATGAACCTAAAACCACATCAAATGGGCACAATTATGAACTGGCACTAGAAAGTTTCCTTCTCTTACTCACACCTAAAGGCACAGAAGTGGAGAGGGATCGGACTGCTTGGTTGAAATGAACTGAGAGCCAAAAACTAGCAATTACAACTCTAAAGGATTCCTTGAAAACTGAATATGAGCTATGATGTGGCAGCCAATAAATGAGTTTCTGTTTCAGAATCTTTCCCTGGGGAGACAAATTTCTACCTCCTCTTAGTAGGACATCAACAACAAACCAGTATAATTCCACCAAATTCTAACTTGGGGAACCAATGAGTTTATTGGACCTACTTACAGAGTTGGTGACCCCAAAAATGTTGTAAGAATCAATGGTCTCCTCCTAATATGAATGATGACTACAACACAGCTGCAAAGATGAATCCCCTTCTATTAGTCTTCCAGTTTATCTACTCTAGAGATCATGAGGCCATGTGCAATTAGGGCACAATTACACACAGAAAGCTAGGAGACACAAAAAGATTGGTCAGGATCTAGGGGTGAGGGTCCAATGAAGCTCCCAGATCTCCTCTATCATGGAATAACACCAGTCACATGCCTGAGCTTGGAAGATTAAAAGTGTAAGCCACCATGCCCAGCTACTGTTCAGCAGTGTAAAAGGGGAAGCGGGGGAAGAAGACAGCAGGGGAAGGAGGAACCACAGAAGATCTGCGAGGTTGTCCACTAAGCCTACTCCTCCAAAGGCACAGTTCACACCTAAACGCCTCTGCAAAGAGTGGTGAGAAGGTGTTTAAATGGAGAAATTGACAGTGACAACGGCAGCAACCTCGCAAAAAATGGTGATGCCAAATAGACCAGGCACAGAATGCTGATGGAGCTGGAAAGACCAGGAAGAGAATGTACTAATTCTGATCACTACACATTTTACAATAAAATCAAGGGGTTTTGTTTTTGATTCAGGGTTTCTCTGTGTAGCCCTGACTGTACTGGAACTTGCTCTGTAGACCAGGCTAGCCTCAAACTCAAAGATCCACCTGGCTCTGCCTCTATAATCTAATGGGATTATAGGTGTGTGCCACATCCCAGCCCTCAAACTGTATTTTTTTAAATGAATTTTGCCCTACTTATTAAAAGCTATGCTCTTAACAAATGTTTTCTAGGGGGCTGGAGAGATGGCTCAGAGGTTAAGACCACTGGCTGCTCTTCCAAAGGACCTAGGTTCAAATCCCAGCACCCACATGGCAGTTCATAGCTGTCTGTATATGGCAGGCATGGTGGCGCACCTTTACTCTCAGTACTTGGGAGGCAGAGGCAGGTGGATCTGTGAGTTCAAGGCCAGCCTGGTCTACAAAGTGAGTCCAGGACAGTCAGGACTACACAGAGAAACTCTGTCTCGAAAAACCAAAAAAGGAAAGAGAAAGAAATGTTTTCTACGGGAAGGTCACCAATAGAACATCACCTAGGCTAAACTGTGTGAATAATTCCAGCAGAGCCAGGCCAATGTCTGTGAGTTCAGAGGCTAGCCTGGTCTACAGACTGAATTCCAGGATAGCCAAGGTATACACAGAAAAGCCCTGTCTCGGGAGGGGGGGGGGTATCTTGGATTGGAATTCCAGAGTGCTATATGCTTGTGATGGTGGGGAAATCACAGCAGAAGAAACAGAGTTGAGAAGCTTGTCACTCTGACTTGGCTTTGGGTTCCTGTCAAGCACTGTACACATGAACTCCTAAGACCTTAATACTGTATCATGAGGGACATGAAAATGCTCTTGAATTGAGGGCATTAAAAGGCAACTACCATACGCCTTTAATCCCAGCACTCAGGAGGCAAAGGCAGGTGAATCTCTGTGAGTTTGAGGCCAGCCTGGTCCTCAAAGCAAGTCCAGGACAGCCAGAGATGTTACACAGAGAAACCAAAAAAAAAAAAAAAAAAAAAAAAAAGAGAGAGAGAGAGAAACCACAAATATACATCATTTTAAAAATACTGTTCCAAGCTAGGCATGGGCTCACTCCTGTAATCTAGTACTAAGGGGACTGAGGCAGAATGATCATTATAAAATCAAGGCCAGCAAGGACTACACAGTAATTTTAGGGACACCATGAGCAAGAGTGATAACAGTTTTCCAAATACAAATTAATTTACTGTAGAGAATGGCAATCAAGAGTGTGTAAAAATAACATATCCATATGATTTATTTACTTGTATGTATTACTATGAATATTTTGCCTGCGTGTGTGTCTAAGCATCTTATGTGTGCCTGGGGCAACAGATTCCCTAGAACGTGAGTGTTGACGATTGAACCCAGGCTCTCAGCAAGAACAAGTTCTCTGCTGAGCCATGTCTACCTTTAAGAATAAGTTGGGGATTTGTTGTTGTTGCTGCTGTTTATTTTTCCAGACAGGGTCTCTCTACATAGCTTTGTTGTCCTGGCACTCAGTGTGTGGACCAGGCTGGACTTGAACTCCAAGAGATCTGCCTGCCTCTGCCTCCTACGTGCTGGGACTAAAGACCTGCACCAGTACGCTTGGCCAAGAATAATTTTTTTTTTTACAGACTTGTTACCTTCCATGGCTTTTCTGGAATTGGTGGATCTTCAATTTCAGCATCAACATCATTACTGTGGACCCAAGTGTCATAGCTATAAAGCAAAAAAAAAAACCAAAAAACAAATGAGCAAAAAACCCAAATTAGCACCAAAATCTATTTATTACAAAGAGTACTCAAAGCCGGGCAGTGGTGGCGCATGCCTTTAATTCCAGCACTCGGGAGGCAGAGGCAGGCGGATATCTGTGAGTTCAAGGCCAGCCTGGTCTACAAAGCGAGTCCAGGACAGCCAGAGCTACACAGAGAAACCCTGTCTCAAAAAAAAAAAAAAAAAAAGAGTACTCAAACACTAAGACTATATTACAAATGCTATCAGAAAAAAAAATTAGTAAAATGATGGGCCAGTTTAGATTGATTCATTGGTAAAAGGATTTGCCACACACGCATAACAACCTTGAGTTCAAGACCTAGAATTCACATACAAGTGGAAGAACTGACTTAGCAACCTGGTCCTCTGACCTCCACACAGGTGCCATGGAATAAGATCATATACCTTCACACACGTTAGACATACATACAACAATTGTGCTTTAAAAACAAAAACAAGGCCGGGCGGTGGTGGCGCACGCCTTTAATCCCAGCACTTGGGAGGCAGAGGCAGGCGGATCTTTGTGAGTTCGAGGCCAGCCTGGTCTACAAAGTGAGTCCAGGACAGCCAAGGATACACAGAGAAACCCTGTCTCGAAAAACCAAAAAAAAAAACAAAAAACAAAAAAAAAACAAAAACAAAAACAAAACAAAAAAACCAGAATTACCAGACATACTTTTGTTTTGCAATCATCAATAATACTGAACCAAACCAAAACTTGCCCAAATTAGTTAAAAAGAATTCCAAATGGCTGTTATCCTTTGCTGAAAACATCTCCTTTTCTTAGTCTTCTGGACAGTACTACCTCTCTTTTTTTCTTTAAGATTTATTTGTTTATTATGTATATAGTGTTCTGCTTGCAGACCAGAAGAGAGCACCAGATCTCATTATAGATGGTTGTGAGCCACCATGTGGTTGCTGGGAATTGAACTCAGAACCTCTGGAAGAGCAACCAGAGCTCTTAACCTCTGAGTCATCTCTCCAGCCCCCAGTACTATCTCTTGGTCCTCATATCCAGTACTTGGTCCTTCAGTCTCTACTACCAGCTTCTAATTTTTGCCATATTAAACATTATAATTAACACAAACATTAAGTAACCACCTCTTTGATATTAAAGAATGCAGGAGTATCTTTCAAGAAAAAGTCTTGTGGTAGAAGTTAAGTCTTTATAGTGAAATAAGTAGGCAGTACAGATTAGCATCTGGCAGCTCATAAGGAGGAGCTGGGCGGCCTTTTGGTTTACTGATATGGACAAAAAGCCAGTTGTGAAGCCAGGAGTGGTGGCGCACGCCTTTAATACCAGCACTCGGGAGGCAGAGGCAGGCGGATCAATGTGATTTTGAGGCCAGCCTGGTCTACAAAGCGAGTCCAGGACAGCCAGAGCTGTTATACAGAGAAACCGTGTCTCGAAAAACCAAAAAAAAAAAAAGAGTATGTCCAGAGTCTACCTTTTCATTCTTCTTCACTGATTTCCTACCCTTTCCATTGCTATCGCAAGAACTGAGGTTTTGAGATACCAACAGAATGATCTTTTTAAACATTCTATAATTCAAAAATTTCCAATGACTCTAAGCTGGTTTGTTTTATTGTTTTTTAAGATAATTTGACACCAGGGACCCTCAATTTAGAAAATACTTCCATCAGATTGGCTTGCAAACAGGGTGCCAAAAAGTTTTGTTGAAACTCAATCTAAATGTCTTAAAGCACTAAGTCCTTTTCTCTGATAGCTACAATGAAATTAAAATGCTTTTTTAAAAAAGTGGTGGTCCCCCCTTTAATACTAGTACTCAGGAAACAGAGCTCTGAGTTCAAGTCCAGTCTGTCTACACAGTAAATTACAGACCAGCCAGGGCTACACAGAGAAATCCTGTCCTGAAAAAGCAAACCAAAGCAAACAAAAAAAGTACATTGGAAGCATTAACCTAGTCATTAACTTAGAAGTACTTAATGAAAAGTAGTAACTCAAATGTTATGGTTAACATTAAAATGTTTTCTCAATTTATAGTTATCAATTACAGTTCACAATAGGTGGATTACCAACCTCAGTTCATTAATCCAAATTGCGCTAAAAGATAACCAAAACATGTGAGAAGCATAGGAGCACAGCCTGTAATCCCAGCACTTAGGAGACTGAGGCAAAGAAATCATGAGTTCAAGGTCAGCTAGGCAATATATGGAAGACCTGCTTCAAAAACAAAAAACTAATGCTGGGCATGATGGTACACGTATTTAATTCCAGCACTCAGGAGGCAGAGGCAGGCGGATCTCTGTGAGTTCAAGGCCAGCCTGGTCTACAGAGCGAGTCCAGGACAGCCAGGGCTACAGAGAAAACCTGTTTGGAAAAAGCAAAACAACAACATCAAAACCAAACAGACTAGGCACATTCTCTTAAAACTTAACATAACTAATGACACACTGTCTTTACTTAAACATGTAATCAGGTCCAGATACTTGGGAGAATGAAAGGGAATACAATGTTGATCAACAGTAGGCAATAACAAAGACAGAAAGGAAGAGAGAACAAGTGTGTTAGCGCCTTTAATCCCAGCACTTCGGAGGCAGAGGCAGGTGGATCTCTGGGAGTTCAAGGCTAGTCTGGTCTACAAAGTGATTCCAGGACAGCCAGTAGTTATACACAGAGAAACCTTGTCTCGAAAAACCAAAAATAAAAAAAAATTTTAAAAAAAGGACAACAGGTAGAAAAATAGGGAAGAAAAGAGAAGAGAGACAATAGACAAGGTGTACATATGCCTATAATCCCAGCAGTTCTTAACAGTTTAGGCAAAGGGCTGCAAGTTCAAAGTTTGTCTGCATATAGAGATCTTATTTCTTTTTTTAAATGTTTATTTATTACTTCAGGTTACATTTCCATCACAGTGCCCTCTTTCTACCCCTCCCAGTCCCGCCCTCCCACTTTGGATTTGAGATCTTATTTCAAATCCAAAACAAAAAGTCAGTGGGGAAGAGGTAAGCAGGAAAGTAATTTCTGACAAAAATATCAGAATTAGACATAAAATATTTCATTCTTAATGCTTTGACATGCATTTTGTTTTGTTTTGGGGGAGGGTTTTGAGACAGGGTTTCTCTATATAGTCCTGGCTGTCCTGGACTCACTGTGTAGACCAGGCTGGCCTGGAACTCAGAGATCCACCTGTCTCTGCCTCCAAGTGGATTAAAGGTGTGTGCCACCATGCCTGGCTCATGCATAGCCTTTTAAAAAGATCAAAATTTGGGGCTGGAGAGATGGCTCAGAGGTTAAGAGCACTGAGTGCTCTTCCAGAGGACCTGGTTTCGATTTCTAGCACCCACAGGGCAGCTCACAACTGTCTGTAATTCCTGTTACAAATGTTCAGACACCCTTACACAGACACACATGTAATCAAAACACCAATGTACACAAAATAAAAATAAATTTTAAAAAATTACTCAGCGCATGAGATCTGGTCCCATGGAGTGATGTGGGGAAGGGAGAAGTGACCCCCACCTCTTGCTGCCTATGGCAAGTGCTCAGGGAACTGGCCTTTCCCTTGGCAGATTCAGCTTTGAGTGAGTGTGGGAGACCTAGCAGGCTGACCCCACTCAGTTACAACCCAGACACAGATCTAGGGCTCTGACTTGGCTCACCCCAACATTTATGCCATCTATGAACTGTTTGTTGGAGCATGTGAAGGGACAGGTCCTGTAGATTCAAAGCTGCAAGATCTCAATGACACAGGGCAACCACAGGATATCCAACAGGAGTTCCAGAGAAGATCCAGTATCGATAGTTTATCAGAATCTAGAGGTCTTGAACCAGACCAGTAATTCATTGCAATGAACATTTGCAAAGGGGTATACTGTGTGACAAACTACAGCTTCCACAAGATTGGGGGCAGGGGGGCTTGCAAAATCGGAGGGCAGGTATGAACGGATGGGGAGATGAGTGGGATTGGGGTGCATGATGTGAAATTCACAAAGAATCAATGAAAAGTTGAAAAAATTTTACTCATTTTATGTGAATGTTTGACTGCATGTCTGTCCATATCTGGTGCCCACAGAGACCAGAAAAGGAAGTTGGATCTCCTGAAACTGAATTTACAAACAGAGATACAAGTGGGTGCTGAGAACCAAACATGGATTCTCTTTAAGAGCAGCAAGAACACGTCAATGAACCAACTCTCCAGACACCAAGATTTCTTTTTTAAAAGGCATATATCTTAACTAATGGCTTAATTACATGTTAAGAGATCTCTTTAGCAAATAAATTATCTCTTTGAGATAAATAAAACTATGTTATATTTTAAAAGGAAGTCTTCCCTAAAAGGTCCACAAGTTAAAGCTTATAACTGGGCCACGAAAGAGTTAACTTTATCAGGGATTCATTCATGAATTTATACTTGAACAAGCTATGAGGACATGCAGACTGAATGAAAGAAACTGATGATCAGTGGTGTACCTTCACAGGGACATCTTCGTCTAGCATCCTCAGGTATATCTCTATGTTTCCAGGCAGCTACCTCTACTGCACTATACCTCTTCCACCATGATGTTCAGGAATACAAGCTACAGTAATAGGCCAACCAACCATGAAAAGGTAACTCTACTCAGAAAATAAAGCACTCACCTATACATACATAGTGTGTGCATCTGACATGCTCTAACAGTCTTTTTAATTATTTATTAATATTAAATTACAGATATAAATATTAAATAAACTTATTTATTTAATGTATGAGTGCTCTATCTGCATGTACACCTGCATACCAGAAGAGGGCATCAGATCCCAGTGTAGATGGTAATGAGCCATTATTGGCAATTACAGACAGCTGTGAACTGCCTTGTGGGTCCTAGGATTTGAACCTGGGTCTGTTGGAAGGGCAGCCAGTGCTCTTAATAACTGAGCCACCTCTCCAGCCCCGCATGTTTTTAATTCTAGTACTGGGAGACAGTAGTAAACACAACTGTGAGTTTGAAGCCAGCCTGGCCTACAAAGTAACTTGCAGATGGGCCAGGAAAACATAGTAAGAACCTGTCTAAAAAAAAAAAAGAGCAAAAAAACATTTTTAAAGAAAAAAGGGGGGGAGGGTGGGACACCAAGTGTGGTAGCACACACATTTAATTCCAGCACTTGAGAGGCGGAGACAGGCAGATCTCTGTGTTCGAGGCCAGGCTGATCTACAAAGCAAGTTCCAGGACAGTAAGAGCTATTACAATGAGAAACCCTATCTCGAAAAAACAAACAAGCAAGCAGAGATGGTGATGCTAAGAGATTTCATCTTCACATATCCTATAGGTATACGCTGTTTATCAAGACCAACATGAACAATGAGAATGACAGTGTTAAAATTACCTGTCTGGGAAGAAGCCCCAGTGCACCAGAACCTGCTTGTCTCTCCTCATCACTGGCCTCAACCATTCCTCTGAAAGAAGAAAAAAAAAACCATCAAATTATGAATTAAATTTATTTACAATTTAAAGAGGTATTTAATTTTATATGTGTGTGTGCCAACCAGTGTCATATATATATACATATATATATCACATATGTGTAGGAGCCAAGAGGTCAGACAAGGTATCAGATGCCCTGGAACTACAGTTATAGACAGATGAGAATATACTTGTAGGTACTGGGAACCAAACTCTGGCTCTCTGCAAGAGCAGGTAAGTGCTCCAAACATTAAGTTTTCAAACTGGAAGCCACTTGTCAAATTAACAGGACATTTCTGGAGCTGGGGTGATGGCCAATCAATGAAATGCTGGTCAGCAGAGCTTGAGAACCGAGTTTAGAGCCCAGCACTCAGATACAAAGCTGGGAGGAGGGAGAGCTGGCCCAGCAGTCAAGAGAACACGTTGAGTTTACAAATGACCCAGACTAGACTCCCTACACCCTGAAGGTGGCTCACAACCATCCATAGCCCGTTTTGGGCAGAAAAAAGGCAGGCACAAGGTACGCATATGTGAATTCAGGAAAAACATTCATACACAAAAAGTAAAATAAATCTGACCTAAAAAGTAGTAACATGAAGGTGAGTGTGGTAGTGTGCATTTGCATCTCCAGCATTAGGGGAGCGAGCACAGGTAGATTGTGAAGCTCATTGGACAGCTCATCTTGCTATCTAAATACGGACCTGTACGTTCATTATGAAAATCTCGTTCAAAAATAAGCTGAAGGGGTTGAAGTGGGGCACACAAGGGACAAGAGTTCAGTACCCAGAACTGACACTGGGCAGCTCACGTCAAGCCCATGTCACCCCAGATCTAGGTGACCTAACTAGCATCTTCTTACCTCTGAAGGCACCTGTGTTCACATGCACACACTCCCAAACACACAGAAACAATAAAAATAGATCTTAAGGGGCCAGCAGTGCTGACAACACACCCTTAAACCCAGATCTCAGCAGGCAGAGGAAGGTGGATGTGTGAATTGGAGGCCAGAATGGTCTACAGAGCCAGTTCTAGGACTGCCAAGGACACACAAAGAAACCATGTGCCACTGACTAGCAAATTAACTGGTTTTTTTTGTTTGTTTTTTGAGACAGGGTTTCTCTGTGTAACACTGTCTTGGACTCACTTTGTAGACCAGGCTGGCCTTGAACTCACAGAGATCCGCCTGCCTCTGCCTCCCAAGTGCTGGGATTAAAGGCGTGTACCGCCATGCCCAGCAAATTAACTGTTTTTTAACAAATGTACTCAAACAGAAGATGAGAGAAGCTGATGACAGACAGACCACTTGAAATATCAAATCAGAGGAAGAAAAAGGAATAAAGGGAAGAAGGCCAAGGGATTAGCAGATCAACAGCCTAATAAAGCAGCAGCATGGGGAAGGTTGAGGCAGAAGAATTTTAATTCAAAGTCAGTGTGAGTGTGAGCTTCATTGTGAGATTCTTAAAATAAACAGAGGGAGGGTGGGCTTGGTGGTGCACACCTTTAATCACAGTGCTCTGGAGGCAGAGGCAAGTGTCCAGGACAGCCAGGCTCTGTTACAGAGAAACCCTGCCTTGAAAAACTAAATAAATAAATAAAATTAAAAATAAAAATAGAAGGGCTGGAGAGATGGCTCAGTGGTTAAGAATACTGTCTGCTCTTCAAGAGGTCCTGAGTTCAATTCCTAGCAACCACATGGTGGCTCATGATCTATATTGAGATCTGATGCCCTCTTCTGCAGATAATAAAATCATATATATTAAATAAATAAATAAGTCTTTAAAAAAAGAAAGAAACAGAAACAAAATCCCACCACTTTAATGTTAAGGGTGGGTATTCAGGGCTGAAGACACGTGGGCCAGTGAGATTGCTCAGCTAATCATACTCCTGCCTTCAAGGCACCTGACTTCAATTTGAATCACAGGACCATACACAGAAGAAAACCAATTCATACACGCTGTCCTCTGGCCTCTATGAGTTCACTGTGGCACAAGGGTTACACACACACACACAAATTTAAAAAATGAGAAAGGGAAAAAATATTGAGGGCAGGGGGACAGCAGCTGGTGAAATAGCTCAGTGGGTTAGGGCCCCTGGCCCCATCTCCAATTCTCAGCACTCAACAGAGAGGCATGAAGGCCTCAAGTTTAAGGTGTTCTTGGCTATACAGAAAGAACGGTCAAGGCCAGTATAAAGCATATGGAACCTTGTCTCAGTTTAGATGCATATCAAACCACAAGGTTACCCAACACTATCTTCTAACTGGACTCTATGACAGTCAGTAAATAGTCATCTGCCTTAGATATCCCTATATTTGTAGCAGTTCAGAGCACACATCAAAAGAGGTAATATATAGGACAATCAAATCATTAGATAATTGTTACATTAAAAGAACAAAATCTAAGCCGGACGTGGTGGCGCACGCCTTTAATCCCAGCACTTGGGAGGCAGAGGCAGGCGGATCTCTGTGAGTTCGAGGCCAGCCTGGTCTACAAGTTTGAGTCCAGGACAGCCAGGGTTACACAGAGAAACCCTGTCTCAAAAAACCAAAAAAAAAAGAACAAAATCTGCCGGGCGGTGGTGGCGCACGCCTTTAATCCCAGCACTTGGGAGGCAGAGGCAGGCGGATCTTTGTGAGTTCGAGGCCAGCCTAGTCTACAAAGCGAGTCCAGGACAGCCAGAGATATTCAGAGAAACCCTGTCTCGAAAAAACCAAAAAAAAAAAAGAACAAAATCTAACTGGTTTGAACATTGAACAACGCAGATTAAGTCTCGTTTTCTTTTTTTTGTTTTGTTTTTTTGTGACAGGGTTTCTCTGTGTAGCTCTGGCTGCCCTGGACTCGCTTTGTAGACCAGGCTGGCCTCGAACTCACAGAGATCCGCCTGCCTCTGCCTCCCGAGTGCTGGGATTAAAGTCGTGCACCACCACTGCCCGGCTAAGTCTCGTTTTCTAAGGGAATCAAGTAATCTGCTCTCAGACTAACAATAACCCTGACACATTAAACAAAACACACAACTCTATGTTTAAATGGCACTATATGTATTTAGCCACTTTTTAGAAGAAGGCTACATCATGTATACCTTACAGTACAACGTATGCATTAAAGAGCTCACAACCAACATCTGACTTACCATCCTCCTGTGAGGAGGGATATGGATAAATATGGTGGGAAGCTTTTGATTTCTCATCTGTAAATGTGCCCTGCAAAGCAAATAAACAAATAACATAAACATAAGGCACATGGCAAGCAAAGTTATTAGACGCTGGATGCAAATTCTCTAAGAATTATAAAAAGCATTGTTTGTTTAAAAAATCATTTTAGTCAAGGAAAGGGACAGTGGTTAACAACAAAAACTATTGCTGGTCGTGATGGTGCACGCCTTAATCCCAGCACTCGGGAGGCAGAGGCAGGCAGATCTCTGTGAGTTCGAGGCCAGCCTGGTCTATAAAGTGAGTCCAGGACAGTCAAGGAAACACAGAGAAACCCTGTCTCGAAAAAAAACCTAAAAAAAAAACAAAAAAACAAAACAAAACAACAGAAAATATTGTTTCTAGATATATAAGTAAGGACTAAATATTCTTTATCCAAAATGCTTGGTACCTCAAGTGTTTCAAATTTCTGAGTTTTTCAGATTTATGTGTATTTATTTTCCAAAACCAAGAAATTCTTCAAAAATCAAACTTGTTGAAGACTATGTGAGCCTTCAAAATATTAAAAATATCTTTACCATTGTGGTGGTTTAAACAGTGTTGGCCCCCAAAAACTTGTATGTTCAAATGCTTGGACCATGGGGAGTGGCACTATTAGGAGGTGTGGCCCTATCGGAGGAAGGGTGTCACTGTGGGGAGGGCTTTAGGCCTCCTAGTGCTCAGACTCTGGTCTACAAAGGGAGTCCAGGACAGCCAACGATACAGAGAAACCCTGTCTCAAAAAACCAAAAAAAAAAAAAGGTGAATATGTGGCTAGGCGGGCAAGAGAGATGGCTCAGATGGTTGTTCTTCCAAAGGTCCTCTTCAGTTCAATTCTCAGCACCATATGGTGGCTCACAATCATCTACATTCAGATCTGGTGCCTGCAGGCATATATGCAGGCAGAACACTGCATACATAGTAAATAAACAAATATTTTTTTAAAGTGGCTAGGCTAGAGACTACTATATCTAGAGCATGAACTCAAAGTAATTTAGACTAACATCTGTTTTTTGGTGAGATCACACCAACAAAAGAAAGACAACCATTCAGTTTTTTTTTTTGGTTTTTTCGAGACAGGGTTTCTCTGTGTATCCTTGGCTGTCCTGGACTCACTTTGTAGACCAGGCTGGCCTCGAACTCAAAAAGATCCGCCTGCCTCTGCCTCCCAAGTGCTGGGATTAAAGGCGTGCGCCACCACCGCCCGGCTAACCATTCAGTTTTAAGTTGCAAATCAAGGCACACTCTGCGCTCCTCCTTGAACGATGATTATTTATTCATTACTCCAACCCAATAAACATAATCCCATTTCATCTGCAGAAAACTAGAAAAGTAAAAAGCTTACAACTACCTAAAATAGTTATCTGGCTCATAAAGTGAGAATGTCAGAATCACTGGACTACATGTGTAAATAACCAGCAGAAAGGTGGGAAAGAAGCAAGGATGAGCATGAGCCAATCAATGGACAGCAGCATACTTAGAAGCGTAGCCTGTTGAGCCTGTCACTGCTGCAATTCGAACCTCAACTGTGTGTTTTACTACTTAGACCACAAGCATGTCTTCTGTGAAGTGGAGTAGTAAATTTTATTTTATGATTATCAGAAGAGGACCTGGTGCCCAGGGAGGCCAGAAAGTGTTGGATCCCTAGAACTGAAGAAACAGAAGGGTTTTTTTTGTTTGTTTTTTGAGACAAGGTTTCTGTGTAGCCCTGGCTGTCCTGGACTCACTTTGTAGACCAGGCTGGCCTCAAATTCACAGAGATCTGCCTGCCTCTGCCTCCCGAGTGTTGGCATTAAAGGGTGGGCCACCACCGCCTGTCGAAACAGAAGGTTTTAAGCTGCCGTGTGAGTGCCAAGAATCAAACTGGGATCCTCTTCATCTGAGCCTCTCTCTAGCTTATGACAGATGTACTTTATTTTACATATATGAATGTTTTGCATGTATTGGTCTCTCCATCATGTGTGCCCGGTGCCCATAGAAGTCAGAAAAGAATTTCAGATGTCCTAGAACTAGAGTTGCAGATGGCTGTACGCTACTGTTTGGCTGCAGAGAACTGAATCCAGGTCCTTTACAAGAGAAACAAGTGCTCTTAACCACGCTGGACGTGGTGGCACATGCCTTTAATCCCAGCACTACGGAGGCAGAGGCAGGCAGATCTCTGTGAGCTCGAGGCCAGCCTGGTCTACAAAGTAAGTCCAAGACAGCCAGAGCAACTTGTTATACAGAGAAACCCTTTCTCGAAAAACCAAAAAAAAAAAAAGAAAAGTAATAAATAAGCCTGGCTCAATGATGGCAGTAGCTTTTTATCAAGTATTCCTGAGGCAGAGGCAGAGGCAGGCAGATCTGAGTGAGTTTATGGCCAATTTGGACTACATAGTATGTTCCAAACCAGACAGAGTTACATAATAAATAGATAGACAGATGGATGGAAAAATAATTTATTTCAGCCGGGCGGTGGTGGCGCACGCCTTTAATCCCAGCACTTGGGAGGCAGAGGCAGGCGGATATCTGTGAGTTCAAGGCCAGCCTGGTCTACAAAGTGAGTCTAGGACAGCCAGAGCTGTTATACAGAGAAACCCTGTCTTGAAAAACCAAAAAAAAAAAAAAAATTTATTTCAGTGTTAGTCATTAATCATTTAAAATGTTCCAGTGAGGTTGTGATGATTAGTGTTCAAGAACAGAATTATTATTAGTCTATTCTATTATTAGTCAGGTCTGTCCCCTACAATTCTATGAAACCAGGCCTGGAGATAGAGAAAAGTCAATGCAAGAGGCAAACACATATGAAACCCTGGAGTAGTATTAGGAAGACTTTATAAAAACAGTTAGAAACACTAATATCTAAAGAGTACTCTCAGAAAATAATCACTATACCTTATTAATTAATAAATAAGCTAGTCACAATACATAGTACAAAAATAAGTAAGCATTACCTCCAGAAAAATTTGTAGAAATAATTGCTAATTTCAGCTTAAAAGCAACAACCAGCAGGTTAACTTATTATATTTCTGCCCTCTTAACAAGCACATAAAGTTAAGCTACACTTGACTATCACATAATACTCTGAAGGAAAAAAGGTTGTGATCGGTTGAAAGGAGTAGCACTTGTTCTGTGAAGAAGTGGACATCAAAGCCCCAGCTGACAACACACTGTGCTATTCATGCATTACATTGTATTCTACTACCTCTGTCTTTGGAAAGCATGTTATGTGTGAGGGAAAGGGTACAACACGTATAATTATATAGAGAGAACTTTATATATAAACTATTTGCTTTTAAGGCATGTAAGATATTTTATTAAAAGCTGAGACATTTCAAATGTAAATAAACAGAAAATCTCAACGTGAAATAAGATGATCAAAACACCAGCAGCAGTGAATAGTGTTTTTGTTCTTTTATTTTGTTGAGACAGGGTTTCACTGTGTATCCCTGACTGCCCTGGACTGACTTTATAGACCAGATTGGTCTGCCTGCCTCTGCTTTCTGAGTGCTGGGATTAAAAGCCTCTGCCACTGCTCCCAGCCCACTGTTTTGTTCTTACCAGACAGTCTTGCTATTATATGTTTATGAGATTCTATGGGCCACTTTATTTAAGTAAACTACTAGGATTATCATAAACTCACCCCGGGAGCTACTGAATGTCCCTATAAGGGTGTGTGGGAACTCAGAGAGACCCTCCCTTAAAGCAGACACAACAAAGTGCAAACTCTGACGTTATTAGAGATTACGATGACTGCACTGAATTAGTCATGTCTATTACCTGGTGCCGTTTGATGATATCTTTCAACTTATTAGCCAACTTCAAATCAATGTCAGGAAGGAGGTAGATGTTGGGTCTAGTCAGACAATTGTTCTGAGAAAACAAAAAGACAGTCTCTGAAATTCAAATGATGTACACTGATTATTCATCCTTACATTTTATTAATTTTTTAAAAAAGTGTGTGGAGCTGGGTGTGGTGGCGAAAGCAGGAGGCAAAAGCAGGCAGATCTCAATGTTCTATTGGTTCCAAGCCATCTAGAGCTCCATAGTGAGAATGTGACTCTAATAGTGAATGAAGTAAAGAGAAATATCACACATTATTTCACCAAAAGCATTAGAGACTAGGTGGGCATCGTGGCACATGCCTTTAATACAACACTTGGGAGGCAATAGGAAGAATCTCTGTGAGTTCAAGGCCAGCCTGGTCTACAAAGTGAGTTCCAGGCAGCCAGAACTAAAAAGAGAAACATGTTAAGACACTAAAGGCCATTCTTTCTTTTCTGCTGTAGCCATGCCACCTAGACTGCTGAGGAAGACCCGGAAACCCTGGGGCCACGTGAGCCGCCTCACGGCTATAGGTAAACACTGCAAGCACCCAGGAGGCCGTGGGAATGCAGGAGGCATGTATCACCACATGATCAACTTTGACAAATATCATCCAGGTTACTTCAGGAAAGTTGGTGTGCGACATTACCACACTAAAGGGGAACCTGGGCTTCTTCCCAACTGTCAACCTGGATAAACTGTGGACACTGGTCAGTGAGCAGACATGGGTCAATGCCGCAAAAAACAGGACTGGAGCTGCTCCTGTCACGGGTGTTGTGCGGTTGGGCTGCTACAAAGTTCTGGGGAAGGGAAAGCTCCCTAAGCAGCCTGTCATTGGGAAGGCCAAATTCTTCAGCAGAAGACGGAAGAGAAGATTAAGGGTGTTGGAGGTGCCTGTGTCTTGGTGGCTTGAAAGCCACCCAGGAGGTTAATTAAATGCTAACATTTTCAAAAAAAAAAAAAAAAAAAAAGACTAACTGCCTTCAAATGACTAAATCAATTACAGGTCTAATACCAACACACATAAAAACAATAAAATTCCATAATCTAGAAAATTCCTTCCTTTTATCTTTTTGCAATCCAGTACAGACAATCTTAGAACTGGAAGTATATAAAAGAATAAAATGGCCGGGTGTGGTGGTGCACGCCTTTAATCCCAGCATTGGGGAGGCAGAGGCAAGCAAATCTCTGTGAGTTCAAGGGCAGCTTGGTCTACAGAGTGAGTTTCAGTACAGCAAGTACTGTTACACACAAAAACCCTGTCTTGAAAAACAGAAAGAAAAAAATAAAATAAAATAAACTTTTAAGCTGAGGTAGTGGCTTCTGCATCTAAGTTTACAAATGGGAGTTACTGGGGCAGGCCTCTCAGGCCAGCCTGGACCATCAAATCCTTATCTACAATATGACAGAAAGGAAAGGGGAAGGACAAGGAGGAGGGGGCGGGGAGCATAAAATGGCCTAATTCCCCAACTTACCTGTACCAATGTTTTCTCAATGTTCATGAACATTTCAACGTTACGATCCATTCGGGATGGATTCTGAAGATCAAACCTCCGCCTAACAGAGAAAACAAAGCTTTACTAGTTCATCTTCAGTCTTAAACACAAGGAGAACCTCAATTTATTTAACCCAAATGAATCAGAAAGGCTTGGAAACTAAGCTAGCACCGTATAAAGTATGTGAAGATATTCTTTGAGTACTATGAGAATCCACAGTCAATACCATCACAGTAGACAACAGGGCACAATGAGCACCTGCACTCACATGTACATACACTCCCACAGACATACATAAATTACCAAAACATAAACATAAATATATATAAACAGAAAGAAAATAAAAATCTTAATTTTTTTCAACAAGCCATGTTAAATTACACTCTAAAGGTGTACCAGCAAATTCCAAAACATGATTGTTGCAGATATTTAATCACACTGTGACCCTCAAGATTATAAACTTTAAAAACCTGTTTCTAATTGTGGGATGGCTCAGCTTTAATTCTGGAGCTTTCTGTTTACTGTAAACAAGTACTTGTGATGTGGATCTGCCCTAGCAAATACCTTTAATCCAAGAGTTTTCAGTACACAGGATTAAAAAAGTTAACCCTAGGTCAAGAGACGGAGTGAGAAACCAGCTGACAGGGATTAACAGAAAGGAGGGACACTGAGCTACAGGATATTTAAGACAGCCTGGAGAAAAGCTTCTTAGTGTTTTTAGCTTTTGGCTTCTCAGCTGGATGCTTTCTCTGCCTCTCTGAGCTAGCAGGCTTTCTCAGCATCTGGCTTCTGAGTCTTCATTGGTAAAATCGACTGACAGAGATTTACGTTTTTTCTTTTAGACAACACATGGTCATGTGTACATCTGTGGCACTTGGAAAGTAGATGCAAGAAGCAGTAAAGGAAGAGTCCTCACGGGCAGCGTCACTATCCGAGGAATCAGCAACACTAAAGGTAGGTCCACAAAGAGGGCTCTACAATCAAACTTTAAAGGCAAAACACAAAATTCACTAAGATTGGAGAAGGAACCTCCTATGAAAATGCTAAGGTATGAAACTTTAAAAGCTATCATAAAGGGTGGTCTAATGTCAGAAAACAAAGAGTAGGAATAACCTAGAGACACTTACATCCTGGAAACAGGTATTTGCACAGGAAGAGAGACAGGTCTGTCGTACCTAAGCACACTAAAAGCTACTTTCAGCTATAGAAATAAATTTAAGAATGTCAGTCGGGTGTGGTGGTGCACGCCTTTAATTCCAGCACTTGGGAGGCAGAGGCAGGCGGATCTTTGTGAGTTCGAGGTCAGCCTGGTCTACAAAGTGAGTCCAGGACAGCCAGGGTTACACAGAGAAACCCTGTCTCGAAAAACCAAAACCAAAAAAAAAAAAAAAAAAAAAAAAATTTGAGAAAGTCTCAATTAAAAGACTGCCCAAATCAGATGAGCCTGTGGCCATGTGAGGAAGTTTTAGACTGATGACTGATATGGGAGGGCCCGTTAAAGTTCCTACCCTGACTTCCCTCACTAACAGACTATGACCTAGAAGTGTATACCAAATAAACCTTTCCAACCTAAATCCATTCTGGCCAAAGTATTTAGTTACAGTGTGGTCGTTGAATAAGAATAGCCCCCACAGGCTCATCTGTTTGAGGGGTTTTTTTGTTGTTTTTTTTTTTTTTGGGGGGGGGGGGGTGTATGTGGTGTGTGACCAGCAACTTAGTGACACTGTGTTTAAAAATATTTTTTAAGCAGAAAGACGACAGGGCATGTAGCTTACTTAGTAGTAGAGCACTTGGCAAGTAAGCTCAAGACTAATAGAATCCCCAGCAATTAAAAGAAAAAGAGCAGGCAGGGTGTGGTGGCGCACGCCTTTAATCCCAGCACTCAGGAGGCAGAGGCAGGCGGATCACTGTGAGTTCGAGGCCAGCCTGGCCTACACAGCAAGTCCAGGACAGCCAGAGCTGTTACATAGAGAAACCCTGTCTTGAAAAACCAAAAAAAGAAAAAGAAAAGATACAAATGAGTTTAGCAATTCCTCAAAGTAGTATATGTTTTAGCTTGGTTTCTGAAGCAACTGTGGAATAAACAGTTTATTTGGTGTAAGAGGTTACAATCTATCATCACGAAGCCAAGGCAGAACTGAAGCTGCATGGAGGAGCGCTGCCTACTACTTGATCCTCATGGCTCACTTAGTTTGATCCTCACCAGGATGGTCCAGCTCCTCAAAAAATTAAATTAAGGGCTGGAGAGGTGGCTCAGAGGTTAAGAGCACTGGCTGTTCTTCCCAAGGTCCTGAGTTCAATTCCCAGCAACCACATGGTGGCTCACAGCCATCTACATTGAGATCTGCCTGGGCATATATGTAGAGCAAATAGTGCATACATAAAAAATAAATAAATGAATGAATGAATAAATAAATAAATGCTTTAAAAAAATTAAATTAAATTAAACATACCATAAAATACAGCCATACCTAGCCAGGAGTGGTGACACATGCAGAGGCAAGTTTATCTGTATTGAGTTCAAAGAATTCCAGGACAGCCAGGGCTGTTACAAAGACAAATTCTGTCTTGAAAGAACAAGTAATAATAATAAAAAAATACAAGGCCTAGCTTTGTGGCCCACGTCTTTAATCCCAGCACTTGGGAGGCAGAGGCAGGCGAACCTCTGTGAGTTCAAGGCTTACAAAGTGAGTCCAGGACAGCCAGAACTACAGAGAAACCCTGTCTCAAAAACCAAAAACAAACCACAACTATACATACGCCATCACTGGGTAGAAGAAGTAACAGGTGCCAATACAATAGCTGCACTCATTCTTACTGCAATCCTACTACAATAGCCCAGATGTAGAAATTACCTACAAGGGGTAAAGCAGGTTGGAAGAGAATCACCCAATAAAAACAAAGTCACACCATGAAACTGACCTACAGGCTGATTATAGAGAACCAGCTTGAGCCAGGTGTGGTGGCGAACGCCTTTAATTCCAGCACTCAGGAGGCAGAGGCAGGCTTCTGTGAGTTCGAGCCCAGCCTGGTCTATAAAGCAAGTCTGACTAGCCAGGGATACACAGAGAAACACTGTCTCAAAAAACAACAACAAGCCAGCACTGCCAGGGAATGGTGGTGTAAGCCTCTAATCCCAGCACTCTGGAGGTAGAAGTAGGCAAATTGCTTCTGAGTTTAAAGCCAGCCTGATATATACAGGGAAGACTTTTAGCCCAGCTAGGGCTATATAGTGAGACTCTGTCTCAGACCAAAAAAAACAAAAACAAAAACAAAAACCCATCCCCCTACACACCTACTAGCACTATGGTCTTCAACTGTAGCCATCTACAAAGAACACAGAGATTTTACCCAAAATCAAAACATGGATGAAAGACAGAAAAAGAACAAAGGAACATTTGGAATGTTTATGAGAATACTCCAAAACTTTAAACAAGAGGGGTCAACAAGATGGCTCCATAGGTAAAGTGGCTGCCCCTCAAGCCTGGCAAGCTGAGCTCCACCTCCCGAGTCACAGCCAGGTGAATGGAGGGAGCCCACTCCACAAGGCTGTCCTCTGTGCCTACATTACAAACATACACAACTTTTTTGAAACAGGGTGTAAAGAGAACAGCCAAAGATAAAAATGAATAGCATACTCATCAAATTTGCAGAACAAATAAATAAAATGGAACCAGAGCCTAGAAGTCAATCAATGAAGGAAAAAGAGCATGAGGCCGTATGTAACAAGGAACAGAAAACAGTTCAGGACAGATGGCTTTTGAACTCAAGATTTTACTACCTCCACCTCCCAAGTGCTAGGATTACAGGCACATAAATTAAAAGATTACAGAGAATAAAGAAAACTGGTAATTTCTTTTCTTTTTTTTTTTGGTTTTTCGAGACAGGGTTTCTTTGTGTAGCCCTGGCTGTCCTGGACTCACTTTGTAGACCAGGCTGGCCTCGAACTCGCAAAGATCCGCCTGCCTCTGCCTCCCAAGTGCTGGGATTAAAGGCGTGCGCCACCACCGCCCAGCGGTAATTTCTTTTAAAGTAAAAAAAAAAATTTTCATTTAGCAAGTGGATCTCTGAGTTCAAGGCCAGCCTGGTCTACAAAGTGAGTCCAGGACAGCCAGGCATACACAGAGAAACCCTGTCTCAAAAAAAAATTTTTTTTTTCATTTAATCTGTCTCATGCAATTAAAATATTTACTATGAAATTTTTTAATTTTTATTTTTTTATTTTATACACATCGGTGTCTTTACTGTATGTCTGTGTGAGGGCGCCAGATCCTCTGGAACAGGAGTTACAGTCAGTTATGACCTGCTGTCTGGGTGCTGGGAACTGAACTCATTCAGTGTGAAGGAAGCCCAGGGTTCAAGAAACTAAGAGCGGCCGGGCGGTGGTGGCGCACGCCTTTAATCCCAGCACTTGGGAGGCAGAGGCAGGCGGATCTTTGCGAGGCCAGCCTGGTCTACAAAGCGAGTGCAGGACAGGCAGAGCTGTTAAACAGAGAAACCCTGTCTCGAAAAACCAAAAAAAAAAAAGAAACTAAGAGCATAGATAGCAACGGGTGACACCAGCTGAGGAGAGGGAGAGGGAAGGAGAGGGAAGGAGAGAGGGAAGGAGAAGAAATGACAACTTATCTTCATCACTGACTTAGGAAAAGGTCTGAGTTGCTCACAATCAGATTATTTTTCCCTCAACTACCACAAATTATACAGTCAAATTTCCCACATTTGGGGAAACTGCAGGGGTCACCATACCTAGAGTGCAATAGATAAGCCTCACCCTAGAAAAACCACCTTCATGATCATGGTGTCTCCCTTAGCAGGTAAGTACAGTCAGATATCTTTATGTACGGTGCGAGGGTGGCAAAGTGGATGACACTGCCAGCTTCTGATGCAGGGAACACATAGCCTATGGTCCAGCAGCAGCAGCTCTGCCTTCCCCTCCAGATCTCTCTGCAGCAGAACTAGGATGGCAATTACCCTACAGAAACCTGCTGTCCTGCATTCAATTCCCAAAATCCACATCCACAGTGAATGGAGAGAACTAAGCAAAAAAAAAAAAAAAAAAAAAAAAAACCCACAAAAAAAAAATAAAAAGAAGAAAAAGAAAGGGAAACCCAGGTCTAGAGAGACAGCTGGAGAGCACTGGCTGTTTTTCCAGAGGACCCAATTCCCAGCACCCACATGGAAGCTCACAACTGTCTGTAACTCCAGTTCCATAGGATCTGACACCCTCACACAGACACACTTTCCAGATAAACACTAATGCACATAAAATCTTAAAAATTTAAAGAAAAAAAAGGGAGGAAACGGAAGCCCTGCTATCTAATGTATACAAGTTTATACTATACATTTTACAGGGAGCCTACTTTTTCCTTTGTTGATACCCTAACCAGGTAAGGTGTCGCATGCCTTTAATCAGAGGGAAATAATTTCTGTGACGTAGAGGCCAGCCTGGTCTACACAGTGAGTTTTAGTGTAGCTAAAGCTACTGGAGATCGCATCTCAAAACATCACCACAAAAAAAAAAAAAAAAAAAAAAAACGCAACAAAACAACCACAAATGTGTGTGTGTCTGTAAAATTTCCTTGTAGCTATGTGTATGTATGTATGTGTGTGTGTGTATCTCCAGTACCACAAAAACTAAATATACTATTTACCTAATAAAAAAAGTTTCTTGCTGGTGGTGCACGCCTTTAATCCCAACACTGGGGAGGTAGAGGCAGGTGGATCTCTGTGAGTTCAAGGCCAGCCTGTCTAGTCCAGGAGAGCCAATACTGTTACACAGAGAAACCTTGTCTTGGAAAACCTAAAAAAAAAAGTTCTTTGTGTAGTTAGAATTTTGGAGTTTTGGTTTCTTTAAAAACCACTGAGCCGGGCATGGTGGCGCACGCCTTTAATCCCAGCACTCTGAGGCAGAGGCAGGTGGATCTCTGTGAGTTCAAGGCCAACCTGGTCTACAAAGTAAGTCCAAGACAGGCAGGGAAACACAGAGAAACCCTGTCTCAAAACACACACACACAACCACAAAAAAAAAAAAAAAAACCCAAAGAATATTAGAAGAATAAGTTCTGTTCTCACTTTAACCCCAGGTGGGGGGATGGGGGGCAGCTCGCTATGATCTGCCTCCTGCTCTAGCAGAGGCGTGATTTTGCCAGCTGCAGAGTTTCTATGACTGTGTGACATTTGGGATTCTGTGGACTTTTCAGAGGGCATATAGTGTTGTTGTTGGTAGCAGTTTGTTAAGTACATGTACACAAAGAAATTAAATATCCTGACGGCAAAGATCAAACTTGCCCCAAGGAGCTGTCCACCTCAATCAGCAGGAAGCGAATAGTCGAATGATAACATCACTTCCTTTCCAACAACTGACTTTATTCAGGGATCTCTTTCCTTTCTCTATCTTTTTTTCTCTCTTACCTAGTGTTAGGGGGTTGAAAGGGAAGAAGAAAAGGGTGCAGAAGTGTAGAAGAAAGAAAAACCCTCAAGCAGCACAGGTCAGCAACATCTTTGTTTTTTGAGTGAGATTAGAGACTCACAGAGATCCGCCTGGCTCTTCCTCAAGTGCTGACCTGAAAGGTGTGCACACCACACCTGGCTAAAACTACATTCTTGAGAAAGACTTAAAAAAAATTACTCAAAATTGATTAGCCGGGCAGTGGTGGTGCACGCCTTTAATCCCAGCACTTGGGAGGCAGAGGCAGGCAGATCTTTGTGAGTTCGGGGCCAGCCTGGTCTATAAAGTGAGTCCAGGACAGCCAAGGATACACAGAGAAACCCTGTCTCGAAAAAAAAAAAATTGATTAAAAAAAAAAAAAAAAAAGCCGGGCGGTGGTGGCGCACGCCTTTAATCCCAGCACTCGGGAGGCAGAGGCAGGCGGATCTCTGTGAGTTCAAGGCCAGCCTGGTCTACAAAGCGAGTCCAGGACAGCCAGGGCTGTTACACAGAGAAACCCTGTCTCGAAAAACCAAAAAAAAAAAAAAAAACCACCAGGTCTTACTTACCTTGTCATTCACAGCAATATTCTTTAGAATCCTCTATATACAACTAGGCGGTGGTGGCACACGTCTTTAATCCCAGCACTTGGGAGGCAGAGGCAGGCGGATCACTTTGAGTTCGAGGCCAGCCTGGTCTACAAAGTGAGTCCAGGACAGCCAGGGGTACACAGAGAAACTGTCTCGAAGGAAAAAAAAAAGAATCCTCTATATACAAAAGAATGATTTCACATCAAGTAATACCACAACAAAATACACAAATAAATTTGTAAAAAAACTTACCACCCCTGTTCATTTTTGTACTTGTAAGCAGCCCCAAGAATGTGACACAAGGTGCCTCCAGCTTTGAAGTCCATAAAACATTTTGCCTAAAAATGACAAATTGTGCAAGAGAAAAATAAAACATTCTGACAAAATCATTCATGATATGCTTGAAACGTAGGGACTCCTACCTGCTAAGCACAATGCTCTACCTGTAAACTAATCCATTGCCAGGCCTCCTTTTTAAGTCAGGTTCTCTGTCACTCTATAGCAGAGTGGGGAAGCCTTGAACTCCTACCTCAACATACTCAGTAACCCAGATTATAGACCTCAACCACCAGACCTGGCTCACAGTGCTAGTTTTTAGGTTTAACTTTTTATGTTTTACTTATTTGTTTTTCGGGATAGGGCTTCTCTGTGTAGCTCTGGGCTCCTGGAAGCTCACTCTGTAGATCAGGCTGGCCTGGAACTCAGGGGTCTGCCTTCCTCTGTATGAGCCACAACCACTCAGTTTTTTTTTTTTTTTTTTAAAAACAGGCTCTCTTCGAGGTCAGCCTGGTCTACAAAGTGAATCCAGGACAGCCAGGGCTACACAGAGAAACTCGGTCTCGAAAAACCAAAAAAAAAAAAAACCCAACCAAACAAACAAAACAGGCTCTCATGCTGGCCTCAAATGAGCAATGCAGCTGAGAGTGACTTTAAACTTTACTCTTTCTGCCACCACCCCATGGGTACTGAATCCAAAGGAATGAGCCGCAACACCAAGATAAACAAGATTTTTTTTTTTTTAATTTTAGAATTACACTTAGAGTTGGGGTATGAGAAACCCTGACCTGAAAAGCCAACCAAACAAACAAACAAAGTTACCTATCCTGGGCTGAAGAGGTGGTGTACTACTTTTGCAGAGGACTGGTTCAGTTACCAATATCCATCGTGGCTAACAACTGTCTATAACCCCAATTCTAGGAGATCTAAGGCTCTCTCAGATGTCTAAAAAGCCTGCACTCAAGCACACAGACCTACACTCAGACACACATATACACAAAATAACTAAACATAAAAAAATTTAAGCCTTTACAGTAAATAAATAGCTGGTACACACCTTTAATCCCAGCACTCGGAGGCAGATCTCTGAGTTCGAGGCCAGCTTGGTCTACAGAGAGAGTTCTAGGACAGACAAGGCTACATAGAGAAACCCTGTCTTGAAGAAAATCAAACCAAAAGAACAACAACAAAAAGTATTTGTCTTGTTAACTGTCTTTCTCATTTAATTTTCTTTTACAGAATCACAAACCAGAACAATCTCTTTCATTTGAAAAAATGTTGAATTCTATTTTGAGAGGAAGAGAAATACATCTGGTGGTACTGGCCCTAAGCCATGAATTATTTTTAATTATGGTTTATAACTAAAAATATTCTCCTTTTATCCATCGACCCTTTCAGTAAATAATGGCTTAGTTCCCAGGAGTTGAAAATCTCATGTCTAAAGTATCCAGTAATGTCATTTTGAATGAGGACACTTATATGTTCATAAAACGGAATAACAAAAGAATGTGAATCATATCTTAAAAAATAAATACCAGTCAGACGTGGTGGCCCATGCCTTTAATCCCACCACTGGGGAGGCAGAGACAGCAGGATCTCTGTGAACCCCAGAGTTCCAGGACAGCCAAGACTACACAGAGAAACCTTGTTTCAAAAAACAAACAAACAACATCAACAAAAAAAAAGCCAAAAACAAAACAAAACACAAAAACTTTTTGGTTGGTTGTTTGAGAGACAGGATCTCACTATGTAGCTCTGGCTGTCCTAGAACTCATTATGTAGACAAGGCAGGTCTTGAATTCAGAGATACACCTGCCTCTGGTTCCCAAATGCTGGGATTAAAGGTGTGTCTCTATACCAGACTTTAAAAAAAGAAAAAATAAAACAAAAAGCTTTGTTCTAGAATGGCCACAGCTAGATACTCTCTCAAAAACAAAAACTACTTTATATATGCACATATTTTACTCTAAATCATTTGACATTTGATATACTACACTAAATATTATATTCCTGTATATTTTTTTGGATCTATTTTCTGTATGGTGGGTGTTTTGTCTCCATGGATGCACATTCACCATGTGCATACCACACATAGAAACACACACATACACATAAGTAAAAATTAAAAGCAAAGTCATTAAAAAAAAATTTTATTGGCTAGGCATGGTAAAACACTTTTTTTTTTTTTGTTTTTCAAGACAGGGTTTCTCTGTATAACAACTCTGGCTGTCCTGGACTCGCTTTGTAGACCAGGGTGGCCTCATAGGACTCACAGAGATCCGCCTGCTTCTGCCTTCCAAGTGCTAAGATTAAAGGTGTGCACCACCACGGCCGGCTATTTTTTATTTTTTAAATTTGCATTTATTAGTTGCAAATAGTGGTGTATGCCTTTAATCTTAGCACTCAGGAGGTAGAGGAAGACGAATCTCTGAATTCAAAGACATTATTATCTGTACAGTGGGTTCTAGGACAGCCAAGGCTATGTAAACAGACGGTATCTCAAAAAACAACAAAAAAATTTGCATTTACTTAATTTGGGTGTGGGTGGGGTCCACAAGTGCTACAGCCCAATATAAACATAAGAGTACACCCGAGGGAGTCTGTTCTCTCCTTTAGCCATGCAGATTCGAGACAGAACTCAGGGTTGTCAAGCACGGCTGCGGCAAGTGCTTTCATCTGCTAAGCCATCTCACCGTCCCTTGAATTACTTTTTAAAGTTTAAAAATCATCACAAACCTTTAGTTTGAACCAGTCAAGTGAAACTGTTACAGAACTTGTGTAGTGTGCTCAAAAACTCAAAAAGAAAAAAAGGTCTCCATTCCGCACAAGCATGCTTTGCTCTGGTTCTCCATCAGCACTACAAGTATCTGATGCTGAGGACATGTGTTTTTCATACATGTATCTACTTACTTTGTGTGGAAGAGGGAGCAGCAGGTCAGCCTGTACCCTACCAAGCCTGATGACTTGAGTTTGGTCCTGTGACCCACAAGGTGGAACAACCTAACCCCTGGAAGTGGTCCTGACCTTCGTATGCATGCTGTGGCAAGCATGTGCTCACACACACACACACAAGCACAGCACATATAAGTAAATAATCTAACCACACAAAAGTCCTCTTGCCACAGATTCTAACATAAGCATCACTACAGAGAGCACAGCAGAGACTATGGCAGCCATGACACAGCTGGTCAGAATTCTACCACTAAGGGAAAGATGACAGCCCATGTCTGCAATCCCAGCGACGGAAGAACAGGCAAAGGACCACAGCTAGCCTCTGAAACGCAGCAGTTACAGGACAGCCCTGGGCTATGTGCGATCCTGTCTCAAACAAACAAAAAGCTTCTCTGTACAAGCTGGGTTTCCCCCTATTGTTTGGCAGTAACAAAGCAAATCAGCCATAGGTGACAATTAAAAGAACAGAAACTGAAGAGCCTACGTGACAAGTGCATGTACTTACAGGCAGTTTGGTGAAAGCTGGGTTGGTGACATGCTTCCCAAAGGCATCTTCTTGGAACTGAAGAAGCTGCACCACTAGCCCAGCCAGCGTTTTATTGGTAGGAGCATCTGCATGAACATACTGCAAGGTAAAAACAGGAATTCAAAACCTGGTACAGCTAATGCTGGACAGAAAGCTATCTTACTTCCTAGTACCAACGAAGTAATGGCACTCTACTGAATTTTAGGTGTATGAAGCACATTCTCCACTGTAAAAAAACAAAAAAACACACATACATGAATATACTTAAAGGCAGATAATGTATGCTCAAGAGATGGGTCAGCAGTTAAGACTAGATGGTCTTTCCCATATGGCAGTTCAGAAATGGCTGTAACTCTAGTCCGAGGAGATTCCATCCCTTCTCCTGACCTCTGAGGATACCAGGAATGAATGTGGTACACACACATACGTGCAGGAAAAGCACCCATAAACACCCACACAAAAAAAGACAAACTGGAGAGATTGTTCAGTGGTTAAGAGTATTGACTGCTCTTCCAAAGGACCCAGGTTCAATTTCCAGCACCCACATGGCAGCTCAAAACTGTAACTCCAGTTCCAGATTTGACATCCTCACACAGACATACATCCATATAAAACACCAATGCATGTAAAATAAAAATAAATAATTCTTGTTAAAAAAAAAAAAAAAAAGACAAATCAGGCCGGGCTTGGTGGCGCACGTCTTTAATCCCAGCACTTGGGAGGCAGAGGCAGGTGGATCACTGTGAGTTTGAGGCCAGCCTGGTCTACAAAGTGAGTCCAGGACAGCCAGAGCTGTTACACAGAGAAACCCTGTCTTGAAAAACCGAAAAAAAAAAAAGACAAATCAATGGTAGAGACAGGAGGCATTTCATGACAAGGAAAGCATAATTAATGAATTAAATGCACAATCTTTGATAGAGCTGGAGCGATGGCCCAGCACTTAAGAGCATGACTGCTCTTCCAGAGGATCCAGCTTTGATTTAGAGTATTCACATGGCAGTTCACGACCTGTCAACTCCAGTTCCAGATATCCAAAACCCTCTTCTGGCTTATATGCGTACCAGACAAACTGATACAGTGACATGCATGCAAACAAAACAACCACACATATAAACTAAAAATAATTTTTTTAAATTTTTGTTGGGTGTGGTGGCACATGACTTTAGTCCCAGCACTCAGGGGCAGAGACAGGCAGATTATCTGTGAACTCAAGGCTAGCCTGGTCTACAATGTAAGTCGAGGAAAGCAAGGACTACACAGAAAAATCTTGTCTGTAAAAAAATTTTTTATTTGAGCCCATTATCATAGCTCATTCTCATAATCCCAGAATTCTAGAATTGGAAGGAAGATTGGGAAGGAGTTGAAGACCATTCTAGGCCACAAAGAGAGCTCTGGGGCTCAATGATTTTGGGAGTTTTGGGTTTTTTTTTTTTTTTTTTTTTTTTTGGTTTTTCGAGACAGGGTTTCTCTGTGTATCCTTGGCTGTCCTGGACTCACTTTGTAGACCAGGCCGGCCTCGAACTCACAAAGATCCGCCTGCCTCTGCCTCCCAAGTGCTGAGATTAAAGGCGTGTGCCACCACCGCCCGGCAGAGTTTTTGGGTTTTTGAAGTGAAGTTTTATGTAGGCCAGACACGCCTCAAAAGAAAAGAGACCTGCAATGTCTTGTTTGCTTCTGTTCCAGTGCTGGAGAAGGCTCAGCACATAAGGAAGCTTGCTGCTCTTCCAGAGGACTCAAGTTCAGTTCCCAGCACCCACATCATACAGCTTACAACTGCCTTTACCTCCAGTTCCAAGGAATTAGATGTGCTCTTCTGGCCTCTGTGGATACCCACACACACAAAGAAATAAATCTTTAAATGTTTATGTTCTAAATACATTGTTAAATGCGAAAAAAATGCTCAGTGAACCAGTGTGGTGGCACACGCCTATAACCCTAGGGCTCAGGACACAGGCAGATCTCTCTGAGTTTGAGGCCAGCCTGGTCTAAATAGTGAGTTTTAGGACAGCCAGGGCTACGTACTAATAGGCTGTCTCAGAAACAAATGGAGGAGAAGGGAGAGGGCAAAGTTCAATGTACAACAAGCAGAAATAAGTCAGCACTCTTTCTGACTTTAAGCCTTAGAGACATGGTCACTTCTGAAAACACCAGTGTATTTAATTACCAAAGGAATCCAAGGTCCCTGTCAAACAGGTTTTGCTAAGCTCCAGTCACTAAACGAAATGGTTCAGACTAGTTTGTCCTTTTTAGTTTTTTGAGACAGGGTCTTATATTGATAGTCTAGACTTGCCTTGAGCTTCCAACTGCCTCTGGAGCAGAGGATGACCTTGAACTTCTGATCTTCATGCTTGCACATCTCAAAGGATTGCAGTTGTGAGCCACCATGCCTGGGTTTTTTTGTTTGTTTGTTTTTTGTTGTTTTTTTGAGACAGGGTTTCTGTGTAGCCCTGGCTGTTGTGGACTCGCTCTGTAGACCAGGCTGGCCTCCAACTCGCAGAGATCCACCTGCCTCTGCCTCCTGAGTGCTGGGATTAAAGGCGTGCGCCATCACGCCCCGCCCAAAGCCTGGTTTTAATATGCTGCTAGAATTCAAACCCTGGACCTAACCCATGCTAACTAAACACTACAAACTGATTTAAATCACCAGGTCATAGTTTAACTTTTCATTAATTCAACAAACACAAAACAACTAATTAAGGTTGTGGCAGTTCAATGTTAATTATGATCCAGAACAGAGAAGTATCTTCAGGCTTGCAAATCTCCCATTCTGGGTCCTCAATGGCATAAACACTACTAAACTTGAAAAGTAAAAGACGTGTTTTGGCCGTTCATTGTATCAACTATGGGAGTCATTCTTCAATATTTACATATAGGGGAAATTTTATTGTTGGTATTTATTAGGGCCAGTGAGGTGGATATGCACCGGTAAAAGCACTTGTCGCCAAGCCTACAATCTAAGTTCGATTCCTGAACCCATGTGGTATTAGGAGACAATCAATGAGCTTAAATTGACAACCACATAGGAAAGGAGTGCACCCTCCAAAATAATGTAATTTTTAAGAAAGGTATTAACAAAGGGTTAATTCACAACTTGGTAAAAAATCAGATTTTGCATTTGAAAACAGGAGAAACACGGAAGAACTTTTCAAAAAAATTATAAACGTTACAAAGAAAATATAGGTGATAAACTGAGTTCTTGCTGAAGAACATTAACTCTTGTACTCATATCTTTACCCATCACCAAAAGTACAATAAAGTGGAAAACCATCACTTTTAGCAGTCCTGGAACAATCCTATAATGCATGCTTTAAACCTACATTAATTCGTAAGGCCAGTCACCCAAGGTCCCTTAGCGAATGCACACGGAGCAGCAAGCCTTGGTTACCTAATCACTTAGAAACTGGTCTCTAAACAAAACTTCAAGCTACTTTTACTAAGCTGGGCTCAGTCTTTAACGCTCTTTGTTCACATACCTAAGGCAGCTAACAAAAGACCAGGGACACACGCCCTGCGGCTCTGCTCAGCTCCACCTGCTTCTGCACAGGAGAGCGAGCGAGCGAGCGAGCCGGGGCTTCCCACGCGAGTGCGTGGGCCCGAGAGAGGCAGCAGCTAGGGCCGGGTCGCCGCGTGCCTCGAGCCGCCCGCGGGGGCGTGGCGAGAACCGAGCCGGCCTTTGTTGTCCCTCGTGGTGCGCGGCGGGGGAGGGGCGGCCCGAGGGGTCAAGGAGCCGGCGGCCACCACCAGCCCCAGTCGCGTGACTCCTCAGTCCCCACCGGCGCGCGCGGACCCACCTTCTTGTAGTGCTTGCCCAGCCAGACTCGCACCGAATCCAACTGGGACACCGTGTCCGGGCTCTCCCAAAACTTGCTGGCCGGGCCCCCGTCCTTCCTCCGGTACACGGCCAGGCCCGAGGCCGCCGTCGCACCTCCTGCACCCACGGCGCCTGCTGCCGCTCCCGGACCTCCGCCCGCCGTCGCGGCCATGGTGACCGTCCGTCGTCTCCACTGCACGGCCTAGCCCTCGCGGCGTTTCCCGTTCGCACTCGCGCGCGCGCGCGCAGATACCACCTCCTTCTCCTAACCCCGCCCAGCCAACCCTCTTCCGGCCCGGAGGACCGCCCCGCCCGTTCTGGGCACCCGAGCGGTAATGGACAGACTCTGGGAGCGGGTGCACGCATGCGCAGTACGCCGCTAGCTGGCTACAGAAGGAGGCGTCGCCCGCCTCTTCAGTACTGAGCATCAGCCACTTGTCTTCTTGGACTTTGCGTCTGACCCTCTCGGCTTCCTGCGTCTGTTCGTTAGGCCTGAAGGAGGTTCTGCATAACTACTTGAGTAAGCCTTCTACGGTGTGCAGTGCGGACCTAAGGGACCACCCTGAGTGCTAGTGTGCAATTCCCCGCCTGCCTGCAGTCCTACTACACCCGAAGGCCATGTCGGCCTTTGGAAACCTGCATTCAAGCCCCAGTCTCGCTTGGAACTTCGGCTTCACACACCTTCGGGCGCTCATTAATGTCTTTCGAACCACATCAGCTGGTTTCTGCCTCTTCGGCCTAGCTGCAGCTACTCCCGCTACTTCAAGACTATCTTTCCTTGTGATATTTGCACGCTAGGCACCACTCTCAAATTGTTCACTTGTAAGTATTCCAGAAAACCAGTCTCTGAGTGAACAGATGACCACACCCACCCGATGGTTTAAAGAAACCGTAGCTCTCTCCACAATCTGGAGCTTATATTATTCACAAGTATATCCTCGGCGTTGGGAACAGAACGTTTTATCTACACGGGTTCAATGAATATTTGATGAATGAATGGTCTACATGAAAACTGAAAGAATTTAAATCCTAAACACTGTGACTAACTGTATTGGAAACATGAGCATCATACTATATATTCATCCTGGAGTTCCAAGTGAGGAAGCCTGATGAGTTTTTGACCTTTAAAAAAAAAATGGCCGGCCGTGGTGGCACACGCCTTTAATCCCAGCACTTAGGAGGCGGAGGCAGGTGGATCACTGTGAGTTCGAGGCCAGCTTGGTCTACAAAGTGAGTCCAGGACAGCCAGAGCTGTTACACAGAGAAACCCTGTCTCGAAAAACCAAAAAAAAAAAAAAAATAGAGGCAAACTGGATGTGGCCGTGTACTCCTTTAATCCCAGCACTCACAGAGGTAGAGGCCAGCCTTATCTACAGAGGAATTTCCAGGACAACCAGGGCTACACAGAGAAGCCATGTCTGGACAAACAAACAAAAAGAGGGAAAAAAAAGGAAACAACGTAATCAGAAAGGCAGATCATTCGAGATACAAAACTGAAACAAAGGCACTGAACGTGAGAAATGTACATTCGGTGAAAGACTCGTTAATGTGCATGGATAGAACTGTAAAGATTGACTTTACCTATAAGCACTGGGAAGCAAGCTTTAACTGAGGAAACATTAGGAAGATAGCTATCCTATGTATATGAAGGCTGCTTTGGGGGAAATGTGGATTCTGAGACAATTGTGGTGGCACATGCTGATAATCACAGCTCTAGTGATGCTGTGAGGGACTTGGGAGGACCGCTACAAGTTCATGGGCAGTTGGGAAACAGGAAATACCCTGTGTTCAGGTATGGATTTGGCTCAGCTCTCAAAAGCCTGGCAACCTGAGTTGGAACCCCAGAACCTACATAAACATAGGAGAAATTCTTCACAAAGCTATCCCCTGACCTTCGTACTGTGTACTATGGCACACAAACATCACCCATACCTAATTCTTTTTCAAATGGAACAGGATAAAGCTAGGCAGTGGTGGTACACACCTTTAATCCTAAAACTCGGGAGGTCTCTGAGTTCAAGGCCAGCCTGGTCAACATAGTGAGTTCCAGGACTACATATAGAGAGACTCTATTTATTGTCCTTTGATCTCCACAGGCAACCTGGAGTTACATGTTTATCATGGCACAGTCACACCCCCACACCCCACACAGAAGCAATGTAAATCAATAAATAATTAAAATGTGCTTTGAAAAAGAAAGAAAAAACTTTCTCTAAAAAAAATGGATTATGGGCCAGGCATGGTGCAGGGAGGCAGAGGCAGGCGGATCTCTGTGAGTTTGAGGCCAGCCTGATCTACAAAGCAAGTCCACGACAGCCAGGGCTCTATTATACAGAGGAACCCTGTGTCAAAAAACCAAAAAAAAAATTATTCCACTTAAGAGCTTAACTCTACAACTACTAATAGCTGGTGTTTGTGAAGCACTGTGTGCCTCTGTACCACACTCTGTATTAATCACACCTATGTTATTGCAGATAAGAAGAACTAATCAAGCCGGGCGGTGGTGGTGCACGCCTTTAGTCCCAGCACTCGGGAGGCAGAGGCAGGCGGATCACTGTGAGTTCGAGGCCAGCCTGGTCTACAAAGTAAGTCCAGGACAGCCAGGGCTACAGAGAAACCCTGTCTCGAAAAACCAAAAAAAAAAAAAGAAGAACTAATCATGGGTAAAATAGAGAAACACTCTTAAAGAGGTTAACTAGCTAGTTCCAGGTAGTGCTCTGTGTGTATCAATGTTTTGCTCCCCATGTATCCCTGTGCACCACATGTATGTCTAGTGCCCACAAAGGTTAGAAGAGGGCATCTACTGGAACCGGAGTTATGGATGGGTGTGAGTTGCCATGTGGGTGCTGGGAATCAAACCCAGGTTCTCTGCAGGAACAAGTGTCCTCAGCCCAGGTTTTTGTTGTTGTTTTGTTTTTTATTTTTTGGTTTTTTTTGTTTTTTTACCCAGAAATAATAGCCTGAAGTAAGCATCCCTCTTCACCTACATTGTGTTTTTTGTTGGTAGTGCAATAGAGGCATAAAATTACATAGGAACCCTGTGTCGTGGTGAAGAACTGTAATTGTGGTTTGGGGGAAGTAGAGGAAATTCAAGAAGCTCAAGATCATCCACTACCTAGTATTCCAAAACACAGCTTACATGAACATGAGGCATTCTTTAAAAAAAAATTAAAAAGCGACTTTGAGAGCCCGTGAAATGGCTCATTGGGTGGGAAAAGGCACTTTGATCAAAGCTTAATGAACCTCAGAACCCATAGGAAAGAGAACAATTTTTGAAAGCTGTTACATGCTCTGACCACCTGACAACACACAAAATTTAAAAAGTTTTGAGGTGGTAGGCACTTGCTATGGCTTAGATTGGCCTCAAATATGATCTAGCCCAGGCTTATCTTGAACTCATGTCAATATTATTTCAGCTTCTCCAGGGCTGGGATTACAGATATAACCCACCACTCCAGGCTAGAAATCAAATACTGTTTATATGTTGTATGCTTGTATTGGAGTGTCCCATTGTTTCCCATAAATATGAACAATTGCTAAGTGTCAAAAAATTAAAATGCACAGTATATTGGCAAATGCCTTTGATCCCAGCACTCAGAAGCAGAGACAAGAAAATCTCTGTGCATTTGAGTCCAGTCTGGTCTACAAAGTGAATTCCAGGACAGCCAGGACTGTGGAGAGACTCTGTTTCATGAAACCATGCCAGTTGGGAGTGGTGGGCCATGCCTTTAATCCCAGCACTTGAGAGGCAGAGGCAGATGGATCTCTGTGAGTTCAAGGCCAGCTTGGTCTACAAGAGGGAGTTCTAGGACAACCAGGACTACACAGAGAAACTCTGTCTTGAAAAAAAAAAAACAAAACAAAAACAAAACAAACTAAACCAAAAACAACACACAACTGCCTTGGCATAATGGCTCAGACCTTTAATCCCAGCGCTAGGACACAGAGGCAGGCAAATCTCTGTGCACTGATGGCCAGCCTGGAGTGAGATCCTGTCTTAAAGGGGCTAGAAAGATTGCTCAGCAGTTAGAGCACTGATTGTTCTACCAGAAGATCTGGTTCAATTCCCAGTGGCTCATAACTATCTGTAACTACAGTTCCAGGGGATCTGTGTCCTCTTCTGATCTGCACCATGCCGATTTGATACCCATACATGTAGGCAAAACAGTCATTCATACACACATACATATATGTATATATAGGAAAGAACAGACTTTATTATACTGCCAAAGGTACCAGCCTTTAACATCCACAGAATACCTTGAGAGGATGTGGTGTTGGCAGGTCAGTCACAACTCTCATCTCTTTCAAAATCCTAAATTCAGAGACTGCAAGAGGCAGCCAATAATGCTAGTTAGTTTAGAAAGGAGAAAGGGGAAAGGAGACAGTGATCTGATCTCAATATTTCAGATAGGCAGGCCGTCCTGCAAACTGACTGGGAAAGTTTTAAAGTGACATGGTATTCCTTTGGGACAAGTGGCTCCTAGCTCACAGCCTCAGAAGCTGTGAACACAGCTCTTTGTCCTGTAACTGCTAGTAGCAGGCCACATGCTGAGAGCTCAGCAGGCTAAAGTACATTTTGACCAACTTATCTCAGGAGTTGATGTGGTGGTGGAGCTCTGAGATTCTTACCTGATCCGTGAGTTATATGGGAATAATGAGGTGAGAAAAGAGGGACACACACATACACACACACACATTTGCTCCATGAAAAGAAGATGGAAGAAGCTAGGATGCACCAACAAGTTTATTGTGGTGACTATTCTTTTTATACTCACAAGGGTTCTCTACAGCAAAGAAAGAATTATCTCATGGTTAAAAGGCATTTATCACAAGGGCAGATAAAACCATTGCAATAGGAGGGTACTTAGCAACATATATTTTAGTACTCAGTTAAATACTCCTTTTTACACAAGTTAAAGATGAAACCTGACAAGGTATAAGAATTTACAATGAAGCCAGGCAGTGGTGGCACACACCTTTAATCCCAGCACTTGGGAGGCAGAGGCAGGTGGATCTCTGTGAGTTCGAGGCCAGCCTGGTCTACAAAGTGAGTCCAGGACAGCCAGAGCTGTTACACAGAGAAACCCTGCCTCGAAAAATAAAGAATTTACAATGAGGAGGGTGGAGAGATGGGTTAGCAGTTAAGAGCACTGACTGCTCTTCCAGAGGACCCGGGTTCAAATCCCAGCACCCAACTGTCTATAACTCCTGTTCCAAACAATCTGATGAAACACATGTAGTCAAAACACCAATGTACATAAAATAAAAATAAATTATAAAAAAATAACTTACAAAGAAACAGTTTGTGTATTTTGTCATTAAGATTTCCACTAGCCTTTCCCTTAGCGGCGCGCAGCAGCGACATGGCTGTACAGATTTCCAAGAAGAGGAAGTTCGTGGCTGATGGCATCTTCAAAGCTGAACTGAATGAATTTCTCAAGCTGGCCGAAGATGGCTACTCTGGAGTGAAGTCCGAGTTACACCAACCAGAACAGAAATCATTATTTTAGCCACTAGAACACAGAATGTTCTTGGGGAGAAGGGTCGTCGGATCAGGTAGTTGACTGCAGTGGTCCAGAAGAGGTTCAGCTTTCCAGAGGGCAGCATAAAGCTTTATGCAGAAAAGGTGGCCACAAGAGATCTGTGTGCCATTGCCCAGGCAGAGTCTCTACGTTACAAACTCCTAGGAGGGCTGGCTGTACGAAGGGCCTGCTTTGGTGTACTTTGGTTCATTATGGAGAATGAGGCCAAGGGCTGCAAGGTTGTGGTGTCTGGGAAGCTCCGAGGACAGAGGGCCAAGTCCATGAAGTTTGTGGATGGGCTGATGATCCACAGTGGAGACCCTATTTTTTTTTGTTTGTTTGTTTTTTGTTTTTCGAGACAGGGTTTATCTGTGTAACCCTGGCTGTCCTGGACTCACTTTGTAGACCAGGCTGGCCTCGAACTCACAAAGATCCGCCTGCCTCTGCCTCCCAAGTGCTGGGATTAAAGGCGTGAGCCACCACCGCCCGGCGTGTGGAGACCCTATTAACTACTATGTTGACACTGCCGGGCACCATGTATTCCTCAGACAGGGTGTGCTGGGCATCAAAGTGAAGATTATACTGCCTTGGGACCCAAGTGGTAAGATCGGCCCCAAGAAGCCTCTGCCTGATCATGTGAGCATTGTGGAGCCTAAAGATGAAATCCTGCCCGCCACTCTCATCTCAGAACAGAAGGGTGGGAAGCCAGAGCCTCCTGCTATGCCCCAGCCGGTGCCCACAGCATAACAGGGTCATGACAGCTGCGTCTGGATGCTAGATGTTGTCCTGTAAAGAGGTTTAATAAAATCTTGTACAAAGACAAAAAAATTGTACTAAATTTAGGCATTCCTTGGTATCCTCATTATTTCCTGAGTTCATGGGGAGAGTCCTTACTTGGTTTTATGGCACACTTGGAGTTTGGTCGTATCATCTCTAGAGTGAAAGCTTATCTGAGGTCATAAAATCTATCTCAGGCCTATCTCCTAATGAGATACACAATGTTTGGGAAGGGTATTTACTACAGGTATATGTTTTCTATTGACTAACTTCTTTAACTTCTAAAATTGTTTGGACTGAGTCAGGCAGTATGGAAAACTCTTGTCAGGAATAATAGAATCGCCTTTACAGGACTCTGTGTGGAATCTGCCCAAACAAGGAGAGTGGAACTTAGCAATGAGGGAATCTCCAGTCCATGTCAGTAATAATAGATAAACGGAAAAGGGGGGTGTTAGCAAGAAGCAACTCCGGGGTGTATCTTCAGGGTACACATTGCAAAACGCAGGATAGTTTTTCAGGAAGTTTACATGTTTATTGAACCTCTTTTTCAGAAAGCTTCTGACAGTGCTTGAACACTGTATATGAAGGGTTTTGTCTGTAATGTTCAAGCAGAAAAGCAGATGGACTTGAAGGAAGGAGCCTCAAGAGCATTCGGCTCCTGACATTATACAGAGCTGTAACCATAGTTACTCAAGAGGCTGAGGTAAGAGGACTGAAAATTGCAGGACAAGCCAGGTGTCATGGTGCACGCCTTTAATCCCAGCACTTGGGAGGCAGAGGCAGGCGAATCTCTCTGAGTTCAAGGCCAGCCTGGTCTACAAAGTGAGTCCAGGACAGCCAGTTTCTCTATTACACAGAGAAACCTTGTCTCAAAACAAAAAAAAAAAAAGGAAAGTTCAGTACAGCTTGGGCCACAGAATGAATTCAAGGTCAACTTGGACAAATTACTACAACCCTGCCTCCAAATAAAAAGTTAAAAACAAGTGTGGTAATAAGAGATCAGTAAGGAAGATCACTAAAACTAAGTTGAAGGCCAGCTTTGGCTAAATGGTGATACCCCGGCTAACTAACTGAAACAAACAAAATACGTGAAATGATTAAAAGTAAAGTTTGGAGGTGTGTTGTAGAGAGATGGCTCCGTGGCTTAAAGCTCTTGCTGCCAAATCTGATGACCCGAGTCCCCACATGGTGGAAGGAAAGACAGACTTCCACAAGTTGTCCTCTAACTTCCACACAAGTGTTCTGGCACATATGTCAACATACAAACAGGTTCATGAGCATTCATGTGCACAAATCTATAGACAAAGGTAATAAAATTTATTTTCTAAAAAGTAAAATTCAGTATGGTGTCACATGTCTGTAATCCCAGCACTGGAGAATTAGAGGCAGGAAGATGAGTTCAAGACTAACCTTGTAAACCTAGTAGCTGGGCTTGGTGGTGCATGAGTTCAAGGCCAGCATGGTTGACAGAGTGAGTTTCAGGATAGCCAGGGCTACACAAAGAAACCCTGTCTTGAAAAACCAAACCAAACCAAACAAACCTTGTAGAGGGATTTTTTTTAAAGATTAATTCATTTATTATGCATAGTGTTCTATCTGCAGGTACGCCTCCAGGCCACAAGAGGGCACCAAATTCCATTATAGATAGTTGTGAGCTACCATGAGGTTGCTGGGAATTGAACTCAGGACCTCTGGAACAGCAGTCAGTGCTCTTAACCTCTGCGCCATCTCTACAGTCCTGTAGAGGGATTTTAATCCAGCAACATGGCTACTCTGGTTGGAATACAGACACTCTTATCACACACTTTTTTTTTTGGTTTTTTTTTTCGAGACAGGGTTTCTCTGAATATCTCTGGCTGTCCTGGACTCGCTTTGTAGACCAGGCTTGCCTCGAACTCACAAAGATCCGCCTGCCTCTGCCTCCCAAGTGCTGGGATTAAAGGCGTGCGCCACCACCGCCCGGCTTATCACACACTTTTAATCCCTCTAGCTGGAATACAGACATGCCCTTACTACGCACCTTTAATCTCAAACAATGAAGGTAAAGTTAGTTTGTAGAAGGAATCATCCATGTTCGAAAGTGATGTCTAAGCTGGGCGTGGTGGTGCATGCCTTTAATCGCAGCACTCGGGAGGCAGAGGCAGGCGGATCTCTGTGAGTTCGAAGCCAGCTTGGTCTACAAATGAGTCCAGGACAGCCAGAGTTACACAGAAAAACCCTGTCTTGAAAAACCAAAAAAACAACAACAAAAACAAAACAAAAGAAAAGTGGTGTCTAATTGAGTGGCAGAAAAAGTGACCCAGGCAGGTTAGCTCCACCTCCTCTCTTCTGCCCAGTCCAGGCTGTCAGCAACTTCATTAGCCAATTAGGGATAAGTTGGGGGAGCAAAGTTACATAGCATCACTTGATATACCTGAGAATCTGCTCCTGAGACAATGATTTTTTTAAATTATTTTATTGTATTTACATTGCTATTGGGCTTCCATGTATATCTACAGGGACCCCCTGTAACTGGAATTACAGTTGAGAGCTGCCATGTGGGTGCTGAGATTTGAACCTGGGTCCTTTGGAAGATTAGTTGTAGCAAGGTGGCTTTTATTTATTTTTGTAATTCCTCTACCTCCCTTCCCCCCAACACTACAAAGGAGAGAAAGAAGGTTAAAGGTGAAAGGTGCGGAGCTCTCTTTAAGCTACTTCCTGCTGATTAGGGTCATTGGGTTCTTAGGGGTCTCAGTAGAAGTCCAGCAAACCAGGAGACAGCAGCAGGAAGAACAAGCAGCACTTTGGGGGAGCACCAGCAGCCGGGAGAGCAGCAACCACTTTCTTCTTTGTAGCCCTTTCTCCTACTTCTCTGTAGAGCCCTTTTTTATCTTACTTGTTTGTAGAGCCCTTTTTCTCTTACTTCTTTGTAGAGCCCTTTTTCTCTTACTTGTTTGTAGCACCTTTTTTCCTCCTTCTGGAAATGCCTCAGTGGTGGAGTGCTTGTTGCTTTTGCCGAAGACCAAGGTTCAATTCCCAGCATCCATATGGTTTATAATCATCCATAATTCCAGTTCCAGGGGATTCTAACCTCCTTGAGCACTAAGCATGTGGTACACAAAATGTAGGCAAACGAGCCGGGCGGTGGTGGCGCACACCTTTAATCCCAGCACTTGGGAGGCAGAGGCAGGCAGATCTTTGCGAGTTTGAGGCCAGCCTGGTCTACAAAGCGAGTACCAGAGCTGTTAAACAGAGAAACCCTGTCTCAAAAAACCAAAAAAAAAAAATGTAGGCAAACACACTCATAAATCTGAAAAATAAAACTTTGTCTTACCAGGTGGTGGTGGTGCACACCTTTGATTCCAGCACTTGGGAAGTAGAGGCAGATGGGTCTCTGTGAGTCTGAGGCCAACCTTGTCTACAAAGAGAGTCCAGGACAGCTAGGGCTACACAGAGAAAAACTGTCTCGAAAAGCCAAAACCAAACCAAACCAAAGCAAATAAAGAAAAAAAAGTATGGTCTATAAGAAAGGGTAGAATAGAAAGTAGGACATCTGGTAGGCAGAAAGGATTCTTTTTGCATAATGTTTGATCAAATTGTGAACCCTGAGTGTGTGAATTGAAATATCTCTAACTATAGGACAACTCACCCTTTAATCCTAAAGTTTTCTGTTTACTGTAAACAAATGGGTATAGTGTGGCTCAGCACTAGAAGACACCTTTAATCTAAGAGCTTTCAGTACACAGGATTGAATAAAGTTGACCCTAGGTCAAGAGGCAGAGCAAGAAACCAGCTGACAGGGATTAAACAGAAAAGAGGGACATTGAGCTGAGGGGCATTTAAGACAGCGTGGAGGAGTTAGGAGTTCTTCCTTTGAGTTCTTCTTTGGAGTTCTCCTTCAGATAGCACTTCTTCAGAGTTCTGCTTTTAGACTTTCTCCTTCTAGGCTTCTTCCCCTAGGTTCTTCTGGTGTTTTTAGTTTAGGGTTTTTGGCTGGGATTATGCTTTTGGGAAGGCATATGCTGCCCCTGCCCCAGATACTATTTTTCTTAAAACATAGTATTTTGTTTCCGAGGTTGGCTCAAATCCCTGGCTCAACTGATCCTCTCACCTTGGCCTTTGAAGTAGCTGGTACTACTATAGGCAAATCACTACTGTGCCTTCCTTATAAATACTTGGGTGTTTTTTTGGTTGTTAGGTTGGGTTTGTGTGTGCATCTATATAATGTGTGTGTTGACATGAATACCATGGCACACACGTACAAGACAACATTGTGGAGTTGCTTTTCCCCTTCCACCTTCACATGGGTTCCAGGGATTGAATTCAGGTCATCACCATTGTTTGGAAAGTGTCTGTACCATGAGACATCTCAGTGGCCTATAGATTTTTTTAATGTATACAGTTTTCTCTTTGTTCTCTATTTACCATGTGTGCACTCATCACACCCCATACAGAGGTCAAATGCTAAGTTTCAGGAGTTGGTTCTCTTCAGCATGGGGGTTCCAAGCATCAAACTCAGTTTATAAGGCTTTTCCACAACTGAGCCATCTTGCCAGCCCAACTTTCTCTCTTTTCTCTTTCTTTCTAAACATTTATTTATTATGTATACAGCATTCAGCCTGCATGTATGCCTGCAGGCCAGAAGAGGGCACCATATCTCATTATAAATGGTTATGAGCCACCATGTAGTTGCTGGGAATTGAACTCAGGACCTCTGGAAGAGTAGTCATGCTCTTAACCTCTGAGCTGTCTCTCCAGCCCCATAGATATGTTTTTGTTTTTAGGTTTTTTCGAGACAGGGTTTCTCTATGTATCTTTGGCTGTCCTGGACTCACTTTGTAGACCAGGCTGGCCTTGAACTCACAGAGATTCGCCTGCCTCTGCCTCCCGAGTGCTGGGATTAAAGGCATGCGCCACCTCGCCCGGCTAGTTTTTTTTAATTATGTTTATTTCTTACTTCAAGTTACATTTCCTTCACAGCCCCTTCCCTCCACCGCATGGACATGTTTTGAGACATTCATGTCCTCTTGCACAGCTTAGCATTTTTGCCAAGTTGTTCAATTACTTGTCTCATCTCCTCTATTATATTCTTTTAAAATTTATATCATTTTTTATTTTAAATTTCTGTTATTGTGTGTGCATTATGTATGTACATGAGTGGGTGTGACATGGTGTACATGTGGAGGTACAAGGACAACTACGTAGAGTTGGGTCTCTCCTTCCACCTTTACATATGTCCCAGGTATTGAAATCAGGTCATCAGAACTGCCCATCAAGACAATTACCACCGGGAGGTGGTGGTGCACGCCTTTGATCCCAGCACTTGGGAGGCAGAGGCAGGCGGATCTCTGTGAGTTCGAGGCCAGCCTGGTCTACAAAGTGAGTTCAGGACAGCCAGAGCTGTTACACATAGAAACCCTGTCTTAAAAAAAAAAAAAAAAAGACCAATTTACCAACTGAGCTTTGAGTTTGAGGAAAGCCTGGTCTATATGGTGAGATGTTATATGAAAAAAAAAAGTGATACCAAGTAGGCAGAGTTAGAAATAAAAAAAGGAAACTGCTCTATGTAACAATAAATTTTTATTTATCAAGCATATACTTATTAATACTTAACAATTACCTAACAATTGCCTATAAAGTTCCTAAATCCTAAAACCCGAACCCTAACTCTAAAACCTAATCTATAACATCCTAATACCTATTATACAAACATTTAACATGAACCTAAGGTTTCTCAAAAGGATATTTTCCTCTGGGTGTGGATCCTTATGGATGGCTGGTCTTCATCAAATCTTTCAGTCTTAAAGTCTCTGAATTTCATTCATCAGATCTTTTTTTATTTTTTTATTATTTTTTAAAAGATTTATTTATTTATTTTACATATATGAGAACTCAAGCTGCATGTACCCCTACATGTCAGAAGAGGGCATCAGATTTCAGTACAGATGGTTGTGAGCCACCATGTGGTTGCTGGGAATTGAACTCCGGACCTCTGGAGGAGCAGTCAGTCCTCTTAACCGCTGAGCCATCTCTCCAGCCCTGTTCATCAGATCTTAAGACAATTTATACAGTCCAATTATTTATAAGATGAAAAGTTTCTTAGGATCACCACTGAGATGCTTTTCAGTGTTCTGTCCAATCCGAAGCCCCTGGGCTCTGAGGGGAGACAACTCCCAGCCTAGATGCTCCATGATACCAGAGAGAGAGAATTTGTCCCCAGACCTGCAACAGGTCAGTCAGTACAAGATGGTGAAATCTCCCCATAAGAATGTGATGTGAGCCGGGCGGTGGTGGCCCACGCCTTTAATCCCAGCACTTGGGAGGCAGAGGCAGGCGGATCTCTGTCAGTTCGAGGCCAACCTGGTCTACAAAGTGAGTTCCAGGACAGCCAGGGATACACAGAGAAACCCTGTCTCAAAAAAAAAAAAAAAAAGAATGTGATGTGAGTTTCTCTGCCAGACGATGAGGATGGTGAGACAGGAGGAGAGGGCTCTGTCCACATGAATCTTGACTTAAATATCTTCACCTGTCATAATGAATTGGCAGCATGATTTTTGGCAGAAGCTTTCAAGCACTTTCAATTCATGCTCCAATGTGTCCCTGCATAGCTTTTCTTGCAGAGGGCTGAGGAGCAGCAGGGGGCCCAGAGATCTGTTGCCATGGATACTGGTGTGCACCTCAGGGCATGCTCACCACCACCCCCCCACCGCTGCACATCATCCATCCTTGGCAGCACATCAGACTGTAAATCTTTTACATTAAAGTCCAGGCTATTGCTATTCCAAGATCCCTGT
>CAJQZJ010003646.1:14565318-14584698 GCA_907164525.1 Lophiomys imhausi
TTCGCTCCTAAATAATTAACCACATTTTCCTTTTGAACCTTATCAGGAGCTATAAACAACCTTTTCTTTTTTAATAATTGAACTAATTCTTCATAGGCCTGATCTAACATTTGTTCACTCTTAGCTGCCAGTAAGATATCATCCATATAATGAACACATCTCAGATCTAGAAAATCCTTTCTCAAGGGAGCAATGGCTTCCCCCACATACAGTTGGCACATAGTGGGGCTGTTTGCCATACCCTGAGTTAATACTACCCATTCAAATCGCTGATCAGGTTCCTCATGGTTACAGGATGGAACAGTAAATGCAAATCTCTCACTATCTTTGGCACACAAAGGGATGGAGAAAAAACAATCCCTTATATCTATAACTATTATGGGCCATGAGGCTGGCAAAGATGATAAAAGCGGCAAGCCGCGTTGTACTGGGCCCATGATCTGCATTTGTTGATTTATGGCACGCAGGTCATGCAACAATCTCCATTTTCCAGATTTCTTTTTAATGACAAAGATAGGTGTATTCCAGGGAGATACAGATGGCTTTATATGCTTTAAAGGCATCTGTTCATCCACCAACTCTTTGGCTGCATACAATTTTACAGAGGAAAGTGGCCACTGAGGAACCCATACTGGGTCCTCCGTCTTCCAAGTTATGGGAATGCCCTCCTCAGTGGCCCCTAGGAAAAACCCAGGCCCTGTCTCTTTTGTCTTTGCTGCATAGATATGGGACTCTTCTGTCCCTGCAAATATTTTCCTATTCCAAAGCCTGGAGCATATCCCATATCTTGCTTGCATCATACGTTGGGCTGAATCAGAGTAGTCATTACTCAATTTAAATCCCGTATCCTTTAAAAGGTCTCTTCCCCAAAGGGAGATAGGGAGCTCAAGTACATATGGCTGCATTTCTTCTGAGTGGTTTTCTTGGTCCTGCCACTTTAATAATCTTGCACTCATATCTGGAGTCTTAGCATAACCCAGGCCTTGAAGTGTTTGAGAAGAGGCTTGTACAGGCCAACCTGAAGGCCAGTCTTTCTTTGCTATGATACTCCTATCAGCCCCAGTATCCAAAAGGCCCAGGATCTTTTTACCATCAACTTTTAACTCCAAGACGGTGCGTTGGTCCAAATCCAAGGAGAGAAAAGTCAGATCCGTGCCCGTGGACCCAAAACCATCTTTTCCTCTCTCTCAATCCCTTGCCGCATAGCGATCATGTAAGCTCGGCAAAATGACCAACTGAGCAATTCTATCTCCAGGAGAGATAGCTGTTATACCACGGGGGGGGAGGCTACCATGATCTTAACCACTCCTGTATAATCTGGATCTATAACCCCAGGATGGACAATAAGTCCTCTCAAGGCTGATGATGACCTCCCTAACAGCAAACCAACTGTACCAGGTTCAAGGGGTCCTTTAAAATCTGTTTCAATTAACTGGACACCCATTTGGGGCATTAATATGAGTCTGGTGGTGGAGCAGGGGTCCAATCCTGCTGAGCCTGAAGTGGCTCTCCGCGGTCTCTCGGATGGCGGAGTGTTGGCCATCTCTCTTGATTCTGTTCTTTGTCCTGATTCTCTACTGCCCCATATATTTGTGGGCCCTGGGGTCGTGGGCCCCGCTGTCTATTTTTTGGACGAGCGCCACCATAACCTTGAGTCAAAGGCTGGCCATGGATGTCTGTCACCGAATGGCACTCATTAGCCCAATGGTTCCCTTTTTGACATTTTGGGCATAACCTCGGATGCCTGGGGCGTTGTGCACTTCTTGTACTTTCTGTACTCCTTCCCTCGGGGCATTGTCTTTTAAAGTGTCCCATCTTGCCGCACTTAAAACAAACTCCTGGACTTCCTCCACCTTTTTTAGTCAACTGTACTACCGCGGCAGCAAGACCAGCATTAGTTAACGGCCCTCCAAGTTCTCTACACACTTTCATCCAGGCTTCTAGCCCTTTGTTCTTGTAAGGGGTGATAGCGGCTCTACACTCTTTGGTACATTGCTCATAGACCAACTGTTTTATTAGTGGCATAGCAGCATCTGGATCACCAAAAATCTTCCCTGCCGCTTCCACCAATCGTGCCACAAAGTCTGAAAAGGGCTCCATGGAGCCCTGTAGAATCTTAGTTAAGTTCCCACTCACCTCCCCTTTGTTAGGAAGGGATCTCCAAGCCTTGATAGCTGTCTGGTTTATTTGTTCATAAACCTGATTGGGATATCCTGTCTGCTGGTTGGCAAATCTCCCCTGCCCAAGCAGCATATCTCTATCCCAGGCTGGATTTCCATTTCTCTGATTAATGGCTGCTTGCTCAGTGGCATACTCAATCAAGAAAGCTTTCCAGTCTAAGTATTGCCCTGGACTTATGCAGGCGCGGGCCAGGCCACTCCAATCACTCGGGGTCATACAATTTCTGCTTAATGCTTCTACTTGAGCCAATGTAAAAGAAGCGGTAATACCATAGGTACGAACCGACTCTGCAAGGGATTTAAGTACTTTAAAATCAAGCGGTTCCTCGTACCTGTTCCCTTGTGGATCTTGGTATACTGGATAGGCAAACTGTAATTCTCTGTTCTTACTTGTGTCCACATCCCCGGGCAGAAAGATCTCCCTACTTTCAGGGACTGAACAGGCTGATCTATCTGAACGGCTTCTGGGTATGGAGGGGGAGTTGAAGGCGCTGCAGCAACGGCTTCACTTACACAGACTGCTGCCAACATGTCTTTCTCTTCTACCTTTTTCTTTTCCCTTTTTCTAATAGCAGTCCTCTCCAACTGTTCTATTAGAGTGTGTAGCTCCCCTTTTGAGTCCTCAAAATCTCTAAAATCTCTAAGATCGGGACAGAGAGGGACCTTCCTTTTGCTTCCCTTTTCACTTTGTGCCTGCTCGGATCTTTCGCCTTTTTTGCTTCCCTTTTCACTGTCTGCCTGCTCAGATCTTTCCCCTTGCAGCAGTTCCAAGGCTGATTCTCCCTCCTTGATTGCTTTACAGCATCTCTGATCTTCTGAACAACTCCTCACCATCTTCCAAACCGGTCTTACTCCATGCTTCAGAGTACCTTGCTCCCAAGCAAAATCCAAGTCCCTGCCTAACTTGTCCCAGCAGGATACCATAAGATTCCCGGACACCGCAAACCACGGAGCCACAGAGTTGCATTCACTAAAAAATCTTTCTAGGGTTGAATTCTTAAGTTTCAAATTCCTAGCTAAAAGTAGCTCCTGAAGAGCCAGAAAAATTGGATGTGACTGAGACGATCCCATGATTAAAAATTTATTTTCGGTTCGCAGTTTCCGCGAAACTTTACCTTTTGTTCGCTATTTCTGCGAAACTTTAACCTTTGTTCGCCATTTCCGTGAAACTTTAACCTTTGTTCGCTATTTCCGCAAAACTTTAACCTATGTTCGCTATTTCCGCGAAACTTTATTGTCCCAATTTATCCCAGGAATTTACCAGTGCACTGCCCCTGACTGCAGGAGTTCTGAGTCTTTTCTGGTTCCCCGTACCGGCCACCTCTTGTCGCGTTGACCTCGACCAGCAAGAACGACGCAACTCACAAAAGCTCTTCTCAAGCAGTTTATTCAGGTCCCTTGAAAATAGTCTTCCGAATACCCGGGCAGACCCAACCCACCGGCTAAATACTATATGAACAGCCAATCAAGTAAAGCCACGTGGTGCTATCTTAGAGGCCCACATATGCGGAAGAAAGCCAGATCAGCGGTCTTAACCAAATATGGACTTGTTTACCACTGAGAGCGCTCACCATCGGGCTGGTGGAAGGCGGAAACCGGCGCCATCTTTAGTGCGCGGCACGTCGCAGCTCTCTACAATGTGGTGATGATCTTGGTGGCCCACTTTAATGTTTTTTTGTTTTGTTTTTACATTTTTTAATTTATATGGGTATACTGTCTGCCTTTATGTATGTATAGACAGTAGCAATAGAGGCAGAAGAAGGCATTAGATCCCTTGGATCTGGAGCTACACAGGGTTTTAGCTTCCTTGTGAATGCTAAGAATTGAACCTGGTCTTCTAGAAGAACAAGTGCTCTTAACTGCTGAACCATCTCTCCAGTACCCTCTTCCTTCTTTGTGACAGTGTCTCTCAATGTAGCCCAGACTGTGTTCAAATTTGTAGCAAACAAGGGTTGAACCATTGCCACACTCAGGAACTTCTTCTAATCTATTTTCTCTAAAAGCCTGACATTAGTTCAAACTGCAGGCCACAGTGAACTACTGTAGTCTTAGGATTACTTCTCAACCTGTTTCAGTGCTCCTGGTAGCACCTACTTTCTAGTATTTGTCATTTTCCTTCAGCTTCACACTTTGTCAGCTACTAAGCCTCTAGAGGCCAGGCTCATAGTCTGGATACCTGCCTATAAATAACCTCTCAAATTACCCACACACTGATGTGTTTGTTTGTTTGAGATGCAGTGTCATGTAGCTCAAACTGGTCTAACAATATAGCTGAGGCTGGCCTTGAACATCCTGTTTCTACTTCCTATGTGTTGCTATTAAATGGACCTAACATGTGGGGCTATGCAAGGATTTATATGTGTTTTATTTCCAAGTAATTTTTTTTTTTTTGGTTTTTTTTTTTCGAGACAGGGTTTCTCTGTGTAGCCCTGGCTGTCCTGGACTCACTTTGTAGACCAGGCTGGCCTCGAACTCGCAAAGATCCGCCTGCCTCTGCCTCCCAAGTGCTGGGATTAAAGGCATGCGCCACCACTGCCCGGCTCCAAGTAATTTTTTGCGTGGAAAAAAAAAATCATGTTTCACTTCAACTCCCAGCCTTCTATGCAATAAATAACTAGTATGCTTTCCTTTCTTCCTTCTTTCTTTGAGACAGGCTCTCACTATGCTCACTATGTAGCTCTGACTAGCCTAGAACTATTCAGATCAGAGATCCACTGACCTCTGCCTCCAGAGTGCTGGGATTAAAAGCATGTACCACCATGGCTTTCTTACTATGAAATCCAGGTATGCTTTTTCTTTCTTTTGTTTTTTTCAAAGCAGGATTTCTCTGTGTAGCCCTGACTGTCCTAGACTCACTTTGTAGACCAGGCTAGCCTTGAATTCAGAGATCCAACTGCCTCTGCCTCCCGAGTGCTGGGACTAAAGGCATGCGCCATGCCTGGCAATTAGACAGCTGTGAATTGCCATGTGGGTGCTGGGATTTGAACCCTGGTCCTTTTTTGGAAAGACAGCTAGTGCTCTTAACCGCTGAGCTATCTCTCCAGTCACCAGGTAGGTTTTCAATTCCTAGTCTTGCCCCAGCTTCTAGAATAGCTGAAGTTGTCTATGTGGTGGCACCCAGCTAATAACATATATAAATGGTTGCACAAAAAAATAGTATAGGATATTGGGCTGGAGATATGGCTCAGCAGTTATGAGCACTTTCCTGATTAGTGTTTTGTTGTTGTTATTATTTTTTTCGATTTGGCACAAGCTAGAGACATTTGGGTACGGAGAACCACAATTGAGAAACTGCCCCCACCAGATTGGCTTGTGGGCATTTTCTTGAATGCTTGATGTGGGCAGGGAGGTTTTGAAAGGGTGCCTTCCTTGGCGGGATAAGGAGTTCTGGGTTGTATAACAGATTGGGCAGAGCAAGCAATGAGAAATAAGCCAGTAAGCATTGGTTCCACCATGGTTTTTGTTTCAGTTCCTGACCTGACTTCACTCAGTGGCAGTATGACCTATAAAAGAAGCTTTTACCCCAAAGATGCTTTTGGTTATGGTATTTTTACCACAGCAATGGAAAACCTAAGATAATGGCGGACCCACAATAATCTGTAACTCCCATGTTACCCAGTACATTCTCCCACAGGTATACACATAATACTTCGTTTTAAATTAAGAGCTATGGTACTAGCTCTCCAAATATCACCAAAGGGCACATCTTGAAATGCTGTCTTTCCAGCTGTGAACTACTGACCAACGCCACCGAGTTTTCTCTGCTGAAGGCGGATTCCATTGATCCAAAGCTTCATCTGCTCAGAGCGTAAATGGGGAAATCTCCTTTCCTCACCCCTGAGAGACCATGTGGCCTAGCCTCGCAGTCGTCCCTCCTCACCTCACCTCCAAGAAGCTAGCAGCAAGCGCTACCTGTCCTTTGCCTGGTATAGTTTATGTCTCTGTGAGGCAAAATCGCTCACCTCCCTAAAAGTGCCGAAGACCAAACGGAGACGCAGGAGAGAAAAGGCGCAACACAGAGCTGCTGAGGCTGTGAATGGCGAGTAGAACCAGAGATGCTAACCGGTCCCCGGCTCCCACGGCACAGGCCGCGCGCGTCCCGGACGCTCCGCCGGAAGTCCCGCCTAGGTCTGGGACTACAGCCGCGCGCCCTCCGGCCAGTGCCCGGGGACAGGTTCAAGCTGGCCGTCTCGAGCCGTGAGCTCAGGAACACTACAGACAGACTAGGCAGCAGAAGGCCTCGCGAGCCCCTGAGGAGCGGCATCCGCACAAGAGGCCCGGCGAAAGGCGCGAAGAGAGTAGCTCCGGGGCCGCAGGCGGGACTTCCGCCTCGGGATCCGGAAGGGACCGCGCCGTCGCTGGTGGGAGTTGTAGTCCGGTCGTGGTTGGGGGGCCCCGCGGCTCATGCGCCGTGCACCGAGGCTTGTTTCACATCTGTAACAACAGGTGAATTGGGCTTTTTATTCTACCCTTTCGCGCCCCTTGAAGCAGCCTGCCACAGTCGGGGGTGGTGGCGCGTGGAAGGGTCCCGGGTCCGGCCTGCGGCCTGGCGGAGAGTGGGAAGGAGGAGCTGGAGCGCCTGAGGAGCAGGCCGGGCATCCTAGGCCTGCCCGGGAAGCCGGCCGGGCCGAGCCGTGGGCAACCAGGCCTCGGCCTACCGTTGCCATGGAGCCGGGGCGGGGCGGGGGCCAGACCGTTCCGCCGGGGCGGGCCTCGCTGCCAGGGGCTCTGCGGATGCTGAGAGGCGGCTTCATTGGCGCATCGACGCCTTCGCCTCAGGGGATGCACGGTTTCCCCTAGGCTGGGCCTGGAGGAAGTCTCCGGAGTGCTCCGAGACCTTTGTCTGCTCCTCCTTCCTCTATGCGGTCTGGACCGTTCCTCCAAAGGGAGTCCTGGTGCATTTTTTACGACTCTGGTTTGCCCCTTTTGCACTGACCTTGTCAGTGGGGGAGCCCAAGGGATGAAGTGTTCTTTGTTTGCTGGTGGTGACTTGTCCCATTTTGCAGGGGAATACCTAATGCATGGTGGGTCCTTTGTTTGCAGCGAAGTGAAGTTCCAGGGGTCCTCAGGACCCTCAAGCCAAGAGTACAGCATGAACACGCTTTCTAGATAATCCTAGTGTAAGCAGCATTGGGTCATTTAATTGCGGCTTTCCAATGCAGGGACTGTTCACCTTACAACCCCAATTCATGGGTGCGTGCCATGTAGTGTAGCAGGTAGACTGCAGCAATCCAGTTGCAAGGTTTCAACCTGTTTTGGATGCATCCTACTGGCCACAGTGAAATTATAGATTATTTTATGATTTCCCTTGCGGTTCCTTGGAGGGCAGAGACCCCACTGCCATGTGCCATGCAAGTCTTGACTACATCTTATAATTTACACTTAGATCTCAGACATTTCCAGGCTGGAAGACTCTCCTGATTTTATGTGTGTATATATGTATTTTATGTGTGTATATATATGCATATATTTATGCACATGTTTGTATATAAATATGTATATTACTGATGATTTTTACTTGTATGTTTATATATTTTTTGCTAAAGATTATATTTATGTAGGCCTACCCCACTTGACCCCCAGAGACCATAACTTTTCAAGTATTTTAGTTTATGAAGCTATAGGCCAAAGTTTTACCAGCTTTTGGACTCCGCTTGTCCTCTCAAAGAATGAACATGAAACATTCAGCATACTGGTTGGTATGTGAGAAAAGCAGTGTAATATAAACATGCAAAACCATGGGGTCCGAATTCCATTCTGTCCTGATGCTCTAGCATCCTGGATAAATTGTATATGTGTGCTTCAGTTTCCTTCTTTGGGAAAGAACATTCTTCACAGGGTAGTTGCAGGGATTATATGAAGTCAAGTCTATGGACATTCTTTGTTTTTTTTTTTTTTTTTTTGGTTTTTCGAGACAGCGTTTCTCTGTATATCTCTGGCTGTCCTGGACTTGTTTTGTAGACCAGGCTGGCCTTGAACTCACAGAGATCCACCTGCCTCTGCCTCCCAAGTGCTGGGATTAAAGGCGTGAGCCACCACCGCCCGGCTATGGACATTCTTTGTAAACTATGAAAATGTATTTGAGATTATTGTGGTTGTAATTCTCCCAGTCTGGACATGTCATTTTAGAAGGTTGATACATTATGGGATTAGAAAAGTGAAGGGGGAGCTGGAAGTGGTGGTGCACGCCTTTAATCCCAGCACTCAGGAGGCAGTGGCAGGTGGATCTCCGTGAGTTCGAGGCCAGCCTGATCTACAAAGTGAGTTCCAGGACAGCCAGGGCTGTTACACAGAGAAACCCTGTCTCGAAAACCCAAAAAAGCAAAAACAAAAACAAACAAAAAAGAAAGAAAGAAAAGTGAAGGGGTTTGCTCTGGACTTGGAGAAAATGTTCTTAACATTTCTTATAGATGCTCTGTGGGACAATCCACATTTGGTGGGTCTAGAGCAGGTCCGGGGCTTCTTGAGTGAGGCTATTGTGTCAAAAACTTGTTAGAGTCAGTAAATTGATTTCTACAATTGGTACAATTTTGCCTCTTAGTGGGGTTGCCACTCCACTGACCTTACATTGCATTTTCCAGGAGGAGGCCCAACCTCGTGATGAGGAATACAAGGAGAGAATTCAGCTCCAGTTCAAAAGCCTGCAAAATCTGAGCCCCTCACTACTTTTATAAGGTAAGGTGACTTAGCACTGCTCAGAGCAGTGATGTGCATTTGCTCAGCCACACCGTAGGGCAGGTGGTTTAGCTCTGATTGTGGTCCTCTTAGGAGCGTCAGTCATTGTTACCGGCTTGGAGCCAACACATAGACAGTCACTAGAAGTTGTGTTTCCTCACAAAAGAAATTTTGACATACTAGAATTTTTATGTATCTTTCTAAATTATATTAGACTGAATCAAATATTTTTTAAAACATTACCACATTACAAGGGAAGTGCATTTCTTTTGGATCTCTGTGAAATGTTGTAGATCATGAGAAAGTAAGATGATTTGATATCTTGAATCTCATATTTTTTGAGATGAAGGCAGGAAAAGACTGTAGTATATGAAACTTAGTTGGCAAAGAGAGGATCCAAAGACTTTTTAAAAGTAAAACTCAGCCGGGCATGGTGAGTCTGTAATTCCAGAACTCTGGAGGCTAAGGTGGGAGGATTTCTTTGAGTTCAAGCATAGTCTGGGCTACAGAGTGAGACTTTGTCTGAAAAACTTCCAAAAACTAAAATTAAAACAAAACCCAAATCTGTTTATGTGTAGATTAACTAAAAATTTGCTAGCAAGAAAGTATTGTTCATGGGCTGTGTGGAGTGGATATAGACTATTGGTAGATCAGTTGCTTAGCATAACCAAGGCCTTGAGTATATAATTAGTAGTACCAAAAAAAAAAAAAAACTAAGCCGGGCGTGGTGGCGCATGCCTTTAATCCCAGCACTTGGGAGGCAGAGGCAGGCGGATCTTTGTGAGTTCGAGGCCAGCCTGGTCTGCAAAGCAAGTCCAGGACAGCCAGGGTTGTTACACAGAGAAACCCTGTCTCGAAAAACCAAAAAAAAAAAACTGAAACATTCAGGTGTTCTTTAAAATTAGAACCCTAAACTATACTCTCTTAATTTGCATAGCTGGTGTTGATAGAATATTACCTCTCTGAGTGAATGGCATTGCCATTGATAGTATATCGAAGTATTCTCTCTTGAACATACCATATCTTTTTTCTTTTTATTTTATTTATTTATTTTTTGAACGCATCATATCTTTTTTTTTTTTTATTTTTGGTTTTTCGAGACAGGGTTTCTCTGTGTATCCTTGGCTGTCCTGGACTCGCTTTGTAGACCAGGCTGGCCTCGAACTCACAGAGATCCTCCTGCCTCTGCTTCCCGAGTGCTGGGATTAAAGGCGTGCACCACCACGCCCGGCTTTGACTGAAGTTTCCAGCATCCCTGGGAAAGAGGAGGTCATGCGATTTGAAAGATTAGGCCTTTTACTCCCCACATCCCCACAAGTTGAGAATGAAAGGAAATAACAGTTAGGAACAGGTATGTAGGCCCTCCTAGTTTCCTACCAATGTTGGACATTAACCTAATGTGCAAAACATTATGTAGATGACTTAAAATTAAATCTAGTAAGGGTTACTGGACCTGATCCTTAAACAGGAGTGCCATTATTAAAAGAATCTCTACGTATGAGTTTGAGTATTTCATAGAACAATTACTAAATTATAAGTGTTACTTTTTCCGTAATCTCAGGATAGAGTCCTCAGTTAAATGTATTAGTAAAAACTAGGCATGGTGGTACACACTTAACAGTTCTTTCACTTGGGAGGTAGATGTAGGAGGATCAGAGTTCAGAAAATGAAGCAAATAAATAAAGAAAAAGGAAAAATGTACTAATAAGTAAAGTGTACTGAAGAGTACATAGCTGCCCTCCCCGTGCTCAGTGAGCTGAGGTAGTAGGATAATCTGAGGCCGGTCTGGGCTCCGTAGTAAAACCCTGTCTCAAATAAAGAAAAAAGCATCAAGACTTGTGGCCAGGAGCTGTGCTTTAATGTAACATTTATAGTTTATTATTAATAATGCCATTAACAATTACTTTGTAGAAATTTATCTTTCATTTCATAGGGACTCCACCATAAAAAAAAACTTGTTTTCTGAGTCAGGCATGGTGGCGCAAGCCTTTAATCTTTTCTTTTGTTGTTGTTTTTTGTTTTTTTCGAGACAGGGTTTCTCTGTGTAACAGAGCCCTGGCTGTCCTGGACTCACGTTGTAGACCAGGTTGGCCTCGAACTCATGGAGATCCGCCTGCCTCTGTTTCCCAAGTGCTGGGATTAAAGCCTTTAATCTTAAGCTTGTTTTTTTTTTTTGTTTTTGTTTTTTGGAGTGTTTGTTTGAGACTGGATTTCTCTATGTAATAACCCTGGCTGCCCTAGAATTCACTATGTAGACCAGGCTGGCCTCAAACTTACAGAGACCCATCTCTGAAAGCCCAATAAATTAGTTCATCCTTAGCCAGTCCTCAGTCACGTTTTCTGAGGGCACTAGAAGGTCCATATGGAATTTAGTTTCTTCTTGGAAAGCCCAAGGAAATATCTTTAACAGGTTTGGGGAGTTTAGGACAGCAAAAAGAGGAAAGTTGTCAGTTAGAAAGCAGCAGTGACACAGAGCTGGTCTTCTCATTCTTTCTTTGTTTTTTCCTGGCTTTTCCAGACGGGGTCTGTATGTGCAGGCCTGGGTGTCCTGAAACTAGCTCTGTAGACCCCTAGGCTGGCCTTGAACTCACAGAGACCTTCCAGCCACTGACTCCCAAGTGCTGGGATTGAAGGTGTGGGCCATCACACTTGGCTTGGCCTTTGGATTCTTAAGCCTGGGGGGCAAGAGTGGGGCTCACTCATTTCATTTCCTTTGTCTTTTGGATAATGTCTGTGCTCTTGTGTTCTTACAGATTCTTGAACCAGGAATAGTACTCAACATTCATGGCCTTTTGACCCTCCTTCTCAGGATTCCAGCTTTCTCTCCTGGCCAGAAATGTTCACCTTGGACTCATTCAGAAAAGGTAAGAATGGAACTGTTCATGTGACTCCATGCCTCTCTTCCCTGTGATTGGCCAGTGAGAAGGTTGTGAGCCTGCCCCTGCAGTGTGTAATTCTCTAACCCTCTCAGGGTAATTTCCCAAAACCTTTTCCTTGCCTGCCTTAGCTCAAAAACAGCCTTTTGGCCTGAGTTTTGTGCATGTTTGCTATTCTTTTCCTAAAATGTTCCTTCCTGCCTATTCACTGCTTACCAAAATTCTTTGTTTTTCTTCTTCCTTTTTTTTTTTTTTCTTTTTCTTTTGTGTGTCTTTGTGTGTGTGTTGCTCTGGCTGTCCTGGTGCTCTGTAGACAAGGGTAACCTTACAGAGACTGACTGCCTCTGCCTTCTCAGTGCTGGGATTAAAGGTGTGTGCCACTACTACCTGACTAAAATTTTCAAAGGATACTCACATATTAGTGTATGTGTGTATATAAAAGCTGACCAAGGCTCTGATCTGAGCATGTTTCACAAATAAATTATAGCCAGAATAGAATTTCCTTAACTTATGATTTAATAGATCCTCCCAATTGTGTCTACAATCTGTTGTGTTGATAGAGGCCTGGGAACTCTCTAGCCAAGTGGTGTGTGTGGCCTTTATGACCAGGAGGGAGGGCCTATGTAGTAGGGCTGTGAACAGCTTCTTCTTGCCTCTTTGTCTTCAGTCACTCCATCTGTTTTCATAGAAGCTAAAAAAACTAGTTGCTTTTTTTTTTTTTTCTTTTTTAGGTGGAGGGAGTTGCTAAGAAGAGAAAGATTGAAATGGAGATTAGTGTAGACAGTGGTTCATTTTTTTGAGCTGTAAAGCTAGTGGTACTTAATTATCTTGTATCTTCTTGTTAGTCTATGGGTCAGTTATAAAGGTGGGTTATGTAAGTTCTTTTGTGGTAGGAGTGTCTGAAAGAACAGTACAGAAGAGAGAAGAGCCTGGTGTTATTTAATCTTTTTCTTTTGAGAGACTGTGTCTCAGACTAGCCTCAGACTCACTGTCTTGAACTCTAATCCGCGCGGCACCACATTCAGTTGATGCTGTGCTTGGATAGATCCCAGAGCTTTATGCTTGCTAGGCAGACACTCTACTGAGCTGTATCCCCAGCTCTTATCTTCCATTCTTATGTGCTGGGCCCCAGTTAGAGAGCACTGGGGCAAAATTTCCTTACAGGGATTTACTTAGACTAGGTATGTAGTACATGTCTTTAATCCCAGCACTTGGGAGGCAGAGGCAGTCAGATCTCTGTGAGTTCAAGGCCAATTTGGTCTATCTAATGAGTTCTAGGACAGCCAAGGCTACACAGAGAAACCTTGTCTCGAAAAACAAAATAGAAAAGCAAAAAAAAAAAAAAAATATTTGATTGAGGGGTAACATCTTTTTTTTGTTTGTTTGTTTGTTTGATTGATTTTTTAGAGACAGAATTTCTATCCTGGAACTCACTATGTAGACTAAACTGGCTTTGAACTCAGATATGCCTAACTCTGCGTCCTGAGCACTGGGCTTCAAGGTGTGTGCTGCCACCACCTGGCCTGAGAGGTGACATTCTTACTGCTGTTTTGGAGAAAACAGTGTGGCCTTAACAAAAAACCTGGTCCTAGATTTCTGACTCACATGGAAGTTCTACACTCACTGGTGTTTGGAGGTCTTGGGAAGGTGACTAAGCCTCTCTGTCCCCTACTTCCTTATTACTTCAGTGGGTGAAATAAGTACCTCTCTCCCAGGATCTCAAGGATCAGATGGGTTAATGCATGTGAGACCTTAGAGCAGGGCCTGACCCTTTATAAACAAACAGTTAACGTTATCCTTAGGTAGCTGCAGGCTATAATATGGTCTAATTTTGGATCTTGCTTTCTAACCAAGGGATTGTTGTATATTTACCAATAATATTTTTTATGTTTTGTTTTGTTTTTCGAGACAGAGTTTCTTTGTGTATCTCTGGCTGCCCTGGACTCACTCTGCAGCCCAGACTGGCCTTGAAGTCATGGAGATCTGCCTGCTTCTGCCTACTGAGTGCTGGGATTAAAGGCGTGCTTCACAATGCCCAGCATCAATAATCTTTTATTTTGTTCTGTTCTGTTCTATTTTATTGTGAAACAGAATCTTTATATGTAGCCTAGACTGGCCTTGAACTCACTATGTTTTAACCCAGGCTGGCCTTCTACTCTCTTCAAATGTCCTGCCCTTTCTTGCATATTGAATATCTGATTTCTTGGCTGTATTGTCACCAGAATCATAACACAAACACCAAGCTCAGTCTTATGTATTTAGCACAGAACTTTTAAAAATCGTTGGATCAGAGGGCTGATACATAGGGGACCCCAAACCAGAGGAGTAGGAGAGGTGGGAGAAGGGAAGAGGGTGGGAGGGCAGAGGGGACTGTGATGGAGATGTAACTTGAAGTAATAAATAAACATTTAAAAAAGTCATTGGAGCCAGGTGTGGTGGCGCACGCCTTTAATCCCAGCACTCGGGAGGCAGAGGCAGGTGGATCTCTGAGTTCAAGGCCAGCCTGGTCTACAGAGTGAGTCCAGGACAGTCAAGTCTACATACAGAAACCCTGTCTGGAAAAACTTAGATCAGAAATGTTTTGGTGACATCGTAGGACTACTCTAATAACTTCTTTCCAGTTGCTGCAAACCCTCGTATGACAATAGTCATCCAGTCATTTATCTACACGTTCCTGTTTAAAAAGATTTGTAAATGTCTTTAAATTGTATATTTATAATTGTATGTGCATTCATGTGTGTGTCTGCATGCATGTGTACTAGGCACTGTTCATGTGGAAGTTAGAGAGTAACTGGATTTGTTCTGGACTCACTTTGTAGACCAGGCTGGCCTTGAATTCATAGAAATCCTCCTGCCTCTGCCTCCTGAATGCTGGGATTAAAGACATGCGTCACCATGCCCGACCTGTTGGTTTTTTGTTTTTTGTTTTTTTTTCGAGACAGGGTTTCTCTGAATATCTCTGGCTGTCCTGGACTCGCTTTGTAGACCAGGCTGGCCTCGAACTCACAAAGATCCGCCTGCCTCTGCCTCCCAAGTGCTGGGATTAAAGGCGTGCGCCACCACCGCCCGGCTTGTTTTGTTTTTAATGTAGTATCCTTGAATGTGAATGAGGACTCTTTTCAGATAGGGATGTAGAAGGGGAAGTTGAGCTAATAATTTCTGACCTTACCTTCAAGGAACAACAGAAATTAATTAAAAATTAAACCTTAATCTACAGAGCCTATAAGCATTTCAAGTATAATACTGTATATGTTTCCTGTAAAAACCATACACCTCTAGTATCTTAAGACTTATGGGAGAAGTACAGCATGATCAAAATACATTGTATATATGAAGCCCTCAAAGAATCAATACAGATATTATACTGAAAAAGATGATGTGGCAGAAATAGACTTTGGGCAAGTGCAAGTACAGTAGTATGACCAGAGGACAATAAAGTACTTGAACATGGGCAGATATTTTGGGACACCAAGGCAGGCAGCTAGTGTGGTGCTAAGGATGTACCAGGAACATTATGAGGAAAACAGAGTTGTAAAGCAGTGCGGGGAACTCTGAGCTGCTGGGGCTGCTTAATTTTACTTCACATATCTCAAAATTTTGGGGCTTTTTATAAAAGTAATTTGTGAGCCGGGCGGTGGTGGCGCACGCCTTTAATCCCAGCACTTGGGAGGCAGAGGCAGGCGGATCTTTGCGAGTTCGAGGCCAGCCTGGTCTACAAAGCGAGTCCAGGACAGCCAGAGGTGTTAAACAGAGAAACCCTGTCTCAAAAAAAAAAAGTAATTTGTGGCCAAGTGAGGTGGCTCATGTCTTTAATCTCAGCACTTGGGAGGCAGAGGCAGGGAGGCAGAGGCAGGTGGATCTCTGTGATTTCCAGGCCAGCCATGCTATATAGTGAGACCCTGACTCAACAACAAAAGGTAGTATGTGGGTTGCAAAGGTGCCTGGATAGATAAAGGTGCTTCCTGCCGAGGTTGAGCCCCTGAGTCTAGCCTAGAACTCTGGTTGAAGGAAAGCACCAACTCCAAAGGGTTCTCTGACTTCACATGCACACCATGCTGTTGTGCACACATGCAGTCTGCCCATACATGGATAAATACAAAAGGAAAATTGAATGGAATTTGTAAGTCTTTGTTGAGTAGCATTTAGTTTCTTTTGTTTTTGTTTATTTATTTATTTATTTTTACTTTATATGCCTTAAGGTGAGGGTATCAGATCCTCTAGAACTGAAGTTAAAGACAGTTGTGAGCTGCCATGTGGGTGCTGGGAAATGAACCCGGGTCCTTTGGAAGAGTAGCCATTGCTCTTAGCTGGTGCACCATCTCTCCAGCCGACGTTTAGTTTCTTAAATGAAACATTTGGGGTCATAAGTTGTTTATTTTAACATTTAAAATTGTAGTTTTAGTTATCTATGTGTACAGTGGCATACCTGTAGAGGTTAGAGTCACTTCTGTCAGTCCACTGTGTGAATCTGGGGATTGAACTCAGATCATCCTCATTGGTGACAGACACCTTAACTCACTGAGCCATCTCACCAGCCTCTAGTTGTTCACAGTTAGAAAGAGAAAGAATTATATTATAGTAAGTGTAGATCTGCTTTTTAGCTCTGAGGTTAGACCCCAGTTATCTGTTACTTATTTTCTTGCCCTATTCTAAGAAGGGAAAAAGTAGTAAGATTTGGTGATTAAGGTGGTTGTCTGGGGAATATAGAACAAATTTTGTTGTTGTTGTTTTTAAGATAATTTATTTTTTAAATTTTACATGCAGTAGTGTTTTGCCTGCATGTATGCCTGTATATGGGTGTCGGATCCTCTGGGACTGGAGTTACAGAAAGTTGTAAGCTGACATGTGAGTGCTGGGAATTTAACCCTGGTGCTCTGGAAGAATAGCCAGTGCTCTTAGCCACTGAACCATCTCTCCAGCCCCAGAGCAAATGTTTTGATACTCAAAGTAGAAAAGAGTAATATTTGGATTTATAAAACCTTGCAGCTTTCAATTTTTAACTGTTAATATCTCTCCCACCCCACTTTGGAACAAGGTTTTACTGTGTAGCCCTGGCCAGCTTGCAGTTCCCAATATAGACCAGGCTGGCCTTGAACTCACAGAGATAAGCATGTCTTTGCCTAGTGTTGGGATTAAAGACATACACCAACATATATATATATATATATATATATATATATATATATATATGCATATATGTATATATGCACATATGTATATATGTATGTAGTGTATGTGTATATATGTATATGCATATAGTGTATTTGTATATAGCATATATGTATATATGTTATGTATGTATATAGTGTATATGTACATGTGTATATAGAATATATGTATATATAGGTATATATGTATATAGTGTATATGTATACATGTATATGCATATAGTGTATATGTTAAGACTTATAGAGAGGCCAGATGTGATGACATTGGCTTGTGATCCTAGCACTTGGGCCCAAGAGTTATTTTTTGGTTTCATAATGAGTTCAAGGCCATCCGGGGCTATTTGATGTGCTGTCTCAGATAAAGAATAGATGAGGAAATAGTTAGAGGGCTTCTGCAGAGTCAGACAGGATTATTTTTGGTGTTTTTACAAACCAGTTACTATTTTGTTGTTGTGTATATTTGCTGCCCTGTTCCTTAGAACTAGTGATTGGTTCTCCAGTATTGTCTTGAGCTCCACTTGGATTCTCAGGGTGAATTAGCTCAGTGGTGTGTACTGTGAGAGGTAAGAACATGCCACCCTGATGTGTTTTCTCTTTCTTTAGATCGGACCCAACACAGGCAGCGTCAATGCAAGCTTCCCCCACCTCGACTTCCACCTATGTGTGTCAACCCTGCCCCTGGAGGGACCATCTCTCGAGGTAAGGGAGGAGGAGCCTTGCCTCCAGCAACAGCTTGGTCCAAGATCTGTGGGTAGGTGGGTGGCAGTGGAAACCCTGTACTAGGGATACATTTTTGGAAAGTGAGTCAGGAGGGTGGACTTAGCAGAGTGGATGGACCCCAAGTGTGAAAGTACTTAAAACAGGTTTTTCATAGTCCTTGGTTATGTGGCTTGGACTCTACAGTCTCTGTGGGCTTCCATTTGTGGCCTGAAAGTAATGTCAGGATGGGTTGAGTTGTAAAGCACCAGATGGAGAAGCTTCTAGGCTAGTAGGAATTCCTGGGCTCTTCTGTTCTGAGGGCAAATGCTTGAAACAGGGTCAAAACAGAGCCCTGACCTGGCCTGGTACCCTCCATCTTGGATACTTGGATACTATCTTCCCCAGTACCTCTTTACTGACATTAAAGTCTGCCTGACAGTCCTTTGGCAAGATGGCCTATCTTTTTGAAAGGAAAGATACCCATCACCTGGGTATTGAGATACCGAGGTGAATAAAGGCTCACCTCAGGTCAATGTGTACCTGTGGATAGGGCCAGTAGTCAGAGCACATGAGCATCTTTTCCTTCCTTAGACATACGTCTTTCCTAAATTTGCCAAGACCAGCATTTCTGGTGGCTTTTTGTCTTCCCTACTTTGACTGCCTGTTCATATCCCTCTACTTCGTGGAAAGAAGAGCATTTTAGGTCATGAAGTCTTTGCTACATCTGGAGTGAGCCTGTCTAGTCTAGTTTCTGAAAAGTACTTTGAAGGTCAAGAGCTTAGGAAAGGTGTGGGGAGCAGTTTCTGTGGCATATGTTTCTACCATGTTTCCAGTGCCTCTACTCTGCTGTGGCTTCTGACAGTAGTATATTAGAAAGACACACTTCCAACCCTTCTGCCACCTGACTTAGGTTTTTAAGAATTCCACCCCCTACCATTGCTAAAACAAGAGTTGATTGCCCTTTTGTTTTCTTTCTTAAAATGCCCTGTAACTCGAAAAGGCTGAAGGTTAACATTTCCAACATGGCAGGTGAGTGGCTCTGAGAGGGTTAGATATGCCTAAGCTCAAAGATTGTGGGTTAACTAGGAGTCAGGTGGGCAGTGCTTCCTTGAGTGCCAAGGAGTGAACTAGGCTCCTGGGATGGATAATTGCCCCATGTGGTGACCCATAGGTACTGCACACTCCTCTAGATGTGCCTCCAAAAGGCATCCATAGGGTGTGTAAAGACCTCTTGATGTTCATATACTGTTAAGCTTTCTTTCTCCCATGCTGCTTTCTGTTTCATGTGTGCATGCGTGCGTGCGTGCATGTGTCTCCAGCCCACTTGATGGCGATCACCACATAAGGTACACTCAGGGAAAGGTGAGTGCACCTCCCGCCTGAACCTCCAACCTTTACCCCAAAGACAAACAGACATGACAGGGATAATAATGTCTAAGCATTTCCCATTTTTACTATTTCTTTCCCTGGCTTATATACAGAACCAAATTGATGTTTCCACAAGAGGCTATGTGGGCCAATCACATTAAAAGTCATCCTATTATATCACATAGCACAAGCCTGGTAACATGGTGGCATGCACTGATCATGAGCACGAAGTCTTGCTCACCCAATCAGCTGCACCCATGCTCGGGCTTCAACTCCACCTAAGCACCATCTGGCCAGCACCATCTTAGTTACTTTCATTTTCCCAGCAACGAGGCATTTCTCATAAGCCTGCATTTCCCAGGTTCTCGTGTGTGTGTGTGTGTGTGTGTGTGTGTGTGTGTGTGTGTGTGTGTG
>CAJQZJ010003646.1:14584708-14620176 GCA_907164525.1 Lophiomys imhausi
GTGTGTGTGTGTGTGTGTGTGTGTGTGTGTGTGTGTGTGTGTGTGTGTCTACAGTGGTAATGGTAGGAATTAAGCACTGGGCTTCACAGATCCAATGCTAGCACTCTATCATTGAGTTATATTCCCTTCTCCGCCTCCTCCTTTTTCTTTTGAGATGGAGACGTGCAGTATTGCACAGGTGGCTTTGCACTTCTAGCTCAAGAATCTGCTTGCCTTCACTTCCCAGTAGGTGGGTTATAGGTACTACACCTGGCACGGCACGCTAAAGGCTTCACGGTACTTCTGCCCTTAGCAAAGAGTTCTGAAAGCCAGATGCGGGCATGAGCATCTGTCACCGCAACAGTAGGAAAGCAGGATGATCAGGAGTTCAAGACCAGTCTTGGCTACAATAGTACATGAGACTTTGTCTCCCCACACCTCGAGGAGAAGAAGATATACGGTGAAAACAGTGTTTCTAGTGTTCGAGTACAATCAATAACACCCAGAAGACAGTGGCTATTTGTATTGAGCAGAGACTATCAGAGTCAGATTGGGAATGGGAAGAAAAAAAAACGATCATCTCAGCCATGCAGTGATAGTGCATGCCCAGCACTCAGGAGGCAGGGGCAGGTAGATCTCTGTGAGTTTGAGGCCATCCTGGTCTACAGAGTGAGTTCAAGACAGCCAGGGCTGTTACACAGAGAAACCCTGTCTGGACAAACCAAATCATCTCCTTTCTAAACCTGTCCTAATACTACTACTCTCTTATACTTCCCATACCAATCTCTTACCAAAGCCTCCCTCCAAAATAATGGTGATGGGACTAGAGAGATGGCTTAGCAGTTAAGAGCACTGACTGTTCTTCCAGAGGAGCTGGGTTCAATTCCCAGCACCCACATGGCAGATCACAACTGTCTGTAACTCTCACACAGACATACAAGCAGTCAAAACACCAATGTACATAAAATAAAAATAAATAAATTATTTAAAAAAAAAAAAACAAAAACAAGCTGGGCATGCTTTTAAATCCCAACACTCAGGAGGCAGAGGCAGGTGGATCTCTGTGAGTACAAGGCAGTCTGATCTACAAAGCAAGTCCAGGACAGCCAGGGATACACAGAGAAATCCTGTCTTGGAAAACCAAAAAAATCCCAACCAAAATAAAAATAAAACCAAAAGAACTAGAAACTTACCTGTGGGTGTGGTCTGCATCTTTTCCTCCCTGCCCAGAAATGAGGCGTGGAGCACTAGACATCCTGAGGATAATCTGCCTAGACCCAGGGCCACAGTTTGCTCTTCCTGGTGCATTTCTTTTGCAATTTGTTTTCTCTTGTTGCAGAGGCTTTCGTTAAGGGATATGTGGCTCTTGGATGTAAAAGGTGCTTGCCTGGCTCATAGGTCTTTTTTTCCTCTCATCACCAGTCATCCTCACCATGTCTTATCACTTGGAATCTGGCTGACAGCTCCAGTGTTTTAGGTGTTGATAGACCCTTCCCTGTTTCCTTCAAAGCTACTGTGGTTTTCATCAGATCCTCAGTTATCTTGCATTTCCTCTTAATTGCCTTTTGGTGCTTTACAGTTTCAGTTCCCAAGCTAGGCATTTGGACTTATACCTGTACTCCAGCACTTGGGAGGCTGAGGCCAAAAAGGATTGCTACAAGTTAGAGACACCCTGGGCCACCCTAACCATAGTTAGTTCCAGTTCAGTTTGGGCTGTAGAGAAAGACCCTGAGGCAAAGCGTAAGCAAAGGTTAAGTTCCTCAACATTGATTTGCACACTCAGCCCCTTTGCACCTTGATTCCATTTAGTGGAGAGTCCTGCCTGATCCAGAAGTGGACAGAAATGTCTCTGAGAGCTGGCGAGATGGCTCAGCGGGTAACAGTTATTGCCATGCTATCCTGATGACCTGAGTTCAATCCCTGGAACCCACGTTGGAAGGCGAGAACCACGAACCATGCATACACACTAAAAATTAATAAAATAAAAATTAAATAAAAGAAACACTCTGAGTTAGTAAACCTTTTTATATCTTTTTTTGTTTTTTGTTTCTTTGAGACAGGATCTTACTCTGTAGCTTTCCTTGACCTGACCAGGGTGTCATGGAACTCAGAGATTTGCCTGCTTCTGCCTCTGGAGTGCTGGGGTTAAATTGATGAGCCACCATGCCCAGGCTTTCCTGTCAGTTTTTCTGTTGCAGTTAACTCTACATGATAGCAGGAAAGCAGTAATTGACATTACATAGCAAATAGCTCCTCTAGAGCTTCTTTATAGGGCTGAAAGGCACTTAAGTTGGCAAGAGTATTTTCCTAGCTTGAATTCAACCCCAGCGCTGAAGCAGTCAGCTATGGTGGCACATACTGTCCTGCTGGACTCAGTAGGATCAGTAGCTCACGATCATATTTGGCTAACAGCAAGTACCGGCAAGGCAAGACTGTAGTACATGAGACGATATGTCCCCCCCCACCACCAAGACCTGTAGCAGCAGCCGTGGACTGGACTTGGTTTTCAGTCGTTGGTTTGCCAATCCCTAGTCTGGACACTTGGGAGGAGACCCTAGAAGTAGAAGCCTTTCACACGCTGGTCTAGAGCTGCCGTGACTGTTACAGGGTCACTACTGCTTATTTATTGAGTTACATATCTGCTCGGGATGACTCCAGCTCTTAAAACACGGTACAATTTATTTCCCACATTCTGGTTATGATCCAGTTTTTTGTTTTGTTTTGTTTTGTTTTGAGACAGAGTTTCTCTGTATAGTCTTGGCTGTCCTGGAACTCACTCTGTAGCCTAGGCTGGCCTTGAACTCAGAGATCCACCTGATTCTGCCTCCCAGGTGCTGGGATTAAAGGTGTGTGCCACCACCGCCACCACCTGTCAAGAACTTTCTTTTTAGCCTTTATTTATTGTCACCGTGTATAAATGTGTATAATGTGTGTCTAGATGGAGGTCAAAGGACAACGTTGTTGGGTCAGTTCTCTCTCCACCTCTCTGTGGGTGGAGAACTAAACCTATAGCCTAGGCAGGTTAGTCAGTCACTATATCACTGAGTTATAGCCTCGCTTGTTTTTTGTTTATTGTTTTTTTTTTTTCCCCTGAGACAGGGTTTCTCTGTGTATCCTTGAGTGTCTTGGACTCACTCTGTAGACCAGGCTGGCCTCGAACTCACAGAGATCCACCTGCCTCTGTCTACTAAATGCTGGGATTAAAGTCGTGTGTCACCACGCCCAGCAATTAGACAGCTATGAACTGCCAGGTGGGTGCTGGGATTTGAACCTGGGTCCTTTGGAAGATTAGTCAGTGCTCTTAACCACTGAGCCATCTCTCCAGCCCCTTGTTTTTTGTTTGTTTGTTTGCTTTTTTTAATTTTGTTTTTTGTTTTTCCAGTCAGAGTTTCTCTGTATAGCCCTGGCTATCCTGGAACTCCCTCTGTAGTCCATACTGGCCTCGAACATGCAGAGATCCACCTGCCTCTGCCTCTTGAGTGCTAGGATTAAAGGTGTGTGCCACCAAGCTCAGCCCTCAGTTTTTTTTTTGTTTGTTTGTGTTTTTGTTTGTTTTTTTTTGGGGGGGGGGTTGAGACAGGGTTTCTCTGTGTATCCTTGGCTTCCCTGGACTCACTTTGTAGACAAGGTTGGCCTTGAACTCACAGAGATCCCCCTGGCTCTGCCTCCCGAGTGCTGGGATTAAAGGCGTGCGCCACCACACCCGGCTTGTTTGTTTGTTTTTTAGTTTTAGAAACAGGGTCTTGCTGGGCAAGGTATGAACAAATGCAGAAAAGTTAATTCATCAACACATAGGGGAATCTTATCTCTTCTCCAATGTTTCCTTGTATTAAGCACTAAGGATATCTGTCTTTACATTACTGATTTTTCTCTTTTAAAAAAAATTGGGGGGAGCCATGTGTGGTGGCACACGCCTTTAATTCAAGCACTCAGGAGGCAGAGGCAGGCGGATCTCTGTGAGTTCAAGGCCAGCCTGGTCTACAAAGCCAGTCCAGGACAGCCAAGTATACACAGTGAGATCCTGTCTCGAGAAAACCAAAAAAAAGCGGGGGGGGGGTCTTAATATGAATCCTAGGCTGGGTTTAAACTCTCAAATCCTGCCTTGGACTATTAAGTGCTGGGATTATGGGCATGAGCCACAATGTCTGTCTTGTTTTTTTTTTTAATGATTTATTTTTATTTTGTGTGCATTGGTGTTTTACCTGCATGAGTGTCAGTGTTTGTATGTTAGATTACCTGGAACTGGAGTTACAGACAGGTGTGAATGGCCATGTGGATGCTGGGATTTGAACCCTGGTCCTCTGGAAGAGCAGCCAGTGCTCTCCACCACTGAGCCATCTCTCCAGCCCCCTTGATTTTTGTTGTTTTTTTTTCGAGACAGGGTTTCTCTGTGTAACAGCCCCTGGCTGTCCTGGACTTGCTTTGTAGACCAGACTGGCCTCGAACTCACAGAGATCCGCCTGCCTGTGCCTCCCAAGCGTCACCACCGCCTGGATGTTTGTTTTTTTGTTTTTTGTTTTTTTTTCAAGATAGGGTTTTTCTGTGTGAATTCTTGACTGTTATGGACTCACTTTGTAGACCAGGCTGGCCTTGAACTCACAGAGATTCACCTGCCTCTGTCTCCGGAGTGCTGGAAGTAAAGGCGTGTGCCACCACACCTGGCCATTATAGACAGCTGTGAACTGCCATATGGTGCTGGGACTTGAACCCAGGTCCTTTGGAAGAACAGCCAGTGCTCTTAACTGCTGAGCCATCTCTCCAGCCCCCTTGATTTTTTTTAACATAAAATTTCAAGCATCTGTTCAAAATATGTTTTTTAAAAATAGAGAAAATGGCATAGCAGACGCCCATGTTGCAGTCCTGAAGCCTGGACACTTGACAGTTCATAGCAAGGTTTGCTTTGTGTGCATTCTCACTTGGCTTCTTTGGAAGCAAAGCCAAGAAATCATGCATCAACACACTTAACCTGTGTGAAGTGCTATCCAAGTAGGGCAGAGTGCAGGACTGAGGGAGTCATGACGGGTACAGGTCAGCTTTCTAGGTGCGGGTCTTTTCTCCAAACTCGTTTCCTTCAACTGTGAGACACCACGATTGTCAGCTTATCCTCAGCCACTGTTGTGTCCACCCTGGCTTGGTAAACTTCTCTATTCTTTTGAAGAAATTTGGGCTGTTTACAGTCTTAGAGGACCATTTTTGGAGCTGGTTAGACATCTGGTAAAGTAGTGAGCCACACCACCAAATGCAAAATCTTTGGGCAATCAAGTTCTACCATATATATGGATAGGGGTAGGGGTGTTTAATACAGGTGGTGACTCCTGTGACAAATGTGTAAGATAATGGCTTTTGTTTTTTGAGAAAGGATTTCTCTCTGTAACTGTGGCTGTCATGGAACTCGCTCTATAGATCAGGCTGGTGTGCCACCACTGTCTGGCTTACTTATATATTTTTAAATTTATTTTATTTTATGTGTATAGATGTTTTACCTGTATATATGCTTGTGTACCGTGTGCATGCCTGGTACAGAAGAGGGTGTCAGATCCCGTGGAACTGGGGTTACACACATTTGTGGATGCTGGGAATCAGACTCTAGTCCTCTGCAGGAGCATCCAGGGCTCTTAACTGATGAGCCATTTTTCTAGGCCTTGTCTCAGATTTTTTTTTTTTAGGTTTTTCGAGACAGGGTTTCTCTGTGTAGCCCTGACTGTCCTGGACTCACTTTGTAGGCCGGCCCTCAAACTCACAAAGACTCTGTGTCAGATTTAGTTTTTTTTTTTTTAATTTTATTTTTTTTAGGTTTTTGGAGACAGGGTTTCTCTGGGTATCCTTGTCTGTCCTGGACTCACTCTGTAGACCAGGCTGGCCTTGAACTCACAGAGATCCACCTGCCTCCATCTCCCAAGTTCTGGGATTAAAGGTGTGTGCCACCACACCCAGCCTCAATTTTTTTTTTTTTAAGATAGTGGTTTAGGTTTAAGTGCTGGCCTCAACTTTCTATTTTCTGTTGGCAGAGATGAACTTGAACTTCCAGTCCTCCTGACTCCACTCACCAGTGCTGGGAATCACAGACATGTTCCCCTGTACAGCGCTGATGGTCAGACCTAGTGACCATAATTATGGAGTCTGGGCAAGCACTATGAACTGGACTCCATCCCCAGACCTGGTTTTTTGTGGAGTGTTTTAATTTTTGAGTTCCCTTGTATAACCCAGGTTAGCCTGGAACTTCCTCTGGAGACCAGGCTAGCCTTGAACATGCAGCAGTCCTGCTTCTGCCTCTTGAATGCTGAGATTACAGTAGGCATGTCTCACCACTTTTGGCTAGTAATATGGTCCGGTGTCGTCCTCCCCCTCCCCCCGTTTCTCTGTGTAGTCCTGGCTGTCCTAGAATTCACTCTATTGTCTAGGCTGGCCTTGAACTCAGAGATCCGATCTGCCTGCCTCTGCCTCGCGAGTGCTGAGATTAAAGGTGTGAGCACCATACCTAGCAGTAATATATTTTAATAAGCTTTTCAGAGGATTAGTCAAGTCATGGCTAGAATTAAACAAATTTCTTCCCAATTTATCTGACTTAAATTGCCAACTCCGACCAGACCACAACTTTCCTCGACTTTGAGGCCCATGCTCCACATAGCCACTACTTTCTGATTTAGTTTCATTCCCAGCACACCCAAGTTCTCAAAGACCTTAAGAAACAGAAGAGGAGGAAAATCCAGGCACAGTAGTTTGGACGTGTAATTCCACAGTCTTCACACAAGTGAGGAACAGCGGAACTGGACTTTCAACTGTGCAGCCAGATCAGTTCTTGACACAGTACCCAAAAGTAGGCGCTTTCTCCCTTGACTCCAGTCCAGAGGATTAAGCCCCTTAATGTCCACGAGGTCTTCCTTATTAGAGTCTTCACCAGGGTTACCTAGAGGAGATGGGTGGCCTGCTTAGCACTGAATCTACATCCAAGTCAGGCTTTACAAAGCAGCCTGTAAGGAATTTACCACGTGTAGGACCGGGAGGGAAACTGGCTCATATCCTTGAGTGGACGCTGAGTAAATACCTAATGCCATTTTCTAAAATCATCCCATTCCCTTTCCTGCTTGAAATCCAGATGCCCAGTCTGTGATTTGGATTTCCAAGTGAGCAGCAGGCTTGGGCTGTGGTATGCGGGCTGGCATCCTGGCTCCATTGCTCTCAGGTCGGCACCGAGTCCCCCCGGCCAGCAGAGGGCGTACAACACTCCTGCCAGTTGATGAGCCTTCGGAGGTACTGTCCCGGTCTGGGGCCGCAGGGACTGGCGGGATCGCGATGGCGGCTGCAAGGCGGCTCATGGCGCTGGCTGCCGGCGTCTCTCCCCGCCTGCGGCCGCCGGATCCCCGCGCTGCATGGCGACAAGGACGTTCGCGCGGCTTCTCATCAAGCTCCGTCCACCTAGATGACACTCGGGAAGCTACCGAGATCGAATCAGAGGTTGCTTCTACCGAGCCTGGGGAGGGCGACAGAAGCGTGGTGAATGGTGAGGGCACTGTAGCTGAGATTGAGCTTCGACGTCCTTGACTGAGGAAGACAAGCGAGGGGCTCGGGACAGGGGCAGGCCTGGGAGGTCAGGGCTCTATTTTTCCCCCCAAAAAAACAAGGTTTCTTTGTGTAATAGAGCCTGGCTGTCCTGGGCTCGATTTGTAGACCAGGCTGGCCTCGAACTCACTGAGATCCGCCTGGCTCTGCCTTCGGAGTGCTGTGATTAAAGGCATGAGCCACCACGCCCGGCACGGCTCCATTCTTGAAAGTAGTTTTAAAATTCTTACATCTGTGGGTCTCTACCCTGCTGTTACAAAGCCTGGTGCGGCTTAGGTCCACCTAGAACCCAGCACTCCTGCATGTGGATGGATAGGTGTGGATCACATAAACTACTTCTGCCAGGTTGGGTGGCACCGAGGGTTAGCTCTGTCATTACAGTTGGACTTAGCCCCAAATACACCTGGAATTTCAGAATCTCAAATAGAGAAGGGGTATCTTCTTTGGTACACTGCGACCTTATGGTTCATGACAAGTACAGAGAATGAAACTGTTGAGAACATCATGGCCATTAAGATAGGTGGAGTGAGCTAACTGGCCTTTACTCTTCTTGAATACCTGGGGATAATGGTAGCTTACTTAAAGAAGGATGCAAGATGGTATCAGCTCTCCTTGAGTCTGCTTAGGTACTGCTTATTAACTGCTTGGTTTTTTTTTTAAAGATTTTATTTATTATGTATACAGTGTTGTCTGTAGATAAGGGCACCAGATCCCATTATAGGTGGTTGTGAGCCACCATGTGGTTGCTGGGAATTGAACTCAGGACCTCTGGAAGAGCAGACAGTGTTCTTAACCTCTGAGCCGTGTCTCCAGCCAAACTGCTTGATTCTTACATTGTGTGTAGTAGAGCATTTAGAAGAGTAGTCCAGGCAGGACCCTCCTATTGTGCTAGTTGACACAGGAGCCTGGCCCAGGTAAATATCCCAAAGTAGATAACAAGGTTACATCAGAAATTTTGGAGGAATGTTTTTAAAATACAGCACTGGTGAGATGGCTCAGCTGGTGAGAAAGCTCTTGTGTACAAGTCTGGTAGATAAACCCAAGTTCCAACCCTTGATCACAGTGGAGGGATTGCCAAGGTTGTCCTCTGACCTCACATACATGTGTACACACAATAAGAATTTTTTTTTTTTTTTTTGGTTGGTGAGACACGGTCTCACTGTACAGCCTAGGCTGGCCTGAAACTCAAAGAGAACTGCATGTCTCTGCCTCCCAAGTGCTGGGATTAAAAGTTTGCAACAGCCGGGCGTGGTGGCGCACGCCTTTAATCCCAGCACTTGGGAGGCAGAGGCAGGCGGATCTTTGTGAGTTCGAGGCCAGCCTGGCCTACAAAGCGAGTCCAGGACAGCCAGAGATATTCAGAGAAACCCTGTCTCGAAAAACCAAAAAAAAAAAAAAAAAAAAAAGTTTGCAACACCTGCCTGGCAATGAATGAATTTTTTAAAAGATTAAAAACAATTAAATACAGCTCCTAACTGAATATTGCTGACATTCTCAGGTACCCATTGAGAAATAATGTACCCATTTCTGTATGAAAACTTCCCAAATGACTATGATGAACCAAGTAAGTACATGATACTGCATGAGCAGTTCCACTGTGGAGTGGATATAATGCCAGAGACTGAAGGCCTCTCTCCTCTAAAGATACCTAATTCTGCATGTTGATGGCCCTTCATTTTGTTTTGAGCTGGGTCAAGTTGCCGTCTTGTTCTCCAACTAAGCCATGTCTGGCAGGAGCTGCGGCTAGAATGGACATGTCAGCCGTTTGTGTTTTGAGGTTAATGAAAGAATAAGTGAAGGGAAAGAGAAGGTCCTCCTGGTGTCTATCTGATGGCGCCCTTCCCTCTTACGCCAGGGAGGTAGGAGAGGACTGGCTCATGTCTTGTCTTGGCTGTGAGACTTTCTGTGGGCTTTAGAGAGGACTTGTATAGAGTGCTGCGGTTAGTTGAGAGTGGAAGCATGATCTTCAGAATCTGGATCTCATCTTGACCTATATCGGGACGGTTCTTCTGTATGAACTGCTTTAGGAGGTCTTGATCTCTCCTGTGCATGTACGGAAAGTTTTTGTTTTGTTTCTTGAGTACCCTCTTTCAGACATCAGACTCATGGAGTTTATTGACCATCCAGCCTTTTTCCAAGGTCTCCTAACTTAATTAAGGTCCTAAGCCAACATTGTTAGCCTGGAGTGACTTTGATATGTATGTGTGCGCTTGCGCGCATGTTGTGTGTATGCCTTAAGGAGTTTCAAAAGAATTGTAATTATTTCATTCTTATTTTCTTAGCTTCTAGGGACCTATTAAAAGAATTTCCACAGCCCAAAAACCTTCTCAACAGTGTGATTGGAAGAGCCCTTGGCATCTCACATGCAAAAGACAAGCTAGTCTATGTGCACACAAATGGACCGAAGAAAAAGGTAATTCTGCCGATGGCTAAGTGAAGCACTGGTTTGACTCAAAGGAGACTGGCTGCTCTTTTCTCTGTTTTTGTTTTTGTCAAACAAGGCAACATGGTGTTCTGTTTTGTTTTTCCAGACAGGATTTCTTCATGTAGTATCCCTGGCTGTCCTAGAACTCACACTGTACACCAGGGTGGCCTCAAACTCAGAGATCCACCTGCTTCTGCCTCCCAGTGCTAGAATCAAAGGCATTCGGCCCTATTTGTTTGCATTTTGTTTTGAGATAGTCTTATGTAGCCTAGGTTGGCTTAGAACCTGCCGCGTAACAGCAACTGGCCTTGAATTGCTGGTCTTCCTGCTTGCACTTCCTAGATACTGAAGGATTTCTACACACATGAAAAAAATGGCTTATAGATGAGTGCCCCTTTGCCCAGCTAGAATGGATTTTCTTAATGTGAGCAGTCTGTAGAAAATCTCAGAGTACAATTTGATTTGAAGAACCACCAAAAATCTACGTGCTTTGTTGAGGGAAAGCAAACACAGCAGGTGGAGTAAGGAGAAGAGGCCCCTGCTGTGCTCCCTGGTTTTGGTCCCTTGTCTAGCAAGGCATGCAAGGGAGAGGTGATGGTGAGGAACCTTGCTCTAAGAATATCACAGAGCCTGGATCTCACAGAAGCATTCAGACAAACCATTCTTTTTGTTTTTTGGTTTTTTCGAGACAAGGTTTCTGTGTATCCATGGCTGTCCTGGACTCACTTTGTAGACCAGGCTGGCCTCGAAATCAGAGAGATCCACCTGCCTCCCTCTCCCAAGTGCTGGGATTAAAGGCGTGCGCCACCATACCCGGCAGGCAAATCATTCTGAGTGAAGGTTTTTTTAGTTGGTTGTTTGCTTTGAGACAGGGTTTTTCTGGGTGGCTCTGGCTGTTCAGGAACTTACTAAATAGATCAGGCTGGCCTTGAACTCACAGAGATCCACCTAGGTCTGCCTCCATTCAGATTGCTGGGATTAAAGGCCTGTGCCACCACACCCAGCTTGTCTATTTTTGATACAGAGTCTTATATATCCCAGCCTGTCCTGTAACTGGAATCCTCCTGCCTCCACTTCTTCAGTGCTAGGGTTACTGGGTTACTAGTGTGGGCTAATCCCATTTCTTTATTCTCTTTCCACTTTCCCAGAAAGTCACCCTGCACATAAAGTGGCCCAAGAGTGTGGAGGTAGAAGGCTATGGCAGCAAGAAGATCGATGCTGAGCGACAGGCTGCAGCAGCAGCCTGCCAGCTCTTCAAGGTGAGGCTCCTATATTGAAGGCCCACAGGCCCGGGAAACTGTAGCACTTGCTCTCTCTTGCAGTAGTTTTTTTTTTTTTTTTTAAAGATTTATTTTATGCATATGAGTGTTCTATCTGCATGTACACCTGCATTCCAGAAGAGGGCACCAGATCACATTGTGGATGGTTGTGAGCCACCATGTGGTTGCTGGGAATTGAACTCAGGACCTTTGGAAGAGCACTAGGCAGTGCTCTTAACCGCTGAGCCATCTCTCCAGCCCTCTTGCAGTAGTTTTGGTTCCAGGGAAATCTTGGTAGATGTTAATACAGTGTTCAGTCATTCAACTGTCCTGAGCCCTTCCTATTCCCTACTTTTAGATTTGTGTGTGTGTGTGTGTGTGTGAGAGAGAGAGAGAGAGAGAGAGAGAGAGAGAGAGAGACACATTATACGTCCTGTGTGTAGACCAGAGGTCTGTTACAGGTGTCACTCCTCAGAAGTTGTCTGCATTGTTTTTCTATTCATTTGCTTGTTTTTGACAAGGTCTCACTGTGAAACTTGGCTGGCCCAGAACTACCTATGTAGGCAGGCTAGCCTCAAACATTGAGATAGACCTGCCTCTGTTCTTTGCTTAGACTAAAGGTGTGCCTCCCTACACCTGGCCTGCCTACATTGTTTTTTGAGACAGGGTCTCTCTGTGACCTGGGGCTCACTGATCAGACTAAGCTGGTTGGCTTGCTAGCATGTCCCATGATCCAACTGTCTGCCACTCCAGCCCTGGGATTATAAATGCACCACCACCACCTGATGTTGTACATCAGAGTAGGGGATTAAATTCATGTCTTCAGCTTGTGTGACAACACTTTAGTGACTGAGCCATATAACTCACCAGCCCTTGTCTTACTGTAAAATTTTATTTAACGCACACCTTTAATCCCAGCACTCGGGAGGTAGAGCCAGGTGGATCTCTGTGAGTTCGAGGCCAGCCTGGTCTACAAAGTGAGTCCAGGACAGTCAAGGGTACACAGGGAAACCCTGTCTCGAAAAACCTAAAAAAAAAAAATTTTATTTAAAAAGTTTTTGTTTTTTTTTTTTCTGAGATGTGGTCTCACTGTGTAGCTCTGGCATGCCTGGAATTCACTATTGTAGACCAGGCTGACTCCCGACCTGAGTGTTAGGATTAAAGGTGTGGGCCTCCACCACCGGTTCAAACATTTTTAAAAGATATTTGTGTGTGTTGTTTGCATGTGTAACACATTTATGTTTGGTGTCCTTGGAGGTCAGAAACTCCAAAGGGATTAAAGACACGTAACACCCTACCTACCCATTGTATTCTTTTGATTATTACAACTTTGTAATTTAAGTTTGGGAAGTGTGATTTCTCTAACTTCACAGTTCTTAAGATTATTTTGACTGTTGGGAGCTTTTGTGGTTTGTTGTTTTAGGATTTTTGTTGTTTTTGTGTTTGACATTTTCATTGGAGTTTTGGTAGGGATTTTATTGACCATATTTTCTTTCAATGTTTTATTGTCTTCAGTGTACAAGTATTCTATCTCCTTAGGATAAACATCTTTTTTAAAAAACATTTATTTATTTATTTATTTATCTATCTATTTATTTATTTATTTATTTATTTATTTATTTATTTATTATGTATAAATGTTTGCTCTACATATATATGCCTGGGCAGCAGATCTCAATGTAGATGGTTGTGAGCCACCATATGGTTGCTGGGAATTGAACTCAGGACCTTTGGAAGAACAGCCAGTGCTCTTAACCTCTGAGCCATCTCTCCAGCCCTAAACATCTTTTTTTTTAAAGTGTTTATTTTTATTTTATGTACATTGATGCTTTGCCTGCATGTGTGTCTGTGTGAAGGTCTCAGAAATCCTGGAGCTAGAGTTACAGACAATGGTGAGCTGCCGTGTGAGTGTTAGGAATCAAACCCAGGTCATGTGGAAGAACAGCCAATGCTCTTAACTGCTAAGGCAATCTCTCCAACCCCAAGATAAACATTTTTTTTCTTTTGGAGACAAGGTTTCTGTGTATCAGCCCTGGCTGGCCTTGAACTCACAGAGATCCACCTGCCTGTGCCTCCCAAGTGCTGGGATTAAAGGCGTGAGCCACCGCGCCTGGCTATTATTCTTTTTGATAGTGTTAAAAATGGCATTTTCTTCTTGATTTCTTTCTTTCTGTTTGTTTTGCAGTGCTGAGGATTGAGCCCGGGGCACATGCTAGACTAGTGTTTCTACCATTGAGCTATATCTTTTTTTTTTAAAGATTTTTAACTTTGTGTGTGTGTAATTGTACGGGTGTTTTACCTGTGTGCCATGTATGTGGAGCGCAGTGCACTGTTTATGGAGGCCACAATAGGCTGTGTCAGGTCCCTTGGGACTGCAGTCATAGATATGTTTGTGACATTCCATGTGGTTTCTGGGAATTGAACTCGGTTCCTCCTAAAGAGAAGCCAGTGCTCTTAACCACTGCTCCATTGCTCCCACGCCGCACTTTTACATGTAAGTGTATGTGTACTGTGTATGTGCATCAGTGTGTTCAGGTGAATACAGTACCTAGAGGACAGAGGAGAGCTTCAGACCCTAAGCTGCTGTGAGGTGCCCAGGTGAAGCAAGGTCCCTGCCGGAGGTGCACACCCTCTTACAGGCTGAGTAGTCTCTTTAGCCTCCTCTTTTATCTCTGTTGGCCAGGTCCCTGGAGTGAGCACCAGTGCACAGCTCAGTTTCTGTTCACTTTTGTATCCATATTGAATATTTGTTTTACAGATGGTTTTAAAAAACATTTCAGGGGCTGGAGTGATGGCTCAGAGGTTAAGAGCACTGGCTGTTCTTCCAAAGGTCCTGAGTTCAATTCCCAGCAACCACATGGTGGCTCACAACCATCTTCATTGAGATTTTGTGCCCAGGCATTTATGTAGAGCAAATACTGTATACATAATAAGTTAATAAATAAATGTTTAAAAAAATTTCAGATTATTTGTAGTATATTTCTTTTTTTTTTTTCCAAGACAGGGTTTCTCTGTGTAGCCCTGGCTATCTTAGACTCACTTTGTAGACCAGGCTGGCCTTGAACTCTGCCTGCCTCTGCCTCCCAAGTGCTGGGATTAAAGGCGTGGGCTACTACTCCAGGCCATTACAGTTTCAAACTGCCATGTCGGTGCTGGGATTTGAACCCCGGTCCTTTGGAAGAGCAACCAGTGCTCTTAACTGCTGAGCCATATCTCCAGCCCCCCCTTTTTTTTCTTTTTCTTTTTTTCACCACCACCACCACCACCACCACGCTTATATCTCACCACTGGTCAGCTGCCACTATCTCTTGATCCTGTCTCAGGGCCATGAAGAGTGGCAGGCCCAACACTTTTTCGTGTGCTATATTGGCATACTGTTTGGCAGTTTATCTAGGAATTAACACCGTGCCTGATACAAGGACAATGTTTTATTAATAATAGCAGAAAGAAGGCCGGGTGTGGTGGTGTACACCTTTAATCCCATCAGTGGAACTCTGTGAGTTTGAGGCCAGCCTGGTCTACAAAGTGAGTCCAGGACAGCCAGGGCTACACAGAGAAACTTTGTCTTGAAAAACCTAAAAAATAATAATAGCAGGAAGAAGTTGTAGTATATATTTCTAAAAGGACTCTTGTATTAGAAGTGATATGTTTGATATTGTGGGCCACCCTGTTCCTGATTGCATTGTTACTGAAGTTTTGCAGATCATTGTGTGCTGTATCTTCTGTTCCTCTGCTTCCCTAGATTTTTCAAGACAGGGTTTCTCTGTGTAGCCATGCCTGTCCTGGAAATAGTTCTCTCTTATAGACCAGCCTGGCCTTAAACTCAAGAGATCCACCTGCCTCTCCCTCCCAAGTGCTGGGATTAAAGGCGTGTGGCACCATCACCTGGCTCTGGTTCCCTGTTTTGTCATGGCCTTGCTACATAGTCTAGTTTTGAACTCAGGGTCGTCATTCTGCTGTGTCCTTTCAGTGCTGGGGTCATGGCTATACACCACCATTCGCAGCTACTGGTGGCCTGTTTATTTCAGGTGTTTTTTTTTTTCTGAGACAGGGTTTCTCTGTGTAGCCTTGGCTGTCCTGGACTCACTTTGTAGACCAGGCTGGCCTCAAACTCACAGAGATCCGCCTGCCTCTGCCTCCCTCAGTGCTAGGAATAAAGGCGTGTGCCACCACACGTGGTGACCTAGGTGTTTTAAAAGTCTTTTTCTATTTCTCCTTCCGTTCCTTCCCTTTCTTTCTGTTGTTACTGTTTTGGGGATGGTCTCACTGTGTAGGTAAGGCTTGCCTAGATCGTAAATTCTTGCTTCAGCTTCCATTTTTCTGGGATAACAGGAGTGCACCATCATGCCTGGATTTAAGTTTTTTTCTTTTTTAAAAATTCTCATTGGCCAGGGCTGAGATGTGTACAACAGAGCATAATAGCACCTGCTCACTGAGGTATTGTGTTGGCCTGACCCTCACAGTTTTCTCTGCTAACAGGGCTGGGGTCTGCTGGGCCCACGGAATGAACTGTTTGATGCAGCCAAATACCGAGTGCTAGCTGACCGTTTTGGGTCTCCAGCTGACAGCTGGTGGCGTCCAGAACCCACTATGCCTCCAACTTCCTGGCGGCAGCTGAATCCAGAGAACATTAGGCCAGTGGGTCCTGGAGGCCTATCCCGATCTTTAGGCCGAGAGGAAGAGGAAGATGAGGAGGAAGAGCTAGAAGAGGGGACCATTGATGTGACGGAGTTTCTGTCCATGACCCAGCAAGACTCCCACAACCCACTCAGGGACTCAAGGTACTGTGACAGGGTGACACAGGGGACCTTGGTCACATCTTGACAGGGGATCTACTCTTAGCCTTCAGATATAGGACTGTGCCCAACACTTTAGTCATATCCTGTTGCTCAGTACTGTCCCTCCATATATGGGGGTGGAATGGGATAGCACGCCACTGTCTCGTGCTGTGGCTGGGCTCCTGTAGACAGTACTTGGCTCTTCATTCCAGCTTATGATCAGGGCCCACCTTCTCAGCAGTCACTCAGCTTACCCTCTCCTTCTGCTTGCTTCTCTCTGGGGAAGCCAGGGAAGTGTGGGCTCTGCAGTGTGACTGAAGAGCCAGTTGACCTGCCTGTTCCACAACACTGTGTCGCAACCTTGAAGCCCCAGAGAAACTTGCCTAGGAAGACAGCAGACTTTTTCACCTCAACTATTTGTCCTCATAGGGGGGGCTCCTTTGAAATGACAGATGATGACAGTGCTATTAGAGCTCTGACCCAGTTTCCACTTCCCAAGAACCTTCTGGCCAAAGTGATTCAGATTGCAACATCCTCTTCCACAGCCAAGGTGAGTTGATTCTCCAGGAAGTGCATGCTTGAGCAGCCCACTTGCTTGTGCCTGTCTCTCCCAAGCTTAAGCAGGAAGCAAGCCTCGGATAGAGGGCAGGGCTGAGGGTGCTCGTTTCAGCTCCTACATAGGCCTGTTAGAAGGATATAGGATCCTTGATGGATGGAAAGGATAAAGCAGCAGGAACAGAGGGAAAGCCACACAGGGTACAGGCTAGGGACTGCTGACTGGAAGACCCAGACCTGTGACCAGGTGTGGATTAGGGATGTGTAGTGGTAGGGTTATTGATTCTACAGCAAGGGCTCTTGGAGGACTGAAGTAGGGGTATGAAGCCTTTTTCCTGTTGTCAGATGTGCCTGGGTTCTGGCTAAGACTATAACAGCTTCAGCTTCAGACTTTCCTGAAGGTGCTAATCAGATGTGGGCTAGGAAGACAGGTTGGCATTGCATGAACCCCATCTTCTACTACAGAAATTGAGAAGGAAGTTCATAACGAGGGCTACACAGGTCCGTTGATGGGTGAAGGGCATAAAGCAGAGGTACAAAAGAAAAGTCACAGTACAGAACCATGTCTTGTTGCTCAGTCTGGTTTGGCTGTGAGGTACTACTAGACATCATGGTTAGCTCTGTCTCTGGGTTCCCTGAGGTGCTTAGACTACCCACCAATCTCTTTCCATTCCTCACTTACCTTCCATGCAGAACCTCATGCAGTTCCATACTGTGGGTACCAAGACCAAGCTGGCTACACTCACTCTGCTCTGGCCCTGTCCCATGACCTTTGTTGCCAAAGGGCGCCGCAAAGCTGAGGCCGAGAATAAGGCAGCAGCCTTGGCTTGCAAGAAACTGAAGGTAAGTCTCTGATAGATTAGTCTTGCTTTTCTAGGAAGTAAAACCTACAGTAAGTAGGCCTTGAGCTGTTTGTACCAGGTAGGAGAGGATCTGGTAGCCCATCCCTGCTTGTCTCTGACACCACTATTACCATGGCTGCTTCCCAGATGCTTTCCATGTCTGCGAGCTCATCCTTAGCAGTACTTGGCCAGAGCCTAGGTGAAACCAGAGTGCTATCTCACGGGCAGAGAGCTGTGAAAGCGGAGCTTGGGTTATGAGATCCCACTAACCTTGCTGGCCAAGAGAGTAATCTGATGTGCATCTAGAATGAATGTGACATTAAGGGGTGGGCAGTGTGACCTACAGGTGGTAGGTTGTGCATCCTCCCTTTTTTTTTAAACATTTACTTACTGTGTGTACACCATGGCATACATGTGGCGGTCAGAGGAAAATATGTAGTAGTAAGTTCTCTCCTTTTGCCATATGGATCCTGAGGATCAAACTCAGATCTTCAGACTTGATGGCAGCACAGCTTCCTTTTTTTGTTTTGAGACAGGGTTTCTATGTGTAACAAGCCCTGACTGTCCTGGACTCACTTTGTAGACCAGGCTGGCTTTGAACTCACAGAGATCGGCCTGCCTCTGCCTCCCAAGTGCTGGGATTAAAGGGATTAAAGGGATTAAAGGCGTGCCCCACCACGCCTGGCTTTTTTTTTTTTTTTTTAAGGCAGGGTCTGGTGTTTTCTAGACTGGCCTGGTCCTTGTTACACAGCTGGGGATGACCTGAGTTCTGGTCTTTCTGCATTCACCTCCCAGATGCTTGTGCCCTCCCTGCAGTGTTGGGGACCAAACCCAGACTTTCACACATGCTTGTCAACTGACTTGCTTAACTGCGTCCCAGCCTGCCCCTTAGCCCTTCCTTTTGAGTCAGGGCCACACTATAGCTCAGCTTGGCCTGGTATCTGCTGTGTAGCTCACAGTCCTGTCTTAGTGTTCCAAATGGTAGGATTATCAGCGGATGCCACTAAGCCTGGTGAGCTTTTTTTTTTTTCCCGGTATTGGGGATTCAATATAGGGTATTGCCACTATATATACCACTGTGCTGTCTGTGACAGTTCCCTTGAAGGAGCTTTGGCATTGGCTGATGCCACAGTTTTGGAATAAGCGTTGTGCCTGATTAACAAGAGATTGAGTTTATGTGAAGCATGCTAGTGGAGATTCAGTTTCAGTTTGCAGAATATGAAATGAGCCTGTTTACTGAGTGGTCTAGTGGACCTTTGTGAATATGCTTTTGGGAACCACGTCTTAGATCCCTCTGGTGATGGAAGGTACAGCTGTGACCTGGGAGAATGTGAGGAGTTCTTGACTTAGTGGTGCTGCATATTGTTATCCTAGTACTTCAGAGGCAAGGCAGGAAGATTGTTGTAAGATCAGGGCTGGCCTGGGCTACATAGCAAGGCTGTATTTAAGAAAAAAACTGGCTGGGCATGGTGGCACACACCTTTAATCTCAGCACTCAGGAGGCAGTGGCAGGCAGATATCTGTTAGTTCACTCTGTAGCCTAGTCTTCAGAGTGAGTGAGTTTCCAGGACAGCCAGGGCTACACAGAGAAACCCTGTCGCCAAAAAACAAAACAAAACCCTGAAAAAGAGGTACAGTCCAGTAGTAATATGAGGGCATGGAAGCTCTGTGCTTCCGGCTCAGCAGTGCAGATGGCTGATCTCACTGCAGGATGTGGGGAAGTCTGCAGTTCAGTTCACGTGTGCACGTCCCACTCACAGCATGGGAGAGGCTATCTGGGAAGGAGCTGCAGTGTTGGGAAGCTGACATATGTAGTCAGCAAAGGGGTAGCATTGGTGACTTTTGTGGTCTAAGCATGCTAGAGGAAGGGGATACTTGTAGTGGGAAGATGTCCTTAGGGAGGGAACGTGGGCTGAGTTTGGAGGGAGAGCTAGTGAGACAATTCCACATGATAGAGACACAGAGCTAAGAGAAATGACAGGTTCACATTTGCCTGAAGGTCATGTTTTAACTCGCGTGATTTTAAGCATGTGGTGAAGCAAACTACCATTTTCCTTTAAAGGGCCAATTTTACCATGTTCAGACATACGCAAGAAATTCCATGTGCGTCTGTGTATGATGGGGTCACAGATGACACTGGTAGGAACAGCAGGACCTGCTAGCAGGATCAGGGTTAGCACTGGGTGAGCTTGTCTCCAAGGGCCTGCCTGAACCTTTTTAATTATCCATTGTGTATTTATTAATAACTATAAACACTTATAACAAATACAGACACTTACCCACTAGCCCTATGAATGACTACAACCCGATTTCTAATCACTAAACCTATTGATAACCTTTTAGAAGGACACAGTCTCTGGGGTAGATCCTTTAAGGCACTTAATTAACAGTCTTTCTTCAGGAATACCTCAGATGTAGTAGGTCCTTTAGGGTAAATTGGCTATGGCGGCTTCACTTTTTTTTTTTTTTTTTTGGTTTTTTTTCAAGACAAGGTTTCTATGTGTAGCCCTGGCTGTCCTGACTCACTCTGTAGACCAGGCTGCCTCTGCCTCCCGAGTGCTGGTGGCTTCACTTTAAATAAGGCTTGAGGCTTTCTTCTCTCTGAGACACCTCAGCCGTCTGTAGGCCAACTTACTCATTTTGTATCAGCAACTCTGCTGCTCTGCCTCAGTCTTAGAAGCTGACCACAGTTCCGTTCACGCCACTGTTCAAACGGGTCAAACCCCTTTAGGGAAAAGCTGAGCCACAGGGTTTAGTCCTTGGCCTTTTGCTGTCTTGCTGAGGCTTTCTCTGCTCACCAGCTTCTTTCTGCCTCAGGGAGATCTGGCCCTCAGTCCACCAGCATTTTCTCCATCAGAGGATACAAACTACTCATCGTTTCTAGCGTGAGGACTCTCTAGCATAGGAGCTTTCTAGCATTGGGGGGCCTCACTTCGTCCTTAAAATAAGGTCTCTCCTTGTCTCCTTGTTCCACCTGCTTCAGCCTAATCTGAAGCTCCATCCACTTAGCAGCTGAAAACAATGCCAGGCCATAAACCTTGTTTTTAGTCCATAGAGTCTCTCCTTGTTTCACCTGGCTTCAACCTTTTTACTCCATAACTCTCCTTACATAGGTGTTGGGAGTTTGTCAGAATGAGACTGGTCTTGGGCCACCATGCCTGAGCAACATTTAGTTGTTGCTTAAAATTTTTAACTTAAAATTTTTGTTAACTTATTGAACAGAGGTATAAGTATGTAGCCCAGGCTAGACTGGAATTTGTGGCAAGCCTCTTACCTCTACCTCCTGAGTGCTGGGATTATAGGCAGCAGCACCATGCTTGACTAAGGTTTAGTTCCTAAATTAATTTTAACTGGTTGGCTTACTCAATTATAACTTCGTGGAGGTTGACACTCTGTTGGTTCCTTACTTCTTTATTCACTAAAACTAAAAGCTAGAAGACAGGCTGCTTACTCCATTCCTCAGGTTCTGAGCCTGTCTGGTGTAGGACATAAACAGAGCCATACATGTCCTTCTACAGAGCCTGGGTCTGGTGGACAGGAACAATGAGCCGCTTACTCATGCCATGTACAACTTGGCCTCCTTGCGTGAGTTGGGTGAGACCCAGCGCCGGCCATGTACCATCCAGGTGCCCGAGCCCATCCTTCGCAAGATAGAGGCCTTCCTGAGTCATGTAAGAGTCCTCCTTCCATCCCACTGCCTCCCTCTCCAGACTGAAGGCTGCTTCTGCCTGCAACAGGCATAGGAAGTCTGTTTATCCCACTGAGCAGGGAGTCTTGGAACCCCCTGGCCCTAAGTCCCTTAGTGGTGCCCGCGAGGGTTGTCAGAGCAGTCACAGCCCAGCCACGTCCTCTGCTCTGTGGGTTGGGCCCTACACACCTGACCCAGACGAATCCTTTGAGGGGCTCACTGCATGCAGGAGGAAGACAGGCATTTCTGTCATTTTGCTTGCTTCCTCGTCCTCTAGTACCCGGTGGACAGTTCATGGATTTCCCCAGAACTCCGGCTGCAGAGTGATGACATCTTACCCTTAGGCAAGGACTCAGGGCCCTTGAGTGACCCTATCACAGGCAAGCCATACATGCCCCTGTCAGAAGCTGAGGAGGTGCGCCTGAGCCAGAGCCTACTAGAGCTGTGGCGGAGGAGAGGGCCAATTTGGCAGGAGGCCCCACAGCTACCTGTGGACCCTCATCGGGACACTATCCTCAGTGCCATTGAACAGCACCCCGTGGTGGTCATCTCTGGGGACACAGGCTGTGGGAAAACCACCCGTATCCCGCAGCTGCTATTGGAGCGCTATGTAACTGAGGGCCGAGGTGCCTGCTGCAATGTGATCATCACACAACCTCGCCGGATCTCTGCTGTGTCTGTGGCGCAGCGGGTTAGCCATGAACTGGGCCCCTCCTTGCGCCGGAACGTGGGCTTCCAGGTTCGTTTGGAAAGCAAGCCCCCAGCCCGAGGTGGGGCGCTGCTCTTCTGCACTGTGGGTATCCTGCTTCGGAAGCTACAGAGCAACCCCAGTCTGGAGGGCGTGAGCCACGTCATTGTGGATGAGGTCCATGAGCGGGATGTGAATACAGACTTCCTGCTGATTCTGCTCAAGGGCCTGCAGCGCCTCAACCCAGCCCTGCGGCTGGTGCTCATGAGTGCTACAGGAGATAATGAGCGCTTCTCCCGCTACTTTGGGGGCTGCCCAGTCATCAAGGTGCCTGGCTTCATGTATCCCGTCAAGGAGCACTATCTAGAGGACATCCTGACCAAGCTGGGAAAGCACCAGTATCCACACCGGCATCGGCACCATGAGGTGAGGGACACACCCATACACACCCCAGGGTCGCTCCTCCCTATCCACGTGATAGGTCGTACTACCTTCCCAAGACTGTTTCCTGATAAAAACTGATGATCATGCCTTTGTGTGTGGCATGGAGTAGTCATGTGTATGACCCCCTACTAGCCATGACTGTGAGCGGCCTTTCTTCCCTCACCCTAGTCTGAAGATGAATGTGCACTTGATTTGGACCTGGTGACTGATCTGGTTCTGCACATCGACGCTCGTGGGGAACCAGGTGGGTGCTTCCCCATTCTCAGCTACTCCCTTTTCCTTTAGCTGGACCAACCAGCTCATGGCTGCAGGGCCCCTTTACAGGTGGAATCCTGTGCTTTCTGCCTGGTTGGCAAGAAATCAAAGGAGTGCAACAACGGCTCCAGGAAGCCCTGGGCATGCAGGAGAGCAAATACCTCATCTTACCAGGTGAGAGTCCTGTGTGCACAGAATGAGTCTTCAAGCTCTCTGTGGTAGGGAGTCACCCAAACTATACTCATGTGGCCCAGATTTCTCACTTTGACCAATTTTTTCACTGGAGGTATGGTTTGTTAAAGGGCTCCAGTCTTATAAGGGTGGGTTGGGGATCCAAATTTTGGCCCTGCCCTCATACCGAGAATCTTCTGACTGGAACAGTGCCTGAAGCCCTTTTGCATCTTGCTACCTACCAGTGCACTCCAATATCCCCATGATGGACCAGAAGGCCATATTCCAGCAGCCACCACTTGGGGTGCGCAAGATTGTATTGGCCACCAACATTGCTGAAACCTCCATCACAGTTAATGACATCGTGCATGTGGTGGACAGTGGTCTGCACAAGGAGGAACGCTATGACCTGAAGACCAAGGTGGAACCTCTCTCTTGGGCCCACCCAACCCATTGGGGAATGACTCCACTTCTGAGCTTGCCCCTAGTCCCCATTCTGCTATGGACATCCTTTTTGTGTGAAGGCCACACTTAATGGAAAATGTCCCTGTTGAGGGGAGATGAGGGTGACTGGATAAGTGGATAGACGAGGCCTGGAGTACATTCAGGTTCCCTGCCTTCCCCTAGGTATCCTGCCTGGAGACTGTGTGGGTGTCCAGAGCAAATGTGATTCAGCGCCGGGGCAGAGCAGGCCGCTGCCAGTCAGGTTTTGCCTACCACTTGTTCCCGAGGAGCCGGCTGGAGAAAATGGCTCCTTTCCAAGTGCCAGAGATCCTGCGCACCCCTCTTGAGAACCTGGTGCTGCAAGCCAAAATCCACATGCCTGAGAAAACGGTGCGGCAGAAGCAGGGCTGGGGAAGGGCTGGCTCCTGGAGAAGGCTGGTGGGACACATGCTCATGGGGACATGGTTCTTGTTGCTTTAGGCAGTGGAGTTCCTCTCAAAGGCTGTGGACAGTCCAAATATCAAGGCAGTGGATGAGGCCGTGATACTGCTCCAGGAGATTGGTAAATGGAGGCTAGGAATGGTTGGGCTGTTCAGTGGCTCGTGGGTGGGACTGACAGCTGAGCTGTTGCAGGGGTGCTGGACCAGCGGGAATACCTGACCACCTTGGGGCAGCGCCTGGCCCACATCTCTACTGACCCCCGACTGGCCAAGGCAATAGTGTTGGCTGCCATCTTCCGTTGCCTGCACCCACTGCTGGTGGTTGTTTCCTGCCTTACCCGGGACCCCTTCAGCAGCAGTTTGCAGAATCGGGCAGAGGTGGACAAGGTTAGACCCAGTGCTTCATGTAGCTCTCTTGTTTGTTTATTCATACCTCACCCATTGTCCTGAGGTGCTCTGGTCATTCTGTTTGATCCCTGTATGTCCTCCTCTCCCAGGTGAAGGCATTGCTGAGCCATGACAGTGGCAGTGACCATCTAGCCTTCGTGCGGGCTGTGGCCGGCTGGGAGGAGGTGCTGCGCTGGCAGGACCGTACCTCCCGGGAAAACTACCTGGAAGAAAACCTTCTGTACGCTCCCAGCTTGCGCTTCATCCACGGTCAGCCTGGCCCCCAAGAGGGCACCCTGAGCGCCTCCCGCCTGCAGAGCTCCCGCCCCCGCTCTGAGGCAAGGCTGTGTGCTCACACCGCACTTTCCTCCCCAGGGCTCATCAAGCAGTTCTCAGAGAATATTTATGAGGCTTTCCTAGTAGGAAAGCCCTCTGACTGCACACTGCCCTCTGCTCAGTGCAATGAGTACAGCGAGGAAGAGGAGCTGGTGAAGGGCGTGCTGATGGCTGGCCTCTACCCCAACCTCATTCAGGTGCTTCCTCTAGGATTGGGAGCCCACCGGGTCCCTACCTTTCTCCACCTCTAGCTCCTTGCTCATATTCTCCTCTGTCCTTTTAGGTGAGGCAAGGTAAGGTTACTCGGCAGGGCAAGTTCAAGCCCAACAGTGTCACTTACAGGACCAAATCTGGCAACATCCTGCTGCACAAGTCGACCATTAACAGGTGGGTGGCAAGCAGGGTTAGATGCAGAGAGCTCCGGACAAGGGCCAGAGGTGTGGCTTCACACAGCACTTCATTCCTAGGGAGGCTACCCGGTTACGGAGCCGATGGCTGACATACTTCATGGCTGTCAAGTCCAACGGTAGCGTCTTTGTTCGAGACTCCTCCCAGGTGCATCCACTAGCTGTGCTGCTCTTAACAGATGGGGATGTCCACATCCGAGGTGGGTGCCTGTCACTCGCGTGGCCTCGCAAGGGCTACTTGTGACCCCAGGGACATAGCCCAACATAGACTCCTGTCTTTGCTCTTCTCCAGATGATGGGCGCCGGGCCACCATCTCACTGAGTGACAGTGACCTGCTGCGGCTGGAAGGTGATTCACGAACTGTGCGGTTGCTGAGGGAGCTTCGACGAGCCCTGGGCCGAATGGTGGAACGGAGCCTCCGCAGTGAGCTAGCTGCACTTCCACTTAGCGTGCAGCAGGAACACGGGCAGCTGCTGGCACTGCTGGCAGAGCTGCTGCGAGGACCTTGTGGCAGCTTTGACGTGCGCAAGACAGCTGATGACTGAGTCCCTCTTCCGCTGGGGCTATGTACAGAGTGCAAATGTTTATTTAAAATAAAGTTATATTTATCCCTTGTGAGTGCTGCTGTCCTCCCAAGAGCTCCTCTCAGGACTCTGGGCCCCAAATCAAATGTTTACTGCTTGGGATACAGAGCTGGTCGTGGCCCAAGTCCTATGGGAGGAAGGGAAGGGGATTCAAACCTCCACCCTCCCAAGAGTGAGCCACCAGAGCTGTTTGGCCAGCCCCAGTATTCTCACAGCTACTCTTAATGAAACCCACAGCACAGAGCCTGTTAATAAGGTCAGTGTCCTCATGGGTTTGTATAGCAAGGGTCAAAGAGTACTCATCTAGGCACCCTGAGTCCAGCCAGGAACACTGGGCATTTGTTCTTGGCCACACCCATGTCTCATATAGGTGAAGGAGGGGCTGAAGCTGAACCCAGTGGGCACTACAAGGCTTAAGTAGGTATAGGAAGGAACTACCATGACAGAAGCACCGTACCCTGCGTGGTGGATGTCAGGCAGCTTTATTAATCAGTACAACAATCACAGGCGTGGGTAATGACTAAGCCACCAGCAAACTAGGAAGTACAGCAAGATCTCATCCCCAAATGTCTTGAAAGTATGCATGTCACATGGGCCTGTGGTCCCAATCTGCTAGACCAGCCTTCTCAGGTTCTCTCTTGCTTATGGGACCCTTCCAGGGAGCTAGTGACTTTGGGCTGCATTTCTCTCTCTAATCGGTGGCCAATCAACTTGTCAGTTTCAGCATTCTCAAGGCCCCAGGATCAACATCAGTGAGGATATCAAGTACAACTTTATGCCCTCAGCCATCACCACCCTGGTCCCCATTATGTCCTTCCCAGCTCCATCTTGCACCTCCGCTGCAAGATACAGACAGCTTGAAAAGCCACTCGCTAGCTCAGGCAGTTCTTTTTTTACAGGCCCAATTCCTTGTGTGTGCTTGGACAGCCAGGGATTCAGTGTCAAGATTTCTGAGAAGACAATTCTGCCTCAGAAATGGAGAGGACCTTTAGGCTCAGGGATGCCCTCCCTTGGCAGAGGGATAATGAAGACATCTCTCTACCTGCTCAAGTTCCACCCATGCAGAGGTGGAAGCCATGTCAGGAGGAAAGCCAAGGGGGGTCAAGTCTGGGCCAGCCTCCTGAGAGGCAAATCTGCCCAGCAGAAAATGCCCCACCAGAGGAGTCCTTAGACACTCCCAGGCCATTTCACTACAAACTTAGGTTTGAATCCTTTATTAGAAACCATGCAAACTTTAATACAAAAAATACAAGTGCAATAAGAATCTTGTGTTGATACAATACCCAGGATTTTCTCAACGTTGCAGCCATCCCACCCATAATCAGACCACGATGGGATGGCTGCACCACCACAGCTGGCCTCTCCTGCTCCTCCTTCTCCAGTCATACCAGAAGAAAAGGGGGATGGCCTCAGTCTCATGCATTTTAGTTTTAAATTTCCACACCTGATTCCCCATTGTTCACACACGTTCTGGACATCTCAGGCTCCCCCGGTCATGAGGGTTTGGGTACCATGGCCTGCAGACTCAGGCCAGGGATTTTGACTTTCATTTCTGTTTCTCCAGCCCCAGTTTTGTATTACACATTGACCACCGGATTCCCAGGGAAATGAGATAGATGCCAAAACCAGCTTCTTGGTTAGAAAAGCAGCACACACAACAGCAACACAACCAGTCACACTGGCCCACCCCAGCAGTCTGACTGTTCACTAGGCAGTAGCCCTGCTTCTTACTTTCCTTCCCACAAGGCCCTACAAGCTGCCCAGAGTACAGTAGGGCAACCATTAATGCCTGGCAGCCTCCTCTGTGGAGACTCAGGATCTCTTTCCCTGCTCCTTCAGCACCTACTGAGAACTCTCATCTAGACATGGCTTCAACCTGCAAGCTACACCACCAGTTCATAGGTTATTGGGAGGGGATAAAAGAATAAAACAAAAGCAAAAGGTGAGACAGCACAGCTATTCAGGTTCGGTAAGCAGTGAGGACAAGGAGTGCAGACCCCTGAATAACATGAGGTGGGGCATCAAAAAAAGGGCCTGGCACCACTTCCATGGTGGGTTACACCGTGGGGTCAAGGAGAAGCAGTGATTTAGGTTCCGGGGGATTCGGTCAGTGCTGGTCACCACCTGGAGTTCACTTCTGCTAGTCCCTCCAGTTGAACCAGGGAAGGGGTGGGGAGGGTGCAGGCTGTCAGTCTCTTTTGGGGTTGGTCCAAAAACAACAACAAAAAAAACCAAACAGTGGAGGCTCTGGGATCCAGGTCCCCACCCCAGATCCCACAAAGATCCCATTAGACTCCCACCCTCCAAGTTTCTCCACAGAGCAGTAGTGCAGGGGGTGGGCTAGTGAAGTTGGAGCTGGGTCCAGAAGTAGGTGGAAGAAGGTGTGAAGGCGGCGGGGGTGGCTGCTGCCTTGAGCAAGCGAGGCAGAAGGGAAGGAGGCCTAAAGGGCTGCCCAGCACTCAAGAGCTTACAAGTCTAGTAGACAGCCCGGGAACCCAAGGTGGGGACGCCAGGGAAGTGGGGAGGCCGGGAGACAATGTCGGCCCCATGGTCGGTTCGGGCCCTGGCATTTGCCCGGAACGTCAGCCTGTAGGTCTCAATCTGCAGTGACACGTGAGGAGGGATGGGAGAGGGAAACAAGGTGGGGAGACAAGAGAGGGAACACAGGGGAGATGGAAGACGAGACCAGAATTTCATCATTAGATGCCTGGAAGATAAAAGGTTACTTTGTTAAAATTTAGGCCACACTCCAGTCATAAAACAAAGGAGTTTCAATTTTCAGCCAGTGACAGGGCCCCTGGCTGGCCCTTAGGCCAAGCCCAGCCACTTACTTGTCTCCTGGATCTGGCTGTCCAAGTTCTGGGGCTCTCTTTGGTCACCACCCCCTGACAGGGTGATGTGGCCACTGAGGCCACTGGCTGAAGTAGGAGTGCCAGCATCAGGCGCAGCCTCGGGGCTAGCTGGCTCCTCCCCAGCAGGGGGGCCTGGACACGGAGGGGCCTCACTGCCACCGCCCTCAGTCTACAATGAAACAGTGGGGGAGACAGTGAAGGGTCAGTTGGGGAGGGAATGGGATGGGGTGATGGTGGTGAGTATCATATATAGCCTTCCTGCCCACAGAACCCCCGGGCTCTAGACCAGGTGTCTACCCTCTCTTCCCCCAACACTGAGTCAAGAGAGCTGGGTGGGCTAATGAACCTCTTGGGAGTCTCATGATGGAACCTTGGGAAGTCGGGGTGCCCTCTGCCAGGCAAACCCAGTGTTTAGAGCGCCCTTGGCAACTAAGTGTGCACCTTGCCTGCTCATCTGTGCAGTAAGGGCTCCTCAGGGTACAGCATCTTTTATGCTGGGCATCATTTTAGTGCCCATGTACACAGAGGAAGCATTAGAATCTATTCAAAGAGGTGTTACCCAGAAAGGAACATTTCAGGGGCTTGTGGAGCTCAACACAAGGGCGCTGGATATATGTGTCATGGGTCAAGTATAAAACAGCAGGACAATGGGAACTTTCAGTGAGCTAGACCACAGATGTCCCAAAAAGTCCCCCAGGCAATAGAGGAGACAGACAAGGGATAGTTAGGGGGTGAAGTGAAAAAAGAAAGTAATACAAAACTTGGCACAGAAAACCTGGGTTCAAATCTTGAGCTGAATCACTTCCTGTTATCATAAACAAGACACTAGACCCCACTTAGACTGAAGGATGATGTCCTCTCAAGTCCTAGAACGTCAAAACTTTAAAGCAAAGTTCCTCAAAATGCTCACAGAAGTGGAGCCAGGGCCAGAACCAGAGGGTGGGAGAAGACGGCTGCAGAATGTCCAGCAAGGCCTGGAGGGCAGGAGCATACAGAGAGCTTGGTCCCTGTTCATTTCCCCGAGCACTAGCAGCAACGTCACGCTTGGGACTCTAAGCTGCAACCTGCATGTGTGTCCCCACCTGCCCAAGACTCGGGAATGAAGGATAGATGGAATCTTGGCACACAAGAGGTCTTACAGTGCTGTGGAAAGAGGGGAGGGAGGAAAGAGGAGAGGCCCAGCCAATGTCAGATATGGAAGACTGCTCTGTTCTGGCACTATTCCAGAGTCTGGGCACTACAGCCACCAGCAGCCCTGACTCTGGCAGTTGGAAATGACAGCCAGGGAACTATGTGAAGAACCCCAAGCCTCCCTTGTCATTTGTGCCCCAACACACATTCCCTCAAAAAATGTCTGGGATGAGCCCAATGAGGCAGGTCACAACTTGACTTGGAAGCAGACAGGTGGCTGGGGCTGGCTCTTTCACCTCCTCTCCTCACCATGGACTAACAGTGGCAATGGAGACAGCAATGGTGTGACTGAACATGTGACCCCTGAAGACACTGAGGGGCAGTGGCAGGCTGCTGAGCTCCATTCCCACTCTTCACTTCCTCACAGACTCTAGCTAGCTTTGCCCTGGCGACTGACTACCTTCACGGTGCCTCCTGCAGGCAGGTGGCCCACGTTATCAAGGGATCCCACTTTGGCCTGGGCCTTCTCCTTGAAGTTCAACTTCTGACTTTCAATCTTGACATCTCCTCCACCTGAAACAACAAAGGCACTGGTCACTGAGGATGCAGAACACACCTGTAAGCAAAGTCAAAAGCCTAGAGAGGAATCTGAGTCTGGCCATGGATGGCTCTGTGTCCCTTCCAGAAACAAGGAAAATGACCAGCTGACACAAAAGAGGCAGTGTGGAGGGAAGGCTGCCCTCACACCACTGCAGACTCAGCCTGACGCTGGCTTCTGTCTCCCCAGGTGTCACTGATTCTCATAGAAGCCTTATCAGCCAGGGCCGGGACTCCCTTTCCAGTTGCTCAAGTTGATGCTTGGCGTATGACAGAGACAGGGTATAGATACTGATTGCTCCAGCCACAGAGTGAAAAGAAGGAATAGTGAAACAGAGCAGGGTCAGAAGTATGAGTTAAGAAAAAGCTGACAAGGTCCAGTGCTCTCTGGCTGGTGTAAAAGCAAAGGACACCTGTACACAGAGCCAGGATGAGAGAACACTGACAGACTAGGGAAACAGGGAGGGTGGACCAGGAAGGAAAGACTCTCTGATCTGACTGTCCCTTTTCATCTGTACTCAGCCCATACCTGCCCAGGTTCCTGACACACTCACCAGGTTTCTTCCCCACTGCAGAGGTAGCCCTGACAAAAACAGTCCTTTAACTCAGTGAGATTAGGGCAAGAGCTATCTCATATAAGTGGATTTTCCAGATAAAAGGGGAGTGGGATAAATAATTTGTTAAGGACCACAGTGTTTGATCCTTCACAAAAGAGTGCACTCTAAATTGGATCTTACAGTCCAAATATTTGGGAGGGTGAGTAGGAGGACTGCTACCAGTTCAAAACCATCCTGGACTAATGGTGAATTCCAGGTCAGCATGAGCTACACAGTGAGCCACTGCCGCAAAAAAAAAAAAAAAAAAAAAAATGCTGGGTGTGATGGCACACATCTTTAATCTCAGCACTCATGAGGCAGAGGCAGGGGGAGTTCAAGGTCACCCTGGTCTACAAAGTAAATCCAGGATAGCCAGGGCTACACGGAGAGACCCTGTCTCGAAAAACAAAAACAAAAATCACCACAACAAAACAAAGAAAATAAACACCTAGACTGGAATCTGCTGAGAGGAAGGGAATTTTCTGTGCCTTCACCTTAACTGGCCGAGTAGCTGATCTCATGGGCTGATGTTAGCTCTGGCAGCCATGAGCCAGCTTCTGCAGCAAGCAAGACCTCACACCTCCTTGCCTGCTGGCAACCAGTAACCAGGGCATGGGCCAAGACAAGTGCTCAGGCTCTTCTCAGAAGTCTCTGTAGGACTCCGAGGTGCTGCCAGTACTGCGACCAGATCCTCAGGGTCAGACAGCATTCCAAAACTTCTGTCAAGACTGGCACTGAGCAGTCTGCTAGGGGCTTCATTTGTTACTGAATCCGAGATGAGTCTGAAGTGCCACTCCTTCAGCACTTATTAACCCCCCCCAAAGCTAAAGTGGGAGGCTGGTCCAGGTCAACAGGGCCAGACAGCTGTGAAAATGGCCTTAAGTACTGTTCTTCCTCCAACAGAAAAGCAGCACCCAGCTGGTGTCTCTGGCAGGGCTGGAAAGCTGTGCTGTTTCTACCCTGAGTGGGAGGTAACTCAAGAGTTTTTCTTCTTTCTCATGTGTGTGTGTGGAGTGCATGCATGCATGCATCCACATATGTGCATTTGTGTGGGTTCACATGCTTGTGGATGCCTAAGGTCAAATGTCAGGAGACTTCCCTGCAGAGTCTCTCACTGAACCCAGAACTCACCTGTTGGCTTGTCTAGTTAGCTAGCTTGCTCTGGTATCCTGTCTCCACTTCCAAGCACAGGAATTAAAGCTGGCTACAACAGGCAGTTAGAGAGATTTCACGGACCCAAAGTTGGGCCTCATGTAGCAAGCCCTGTAACTGCTGTGCAACCTCTCCAGAACTGGCTATGATTTTCGATGTCACAAAAACTTCCCAGCTGGAAGGTCCACACACTGAGGGAGTCTCAGAGCCACAGGCAGAGGCACTCACCAGGCTTGTGCTTGATGTTCGCTTTGGACCCACACTTGGAGGACACCTTGGATATGTCCACTTTCTTGTTCTGAATCTGAACCTAAACAGAGAACAGAAAGCAAATATCTTCAGAGAGAAGGTACAGGTCATGGATGAGCCCGCCCCACCTTTACCAGCTTGCTTGGTCACTAACCCCCTTCTCAATCTGCTTAAGGTCAATGTCACCTCCTAAAGTGCTTAATTAAGAGTTTGTAACCTTCACTGGCCTTGTCTGTACCTCTGACCACACCTCCAGTCCCAAATCTTCCTTTCTATCCTCCAGAGGAACTCGAGTGTGCAGGGGACAAACACCAACATCAAAGTTCTCCTAAAAAGCCCCTGTGGTTCCATCTCAAGACCTTACTATCAACTCCTTGTCCAGAGAAACCTAGACAAACGCTTACTGAATTTCCTTCCAGTGTTTTTCAATGCATGACCCCCCAGACCTGTACAGCCATGTGTGCGGCAGGAAAACAGAATACAAAAAAGGGCCACAAAATGATCTGTACTATGCTATATACATCATCTACTCCATGGCTACTACTCGGAACATAGGTTAATTCCTATCTCTGCAAAAAAAAAAAAAAAAAAGATCTTTTAAATGCAGATAAAGTTACCAATTTAAATCTTGAGACATTTTATGATAAAAAGATGAAATTTTCTTATTGGTAGTGTTTGAGTATTTTGCCTGCATGCTGTATCTGTCTGTGCCCCACTCGCATATCTGGAAGTCAGGAGTCAGACCTCCAGAAGCTAGAGTTGCATAGTTGTGGGTACTGAGAATCAAATAACTACCTAGCCACCCAGCCTCCAGTGTGCTGGGATTATAGGCAAATGCCACACATACATGGAGGCTACGGTGATTTTTTTTTTTTTTTGACTTTTTGAGACAGGGTTTCCTGTGTAACAGAGTCCTGGCTGTCCTGGACTCACTTTGTAGACCAGGCTGGCTTCCAACTCACAGAGATCCGCCTGCCCCTGCCTCCCAAGTGCTGGGATTACAGGCGTGCGCCACCACGCCTGGCCTCAGATTAATTTTGAAATCTGCTTTCTAGCCATGGACGATAGGCCCTTTACCATGAACACTAATATCTCTGTACAAGCACTCAGAATAGTGCTGCAGTCCTGTGTGGCCCTAGACCCTGTGTCCAAAAGTCTGCTGTGACCATGCACATTTCCTTTACTCAGGCTTCCCAAAAGTTTTCATTTACAGACACTATGTCTGTTCAGAGCATAATCAACAGAAGATCTTGTGCACCATGCAGGTCATGGTGCACACTCCTGTAATCCCAGCACTCCAGGAGGCATAGGCAGCTCTACCTCCATGAATTCCAAGTCATCCAAGGCTTGATGTTTTGTCTTTTAAAGATAGACCTCAAACTCACATAGACTGGCCTTGAACACCTAGTCTAAGACAACTGTCCTGCTGCAGGGTATGCTGAGTCCTGGAAAACTCAGAAGATGCATGTCCCTGGCTAAGACCCTGGTTGTTCTGTGAACTAGCCACCAGTATATACTGAAGCAGAGGGGACTCTCCATCCCTGAGATCAGATCACCGAGGAAACTAACAGAGGCCACTCTTGTCAGTCTGGAACTGGGCTCTTTATAAAGTGTGAAGTTACACTAGAGGCCTCCCTTTCCTTATCTCTTAACTATGATTCAATGAAAGAAAAGCTAATGAGGGAAAGTTCTGATAAAAGACATTATGCTCCGGCTCAAAAACTCAAGGGATGCTGGCAGCCTCACAATGGTGCAAACATGACTGCTGTCTGATGGAGAGAAGCTGTCACCTGCAAAAGTCATTCCAAACTGTAAGATGTAAACCAACTAAAAGCATTTAAATTGAAGGACAAAGGAATACTAAATGAAAACAGGCTACAAACAGCAAAATTAACAGGAACGAGGGAGATAGCTCTAAGAATAAAAGTACTTCCCATACAATGTGAGGATCTACACTTCAAATCATCAAATATAACATAAAACCTAATTCACAGCACCAGCAGCTGTAATCCCACAACTCACAAGAGAGAAAGGAGGCAAAGACAAGAGAATCCTCAGGTGCTCCTCAATCTGTCTAGGGAAGGCAGCAGGTAACAACAAAAGACCTCCTCTCACACAAGGTGGAGGAGCTTGATTTTCTGGCCTTTATATATGTGCTATGGCATCAGCCCCATGCCAACAGAACATGAAGTTTATTAAACAACAACAAAACCAATAGCTTAAAACAAAGGAGTTACTTGTAGAGTACAGAAGGATCTTAAGATTAAAGAAAACGGACCCTATATAGCCAACAGTAACACATGCACCCATCTATTGATTTTCAAGGTGTTCTTATTCTCCTTGCTTAACAAGGTCTCCTTAGCTGGCCGCTGGAGGGATCCTTAGTCATTTTCTTTTTCTTTCTTTTCTGGCCTAGGGTATGTGTTTCCTTTACTGGGTGCCTGTCTCCATAGTGAAGCCTGACAGCCAGCAAAACACACATTTACCCTTTTGGTTTACTGATTTTATTTATTATTTGAGACATGGTCTTTCTATGTAGTCCTGGTTGTCCTGGAACTCGATATGTAGACCAGGCTGGCCTTGAACTCAAGTGCTGGAATTAAAGGAGGTGGCCACCACATTAGACTCCTATCTGTCTCTTGAAGGGAGCACCTCAGTATATGACCAATCTTAGGCTGCCACTCCACTGTGCTCTACCTAAGCATTTTCACAGGCTGTGGCTGGTCTGTCACATCCTATGCACAGCAATACATGTTGTTGAAATGAGCTGTCCACAGGTATGAGCACTTACTTTCCACCTTAAGGGTGCAAAAGAGTCCAAACTGCCATAAAATCTTAAGTTGGGACCAGATACAGGAGTAGCTGAATCAGGATAGATAAGGAACTTATCACTTTGTTTTTTCCTCCAGTGTTCTTGGGTATGTAGCTTGGGAGCACTCAGGGAGCACAGACTAGCTTCTGCTCACAGACCAGTATCCTAGCGGTAAGTCTGTGTAATACTGTTTGGAACTGGTTGTTTCTTCTTTCAAGCATATGTACACATGTATAGTGTACATGTATGTGTAATGCATAATTGCTCATGTGTAAGCTTCAGTGTGTATGAGTGTAGAAGTCAGACGGCAGCACTGGGAGACCTCTTCTATCATGCTCGACTTTTTTTTCTTCTCCAGACAGGGTTTCTCTGCGTATGTCTGGCTGTCCTGGTCTCCATGCACCATAATGCCAGGCTTCTTGCTTGACTTTTATGAGGCAAGTCCTCTCCACGAACCTGGAGCTCACAGACTAGGCTAGTCTAGATTGCCAGCTTGTCTTGAGGATCCCTCATGTCCAACTCCCAAGTGCTGGGACTACAGGTGGGTTCTTAAGGCTGCCTGGCTTGTTTTATTTCATTTTTTAAAAGATTTATTATATATATGAGAGTTCTATCTGTACAGTACTCCTGCATTCCAGAAAGAGGGCACCAGATTCCAGTCTCTTGAAGGGAACACCTCAGTATATGACCAATCTTAGGCCAAGATGGTCATGAGCCACCATGTGGTTGCTGGAATTTGAACTCAAGACCTCTGGAAGAGCAGACAGTGCTCTTACCCACTGAGCCACCTCTCGAGCCCTGCCTGGCACTTTTATGTGGGATCTAAGACTTGGCCC